>OZ004709.1:135825529-136425529 GCA_963924515.1 Vespertilio murinus | reverse complement strand
ATTGAGAGGGATAGAGAGTTAGAAACGTCGATGAGAGAGATACATCAACCAGCTGCCTCTTGCACACTCCCCACCAGGGATGTGCCCGCAACCAAGGTACATGCCCTTGACCAGAATCAAACCCGGGACCTTTCAGTCCGCAGGCCGATGCTCTATTCACTGAGCCAAACTGGTCTCGGCAACACTATCCTTTTAAAAATAAAACTTTTATTTTAAAAGTTGATGATCAAACACAAATTAATAATTAGTTACAATAGCCATCTAAAGCATTTTATTAAAGAAATTAAGATAACTTTCTAAGTAAACTCACTATAAATTAAATTGTTAAGACCTTTTATATCAAATTTATTCATAACAATTTTATCCTATTTTCTGTAGGAAAGCTATTTAGATTAATTTTAACAAATTAGTTTTCTAAATGAAGGCCCTAAAGACAAAACTACCTACACACACCAATCACACTTCTACAACTAGTATCACTGCTACAGAGTTAATGTTTGTGGCCCCCAAATTCAGGTTGAAATCCTAATCCCCAATGTGATGCCATTAAGGCCTTTGGTGTGTGACTGGGCACTCTGTCCTCCTGGATGAGATTAATGCTCTTAATAACAGAGACCACAGAGAACTTGCTCACTGCTCCTACTGTCTGAGGTTCTATGAACCAGAAAGTGGATCCTCAGCAGATACCAAATCTGCCAGTGCCTTAATCTTGGACTTCTCAGCCTGCAGAAATGTGATAAAGAAATTGTTTATAAGCTACCCTGTGTATGGTATTCTGTTACAGCAGTCTAAGATACACAAAAGATTATTTTAAAAAATATATATTTTATTGATTTTTTACAGAGAGGAGAGAGGGATAGAGTTAGAAACATCAATGAGAGAGAATCATCGATCAGCTGCCTCCTGCACACCCCCCACTGGGGATGTGCCCGCAACAAAGGTACATGCCCTCGACCGGAATCGAGCCCGGGACCTTTCAGCCCTCAGGCTGATGCTCTATCCACTGAGCCAAACCGTCTCGGCCAAAAGGTTATATTTATCACAGAAAAATTACAGCATGTAAAGAACCTTAGTCTACAAATCTAAGCACTTCAATCATACCACCACAATTACACTGCTTCAAATGTATGTTATTTTTGTGGGAGAATTTGTTGTGTTCAAAATTACATATTATTTTCTGTCAGCTAGCAAACTGCTATAATGTTCATTGCTAATTAACTTGAATTAAACTAGATCGCTAACAATACTTTTTATCCAGCACTCTCCCCCCAAATGAAGGGGGTAGAGTGGGATGAACAAGGAGAGGGAATCCTCAAACACAAATGTATAGGAAAAGAAAGTTAAATTAAAATATCCCATCTTAAATTATTTCAAAAAAGATTAAGACTACATATTAAAATACCCTTCAACGAAGGTTTTAAGGTAAAATACATCTACAGTAAACACCGACTCAGTATTTTCGACTAATAAATTTCAGATTGCCAAAACCGGTTTGGCTCAGTGGATAGAGCATCAGCCTGCGGACTGAAAGGTCCCAGGTTCAATTCTGGTCAAGGGCATGTACCTTGGTTGCGGGCACATCCCCAGTAAGGCAGCTGGTCAATGTTTCTCTCTCATAGATGTTTCTAACTCTCTCTTTCTCTCTGTAAAAAATCAATAAAATATATTTTAAAAATAAATTTCAGATTAATACTACTACTAAAATTTTTATTCTTTTTAAAAAATATAGCCATTCAATGAAAGAGAAATACCACATGACCTTACTCATTTACGGATAATAAAGAACATTATAAACTAATGAACAGAAAGATAGATATAGTGACCATAAAACAACAAGCAGACTGTCAAATGACAGTGGGGAGGGTAGGGAGATCTGGGGGAAATAAGAGATCAACCGAAGGACGGCTATGCATGAATATAAGTACTCAAAACTCTGGGGAGTTTGGCCCAGTCTCGGTGCGCACCTTACGGGTGAGGAACTAGCGCGGCGCCTTCCGTTTGCGACCCCTGGCGAGTCCTAGCACTGCCACTGCCACCGGCAGCCGGCTCAGCCTGGCCTCTGTGCACCATGCTGTTGGGGAGCTGGCGCGGCGCCTTCCATTTGCCCCCCGGCGAGTCTTTCCACCACCGCTGCTAGCAGCTGGCTCCAAAGATTCTGCCACTACCACCATGTGGATTTTAAAACTACAGGGGAAACTGAGCCATAGGAGCTACCATCGCTGCCGCACCTGCTGCCGCCCCCGTGATTGGGAATCGACTGAAATCAGAGCTCACTACGCCCTGGGCTCAGAGAGTGTGGCTTCAGAATTTAGCCTCTGCGCCCACAGCAGCTCCGCTTCTGGACCAAAGGAGACACCATTGAGGGGGAACTCTCCGCCCGCATACAACCTTCCCAGCACACCCGCCGTACTGGTGAGGAGCCTGCACGGCGCCTTCCGTTAACGGCCCTGGCGAGTCCTCCCTCAGCCAACGCATGGCCGAGCCGAAGCTCCCGCCACTGCAGCCATGTGAACTTTAAAACTACAGTGGAAATTGAACCACAGGAGCGACCGCTGCTGCCTCACCGGCCACTGCCACCGCCACTGCCACCGCTGCAGCGAATAAAGGAAATCCACCGAGAACAGAGCTCACTATGCCCCGGGCTCAGGGAGTGGGCGGCCTCAGAACTTAGCCTCCGCGTCTGCAGCTGTTCCGCTTCCGAACCAAATGAGACACCTTTGAGGGCGGTCTACCTGCCTGCAGCCATCTCAGCCCGCCTGCAGCCGTCCCAGCCTGCCCTCCGTGCTAGCGAGAAACTAGCCCGGCCCCTCTAATACTCAACCCAAGCGCCCCAGAGGGGCTGAGTGCCCTGGGTGAGCCGTGTGTCCCAGGGGGCGGAGTGCCCCGGGTTCCATGTGTCCCAGGGGGCTGTGTGCCCCAGGAGAGCCATGTGCCCCGGCGGAGACATGTGCCCAGGGAGAGCCGTGTGTCCCAAGGGAAGCAGTGGGACCCAGGGGGAGGGTGGTGAGAACCAGAGGAGGAGTGGATTCTATTCGTGTGGTCCTGAGATAGTCACCACAAAACAAGCAGATTGTCAAATGACAGCGGGGAGGGGAAGGAGACCTGGGGGGAGATAAGAAAACAACCGAAGGACTGGTATGCATGAATATAAGTACAACCAACGAACACAGAACTCTAGGGAGGGAGGGCATGAATGGGAGGTGGGGTGGGGTGGGGGGGCAATGGTAAGCTATGTACACATATAATACCTTAATAAAAATAAATAAATAAAATATTCAAATGGCCCTTGGCAGAAAAAAGGTTCCCCACCCCGGCACTAAAGAAAGAAAAAGAACACCCTTTAAAAAAAAAATTGGTGTAATGGTAAAAAATAACACCAGAATATAAATTAAAAATTGTTTTTCTAGAATGATGAAATTATTAATGTTATATTTCTTATTAAGTTTATATATCGGCAAGTAAATTAAAATAAAACATGAACATATAAAGTCCATTATTTTGCAGACTAACAGATAATATCAGAAGTAGTGTGCCACATTTTCAGACTCTGATAGTGAAGGAATTGCTCAGTATATCGTTAAAATCTGAACTAAGAAATAATACTTTTTAAAATGTTGTAATAAACATAGCTATAAGGAACAATCACATAAACAAAGAATCTTGCCAAACCCGGTTTGGCTCAGTGGATAGAAAGGTCTGCGGACTGAAAGGTCCCAGGTTTGATTCCGGTCAAGGGCATGTACATTGGTTGCGGGCACATCCCCGGTAGGGGGTGTGCAGGAGGCAGCTGATCGATGTTTCTCTCTCATCAATGTTTCTAGCTCTCTATCCTTCTCCCTTCCTGTTAAAAATCAATAAAAGATATTTTTAAAAAACCACCTAAAAAAAACCCACACACACAAAAACCAAAGAATCTTTTTGTGTTGTTGTTAATTGTTACCTGAGGATGATGCTCTATCCACTGAGCCAAACCAGCTAAGGCCGCAAAGAGTCTTTTAATAAACCCCATCAATTTCTCTTACCCGCTTCTCTTCTAATCCGATGAAATAATACATTCCTTTAAATTAAATTGTCACCAAATATTAAGGCACCTACTGTTTGCAGTAAACACATAAGGGTAAACTGATTTTCAGGGAAGAAAATCACTGAAGGGCCATCCAGGATATTTCTGTTATTCAACTGTAAACCTTTTAAACAAGTTATTTACATACATTCAAGAAAATAATTCAGGAAACTTGCCTGCTTGTCTCACAGGTAAATCCAGTTGTTCTGACATTGTAATCTGAAGCAGTGTCGAAACAAAATTCAGAGACTTGTGTGCCTATAAACAAAAACATACATTTTAAATTTCAGCAAACAAATATTCTCAGTCTTCTATTTCATGGTTTAGCTGTCACAAAAGGCTCTCTGTAAATTGGTCCCAGCCTTATTTTCTGTCACTCACCTATAATAACTCAAAAAATGTTAACATCCTAACTTCTAAAACATTTGGAATGTTTGCATTTGCCTGTATTCTACTGCATTTCCCATTTAACCCAGTTAGCATTCTTAACCTATACTGGTATCAGTAGCTGAAAATCAATATTCTCTGTGACGCCTATTTCCCCAATTCAGTAATAATGTCTCCATAGAAACGTTGTGTGTTCAGTTTGTAAAAATCAATCAACTGTATCCTAATGATCACTTTTCTACATGTATATTTCAATAGAAAAATTAAAATGCTAATTATCTCTGGGATAGTGAGATTATAGAGAAGCTATTGTTTAAACACACACACACACACACACACACACACACACACACCCATTTCAGAGAAAGACTAGAGGATAGAAACATCAATGATGAGAGAGCATAACTGATTGGCTGCCTTCTGCGTGCCCCGCACTGGGGATTGAGCTGGCAATATAGGCATGTGCTCTGACCAGGAATTGAACCATGCATGACCTTCTGGTTTATAGGTCGATACTCAACAACTAGGCCAGACTGGTTGGGACAAAATTTATTTATGTAGGTGTTTTCATGGTGCAAGACACCAATGCCAGGAGCTGTAAATATAGGTATGAACAGAACAAATGAGACTCCCTAACCTCATGGAAATTTGAGACTTTACTGAAGAAAAACAAGATAAACAGGTAATTGCAATAAAGAAGCGAGGACATAATGGAAGAATCAAAAGGAGAATCTCCTAATTCAGATAAGTAATGCTTAAATTCAAGATTTGAACATGGGTAATTAAGTGCATGAAGGGAAGGTATTTGCCCCTTTCAGTGCTCTATAAATAGGTCTGAGCATAGTTAACAACTATTAGTTTCTTTTTTTTATTTTATTTTATTTTAAATATATATATTTTATTGATTTTTTTTTTTACAGAGAGGAAGGAGAGAAGACTGCTTTCAATGATTGGAACCCCCAATGAGGTTATTGGTTTATGCTTAGGAGTCATGCTAAAACAACAAAACCACCACCAGTTTGTGTTGGGTGGATAGCTACACATAAGTGAGCATATTCCACTTACTATATCTCCCTATAGCACAATAGGTACTCCCATAAGTGTTACATTAACAAAGGACCTCTACCAGTTTCTAACGTCAAGTTTAAGTATAAAAAAATAAAACTGCAAGAGTAATTAAAGGGAACCACGGTATCTATCTTTTTAAAATGTATTGATTTTAGATAGAGAGGAAAAGAAACATTGACTTGTTCTACTTATTTATGCATTCATTGGTTGCTTCTTGTATGTGCCCTGACCTGTATGAGACCCTGCTAGCAGTTCTCAACCTGTGGGTGGGGTGGGGACCCACAGGTTGAGGACCGCTGCTCTAGAGCCTAAGACCATCGGAAAACACAGGTATTTACATACAATTCATAACAGTAGCAAAATTACAGTTATGAAGTAGCAAGGAAAATAATTTTAGGGTTGGTGGTCACCACAACATGAGGAACTGTATTAAAGGGTCGCGGCATTAGAAAGGTTGAGAACCACTGCATCAATTGAGCTAACCAGCCATGGCCATGGTGTCTATTTTTATCATCTTAGCGGATAAAACCTAACCATGATGAAAACCATAGAAGAGTTTTAGTATCAAGTAAAACTTTGTTTTAAGAGAAGGGGTTGGGGAAGGGAGAGAGGGAGAGAGGAAGAGAAAGAAGCATTGATCCATTGCCTCCCATATGTATCCTGACCAGGGATGGGACCCACAATCTTTTGGTGTAAGGGACGATGCCACCAACTGAGCCATATGCCCCTCCCCATAAGTGTAAACAATATAAAAGGAAATGAAAATATCTGGAACAACAGAGTAAGAGTTAATCACTCCAAAAAGAAAAAAAAATTAAACAAATATATACAAGCAAATTACAAAAGATTTAATATAAGTGGACAGGAAAGCCCTACCTCAAAACAATATATGCAATACATCGAAGTGCTAATGAGGACATAAAAAAATATATCTTGATCTGTATGGTGGTTATCTAGGTAAAAATTGATAGAGCTGAATATATTTTTGAGCTTTGTATTACAGGTAAATTATCCCTCAATTAAAATAAATCCAACAGAACTGCCTTTGCCTAAACATTTACAGCAGTCTTATTCATAACAGCCCCAAAATGGAAACAACCCACATGTTCATCAACTGATGAATAAGTAAACAAAATACGGCATACTTTCGTATAGAATGGAATATCATTTGGCGTAAAAAGAATGAGATACTGATACATGCAACAACATGTATAAACTTTAAAACCATTATGCTATATTAAGGAAGCCAGTCACAAAAGACATATCATCTGATTTCATTTAGATGTAATATATAGAAAAGACAAATCTATATAGACATAAAATAGCCAAAAACAGGAGGAAGAGGGGAAAACAGTTTTGAAGTTTGTGGTGATGACTACATAACTCTGAATATATTAAAACCCACTAAATTGGATATTTTATGTGGCTGAACTCAATAAAATTATTTCTTAAAACTAAACTATGAAAATAATTTAATAATTTAATTACTTTGTTTTTGTCACTTTGCCTTCAAAATACAGGATAGCCCTAAGTGGTTTGGCTCAGTGGACAGAGCCTGCAAAATGAAGGGTCCTAGGTTCCATTCCGGTCAAGGGCATGTTCCTTGGTTGCGGGCACATCCCCAGTGAGGGGTGTGCAGGAGGCAGGTGATCAAAGTTTCTCTCTCATTGATGTTTCTAACTCTCTATCCCTCCCCTGTCCTCTCTATAAAAAAAGTCAATAAAACATATTAAAAACAACAACAATAACATACAGGATAAATCTAAAAGTGAAACTGACAAAAAGTATTTCTTTCAGACAACTGAGCTTAAGATAGTCTAAGGTTAAGAAAGAAAGGGTTTTCCAATGGGAAAAAGAAAGAAAGAAAGAAAGAAAGAAAGGAAGGAAGGAAGGAAGGAAGGAAGGAAGGAAGGAAGGAAGGAAGGAAGGGTTATTTCAGTCAGCGAGAATGGCACAAGTTAGCAAACTCAACCTGGGACATCTAGTATTTACCTGTCACATACTCATTTCCATGCTGCTGAAATCCCTAATGCAGGAAGTCTTGTAATTCTCCCAAGAAGGTAATAAATGTACTTACTGTAATATTGAATAACAGATTTCCAAGAAAATTGAGACATAAAGTAGATAGCAATTTTCTGGGGCTGGGATAGGAAATTAAGTATAGACCGGAAGAAGTAATGAAAATGTTCCAAAACTGGATTGTGGTTAATAGTTGTAAGTCTACTAAAATCACTGATTTTCAACACTTAAAACAGATGAATTTTATGGAATGTAAATTATACCTCAATTAAGCTAAAAAAAATTAAAAGACCATTATAAAATACAAATCAAGTTATACATTAAATGTTCAAATTTAGAAAAATCATTTTTTTGCGTCATTGGATGATCAACAACTTTCTGGCATTATTGGGTATAGCGAACTATAATATATTTAAAAGAATTTCTATCATATATTATCTATTATTATATTTATTATCATATATTAAAAGATCTTTATATTTTATGGTAATTAAAAAGTAAGTAAAATATCACTAGCATCAATATCACAAAAATATTCTTAATTATAGTATTATTCTCAACTGCTTGGCAAACTTTGATATATCCTCAGAAAATGCTCCAATAAATATACTGTGTCAATGTATAAATGTAACTTCTGAGTGCTGACACTAATTACAGACCCCAGAACTATAGAAACTAATCAGCCATTAAAAATCATTAAACAGAGCTAAAACTACCAATACTCAAGCTTAAAAGCTACTAATCATAACACAAAAACCTTTCTAGATAATTTCTCATCTTATTATTATTTATCATCAGTCCAGATAACTCAACATTCACCCTCAATTCATCTAATCAAAATTCAAGAGTTCCAACTCCATCTCTCTTTTTTTATGTATTTTATTTTTAATATAGTTTATTGATTTTTTAGAGAGGGAAGGAAGGGAGAGGGGCAAAGAGTTAGAAACATGATGAAAGAGAAACAAGGATAAGCTGCCTCCTGCACACTGCTACGGGGGATGTGCCTGCAACTAAGGTAACATGAATCGAACCTGGGACCCTTCAGTCCATAGGCCGGTGCTCCACTGAGCCAAACCAGTTAGGGCCAACTCCATCTCTTTTAACTACACTCAATTTACTAAAGTGCAAGACACCACAGAGATAAAAGATCACTGTAAGTTAGGTTGGAAAATAAATTCTAATTGGACTACCAGGTAAAATTTTGAGACCCTAAAGGACTTAAACCCACAGAAACAGGCAGAGGGATTTTTAAAAGGAAAAATAGTATGGATTGTGTTAAAGAAATTATTAGGAAGAGAAAAGAGAAGAGTGAAAGGCAAAAATGAATCTAATAAGTGTGAACTTTTTTTGCAGTTTTTACATGATCAGATCTATGCTATAGGAAGATAAGGCCTTAAAGCAGTATAAAGGATGTAATTCTAGAATAGGTGGCTATAAACATTACAGGTAGAAAACTATTGTTACAACAGGGCATAATAGGCCTGAAAAACTACTTCTCAGGCAGCTTTCCCTGCTGCTCCTCCCCAAATAAAGTCTAAGTTGATAAAAGAAAAAATATATAGAAAAACACATCTATCCACATAATCACTCCCGTGACCCTGCAACCCTTTCAACCTACAATCTTTTCCCTACTCCCTTGCTAGCATTCTACGCAGGATTACTTGCTTTTTCCAAGTTTACAATATTTTAAAAGCTTTCTTCCTCAAAAGTCATTTTACTTTAACCTCTCTCAGTTTGAAATGTCAACAACCCTTTCCTCCCCCAATAGCCTTTTACTTATTACTAATGTAATTCATGTTTACTGGCAGAAAATTTATAAAATTTATTTAAGGAAAAAGGAAACTAAATTGCCCACAACCAACCTTCTTACTTAAAATTCCTCTTATTGGCTTTCTTCTACTTTTATGCACAATTCTCCAGTCTCCTTTTTCTTATGTTTCTCAACGTCCCCAAAATGGGCATGGCCCAACCCTTTAGTCCACTCCACATCTCTGGTCATACTTCTTTTCTCTTAAATTCACCTGCAGAAAAAAATTTAATTTTCCACTGATGCTTTCTCGCCTAAAAATTTCACATTTCTAACTACCTACCAATTTCACATTTCTAACTACCTACCAGACATTTTCTCCTGATGATTACTAGCATATCAAACCAGATTTAAAAATTAAATCATGTTCTCTCCAATATCAGTTTCCCTTCTAGACACACATTTTCCAATGCACACCTAATGTTGCAATCTTTCTTTTAAAAAAATATATTTTATTGATTTTTTTTACAGAGAGGAAGAGAGAGGAATAGAGAGTTAGATACATCGATGAGAGAGTCACATCCCTACCGGTCTCAGCCAAACCGGTCTCAGCGAATGTTGCTATCTTTTAAAAAATATTTTAATAGAATTTTAAAGAGAGGAAGGGAGAGAAACATCGATGTGATATTACAATATGGATCAGCTGCCTCCTGCACACCCCCTACTGAGGATTGAGCCCAAAACCCAGGCATGTGCCCTGGCCAGAATTCAGCTGCAGCAGAACAATCTCTCTGTGCACAGGACAATGCCCAACCGACTGAGCCACAATGACCAGGACTGTCGCTTTTTTAATGCTTACTCTTGAAGTGATTACTTTTTAAAAATATATATATATTTTACTGATATTCCACAGAGAAGGAGGGAGAGAGAGATAGAGAGCTAGAAACGTCAATGAGAAAGAAACATCAACCAGCCGCCTCTTGCACACCCCCTACCGGGGATGTGCCCGCAACCAATGTACATGCCCTCGACCGGAATCGAACCTGGGACCCTTCAGTCCGCAGACCAACGCTCTATCCACTGAGCCAAACCGGTTTTGGCTTGAAGTGATTACTTTTAATTATTCTCTCCATCGGAATGCAATCAAACAGGCCTTCAATTAACTACTATACTTTAACACGCATGTATAAGAGAACGGCTTTAATGCATAAGAGAGGAGCTTTAAGGGCACTGTGACATCAGAATTTACATAAAATAAATACAACCAGATAATTTTAAGAGTGCAGGGATTTCTAACCTTTCTGTTTTACTAAAGAATTTGATAAAGGCAAATACTTTATCTTGCCTAGATGCAATATGAGACTCAGTGAGGTTAAATCATCACAATGGTAAATCAAGACTAAAGCTCTTTACTGAGTCCTCCTGTCTTTCATTTAATAGTGATACTTAAATGCTTTCTAACTAAAGAGTTTTAAAAAACTTTTACATTATATTACTCAGTGACCAAAAGAAAACTCCACTTTAAATAAAACTTATCATTAATGTCCCACTGACAGGAATAAACAATAAGTAAAATTATATATACAACAATATATTTGAAAACAAAATTGTTTTCTTACAAATATTAATATAGTGCTTTCTCCTTTTAGAACTTTAATGTGCTGTGTCATTGAATAACTTCCAGGCCAACAGCCAAAGAATCCAGGGACATTTTCTCTCTCAAATTCAAAACAATAACTACTTAGCAACATTCTTATTGTTGTTTAGATCTTCACCCAACGATATGTTTATTGATTTTGAGAGAGAAAGACACAGAGAGAGGGAGGTGAGAGAGAAACATCAATCGGTTGCTTCCCATCCAGGGGTCAAACCCCGCAACCTGGATATGTGTCCTGACCAGGAATCAAACCTGCCCCCTTTTGGTGTACAGGAGGATGGTCCAACCCACTGAACCACCTGGCCAGTGTCTTAGCAATATTCTTTTTTAAAAATATATATTTTATTGATTTTTTACAGAGAGGACGGGAGAGAGATAGAGAGCTAGAAACGTCAATGAGGAACATCGACCAGCTGCCTCTTGCACACCCCCTACCAGGGATGTGCCCGCAACCAATGTACATGCCCTTGACCGGAATCGAACCTGGGACCTTTCGGTCCGCAGACCGTCGCTCTACCACTGAGCCAAACCAGTTTCGGCGTCTTAGCAATATTCTTTTTTTTTTTTTTTTAAATATATTTTATTGATATTTTACAGAGAGGAAGGGAGAGAGATAGAGAGCTAGAAATGTCGATGAGAGAGAAACATCGACCAGCTGCCTCCTGCACACCCCCCACCGGAGATGTGCCCGCAACCAATGTACATGCCCCTGACCGGAATCGAACCCGGGACCCCTCAGTCCGCAGACCGACGCTCCACCACCGAGCCAAACCGGTTTCAGCGTCTTAGCAATATTCTTAATTTAAGAATGTTACCTGCTCAGACTACATACTGTCTTCAAAATTATATACACTTTTTCAGACCTAAAATTCCCATTAAACAATGCATATATCCTTTAATAAGATCAAGTTAAGCATTTATAAATAAAATATATAACTTACAGTAATAACAGTCACCACCTGTGAAGATCCCAGAAGTGACTCAGGGTAGTTTATAAATTTAATAATAAGCATAAAACACCAAGAAACTAGTAAAAGCTAAGCCACTTACTTTTTCACATAAAGAATGTGAAAAAGAGCATTTCTGCCTACATAACCATTTTTTTTTTTTTTTAGCACATTAAGCTTAGAAATAGAGGGTTTAAAAGGCTCCTAGGTAAGCCTTCTAATTCCACATAGGGCATTTTACTTAGCTGCAAGTATGAGAGAATATTGATGCTAAGATCATATCTGCCTTAACCAAAGTCAAATTTAATATCTTCCTCATCTAAAACTTACACATAGTTCTATTATAACCCTGACCACATATGAGGGCTATATTGACTATGGAGCTCCAAAAAGGCAGGGATCATGAATTTCTTTATATCTACAACTTAGCTCAATGCTTTGTACTGAGACTTTGCTATTAAATGAACCAGACTGGAAATTGTCATTCAAAATAAACATTTCAAAGAATTGTTTCCTGACATTACATTTAAAACTTCAGTTCAGCCCAGTTGTTGTGGCTCAGTGTTGAGAGTTGCCTTATGAACCAGAAGGTCACGGTTTGATTCCCAGTCAAGAAATATGCCCAGGTTGTGAGCTCCATCCCCAGTGTTGGGTGTGCAGGAGGTAGCCAATCAACGATTCTCTCATTGATGTTTCTTTTCTTTAAAAAGAAAAAACAATTGAAATTATATATAATTTCATAGAGGAAATGAGATAGAAACATCAATGATGAGAGTCACTGATTGGCTGCCTCCTGCAGGCCCCCTGCTGGGGATCAGCCCACAACCTGGGCATGTTCCTTTGACTGGAATTGAACCTGAACCAGGGACCTTTCAGTCTCAGGCTGACACTCTACCACTGAGACAAACAAGCTAGAGAATCATTGACGTTTCTATCTCTCCCTCTCCCTTCCTCTCTGAATTCAATAAGAATATATATTTTTTAAACTTCAGTTCAGCCCTAGCCGGTTTGGCTCAGTGGATAGAGTGTCAGCCTATTCAGATCAAGGGCACATGCCTGGGTTTAGGGCTCGATCCCCAGTAGGGGGCATGCAGAAGGCAGCAGATCAATGATTCTCATCATTGATATTTCTCTCTCCCTCTTCCTTCATCTCTGAAATCAATAAAAATATATTTTAAAGAAACAAACACTTCAGTTCAAATGTGAGCTACATGACAACCACGACTTTATATACATTATTGGATCACCAACACCAAAGACAGTATTTGCCATATGACTGGCACTCAAATATATTTTAGATAACAGAAATAATTATTTGTTGAATGCCTACTCTCACCTAATAGTTCAGGGTCTAAAAAAATTATTTTTTTACCTAAAGATTTAATTCCTACTGGAGATAAATTTTTTAAAACCAATGAACTTTATAGAAGGGACAGAAATCGCCTAGATCAAATAAAATTAAAATATAAGGGAGAATACATAAGAACACTGGCAGGAGGAGAGCAAAGAGTGCTGTCCTTTAAAATAATCCATCCAGAACCTTCAGAGATGTTTAATCTATCTCATAAGTGAAGAACCAAGTTTTTCAGTGCCTCTGTGTGTGTGTGTGTGTGTGTGTGTGTGTACACGTACATACAGAAGAGACTCTGTGTCACCCATAGCAAAGTCACTGGAACATAATAAATAATGCTGAATGAATATCAAATGTCATATTTTAGATTACCTAAACAATACAAGTTTTTAAGTTGTACTTCTAGGTATACAGAAGTCAATTAATATCAAAGTGTAGGTGTTTTTGGGTTTTTTTGAGTGAAAGCAAATTTTTATTACAGAAAAGGTCCCTGCTACAGGGAAGGGACTCAAGCAGGTTGCCCTCAAAGTGTATCATTTATGTGAGAAGTGACAGGTCCCTGTAACATAAATCTATTTTAAAGATTCAAAGATGAGTGCTCATAACATTTCTGACTATTATTCAATTTCTTATTAGCTGAATGCAAGAGAAATATTTACTGAGAGACTATAATGTATGTGCCAGGGTACAGTGCTTATAATTGTGCCAATTTCATGTTACAGTAATGCTATCTACTTAGTGATCTCAGTGTCCAAAGAACATGTACTTGTGTTCTTTTGAGATTAGTGCTGATGATTTTCCAATGAGATATATTACTTAGTTAAGAGTAAAATAGGAAATAAAATATATGGTATGTTGGATTGGTTAATCAACTGGCAGTTCAAATAATCTGGAGAACTTAGTAAATGCCAAACACTTTCTGCAATTTTTTACATGCCATCATCTCACTCACAATGGCATACATACTATAACACACATAACACAAATACATACTATAACCCACATAACTCAATGGCATACATACTATAAATTCTTTCATTTCATAAACTGAGAAAATGACACTATGAGATTAAATAGCTTTCCCAGGATCCCCCAGCTACTACAGAATTCTTCAGGTTTTACTTTTTAAAATAAGGTGGTGTGGGGATAAAAGGGAGAGATCAACCAAAGGACTTATGTGCATACATATGAGCCTAACCAGTGGTTGAGGACAATAAGAGGGTGGGGGCACAAAAGGAGGTGGGGGATGGGAATGGGGGGTTGAGGACAAATATGTGATACCTTAATCAATAAAGAAATTTAAAAAAATAAAAAATAAAAATAAAAATAAGGAGGTTTTTTTTATTATATTTACAATACTATTTGTACAACTGGTTTTCTCCAATCTTTGAGGCCAAGTTTGTTATAATTATAACAGCAGCTCAAAAAAAATTTCCTAACATACTGTAGAGTTAATCAGTGGGGAATACTAAATATCTTTTAAAAAAGCATCTGCCAAACAAGCCTTACTGTGGCCTCTAAAAGTCTAATGGCTTTCTTAATTTAATCTATATGTAATATAAAAATATATAAATACCTTAAAAATCCTTGAAGTAGAGGTGCTTAACATACTAAAGCCTATGTTGTTATTATAATAAGTCAATAAAGCTTAACATTAACAAAGAACTGCAATAACAAAATAAAATTTCAGACCTCATGAAACTAAAAATTTTTATGACATATGACAAATCAGTGCTATAGAGAAAATAAACAGGCCAAGGGTGATAAGAAGTATGGTAGTCTGGGAATTCTTTAGTGATAAGGAGACAGTTGAACAGTGATAAAGAGAACAAGTCTAGGATTTAACTGAGTAATAAGCGCTCCAAGCAGATGGAATCATGAAGTACAATCTTTCTGATTCAGGAGCACTTTTTAAAAATAACTATTTGCACTATAATACTTTGACAACATTTATAATTTTTACAGTTAGTGATTACTTCACTTAGCTGCAGAGATTCATTCAAATGTCAATTACCTTCTTTCTTTTTTTAAAAAACTAAATGAACCAAAATATAGCTTTAGTTGAGACATCATGGAATGATTGGTTCATCCTTTCTTAGCCCAGCAAGAAGAGCTGGCCAGAAATAAAATATGACTTCCTCATTTTTACTAGTCAAGCTTCTTCAAGATTTATCTGGAATGTATTTCCTCAATCAAAGTTTTGCCACAGAAAATTAATCAAAAAAGTATTCAAATGAAATAACTTCATTAAAATGAAGATTGGATGAGAATAAATATTCTGAGAGAAGTCATCTTAGGAAAATTCTAAAAAATCTAGGCGTAATAACTGAAGGAAATTTACAAAACATACATAGCTAACTATCACAGAAATGCAGGACAGATACCAAATTTTCTTTAACAGAAAAAATAAGCAGAATTGGCTGTTCTACAGTATTCCAAAACTCTAACAGCAACTTAGCAGTTAAATTAAAATTTTTTTAAAAAGTTTGAATACTGTTTTGATTATTTCCCAAAAACTAGCTGTGAAATACTTAACCCGGGTCTCTATTATTACAAGATGTTAGTACACAGAACTACACATTCAATACCTGTTAGAGGTATAAATAAATTTCAAATTTGCAGGAAGTAGTATTTATCCAATTTTCTACAAGGGAACCAACTTTTTCTTCCAAATAATACTTTTTAAAATTAATCATTAGCCCTAGCCGGTTTGGCTCAGTGTATAGAGTGTCTGCCTGCGGAATCAAGGGTCCCAGGTTTGACTCTGGTCAAGGGCACATGCCCAGGTTGGGGGCTCAGTCCCCAGAAGGGAGCATGCAGGAAGAGGCAGCCAATCAATGATTCCCTCTTATCATTGATGTTTCTATTTTCCTCTCTGAAATCAACAAAAATATACTTTAAAAAATAAAAATTAAACTAAATTAATAATTACATGCAAGTATGTTAAGATAATGTTAGAACAAGGCCATAGTAGATATAACTATGATAACTTTTAGAGTGTGTAGGCTTATAAATACATGGTCAAACAAAATGTTCACCTTAACCTATCACAAAACAAACAAAAATAAAGTGATCCAGTCCCTGTAGTATGGCTCAGTGGTTGCCTATGAACCAGGAGGTCATGTTTGATTCCTGGTCAGGGCACATGCCTAGGTTGCAGCCTCCATCCCCAGTAGGGAGTGTGCAGGAGGCAGCTGATCGATGATTTGTATCACTGGTTGTTTATATCTCTCTCCATCTCTCTTCCTCTCTGAAATCAGTAAAAATATATGAAAATAAAGTGATCTATAACTCCACCTATAGTTTACTAATAATCCAAATTGGGAATTTGTTTCAATTCATTATTTTGTACCCAAAAGAAATCTAAGTAATGCAAGGTTATTTTAAGCCTAAGAATTAGGGTATCACTCTCAGTATGACCTAATGATGGTCTCACTTGTATAATACCGTAATTTTAGTTTGACCTCGCCTGCTGGCTCAGTTGGTTGCAGCATCCTCCCTTCTTCACTTCCCAATAATCAATAAATAGAAGTCCCTTAAGGAGGGCAAGGATCTCTAAAACAGCATTGTACACTGAAGATGTTCAATTAGAAATACTCCTGAAGCTTCTATTAAGTCAATGTTCATATTTTTTAAGAGTTCAATTCCAATCAGGGCACATTCCTAGGTTACGGATTTGACCCCTAGTTCGGTGAGTTCGAAAGGCAATCCCTCATGTCTGCCTGTCTGTCTGTCTATCTGTCTCTCCCTCTCTCTTCTCTCTCCCCCTCCCTTCCTCTCTAAAATCAATAAACATATATCCTCTAGTGAGGATAAATATATACATGCATACACCCACATATATAAAATGTATGACATTTAAAAACAAAGCCTGAAACTAAAGATAGAACAATAAACTACCCATCTAAGTCTGTTTTCCAAAGGAGTGGTCCCCAAAAAGTATGGGGGGGAAAAGAACACCATCCTCTGCGAGTTGACAGGGAGTTTTTTGCAAGTTTCAAGCACTCTCACTTGTGGCCTAATTTTATGAATGGGGAAAAAAAAACCCTAAAACTCTGCATCAAAAGGCGCGACTTGTCCAAGGTCAGTCCAGTTAGCGCTGCCGCTCTCCCGAGAAGGGTGCACTCCACCTGACACTGCCCACTACACACGGTCCTGCCTCCCCCGCCGCCCGCCAGGGGTGGAGCGAATCAGGCTCCCGCACTGCCCGCACCCTGCTCCAGCGGCTCCAGCGGCGGGGGAAAGCCTTCGTAGCAGGTCCACCCAGGGGAGAAAGTTGTGCCGGCCACCGATCGGCCCCGGAGAGTGACACGCCGACAGGCGCAGCTCCCGAAGGGAGCAGTCCTGCATTCCCGGGAGCCCCCTCCAAACCCGGGCGCCGGCGTGACCGCTCCCGGAAACGTCTGAGAAACCTCCCGGGGAGTCTCGCCCCCTCCCGGGCGTGAGGAACGACGCGGAACGAGCCGAGGACGGCCCGGCCGGCCACCCGGCCCGGCCATGTGTCGGTCCAGCCCGTCACGCCAGCCTCGCCCCAAGCCGGCTCCTCGTGCCTCGACCGCAAGCCGGAGAGGCCCAGCCCGGGACCCGACGCAAGGGCTGTCCGGGCCGCCGCCGCCGCCGCCGCAGCCCGGGGCGTCCCGGCGCGGCACTCGCCGTCCGGTCCCCGCCGCCCCACCTCCCAAGAGGAGCCTCTGAGCAACGCCGCCCGCGTCCCTCGCCAGGCCCCGAGGGGATCGGCCTGCCCCAGTCCGCCCGCCCGCCCGCCCGCCCGGCCGCCCGCCCGCCGCCGCCAGCCCGGCGTCCTTACTTCATTAAGCTGGCGCTCCGCGGCCTCGCGCAGGGCGGGATCCATGGTGCCCCGCAGGGCCTCGATAATGGTGTTGGGGTCCATCGCGGCGCGGACTTGCTAAAGCCCCAAGGCTCGGGTGCTTGTGAGCCAGGAACAGCACCGCTCACTGCGCACATGGACCCGCCGCGCTCCGCAGCGGCAACCGGCGCGAAAGGAAAGAGAAGCGCCAAAGCCCCGGATAGAACCTCTTCGCCTCGGCGTGGAGGCGGGAGATGTTCCGGAGATTTCCTGTCAGCGGGCCGCGCGGGGCACCTTGGGAGGTGTAGTCCGCGCGTGGGCCGCCCGCACCCCACGTGGCCCCGAGCTGTCGCTCGCACGAATCAAAAAGGAAAAATGTTCAGACTACACGGAAAGAAATGTACAACAGTCAATTAAAAATACTTCACGTTATAGTATACCGATGGTGACTAGAAAGATGTGTCTGACACAGTAAGTGATGCAATCCATTGTTAATAGCTGTGTAACTGAAGGAAACCTTTTCAAAGAGCGTTTGCGATAGTGTTTCTAGATGCCGTAAAAATGTTTATACCCAAGTAAAAAAAAATATATGTTTGGCCCAAGTAATCCCATTTATGAGACTTTCCTAAGAAATAACACAAAAGATTAAGTGAGCCTTACATGTAAGAGGTATTTATCACATTGTTTATTTATTATAACCACGAGCAAAGTTTTGTCAGGAACGTTATATAAGTCACATCTAAATTAAGAACAAAAGCATAATCCCTATTAAAACCCACCTTCTTTAAAACAGTTAATTGGTTTAGAAAGGTTAAATAACTTGCCCAAGTTTACTCAGATATTAAGAGGTTCACCTAGTCCTAGGCCCTAATTGGTTTGGTTCAGTGGATAGAGCTCTCTATCACTCTCCCTTCCTCTCTGTAAAAAAAATCAATAAAAGCCGAAACCAGTTTGGTTCAGTGGATAGAGCATTGGCCTGCGGACTGAAAAGTCCCGGGTTCAATTCCAGTCAAGGGCATGTACCTTGGTTGCGGGCACATCCCCAGTAGGGGGTGTGCAGGAGGCAGCTGATTGATATTTCTAATTCTCTATTCTTCTCTTCCTCTCTGTAAAAAAATCTATTAAAAAATATTTTTAAAAATCAATAAAATATATTTTTAAAGGGGTTCATCTAGGATTTCAAAACTAGGACATTTCTGTTTTCATTCCATTGAATTACTCTGCCTCTCCAGATAAATGTAGGCCTGGTCTGAGTGGCTCAGTGATTGAGTGTGACCTATGAACCAGGAGGTCATGTCTAGGAGGTCACCGTTGGATTCCAGGTCAAGGCACATGCCCAGGTTGTGGGCTTGATCCCCAGTGTGGGGTGTTCAGGAGGCAGCTGACCAATGATTCTCTCTCAATTATGTTTCTCCTTCTCCCTTCCTCCCTAAAATCAATAAAAAATAATATAAAATACATTGATTTTTTTAAAAAAAAATAAAGAGAGAGAGAGAGAAAAGTCAGACTATAAAGGAAGCCTACTTTGCTATTTCCATCCACTTTGGCCTCCCTAAACTCTCTAAACTTAGTCTCCTTGACTCAGTGAGGCCACAGTGTTTTTTATGGGAATCCCTTCTTGCCGTATGGTCCAGATAGTGCCTTCAGTGCCACAAAACTGAGGAAATTATTTGGCTTACTTTATTTGTTTTATTTCTCTCAGGGACCACAATTCTAATCTGCTTCTTATTTTAAATCTGAAAACAGTTGTTTCACATATTAAGTTCTACTTGTTTACAACTTGGGTATTCTCTGCTACTCTACCATGGATGGAAGCAAAAGATACTCTGTGAAATTTTTAGGTACTATGCACAGATTGATACTCTTTTTATCAACTAAAGTATTCAGGGTAGCCATGAGGATCAAAAAAGAAATCACATCAGAATTATTCTTTTAACTCACAACAGAAAAGTTCCCTTTTATCTGCCTACTCATAATGTGGAGGAAATATGCTACTTACTTTGTCCTTTAATATGTCAGATATATGCAGAGTCGGTGCAACAGAATCTGAAAGGAATAAAAAGTCAGAATATATATGAGGTAGCTTTAGTCCATAATACCCCCAAAACTCTAACCTGAGATCTGTCTGATTACCCCATTTCCCAGGAAGGAGGTCTGTGGATATTTGGTAGTCTTCATTTTTCTAGGAAGGCAATCTAATTGAGAGCTGACTTACAAACACATAGATCCCCAATACCATAATGGTTTAGTGGGAGGAGCATTAGTCTCAAAATCAAACAGATGTGAACTGAATCTTGACTCCATAACTTCCTAGCTTGACATGACTGAGGGCCTCCATTTTCTCTTCTATATAATAGGAACAACAGCAATTCTATGATGAGGTTTACGTAAAATCATATGTAATATATCAAGCAAACCCTGGATACATAGTACCCAGAGTACAGTTAACTCATTAAGTGGTCATTTGAACAGACACTTCACCGAAGAAGATGCACAGATGGCAAATAAGCATATGAAAAAATGCTCCACATCATGTGTCCTCAGGGGATTACAAATTTACACAAATCAATAAGATACCATTATGAATGGCTAAAACCCAACACACTGATACCAAATATTCACAAAAATGTGGAGCAACAGAAACTCTCACTCACTGATGATGGTGACAATGCAAAATGGTACAGCTGTTTTGGAAGTCAGTTTGACAATTTCATACAAAACTAAATTCTTACCATATAATCCAGCAATTGCACTCTTTAATATGTATTTACCCAAATTATTTAAAAACTAATGTCCATCCTAAAATCTATACATGGATGTTACTGCAGCTGTATTCGTAAATTGACAAAACTTGGAAGCAACCAATATGCTTTCAGTAGCTAAATGTATAAATAAACCATGGTACATCCATACTGTGGAATGTTGCTCAGCAATAAAAATAAATGAGCCCTGGCTGGTGTTGCTAAGTGGTTAGAGTGTCAGCCCACATACTGAACGGTGTCAGGTTCGATTCCTGGTCAAGGGCATATACCTGATCTCCTGGCCCCCATCAGAGCAAGTGCAGGAGGCAACCAAGCAATGTGTCTCTCTCATTGTCCAGCTCAGCCAAGGGTTCAGCGAGCCCGAGGGATGGGGGGTAAGTGAAGGATTAAAGAAAAGACAAAGAGAATAAGCTGGGTCTAAGTGGATCTCTTATGCCTAGCTGAGGCCACAGAGAAAAGATCCAGACAGTAAGCTGATGGTTTATTTTATAGTCAGAGGTAAACAAGGTAGTGATCAACATACCGTGTTTCCCCAAAAATAAGACATCCTCCGAAAATAAGACCTACTTACAGGTTTCCTTCTGAGTGAAATATAAGGCATCCCCCCAAAAATAAGGCCCCAGGCTCTGTCTCAGAATGAAAATTAATTTACCATAAACTGGTCGCTAGGGCCGCCCCAACTGGCATCTAGCAACCAGTGACGTTAGGAGGAGTCCTGACATCACTGCTGTGTGAATGGAGAGAAATCAGCGTGGAAACTTTGTGAAACCTAAACTGCAAGAAGCTGTGACTTGGGTGAAGAATTCATGGGAGAAAATCACTGACAGTTGCATTGCAAATGCACTGCGAGCAGGCTACCTTGATAAGAAGTACTCTTTTAAAGACAGTGCTATTGCTAAACATGAGGGATTTAAAGACAGTGCTATTCCTAACACATGAGAGATTTGGTCCACTGATTCTGAAAGAAATGGAGTCACAAGAAATTCACCAGGAAATTCAGGAATTGCATTGTTATGATGATGTTCCAGAAGATGATGACATGATTGTCATTGAATAAATGAGTAAATTCTTAATACTGTAGGATTCACAGTTTGTCTGGTTTGTGTTGACAACTACCATACTACCATACCATATACAGGTATATACCATACCATATACATTTCCTTTATTTTCACTTAACAATAAATGTGTACCGTATTCTTCTTCATGGAAAAATAAGACATCCCCTGAAAATAAGACCTAGCGCATCTTTGGGAGCAAAAATTAATATAAGACACTGTCTTATTTTCAGGGAAACAGGGTAGTTACAGTGTTCTTGTGAGCTTCACTTGTTTTGGCAGCACTTGCTGCACCTCCCACAGCCCATTAGCTACCCAGGAAGGATCTAGGTAGTGTCATAAGGTCAAGCTTAGTTACCCTAAGAAGGCTGTGCCCTCTAAGCTGGGACTTGTTTGTGGCTTCGCCAACAGGTCAATCTGAGGCTTAACCCTATAGCCAGCCACTCCCTACAATGGACCTTCATATAAATGGGGATTTCATATATGACAAAGGTGACACCCAAAAATTATGGGGAGAATGCAGGTTATTTAGTGGATAGTTTTGGAAAAACTGGCTCTTTATAACTAGAAAAATAAGACTGGATCCTACTTCACACTATGTATACAAGTAGATTCCAGATATATTAAAGATATAATTTTTAAGCCCTAATCAGTTTGGCTCAGTGGATAGAGTGTCAGCCTGAGAACTGAAGGGTCCCAGGTGCAATTCTGGTCAAGGACATGTACCTTAGTTGAGGGCATATCCCCAGTGGGGGATGTGCAGGAGGCAGCTGATCGATGTTTCCAACACTCTATCCCTCTGCCTTCCTATCTGTAAAAAAAAATCAATAAAATATATATTTTTAAAAGATCAACTATAAAATAGTTGTGAAATAGAAGAAGTGTAAGAGAGGTTTTATTTGTTTGTTTGTTTTTACTTAGAGGAAGGGAAAGGCTTTTAAAGCTCAAAACCAAAAATGTTTCTGTCCAATAAAAGATAACATAGATGAAGTTGGAAAATAACACAATAATCTATACATCTAAATAATAAAATAATACAATAATCTAATACTAGAGGGATATGCAAATTGACCAGGATGCCGTCACAGTAATGACCCAACAGCAGGCTATGAGAGGCAACCAGGCCAGCAGGGGGGTTATTGAGGGACGGCCAAAAGACTGAACAGCAGGCTATGTGGGGCAAACAGGCCTGCACAGGAGGCATGAATTTTGGCTTGCAACTACAGTTCTTTACATATACCTATGCAACCTGTTTGTGACTGAGCCTCACCTCAGGCCTGAGCCACTTCCTACTCACGGCTTCTCTGATGCCATATGCAGAATGCCCCCCAACCCCCAATATATATATATATATATATATATATATATATATATATACACACACACACACACACACACACACACACACACATATATACATATATATATAAATGTTTTTTACACACACACACACATATATGCATATGTATGTATATATATATGTGTTTAGCTCTTATGTGTGTGCAACCTGAAAGTTTGTGGAAGTTCATAGTCTGTGAGACAACCTTTGACCATCGGGCAATGATTGCTGATTTCTTCTCTCCTTTTTCATGGTCAGATGGCCCTGAAATACATTTCATAAATCTTCTCACAGCCCTACAGGTCAGTTTCCCTTAGTAGTAGACAACTAAAAGCCT
Source organism: Vespertilio murinus (assembly GCA_963924515.1). NCBI lineage: Eukaryota > Metazoa > Chordata > Mammalia > Chiroptera > Vespertilionidae > Vespertilio > Vespertilio murinus. The sequence goes on along the minus strand of OZ004709.1, from coordinate 136,401,987 downwards.
TTCCTTGTATTAGCACTTTCTCCTTCCTATTTTCACTTCTCACTTCTGCCCTCTGGAATTATACCTCCACATAAACTATTGACATTATATCTCAGGTTCTACTTTTGGGGAAACCCAGACTATGCCCAGGGAACTTTAGATGTGAAATCAAGACAACCTAAAGTTTTTAAGCCTGAGTGACTTGGAGGGTGGTAAAGACATGAGAAACAGAAACATCAATGATGAGAGAAAAATCATTGCTCAGCTGCCTTTTTCACACAATACAGTGGGAGATGTTTACTACTGAAACTATTTATTTTTTAAAATATATTTTATTGATTTTTTTACAGAGAGGAAGGGAGAGAAATAGAGAGTTTTAGACACCAATGAGAGAAAAACATCGATCAGCTGCCTTCTGCACACCCTCCTACTGGGGATGTGCCAGCAACCAAGGTAATGCCCTTGACTGGAATCGAACCTGGGATCCTTGAGTCCACATTTTGATGGTCTATCCACTGAGCCAAACCAGTTAGGACTAGAACCATTTAATTTAAAATATTTTGGGTATATTCTTGTGATGCCAAGGGCATAGAACATGATGCTTACTTAGATATCAAGTGGAAGTTAGATTTTTCATTCAGCAAACATGTATTGAAATCCTTCTGTGTGCAAATCAGTTTTGGTTTGATGCCATGTTCTTTTTTTATTGTGTGTGTGTGTGTGTGTGTGTGTGTGTGTGTGTGGACAGGAATACCTATACAAAAACAAGCAAGAATTTATTGACTGCAGCAAAAACATACTTCGGACAGAGAAGCAAGGACCACTGCTCCCTTGGTTGCAGGTCTCATGGGGTCCCTTAGAGGTGAGGGATAAGAGCCTGCGGGGAAAGGAGAAGGGAAAGGGAATGGCACAGGTGTGCTCTCTGGAGGGGGAGTGCCTCAATGCCATGGTCTTAGAGATAACTGGCACCGTGAAAAAATTAATACCTGAGAAATGGGGGAAGACAGGCAACATATCAATAGAAGTATCAGTAAATAATTAAGCACCTACCTATTCTGTTCATGGCCCCAGTGCGGAATCTCTGAGGGAAGGCTGAGGAGGGTGGGTGGGTGGGTGGGAGGTAATCAACCAAAGACGTTGTACAGCATATAAGCATAACACATGGATGCAGACAGCGAGGTGGTGAGGGCCTGGGCAGGGGATGTGGGGAAGAAAGGGGGACCTATGTAATACTTTCAACAATAAAGACTTTTTTTTAAAAAAAAAATTTATTGATATTTTACAGTGAGGAAGGGAAAGAGATAGAGAGCTAGAAACGTCGATGAGAGAGAAACATCAACCAGCTGCCTCCTGCACACCCCCCATCGGGGATGTGCCCGCAACCAAGGTACATGCCCTTGACGGGAATCGAACCCGGGACCTTTCAGTCCGCAGACCGACGCTCTACCACTGAGCCAAACCGGTTTCGGCAACAATAAAGATTTTTTAAAGAGAAACATGAAATAGTCATTGTATTTACTTTAAGATACTAATACTCTAATAGTGATTATCTTTTTATATTATACAGAGTTGTGAGACACATTTTTTTGTAATATATTTTATTGATTTTTTACAGAGAGGAAGGGAGAAGGATGGAGAGCTAGAAACATCAATGAGAGAGAAACATCAATCAGCTGCCTCCTGCACGCCCCCTACTGGGAATGTGCCCGCAACCAAGGTGCTTGCCCTTGACCGGAACTGAACCTGGGACCCCCCCCCCCCCCCCCCCAGTCCGCAGGCTGACACTCTATGCACTGAGCCAAACTGATTTCAGCGAGACACATTCTTAAAAGAAATAGAAATATGAACTTTGAGGAGATAGGGAGTCATAAGTTGCAGCTGAAATATCAGGGTGGGTGGATGGAGGAGGTGGCGTCTGAAGTGGACTCCAGATAATTCCAAGACTATGAAGGCAGAACACTGCAAGTAGAGGAGATACCAAAGACATAGAAATGAGAGAGCATGGTTTGAAGAATGTGGTAGTTAGGATCTTTGGTTGCAAAGATCACATTACTTTAAGTGATAAAGATTTCTTCCAAGGCTATGTGGGAAAATGAAGACAAAGAATCTCAATCATGTAGAGCTGAAGTCTCATGGGGGATTAAATTCATTTTGGGAACTGGGAGGCGATACTGTATGTGAGGCAGCTTTTAAGGATTAGGTATTTTGTTTGGACCCTTTTCTATGGTTTATCACTAAGCAGGGAAGCTCTTTCTGCATTTACTGCGCATGCTGCTACCACTTCTTATGTGTCTGCATACTCAAGACTCCCGGCTTCTGTTGTGTCATAACTTCTAGTTACATTTTTCTGTGTGCTTCCGACTCTGCTATTAACAACTTTACTGTCTAGGTCTCAAATTCAATCTTTGCAAAAGAAAAGTTGATTGACCTGGTTAATTATTATCGTTTGTATTGAACAACTCTCTTGGGCAATTTGACAGACTCTGAATAGATGGGTCAATTAGATGTGTCACAGGTGACAGAGTCCTATGGTATAGAACAAGGTGACCTCAGAGTTGTGGGAGTGGAAAGCACTGCTCCAAATACTGGGAATAGCAAGTAAACAACTTGGCCTAAGCTTAGGTATAGCAAAGAGCAATAAACCGGAGACAAGACAATGATGGCCATAAATGCAGAGATAAGTCATTTTGGTTTCTTTGATGAGGCTAGTTGTTCTCAACCCTATCAGACCTCTTTTTGTAATGCCCTCTCTACTATTCTTTTTTTTAAGCCAAATACTTGTAAAAAATATGTTTTTATTGATTTCAGAGAGGAAGGGAGAGGGAAAGAGAAATAGAAACATCAATGATGAGAGAGAATCATTTGCTTGGCTGCCTCCTTCATGCAACCCAGCATGTGCCCAGATGAGGAATCATACCGAGACCACCTGGTTCACTGATCAACATTCAACCACTGAGCCACATGGGCAGAGCTCTTCTTCTTTTTTAAATTGTTCTTAAAGAGAGGAAAGGAGAGAGAGAGAGAGAGAGAGAGAGAAACATCGATGTAAGAGACAAGTATCAGCAGTTGCCTCCCATACACACCGCGACAGGTTTTGGGATTGAACCCAAAACCTGGCTATGTGCCCTGATCAGGAATTGAACCCACCACCTTTGGTGTACGGGACACCACTCCAACTAACCGAACCCAACCAGGGTCTCTCTGTTATTCTTTTTATTTCCTTTTATTTTTGCCTCTCTACTTTTTTGTGTGTGTGTGTGTGGGGGGGGTAATTAATCCTCACCAAAGAATATTTTCCCATTGATTTTTAGAGACAGTGGAAGGGAGGGAGGAGGAGGAGAGAGAGAGAAACATCAATGTGAAAGAGATACATCAGTTGATGGCCTCCTGCATATGGCCCTGGTTGGGGTTAGAGATGGAACTTGCAACCCAGATATATGCCCTTGAACAGGAATTGAACCCACGATCCTTAGGTATGCAGGCCAATGCTCTAACCACTGAGAAACATCAGCCAGGGCCTCTCTACTATTCTTAGATGAATTCCATTGATACTATAGTCTAAATACATATACATATTTTTAAAAAATCAATATAGTGTTTAAATGCAACCCAAGGAAAAAAATAAAAGAAAATTATTTATAATAATATGCATTTCAATATGCAATTGCTCATGGGCAATTATACTAGAGGCTATAAAGCAGTTAGATGCTTGCAACTATACATAGCAAAATTACAAATGTTACAGCCACAAATGCAGACTAATACAAGCGTGTTGTGTTGATGACTCAGATGCCATCAATGACATTTCAATCAGTAATGTAATTCTTTGAAATGGTATACTCAGTCCCTAGCACAGTACATATTTACATTTACTGGTTGTTTGTTTGTTTTTTTAGATGAAAAAAAATCTGAAAACAAAAGAGACCCAATTAAAGATTTTAAAAAGACAAGTGTCTGGATTAGAACAAATTTTAAGTTTCCTAAGAGATGACAAGCTTCAAGGTCTGGGTTGTTTTCATCTTTGGCTCATGTCCCACTCATCCCTCAGTGCTTATAAGTAGTAGACACTCAATGTATAATTTTGAATTGAATTGATTTGAATCAAATAATTTCTCCAGCAAAGTGCCCACAGGGCCCTTTGGTATAACATTATCCTCAGGCAGAGCTCCAGAAAAACAGTATTTAGTGGAAGAGACTTCCTAACCATAGGGCCCAAAGTCAGCCCTATCTTTATTTTCACATGTGCCAGACTCTAGAATTTGAAATAGAATGTTCTAGGTCCAGCTCTGAGCAAAGAAAACTGCATTCTATTACATCATCTCAAGATTAGCTAACATGCCCACAGACCCATAATCACAGAAGTCTATACTAAAAATCCATTCTATGTAGCTGGTACACATCATGTTTCAAATTTGGACTGGCTGTTTGAAGAATGTCTTCAGTATCTAGCATAATGCCTGGCACGCAATAGCCACTTAACACGTATGCATTGAATTGGATGAATAGTAGCAGCTGAAAACAGAGAGAAAAATGAAAAAACAAATTTCTAGTTTGTATTACACCAGGACCAGATCTGGGACTGTTTTCAATTTGAAGAATCGTCAGGCAAGCTAACTCAAAAGCAATTACTCAGGCCACACATCCAAACTAACAACCAATCAAACAAACGACAGCAAACAAAACAAAAGTAAAGACTATGTGTGCATAGTTACAAAGTAGTGCAAAAGAGCTTACATTGAAAAGCGACCATATCTTGATTTTCTTCTCCCCCCACCTTCACTCCCGTTGCCCAGATAGGTCCAAGTTTCCAAATATAAAACCCTTTCCAAAAGATCTTATGACATTTGCCCGGTTAGTGTGACTCAGAGGTTGAGCATCAACCTATGAGCCAGAAAGTCAGGGTTCGATTCCCACTCAGGGCACCTACCCAGATTATGGGCTCAATCCCCAATAAGGGTCGTGTAGAAGGCAGCTGATCAATGATTCTCTCTCATCATTGATGTTTCTATCTCTCTCTCCCTCTCCTTGCTTCTCTAAATCAATATAAATATATACTTTCAAAAAAAGATCTTGTGACATTGTATCTATTTTCAGCTCTATCCATTTTCTCTAACTAAGAAATTACTGACCTGGATAAGCAGACTTACACATTAAGTTAATTTTCAAATGGGGAGAGTTTATAAGGAAATAGTCCTACTGTTTAAGCCTTGGTGGCCATGGGTATCATTACTTTGTACCGAGCTATGTTCTCTTTAATAACAAAAATACCATAATGTTTATTTATAAGTAAACATTTACTGAGCACTATGTGCAATCATTCTAAGCACTCACTTTACAAGTATGACTTTGATTTGCCACAATTTAGTAAGTGCGGCCTATTGTTATCATCTCCATTTTTCCATAAGAGAAAACTGAGCTACTAGTTTAAGTAACTTATTCTGAGTCACATAGAAGACAATACACAGTGTTACTTGAACACAAACTGAGTGATGAAAATCTGAAAATGTTTCAGACACAACTCTGAATGCCACTTCTGTCAGACTCCTGACAGAGGTCTAGTCCTTTTCAAGGTGTACTACCAGGAGCAGTTACTGCATCAAAACAAACAAACAAACAAACAGACAGACAGACAGACAGACAGACAAAAACACTGTCGTTATCCAAGTGGGATAAAATATCAAAAGAATATCTGGGGAGCCTGGCTAGTGTGGCTCAGCGGTTAAATGCCGACCTATGTACCAGGAGGTCATGGGTCAATTCCCAGTCAGGGCACATGCCTGGGTTGCAGGCTCCATTCCCAGTGTGGGTGCGCAGGAGGCAGCTGATCATTGATGTTTCTCTCTCTCTCCCTCTCCCTTCCTCTCTAAAATCAATAAAAATATATTTTTAAAAAAGAATATCTGGGGAAATGATGACAACTCTTAAAAAGAAAAGAAGCTTTCTTGTAGTACCACTTTTCCTCATAAGGTTCCACCATTTTGCCCAGTGAGAACCTCTCCTGATGGAGGACAAAGGCCGGCAATTAGAAACAAGTAAAGAGCAACTCCAAACAATAAACAACCGACAAGCACAGCAACAGTAGCCTACATGGTGAGCATAATGCAGTTATTTAAAATCAAGATCCTGTAGATCTCTGACACATGGGAAAATGTTTATATGACATTCCTGAAAACAGTGAAATAGAAAACTATAGCTCTGAAATATAAAAACTTTATATAAAAAGTTCTTGTGAACAAAACTGTAATGAGAGAAGCAAAAGAAATTGTGGTTTCTGGTTTAGGGACTATAATTAGGTGATAGTCCTCTTCCTCCCCCTAAATTTATTTTGACTAAAAAAAAAAAAAAAAAACTTGAGCAAAACCAACAAAGCGTCACTATACAAAAATGGATTCTGGTCTCAAAAGTGTAGAAGTGGGGAGAAACTGGAGAACACCTTTGAATGACGTTAATCCAGAACCTCTAAAAAGTCCCTCTGCAATGCTCCCATCTTGTTAGAACTTATCTTAGAACCAAGGTTTATTTTCTCTTGGAATTCTGGAAGTTTTGCTCTTGCATCTATAATAATAAAAGTGTAATTTGCTAATTAGGCCGAACATCCTTCCGGAGGAAGCTGGGGCTGCCAGGGACAGATCCAAACAGCTGCTGTGACTTTGAAGGCCTACTCTTTTTAAAAATATATATATATTATAGATTTTTTTACAGAGAGGAAGGGAGAAGGATAGTTAGAAACATCTATGAGAGAGGAACATTGATCAGCTGCCACCTGAACACTCCCTACTGGGGATGTGCTCAAAACCTAGGTACATGCCCTTGACTAGAATTGAACCTGGGACCCTTCAGTCCGCAGGCCGAAGATCTATCTACTAAACCAAACCAGTTAGGCCCAAAGGCCTACTCTTAGACTAATTTTGTGCATCGGGCCTCTAGTTAGAAAATAATCTAATAATAGAGTAATATGCAAATTAATCATCACTCTGCCACACAAAGCCACACCCACCAGCCAATCAGGGCAAGTATGCATATTAACCCAACCAAGATGGCGGTTAATTTGCTTATCAAGAAAGCGCAGAAAGAATCTAAGCCTGCAGAAGGGAGTGAAGATGCAGAGAAGCAATCGGGACAGCAGAGAAGGGAGGAAAGCAGGTGGGGCAGCGACTGCAGCAGGAAGCCCTATTGCAGGAATCTTCCTGCAATTGGCCACTAGTCCTATATAATAAAAAGGTAGTATGAAAATTGACCCTCACACCCTCACAAGATGGCTGCCTATGACCAGGCTAGCAAGGGGGTTAGTAAGGGATGACCAAATGACTGAACAGCAGGCCAGGGTGACCAGGCCAGTTGGGGGTGGGGGAAAACACGTGGGGGGGGGACAGTTAGGGGCACCAGTAGGGGGTGGGGCTGTAAAGGGTGACCAGGCAGGCAGACAGATGAGCAGGTAAGGAGCCAGCAGTCCAGGTTTGTGAGAGGGCTGTCCAATTGCCGGTATACGCCCAATCCCAGGACCTAAACTGGCAGTCGGACATCTCCCAAGGGATCCCGAATTGGAGAGGGTGCAGGCTGGGCTGAGGGGACCCCCTCCCCTCCCAGTGCACAAAATTCGTGCACTGGGCCCCTAGTTATGTATACATGTTTTATTTGTTCTTGTTAATCCTCACCTGAGCATATTATTTTTACATTGCTTTTACAGAGAGAAGGGGAAGGCGCAAGGGGGACGGTGCTCCAATCACTAATACACACCTGCCAGGGCCATGGGTGCGTGCTTTAATTACTATTTACTGCCTTTTGGAACTGAGTCAGGTAAATAAAGTTTGGTCTAGGGGGGCAAGTCCCTTTGATCTCCAAAACCTAGCCAGTCTTTGGGACATAGCACGTCTCCTTCCACCAGAGCAGCAGCAAGCCTCCGCCGACACCTGCATGACAGTACCTGCTGCTTGCCTGCCGCCACGTCAAGATTTCAAGTTGTAATCTCAGATTCCAGGTTCCCCCGGTGGGGATCCCTGCAAACCTGCACCTAATCGCGGCGGCGGCGGCACTGCCCGATGCCCGCGCGCAGCCTCCACGCCGCCGGGCGGGGCGGGGCGGGGCGGGGCGCAGGCGGCCGGATGCGCTCCGGCCGGGGAGCCGCGCGTCCGCCCTCCCCGTCCGCCTCCGCAGCGTCACGGGCGCTGAGTCAGCCTTCCGGTCACCGGCGGCGGCGGTGGCTCCCGCCCGCCGGGGAGGTGCGGCTCCCGGACAGGCTGTGCCGCTGCCCCGCGGTGACTCGGCGGCTTCCGCTCGCTCGGGGCCGCGGAGCTGCCGCCGCCGCCGCCGCCACCGCGACGCGCCCCCGGAAGGTCCTGGGAGGGCTTGGAAGCTTCCCCAAGCGTCCCTGACCCCGAAGGCCCCGCGCGGCCCTCCGCCTCTGATTGGACCGAGGCCTCAGCTCGGGGGTGCGGCGGGGGGATGGGGATGCAGCGGGGGAGAATAGTCCTCCCTGCAGGTGTCCGCTGAAGCCTGGGGCGGCCGGGGGCTGGAGAGGTTCATGTTGGAAACACTTGGCCGGGTCTGAGACTCCCAGCGAGCTGTCTCCCACTCTGGTCAGATCTCACTCTAATTCCACACCCACCTTGCTGGTGTTGGCACAGGCTAGGAAATCAAGGAACACAGCCAGTCTCAGTTTTTATTGCTTCGTTTGAAAGACCCTTCAGGTGCAGCCCTTCCTCTCCGGGCCACTGCCACCAGCAGGGCCTTCCTAAGGCCGGCGCGGGTCACCGCAGGGAGCTCCTAACTGGTTTAGCCGCATTCCCGTCCAGCTCGCACACAATGACCCACCCGGTACGTTTGCACTGTGCACTGTGCTCTTCAAGCCACGGTGCTGCTCCAGAACCTGTGACACCTCCCTCTGGTCTTTTGGGTTGAGTTCTTTCGCTGGCGTTTAAAGCACTTCAAGCACAGTCCGGCTCATCCACACCCCCATCCCTCCCAGAAATATTTTGTGCCTATTCTTAACATTGTGGAGCATAGATTTCTGCCCTCTGGGAGCTGGGGGGCGGGGCGGGGAGATGCCGAAGAGATTAACTCATAAGCACATAATTATGATGCTGTGTAATACACGCTCCGATCTAAGTATGAGCAGGAGAGGGAACAATGAAGCGAACAGAGCGGGGAGAGGAAAGGAGGGTGGGTGGCTTGACAGATGAGTAGTTTACCAGCACTCTCGTAGATGGTGTATATAGCTCAGTGCTCTGGTTAGTGGAGAACCCCAAGGTCATGTGGGCTCTGGTCTATTGCTGAAACATCTTTCCTTTCCCTTGATTTTTTTTTTTTTTTTGGTAGGGGGGTGTCCAGAAGTACTATGGGAAATAAAATTCGTATTTAAAAATGAGAATGAGACCTGGGGGGGGGGGTTGGTTCAGTGTATAGAATTTCGGCCTGCGGCCTGAAGGATCCTGGGTTCAATTCCAGTCAAGGGCACATGCCCAGGTTGAGGGCTCTATGGGGGGGGGGGGGGAGGGGATTGCAGGAGGCAGCCAATCAATGAGTTACTCTCATCATTGATGTTTTTCTCTCTCTCCCTCTCTGAAACCAATAAAAACATATATATATACTTTTTTAAAAATGCACATGATGAAACACAGATTGTAGGAAGGAATAATGAATTCCTAAAGGGGAAAGTCCCTCACTGAGGAAAAAACTTCCATTGGCCACAGGGTCTGAATGTTAGAGAAAATATTGTTTGTGAGGATTTGATAAAGCTGCATTTGAACCTGCCCAGACTGGAAAAGAGAAGGCTGTGTACTAACATAAAAACACGGACCCACCAGGGGCCCTGGTACTCTTCTGGGTGGTATGCTGAAATAACTGAATTATTATGAACCCAGCACGCACTGCTGCAGGGTCCCTACTAAAAAGAATTGTGCACGAGAAAGGAACATGCCTACTGACTGGAGAGAGACGAGTAGTGGAGGTCTGCAAGTTGGCAGGGACAGATTCAAAGTTGGCAGGGACAGATTCAAAGTAGCAGTAGCAGGAAGCAGATGCTCATAGAGGTCAAGGACTTCTCAGTGTCACTCTGTAGACGGCCCAGGTAGCATTGGCATGGGTATCTGAATAGAGGACAAGGGATCAAAGAAGTGGCAAGAGCAACAGTTCAAACAAGGACTGTGATTACAGTTAATGTCAATGTCTTTCTTTTTATGTTTCTGAATTAAATTGATTTTCTATTATGATCATGTCTTACTTTTAATATCAGAAAAGGAAACACTTTTTAAAAATATATTTTTTATTGATTTTTTGCAGAGAGGAAGGGAGAGAGATAGAGAGTTAGAAATATCGATGAGAGAGAATCATCAATCAGCTGCCTCTTGCACACCCCCTGCTGGGGATGTGCCCGCAACCGAGGTACATGCCCTTGACCGGAATCAAACCTGGGACCTTTGAGTCCGCAGGCTGATGCTCTATCCATTGTGCCAAACCAGTTTCGGCAAGGAAACAATTTTTAAAAATCATTACCCAGGGTCAGTGCAGATGAATTAAAATGGGCTTCTTATTCACTAGAGTTTTACAAGAAAGGAGTCAGATCACATTTTTTGACTCACCTGAGAAAATTGTTCACAAATATTGGTTATTGATATAAGCCAAAGTTATGGCTTAACTACTTTGCGAGGATGGGGAGGAGAAATGGGTTGGGAATGTGCTACATTTATAAGTGTTACATCCTCATCTACCACAGCAGGAAGGCAATGGAGCATGATTAAAGCAGATACATGAGGACATAAAAACAAACACATTATTTTGAAATATGAAGGCAAATATCCAAAGTAACAGTGAAAAATGGAAAATGGTTGTCTTTGGGCTATGCAGAGGAATAAGGCAGAAGACTATTGATTTTCATTATACATATTGTAGTGATATCGAAGTATTAAAGTATTTTTCAATATTTTAAGAAATATTTTCATGGAATTATTTAAAAACTTCATTCATTTTTATATGGCAAAAAATAAAAGCATGCAGGCGCATTATCTCAATCCCTTGAGATTTTGCTTCCTGATAATTGTTGACATTTTGGCTCAAATAAACTCACAAAAAATAAAATAAATAAATAAAAAGCATACAAACCTGTTGCCTCGTAATTTCATTTCTATGTGTACAGTCCAAGATGATAATTACAGATGTGGACAAAGATTTATATACAACAGTAATTGCAGGATTTTTTATTTAGAAGCAAAAATAGGCAACGAAGTAAATGTCTAATAAGGCAACAATTTTAAAAAACTGGGGTGCATCCACATGATGCTTTTTAAAATCATATTTTTGAGAATTATTTCATTTCATATTATAATGCTAATTTTAAAATGAGTGAAAATAAAAATAGTGCCAAAGTACATTTATTCATGGTAAACAGGCTGGAAGGAAGTACTTCAGAATGGCTATGGTGTTTACCTCTAGGAATTAGGATGATAGAGTTGAGTGCCTGTTGGGTTCTCTAGGAAGCAAATGCTGAATTGGAGTTAGGAATAAAAAAAAAGTTTGTTGGGAAGTTGCACCTTTGAAAAGAAAGGGGAGGAAGTAGCAAGATCCGGCAGATGGTATGGTCGGACATGATACAAAATTTCTGCTATCTCAACAGGGAGTTTGGGAGCAAAGATTGACTATCGTATGGATGGAAATAGCCAGGCCTTTGTACCAATTTCCACTGTATTGCCTTGGGCCCACTCTGAGAAGAGAGTGACTTTGGCTGAAAAGCTGAGGATGGCCAAGAGATTCAGTGTGGAAGGTTGTCAGCTGGCCACACTCCCTGCAGCTGGACAGTACGTTCTTTCCTGAAGGGGAATCCGACCAGTGCATTTCTGTCTGCAACAAAAGTTGATTTTAGCCAAAACCGGTTTGGCTCAGTGGATAGAGAGTCGGCCTGTGGACTGAAGGGTCCCAGGTTCGATTCTGGTCAAGGGCATGTACCTTGGTTGCGGGCACATCTACAGTGGGGGGTGTGCAAGAGGCAGCTGGTTGATGTTTCGCTCTCATCGATGTTTCTACTCTCTATCCCTCTCTCTTCCTCTCTGTAAAAAATCAATAAAATATTTTAAAGTTGATTTTAAAATATATATATTTTGTATATTTTTGTAATCCAATTTTACACCAAATGTGCCATGTTTTATAATAAAAATTTTAAATAATAAGTACACTTCAGCTCTAGGTGGTTTAGCCCAATGGACAGAGCATCAGCCTGTGGACCAAAGGGTCCCAGGTTAGATTCCGGTCAAGGGCATGTACCTTAGTTGCAGGCTCCTCCCCAGCAGGGGGCCCTGGTTGAGGCTGGTGCAGGAGGCAACCAATCGATGTGTTTCTCTCACATCAGTGTTTCTCTCTGTCTTTCCCGCTCTCTTCCACTCTCTCTAAAAATCAATGGAAAAATATCCTCGGGTAAGGATTAACAATAAACAAACAAGGAAATAATAAGTACACTCCAAAAAAAAAAAAAAAAGTCCAGAAGGTATCTCCTAAGGTAAAGTACATATACTTCATTTTTTTATTTTTAAAAAAATATATTTTATTGATTTTTTACAGAGAGGAAGAGAGAGGGATAGAGAGTCAGAAACATTGATCAGCTGCCTCCTGCACACCCCCTACTGGGGATATGCCCGCAACCAAGGTACATGCCCTTGACTGGAATCGGACCCAGGACCTTTCAGTCCACAGGCCGATGCTCTATCCACTGAGCCAAACTGGTTTTGCCAAGTACATATACGTTAGAGCATGAATTATGTGGGGAGGGGGAGGTCTACTATTTTATCTGTTCAGAAGTCATTGCTGTCCTTTTTTGGCTTGCAGGCTGTGTTCCAAATAGATGAGGTTGCCAGAGCTGAGTTCCAATACTTCATTTGTTTGTGTGTGTTTTTAATATATTTTATTGATTTTTTACAGAGAAAGGGAGAGGGATAGAGTTAGAAACATCATTGAGAGAGAAACATTGATCAGCCGCCTCCTACACACCTCCTACTGGAGATATGCCTGAAACCAAGGTACATGCCCTTGACCGGAATTGAACCTGGGATCCTGGAATCTGCAGGCCAACACTCTATCCACTGAGCCAAACCGGTTAGGGCAATACTTCATCTCTTTAATGAGGAAATCTCACCTCACTATAATTGTGAAAAGTATATTATTCCTCTTGATTCATTGATTCTTTCATTCACTTAACAAACATTAGTTTTTATCTATGTGTTAAACTATGGTGAAATGAACTTTGGTAGATGTAGAAATTAATGAGATGTTGGTCATACATTTATAAAGTTCATAGTTTGGCAGATGAAATGCTATGCGTGTAATAGTATGTTAAAAATGTATATACCCTTAGAGTTTCAGTTTTGCCAGATGGAAAGAGTTTTGAAGATTGGTTGCACAACAATGAATGTATTTAACAGTACTGAATTATGCATTTTATTTTTTTAAAATATTCTTTATTGATTTTTTTACAGAGAAGGAGAGGGATAGAGAGTTAGAAACATAGATATGCTGCCTCTTGCACACCCCCTACTGGGGATGTGCCCGCAACCAAGGTACATGCTCTTGACAGGAATTGAACCTAGGACCTCTCAGTCTGCAGACCGACGCTCTATCCACTGAGCCAAACCAGTTTTGGCTGGATTATACACTTTAAAATGGTTAAGATGGTAAATTTTGTTATGTGCATTTTACCACAACTTTAAAAATCTTTAAATGTACATATATTATAACTTAGCAATTACAGTTAGGGATATGAATCCCAAAGAACTCCCACTCCTGTGTTCAAATAAATAAGTGTGAGGATGTCCCCTGCAGCATTGTTTATAATAGCAAAAAGGTGGAAGCAGCCTGAGTTTTTATCCAAGAAGAGTGGATAAATAAAATGTAGTTTATGCATATATCAACCTGAATTGGTCTCAAAAAATTGGGAGTAATAAAAGCAAAATGCAAAATGATGCATATATATGATGCATTTATACCGTGAATATAAATTTAGGAAAACACAGAACATCACAATCTATTGGTAATAGATGCATATATGTATACAAATAAAATGATAAGGAATGGAATGGAATGGAAAGATGCACACCAAACTCATGCTGGCAGTTGCAACTGAACACTGAGAGGGGAAATGGAACTGAGTGGGAGAGGATATGGTTAAAGGAGACTCAATTTTACCTATAATGTTTCACTTCTTTTAAAAATATGGAAGCAATAAAACAAGCAGATTGTCAAGTGACAGCGGGGAGGGGAAGGAGACCTGGGGGGAGATAAGAGAACAACCGAAGGACTGGTATGCATGAATATAAGTAGAACCAACAAACACAGAACTCTGGGGAGGGAGGGCATGAATGGGAGATGGGGGGGGGGGGCAATGGTAAGCTATGTACACATATAATACCTTAATAAATTAAAAAAATTAAAATATGGAAGCAAATATAAAACTTAATAATTGGTAGTCCTGGGTGATGGGAACATGTGTGATTATTATTTCACTTATTACATGATTTTGTATTTTAAATTTTGATTAAAAAATAAACAACTGATGAGTAAAGCAAATGAGGCACGCATAAGGAAGGTATAGGTAAAGTTCTAGGGAGTTCAGAATGGAGAGACGTTATCAAAGGCAGGGTGGGAGAGAGAGGGGGTCAGGAAAGGCATTTGAACTGAGCCTTCAAGGATGGAGAAGAGGAAGATAGATGAGAAGGGAAATGTGGAGGGGTTTCCCAGGCAGAGTGTGCAGCGTGAAGGAGGCATGGCGACAGGAAAGCAAGGGACTCTTGAGTTGTTCAACTTAGCTGGACCAGGAGATTCCTGGTGACAAATAGCAGAAAGCAAAATCTGAAAGGTGGTTACAATCTCATAAAAAAACACACACACCAAAGAATTTCAGTCCGGTCTGTAGGTAGTGGCTTATCCTGAAAGGTTTTGGAGTTGGGATGAAAGGATCAGAACAGAAAGATTAATATGGTCATAAAATGTAAAATGGTTTGAATAAAGAGGACTGGAGGCAGAGAAAACAGCTAGAAGGAAATGATTGTAGAAGTCTACAGGAGAGATGAATACAGTCCTCCCCCCATTGTGTGTGTGTGTGTGTGTGTGTGCGTGTGTGTGTGTGAACAGCTTTTACAAATCCTGTGGCCCTTTTGACACAGAGACAATAATTTCTGAAATAGTGTTTCTGCCTCAGAGCTGATGCTTTCCAATAATTTTTATGTTTCTACATAAGGCAAGTGCCCTGACTTGGAATGGAACCATGACCTCCTGTCCTGGTTCATAGGTTTACACTCAACCACTGAGCCACACCAGTGGGGCTTCACCTCTTCCATGGAGTCATTTTGGATCACCTGAGAAGTAATGGTCTCCTTCCTCTGTTATCGAGGTTTTTTTACAAACACATGACAGTTTACACTGCCCCTCACTCTCTAACATTATGTCTCTTCCTGTACTTAGATTTTTCACTCCCTGGAGGTGGTGACCAAGATTTTAAAAATTTTTTAAAAAATATTTTTTAATTGATTTCAGAGAGTAAGGAAGAGGGAGAGAGTGAGACAGAAACACATCACTGATGAGAGAGAATCATGGATTGGCTGCCTCCTGCACAACTCCCACTGGGGATCAAGGCCTAGACTGGAATCAAACCCTAGACGCTTCAATCCGCTGAGTCAAACCGGCTAGGGCTATTTTTGTTGTTTTAATCCCTCTAGAACATAGTAACCCAAGGTCCTTGTAGGTCAAGGTGTTTGATAATTAAAATAACTACCATTTTTTGAATGCCTTTTAGTGCCAGGTACCATGTACATTATATTTATTTCTTAAAAAAAAAAAAAAATATATATATATATATATATATATATATATATATATATTATTGATATTTTATAGAGAGGAAGGGAGAGAGATAGAGAGACAGAGAGCCAGAAACGTCGATGAGAGAGAAACATCGACCAGCCGCCTCCTGCACACCCCCTACTGGGGATGTGCCCACAACCAATGTACATGCCCCTGACCGGAATCGAACCTGGGATCTTTCAGTCCGCAGACCGACGCTCTACCACTGAGCCAAACCGGTTTCGGCTATATTTATTTCTTATAATAAAACTAGGACATAGGGAGTGTTATTTCCATTTTACAAAAGGAAACACAGAGTCATTCAACTGTTACATAAGAAGAGTAGCATAATGCAATGAAAACAACACAAGCTTCGTACCCTATCAGAGCCCTGTTCAAAGCTTAAGTCTGGCCCTAGGTGGTTTGGCTCAGTGGAGAGAAAGTTGGCCTGCAGACTGAAGGGTCCCAGGTTCGTTCAATTCTGGCCAAGGGCATATGCCTGGGTTGAGGGCTCCATCCCCAGAGGGGCCGTGCAGGAGGCAGCCGATCAATGATTCTCTCTCATCATTGATGTTTCTATCTCTTGCTCTCTCTCCCTTCCCCTATTAAATAATAATAATAATAATAATAATAATTTTTTAAATCTTAGTCTTCTCTTTTCTAGCTGTATGCATATACTGGGCATGTTCATTTATATTTCTGAGCACGTTTTCTTCAACGTGCAAAAGCAAGTTGTTTATTTCCTCCCTACATGTTTACCCAGCTGGTCAAGTAGAAGAAAATTTCAGTCGGTCTTTCTTTGCTAGCTGCATAGTTTCAAGTAGCAGAAATCCAACTCATGCTGACTTGCGCAATAAAAGTAAATATGTTGGTTAATAAACCACAGAGTCCATTGGTGGATTGCTGGCTTTAGGAATGGGTCAACCTTGTGACAAATTTGCCTCTCTCTTTCAGTTTTGCTTTCCTCTGAGTTGACTTCATCCCTAAGCAGTCTCACCCTATGTGGTGACAAAGATGGCTCCAGATTACAGTCTACCAAATTATTAACCCCAGCAGAGAGTGCGGGGGATCAGGACGCTGGCAGGGTATCAAGATTGGATCTAAGGCACTAGGCTGAAATCCATGGATGGAGTCTAGAGTCCAAGGCAGGGCTGAGTCTCAAGAATGAGACTGAAGGTCAGCTGTCTGATAAAATTGGAACATAATTGCAGACCAACATCCGCCTTAATAGGAAATTCTAGAGTGAGGGACTGAAGTGCCATAAATTCCTCCTGCCTCTGCGCAGGATTGCATCCAGTGACTAAGTCACGACTGAGCCTACAGGAACTGCTGAATGGTCTCAGATGAGAGGAAGAGGGGAGACAGAGGTTGGTCCCACAGCAGAGTCTAACAAACTAAATATTTCAGCTGGACTATAATAAGAAGCAAAGGGACCTAGGAAATAAATAGATGCGATTGTAACAGGATTTTTTTTTTTAAATCCTAACCCAAGGATATGTTTTACTTAGTTTAGAGAGAGGGGAAGGAAGAAAGAGAGGAAGAGAGAATTGAACTGGCAACCTTTATTTGCACAGGACTACACTCCTACCAACTGAGCTATAGCAGGGCCAGGGCTGTGATAAGATTTTAAATGAGATATCCCTGTTTTTCTGTTTCAGAGGTTAGCATAATTGGAGGCAAGCACCCCACATTATAAGGAGATGTGTCAGTTTGTTTATGAAAGACTTGCTCAAGAGTTGGCCCCCAAATTGATTCCGAAACCTGTAGCCTGTCACCCACTTTTGGCCTAAGAAAAGAGAATCAAAGAGGAGGTTTGAAAAGTGAGGATTTTTTTTTCTTTTTTGAAGATAATTATCAGAGTGCTGTAGTTTTCTCACTCTTTAGTCAAGGTAAGGGAAAGGAGAGGGGACCTGCCTGGAGGAAAGACAAACTAACATCTTCAGGTGGGTGTGTGCTGAATGGAAGAAATGCTGTTAGGTGGCTGGGGAACTAGAGCAGAGGATGGTGAGAGAGTTCTTGGGACACTCTGACCTGAGTTTCCTGAGTAGTGGGGTAGAGAGACTGATGTCTTATCTCACCTGAGAGCTAGGTGAGAGGCTGGCAGAGGGACCAAATACAGGCAGTTAAGCAGTTAGGAAGGGAGAATGAACAGAGTGATTTTGAAAGACAATAATAGGATAAAAATTGTTCCTTTCTTTGGATAAACAGTAGAAGGCTGAGTTCTTCTTTCAACTCTGCCACAAATTAACTGTGCTAGTGTGGAAAACGACTGGATCTCTCCAGGTCTCCACTTTTACTTCTATAAAAGGAAGACTTGAATGAATGAATGAATGAATGAATGAATCCTATGTAATAAAAGCCTAATATGCTAAGTGTCTGGTCCACCAGTCTGCCATTCAACCAATCAAAGTGTAATATGCTAACAATATGTTAAGGCCACTCAACCACTTGCATAGCATGCACTGACCACCAGGGGGCAGACACTCCAGCTGGAAGTGATCAATTGGGATTGAGCAAGATTGCCCGGACACACCCTGCAGTCCTCCCGTGGTCCCTTCCTGGCTGGCCAACCTCCCATGTCCCTCCCAGGCTCCAATTGTGCACCAGTGGGATTCCTCTGTCTGGCCTGCACACTCTTGCAATCTGAGACCTCCCTCAGGGGATGTTGGAGAGCTGGTTCTGGCCTAATCCCCCAGGCCAGGCCAAGGGACCCCACTGGTGCATGAATTCATGCACCAGGCCTCTAGTGAATGAATAAAATGAAGAATTGACTATACTGTTTTTAAGGTACCTTGAAGGAACTCTATGACTTTGTAATTCTATGGGTATATTCAGATGAGCTATATTACATATATATATATGTAATAGCCCATCACAGAAGCCACCAGAGAGTTATGTCCACAGAGAAAACCAATGTCAAGGGGATGTGGAGATGTGCTGGTGATTCTGCTGTGGTTCAGATAGGAGTGAGGAGATGTCCACAGTCAATCAAATTTCTAGGGCCTAGTATAATGGAATATATATATACATTCCATTATACTAGGCCCTAGAAATTTAGGTCCCAAGAGTATAGCATGATCCCCTTTCTTTAACCCCTCTTCTCTTAACAAGTATTGAAAAGATGAACTAATCAAAAAATTTTAAAGGAAAAAGTCATCCATAATACCACTAACCTAACACAACTTATATTTTGCCATATTTCTTCCCAGACCTTGACCACCCATCTGAGTATTTGCCCCAGCTGCAATCACTAGCACACACTTTATAATGTTCTCACAGCACACCAGTTCAATGAACTATGCATGACCAAGAGGACTGAAATCTTGGGGTGCTTCCAATTATTGCACAATAATTGCAGTATAAGAACTGCTGGCCTTTGAAAATACAGCTTTTTGGGGCATAGAGCTTCTTTGGTGTGGCCTCTCTTTCTTCTTCTCCCCTCCCCACTCTTACTTCCTGATCCTTCAGCAACAGCAGGAACACAAGAGGCTCAGCAGAGCTAAGCCACTGCAGCCTCTGATCTACATGACACCCTCTCTGAGGCTGCTTCCAGGTTGGAAATGCCAGCTATTCCATTTGGCAGACATCACAGAAGCCACCAGAGAGTTATGTCAAACCCATAAAGTCACAGAGAAAACCAATGTCAAGGGGATGTGGAGATGTGCCGGAGATTCTGCTGTGGTTCAGAGAGGAGTGAGGAGATGTCCACAGTCAATCAGCAAGGTGATGACACTTCAGCGCGTGTGTCTCAAATCCTCTGACCTCAATCCTACTGACAGGAGCACACCTGCATCCAGCGCCAGCAAAGCAAGCATGTTGGAGAAGTCATTGTACATCCTCATCTAGGCAGAGATGGGCATGGCTCAGGGGAGGGAGGAGTCTTACATAATTTGCAGCAGGAATGTGATAAATTCAAATCTGTATTTTAAAAAGATCACTCCAGCCCTAGGTGGCTTAGCTCAGTGGATACAGTGTTAGCCTGTGGACTGAAGGGTCCCAGGTTCGATTCTGGCCAAGGGCACATGCCTGGGTTGCAGGCTCAATCCCCAGTAGGGGGCGTGCAGGAGGCAGCTGATCAATGATTCTCATCATTGATATTTCTATCTCTCTCTCCTTCTTCCTTCCTCCTGAAATCAATAAAGAAATACATATATTTTAAAAGATCACTCCAGTAACAGTGTGGGGAATGTTTTAAAAAGGGCAAGACTGGGGGCAGAGCTTTCAGGTTATTATAATAGTTCAGTTAAGACATTGAAATAATAGAAAAGCAGAGAATTTCATTATGAAAAAAGAGCAAAAGAGGACAACATGCACGTGAATATAGAGAAAACGCCATCATTTCCTTAGAGAGCTTCATAGGTAAATACCTTTCTTTCCTGTGAGGTTGCCTTTGGACATTGGACATTTAAATATATATATATATATATATATATATATATATATATATATATATTCTTATTGAGTTCAGAGAAGGGTGAGGGAGAGAGAGATAGATACATCAATGATGAGAGAGAATCCCACAATGGGGATCAAGCCTGTAACCCAGGCATGTGTCCTGACTGTGAATTGAACCGAAATCTCCTGGTTCATATGTCGACACTCAGCCACTAAGCCATACCTGGCTGACCTTATTTTTATTTTTTTTCAGTATTTTATTTTACTTTTTTTTTAATTTAATAAACGATGAACTTTTAAAAAATATATGTTTATATATATTTTCTGATTATAAAAGCAAGCCATAAAAATGTCTAATGATTCAGAAATAGTTAATTTAGGAAGTAACATCTTGCACAATTCCACCTCCAACTCCCCAGGCTAACAGATGTTACTGAGTAAGATACCTTCCTCAAGGTGGGAAGTCTGCTCTAACTGAAGGACTTGAAAAGCCTCACGACCCGATTTCAAAAATAAAATAATGCAATGCTCAGATTCCCTGAGGAGTGAAATGATGAAAGATTACTCAGAGGAGGACAGGTAATCAGAAATAACTGGGTGAAAAAGATTAAATGCTAAAGGAGCTGATTAATTCCCAATCATATTTTCTGCTCGGAGGTTTATTTGCCTGAAACTATCCAGGGTGCTTGACTAAGTGGATGGCTGGTATTTTTTCCCCCCCAAATAGCAGAAACTTATTTCTCTCAGTTCTGGAGGTTAAGAAGTTGAAGTTCAAGGTCCTGGAAGATTTGGTTGCCGAGAGCCATAAAAACAAGAGTTCAGTATCACTTCCTGATCAGCCCCTCTTCCTGAGAAAGCCGAGTGCGCACGCGCCAAGAAAGCCCCCGGGCGTGCAAAAGGCCAGAAGAACCTCCCACATCAGAATAACCAATTAGCTAAGGACAGATACCCAGTCCCCAACCAATCACCCCATGACAATCCCTTACCCTGTTCCTCCCCTTCCCAGCTTTTAAAAACAGTTACACTTCAATAAAAAGACGAGGCTTGACTGGGATTTCGACTTGCCTTCATTCTTTGCGCTCCTCACTTGTTTCATTCTCTTAGGTGATTCCTGCGTGCTCTCGTTGTTGCCCTGCAGGCCGGGGAATTTGGTGTCTGTTGACAGTCTGTTGGTAGATAGCCTTCTTTTTCTCCCTGCATCCTCACATGGTGGAAGGGCAATAGCTGGTTTTTACTTAAGTGGAATACCTTCCTTCTGGGTTAACTGTTCATATTTTATTGTTTTCTTTCTTTTTCTTAAAGTATATTTTTATTAATTTGAGAGGGAAAGGAGAAGGAGAGAGATAGAAACCTCAAAGATGAGCGAGAGTTATTGATCAACTGCCTCCTGCACGCCCCACACTGGGAATCTGAGCCCACAACCCAGACATGTGCCCTGACCTGAAATCGAACAGTGACCTCCTGGTTCATAGGTCAATGCTTAACCAGCCTGGCATTTTGCTGTTTTCTTTTGAAAAGAGAAATTGTCTTGAGGCTGGAAAAGGTTTTCCATTCATAGGAGGCCTCATGACATGGTGGAAAACAACAAGAAATAAGTCAGTAGTTTTTTTTTTGCCCACGTGTACATACCTGGTATAAGATTGTGATAATTATACCTGTCTGCCTACCCAGGGAGATGATGAAGCAATTGAGTGATTTATTTTTCATTGCTTGCTTTTGAAATCATAGAAAAAAATCTAGACTTAAGATATCTTAAAGGAAAGAATTGTCTTTTCTTGGCAATTCTTGGAGAGCTTCTTAAAAATATATAGAGAGAGAGAGAAGAAGGAAGAGAAAGAAATATCAACTGTGGATTACGACCCAGGGATGTGCCTGACCAGCAACCGAACCATGACCTCCTGGTTCATAGGTTGCTGCTCAACCACTGAGCTATGCTGGCCAGGCCTTGAGTAGTTTCTTTAGAAAGAGAGACATAGAAGCATTGAACAGACCATTGAACAGGGGCAGGGAGGGTGGGGGTAAGGGGGGATGTAAGAGATCAACCAAAGGACTTGTATGCCTGCATATAAACATAACCAAAGGACACAGACATTAGGGGGGTGGGGACATGTGCTGGGGCGGGGGGCAGGGAGAGGTCAATGGGAGAAAAAGAAGACATATATAATACTTTCAACAATAAAGAATTTAAAATTAAATAAAAGACAAGATATAACAAAAAAAAGAAAGAAAGAAAGAAAGAAAGAAAGAGAGAGAGAGAGAAAGAAAGAAAGAAAGAAAGAAAGAAAGAAAGAAAGAAAGAAAGAAAGAAAGAAGGGGAGGGAAGGGAAGGGAAGGGAAGGGAAGGGAAGGGAAGGGAAGGGAAGGGAAGGGAAGGGAAGGGAAGGGAAGGGAAGGACCTTTTTTGGCCAAAACCGATTTGGCTCAGTGGATAGAGCGTCGGCCTGAGGACTGAAAGGTTCGATTCTGGTCAAGGGCATGTACCTTGGTTGTGGGCACATCCCCATAAGGGGTGTGCAGGAGGCAGCTGATCAATGTTTCTCTCTCATCGATGTTTCTAATTCTCTATCTCTCTCCTTTCCTCTCTGTAAAAAATCAATAAATATATTAAAAAAGAAAAGAAAACCTTTCTTGGAAACCATTCTGGGTTTAGAAGCTTCTACAATCAGAAATTCTTAACTCTTTCAATTGCCTATAACAGAAACTCAACTCAATCTTAGGTGAAAAAGAAAAAGCTATTGTTTCACTCCTCTAAAGCCTGACAACGGTGGACTTGGCTTCAGGGATACAAATCCATCAGGAACTGTGACTGGATTTGGGAAATTCTACCATGTGCTTGCTGCATGAATGGAGGAGGTGCATGTTCACATAGAAGTGCCCCTATTTGGCCATATGCATGTCAAAGCTAGTCTTCTAAGGCAGAGGATACCAAAAACAGTGCCCAGAGAAATAGAGATGAGAGAAGGTTAAAGAACTAGCAGGATCACGATTCCTGATGGTTTTCCTGTTTCCTTTCTCTGCATCCTGGCTACCTGTGAGGTATTTAAATGAGATGATGAAGGTAGAGGCCCCAGGATGGGATTAGTGCAGGGGTGGGCAAACTTTTTGACTCGAGGGCCACAGTGGGTTCTTAAACTGGACTGGAGGGCCGGAACAAAAGCAACCTGACCATGCTGGCACTCTGATCTTGGGTTACTGGTGAAGGAGCGGAGGGGAGAGCAAGAGAACCCTCCACTCTTTTGGCTCCGAAGGCCGGATAGAACAGCCGAAAGGGCCAGATCCGGCCCCGCGGGCCGTAGTTTGCCCACGGCTGGATTGGTGCCTTTCAAAGAAAAGGAAGAGATACCAGAACTCTCTGTTATTGGAGGACGTAGAAAAAGGTAGCTATCTGCAAGATAGGAAGAGATTTCTCACCAGGAACTGAATCAGCAGGCATCTTGATCTTGAACTTCCCAGCCTACCAAATTGTCAGAAACAAATATATGTTACTGAAGCCAAGCAGTCTGTGGGTATTTTGTTACAGCTAAGACAATGACTGAGATAATTAAGAAAAGTAGTGATATCACCTTTGCTGTGTACTTTTCACAAGATATAAGGAAAACATCTCCCCTATACTGAAACCTCCCACTCAAAGGTCACCAATTTCTAATAGGCAAACCCGGTGACTTTTACTCAGTTTTCACCATGGTTACTGACCTTGCCTTCTTGAATCTCTGTGACCCATGGGTTCTGCTTTTACTTCTCTGACAGTTCTTTTTCGGTATCCTTCCCCATTTGCCCTACCCAGGTGACCTCTAATATCCCGTTCTTGGCCATCTCTTCATCTTCCTCTACCCTCTTTGCTGAGTAAGTGTATCTGCTACCACATTTTCTTTCTCACACATAGGCTGATGACTTCCTTATTTATTATTCATAGCCATAAAATTTGCTGAGCTTTAGGTCCCAATTTATACTCTCCTATGTTTAACCCACCTAGATAGTCTGCAAACACTGCAAAACGTCCCAAATGGAATTTTTTCTAATCGTTTCACATGTTCTCACCTTAACCACCAATACCTCCCACATTGAACCTCTCTTGCAAGCCATACTCTCTGTAGTCATTACCCACCCTGTAGCCTTCCTTTCCTAATCATCTCCTGCGTCCTAGGCTCCCTTCTTGGTACATTAGCCTTGCCCACATTCCTACAATAGCCTTGCTCCAATTCTTTTTCTTTTTTTTTTAAATAAATCCTGCCTTATCCCAATATTCCCCTTCCTTCCAGCCTTGACAAATAGTATTTCCCCAGGCAATGTTCAAGGTGCTGGGATACTGTCATCCCCAATGCAAGCATGGTGCTTACGTCTTATCTAACGAGACAGACAATAATAAAAATAAATAATATAATTTCGGATGATGTGATGTGAGAAAAATAAGACTTAAGTGTCATGAAACAGAGGGATGGGAGGAGGACAATATTAAATAGGACAGCCAGGGAGGACTGGCCTTTGGCTGAAACCTGAATGATGAGGAAGCGGCCGCTCAAAGATTTGGGGAAAGAGCCGAGACCGGTTTGGCTCAGTGGATAGAGCGTCGGCCTGCGGACTGAGGGGTCCCGGGTTCGATTCTGGTCGGGGGCGTGTGCCTTGGTTGCGGACACATCCCCACTGGGAGTGTGTAGGAGGCAGCTGATTGATGATTCTCTCTCATCAAGGTTTCTGACTCTCCCTCTCTCTTCCTCTCTGTAAAAAAATCAATAAAATGTATTTTTAGAAGAAAAAAAAAGATTTGGGAAAAGAGGTTCTCAAACCAAGGGGCTAACAGCTGCAAGGGCCCAACTACTTATTTGGCAACGTCGAGTGCTCTGGACACTGATCATATAGTCCTCTCTTCATGGACCCCTCCATCACTAAGAGAACCCAGCAGTAAGTACAGTGCAAGATTGAAAGATTTTGCTTAACTTCCGGAAGGTAAAGAAAGGACCTGGCGTGGAAATAAGCAGAAGTCAAGAAGAAAATAAAAGTGAATTGGAACCTAAAAAAGTGTACCAAGCCTACTAAGAAGTTTTTCTATCATAAAAGTGAATTCTAGGAAAGTTGGTTTAGTTTTGTTGACTCAATAAAGTTATTAACTAGCAAGGATTCCACCCTGAGTCATATTTCTATGCTTAGTGCATCACTTTATTTATAACTAAATGCTTTCTGCAGTAAAATTGGAAACAACCACTTTGCTCTCTGGATTTATGCTTCACAGTGGAGATCCTGTCCTAGACTGTCTTACATTTGTGGTGAACTACTTTTAGCCATGCATCGAGGCAATAAAAATAGTTTTCATGTGATTATGTCTTGGGAAGTCTGGCACAAAATGTTATTTCACGTAGTGAGTGTGGTGCGACAGCTGTAAATTGCCACATTCCAGCTAACTGCTTCAATATGGTATTTTCAGGGTGACTGAATCACTGCCTTTTCTGGCTTTGCCTACCTTTTTCCACAGAAAAGCTGGCACTCGGGCAAATCTCCTGGGACATGGTCACAGAGGGATGCTGTCAGATCTCTGTCTCTCAGAGGTTCTAACTTGTCCGAGTTCCATCCAGGCGGGCTAGGCATGGGTATTTGTGGCCTAGGGGAGGGTCTTCTCATTCTATCTCGCAAGCAGCAAAGAGACACAGAGAGCCTCTTGGGATGGGAACTCTGCCCTGGCCCGCAGACTGTGTATGGTAGGAAGGCACTGGGCCAGTTTAATAGAGCAGGGAGTTCTTATGCAAGGAAGGCAGATGTGAAGCAGGCCGGAGAAGCAAATTTCTCCCCTCGTTATATGGTGGGGTCATTGAGGAAGTGCTGTAATTGGCAGCGTTCAGGCACTCTCTGTGATACTTGTGATACTGTGATACTCTGTGATACTTGTGATACATGGATGCCTAACTCAAGGAACTTGCCCTGACTTCTTTGGGAAATAACTGCTAGCCATTTTTTTTTTTTAGCCCTCTCAACCCCTACCCTGAGACTTTTCACAACTAATTCATCGAATTTTCAACTAGTTTTTATCGAGTATTTCTATGCCAGGCACTTAAGAAATATATATTAAGCCGAAACCAGTTTGGCTCAGTGGTAGAGCTTCGGTCTGCGGACTGAAAGGTCCCGGGTTCGATTCTGGTCAAGGGCATGTACCTTGGTTGCGGGCACATCCCCGGTAGGGAGTGTGCAAGAGGCAGCTGGTCGATGTTTCTCTCTCATTGACGTTTCTAGCTCTCTCTCTCTCTCTCTTCCTCTCTGTAAAATATCAATAAAATAAATATATATATATTAAGAAATATATATTAAGATATACAGAAATATATATTTCTGTAGGCTGCTTAAGATGTACAGAAATAAAAAAGACAGAAAATGGATTTAGGATTAATATTGTACACATGGGGGGGGCAATGGTAAGCTATGTACACATGTAATACCTTAATAAAAATAATAAAAAATAATAAAAATAAAATAAATAAAAAATATTGTACACATAAAAATGTTATAATGGTTATGTTGAGGGAGTAGAATTCAATGCAGATATGGGAAAACTCAATTCATACCCTTTTTATCTTTACTATTTGAATACGTTGTAACAATTTTTATCTTTACTATTTGAATACTTTGTAACAATTTTTTACTATTTGAATACTTTGTAACTCAACAGGAACCTTCTGAGCAATTGTGTGTGGCAGGCTGTCTTCTGCGCTTTGGGAAAACGGCAGCGAATGGAGCAGAAAAAGCTCCCTGTCCTCCTGGAGCTTCCATTCCTACTGAGGAGGCGACACAAAATCCAAACAAAGATTCCACACAATATAATGATGATTGATGGCATATTCTATGGGGGGGGGGGAATAATAAAAAAAATAAAAGTATTCACTTAAAAAAGTTAGAGTATTCTGATTTGTCCAGACAATCTTGACTCGTTAGAGACCAGGGCTCTTCACTGGCGTGGGCAGAGAGCAGCACAGAGAGAAATGGGCCAGAGGGCCCAGCCTCAGAGCTTTGAACTATTTGCATTCTTGTCCAGCACGCTTTCCACCCCGCACACATGAAAAGGCAGTCTGAGCCGCCTGTGTGCTTTCGGCACGAGAGTGATGTCAATCCAGAGAGAGACCTGGCTCGTTGCTTTTGACCAGAGCCCAGGCCTTTCCCCTCTTGGTGCAGGTACGGAACTCACTGCTGGTCAGTCTGTGAAGGCGCTGACCCTGCCTGTCCCACAAGTACAGCCAGCTTCTTCTTTCCAGCCTCACCAGCTGGTTTTCAGGGACCTGGTCACACTGGCTTCCGCCAGCCTTTGTCTGACAGTTGTCTGAACACTGGGACTTAGAAATTAGTCCTGAAATGCCTGAGTCCAGTCATCACATTCCAATCTATTTTTAGGACAGCATCCTCCTTCTTTGGCTCTCTGAGAACCTGCTCTTTTTTCTCTTTCTTTCTTTCTTTCTTTCTTTCTTTCTTTCTTTCTTTCTTTCTTTCTTCCTTTCTTTCTTTTTAAATTTAATATATTTTATTGACATTTTACAGAGAGGAAGGGAGAGAGAGAGCTAGAAACGATGAGAGAGAAACATCGACCGGCTGCCTCTTGCACACCCCCTACTGGGGATGTGCCTGAAACCAAGGTACATGCCCTTGACCGGAATCGAACCCGGGACCTTTCAGTCCGCAGACCGACGCTCTACCGCTAAGCCAAACTGGTTTTGGCTCTTTCTTTCTTTCTTTCTTTCTTTCTTTCTTTCTTTCTTTCTTTCTTTCTTTCTTTAAAAAAAATATATTTAGTGAAATAAGCCAGTCAATGAAAGAGAAACACTACATGACCTCACTCATTTATGGATATTAAAGATCATTATAAACGAATGAACAGAAAGATTGATATAGTGACAGTAAAACAACAGGCAGTCTGTCAAATGACAGCGGGGGGGGGGGGGTGGGTAGGGAGATCTGGGGGAGATAAGAGATCAACCAAAGGACTGGTATGCTTGCATATAAGAATAGCCAATGGACACAAAACTCTGGGGAGGGAGGGCATCTATTGGGGGGGGGCAATGATAAGCTATGTATACAGATAATACCTTAATTAAAAATATATATATATATATATATATATTTTATTGATTTTTTACAGAGAGGAAGAGAGAGGGATAGGGAATTAGAAACATCGATGAGAGAGAAACATCGATCAGCTGCCTCTTGCACACCTCCTACTGGGGATGTGCCCACAACTAAGGTACATGCCTGTGACCAGAATCAAACCCGGGACCTTTCAGTCAGCAGGCCGACGCTCTATCCACTGAGCCAAACCCGTTAGGACTTCTTTTCTGTTTCTAAAGTGTTTCCATTCTCAGTCCAGGCAGAGGTCTCACCTGGGAATGCAAAACTTGTATATATATGAATATGACAAATATTAAAAATCTTTTTGGGCCTAGCCAGTGTAGCTCAGTGGTTGAGCATGGACTTGTGAAACAAGAGGTCACAATTCGGTTTCTGGTCAGGGCACATGCCAGGTTTTGGGCTTGATCCATAGCAGAGGGCATGCAGGAGGCAGCCAATCAATGTTGATGTTTCCCTCTCATCAATGTTTCTATCTCTTTCTCTCACATGCCCTTGATCGGAATCGAACCTGGGACCCTTCAGTCTGCAGGCCGACGCTCTATCCACTGAGCCAAACCGGTTCCGGCAAAAGCTTCAATTTTCATAGGAGCCCTTGCTCTTCTTTTTCTAGTTCCTTAAGGTGTAAAGTTAGGTATTGACTTACTTTGTAATGACACATGTTCTAATATTTCTCAAACACCTGTGAGATCTGCCCCCTACCCCCAAAGAACTTCATCTCTCACATGTTCTGATCTTTCTCAACCACCCAACCTCACTTTTGAAATGTAAGACCCCATTCTCCCCCTTTCTTCTTTGTCCAAAATAACATATACCCCATTTTACCTCACTGTCTTGAAATATTCATGCATATGTGAATTCCCATGCAGATGTATTAAAATTTTTATTTTCTCCTGTTAATCTGTCTCTGTTAATTTTATTATTGTCCACTTGGCACTTAAGTGCTTCCATATCTTGTCTAAAAGAATTTAGAAGGTGGAAGAAAAAGCATGATGGTTTTTAGCCTCCACACTTAAAAAAAAACACATGTTGCCCAAACCGGTTTGGCTCAGTGGATAGAGCGTCAGCTTATGGACTGGAAGGTCCCGGGTTCGATTCCGGTCAAAGGCACGTACCTTGGTTGCGGGCACATCCCCAGTGGGGGGTGTGCAGGAGGCAGCTGATAGATGATTCTCTCTCATCGATGTTTCTGACTCTCTATCCCCCTTTCTTCCTCTCTGTGAAAAATCAATAAAAATATGTTTAAAAGAAAAACAACCACATGTTATTTCACCCTGACCAGGTAGCTCAGTTGGTTAGAGCATCATTCTGAAAGTCCACGGTTTCAGGTCCAATCCCTGGTCAGAGCACATACAAGAATCAATCAATAACTTGGCTGGAGTGGCTCAGTGGTTGAGCATTGACCTATGAATCAGGAGTTCACTGTTCAATTCCTGGTCAGGGCACATGCCCAGGTTGTGGGCCCTCTCCCCAGTAAGGGATGTGCAGGAGGCAGCTGATCAATGATTTTCTCTCATCATTGTGTTTCTATTTCTCTCCCTCTCCTCTCTGAAATCAATAAAAATATATTTTTTAAAAAACAACAAAACATTCTATCTAGGAGTGGAAGGAAAAAGAATTTGACCTTAAAAAATTGTTCAAAAATTTTTCCTGTAACATTTGTTGAATAATATTTTTCTTTTCTGATTTAAAATGCCACCTTTTTGCCCTGGCCAGTGTGGCTCAGTTGGTTGGAAGTTGTCTCGTGCTGGTTGGAGGTGCTCGTTTGATTCCTGGTCAGGGCACATGCCTGGGGTCATGGGCTTGATTTCCGGAAGGGGGTGTGCAGGAGGCAGCCAATCCATGTTTAGGTCTCACATAAATGTTTCTTTCTCCCTCTCGCTCCCTCTTCTTTACTTTCTTTCTAACAATCAATTTTAAAAATCTTTTAAAGAAATGGAATTGCGCCGAAACCAGTTTGGCTCAGTGGATAGAGCATCGGCCTGCGGACTGAAAGGTCCCAGGTTAGATTCCAGTCAAGGGCATGTACCTTGGCTGCGGGCACATTCCCAGTAGGGGGTGTGCAGGAGGCAGCTGGTTGATGATTCTTTCTCATCGATGTTTCTAAATATCCCTCTCTGTTCCTCTCTGTAAAAAATCAATAAAATATATTTAAAAAGAAATGGAATTGCTTTATGACCCAGCAATACTTCAGGGTATACATCTGAAGAATCCCAAAACACTAATTGGAAAGTATATATGCACCCAAATGCTTATGTATAATCGCCAAGATAAGGAAGCAACCTAAGTGCCTCAATAGACAAGTGGATAAAAAAGTGGTGGTTGAGCCGTGTGTCCCAGGGGGCCGAGTGCCCCGGGTGAGCCGAGTGTCCCAGGGGGCCGAGTGCCCCGGGTGAGCCGAGTGTCCCAGGGTGCAGTGTGCCCCGGGCGAGCCGTGTGTCCCAGGGGAAGCAGTGGGACCCAGGGGAGGGGGCGGTGAGAACCAGAGGAGGAGCGGACTCTATTAATATGGTCCTGAGATAGTCACCATAAAACAAGCAGAATGCCAAATGAGGAGCAGATTTTATTCATGGGTCCTGAGATGGTCACCATAAAACAAGCAGATTGTCAAATGACAGCGGGGAGGGGAAGGAGACCTGGGGGGAGATAGGAGAACAACCGAGGGACTGATATGCATGAACATAAGTACAACCAATAAACACAGAACTCTGGGGAGGGAGGGCATAAATGGGAGGTGGGGGGGGGGCAACGGTAAACTATGTACACAGAAAATACCTTAATAAAATAAAATTTAAAAAAAAAAAGAAAAAAAAGTGGTGGTTATATTCAATGGGATAAAAAATAATGAAATCATACCATTTTCAATGGTATGGATAAACCTAGAGTAAACATGTCAAACTCAAAGGCCAACACAGGCCAAATAAACAAGGTTTACGTAAGTTTATGTGGGCCGCAAAAAAAACAGAAGCTTCAATTTTCTTTTCTTTTTTTAAAATATATTTTATTGATTTTTTACAGAGAGGAAGAGAGAGGGATAGAGAGTTAGAAACATCGATGAGAGAGAATCATCGATCAGCTGCCTCTTGCACACCTCCCACTGGGGATGTACCAGCAACCAAGGCACATGCCCTTGACCGGAATCGAACCTGGGACCCTTCAGTCCGCAGGCTGATGCTCTATCCACTGAGCCAAACCGGTTCCGGCAGAAGCTTCAATTTTCATAGGAGCTTGGGTTTATTTAGAAAAGTATAGTATAAAAAAAAAGAACAAGAGCAATGATAAAATTCATGTTTTCTTCCTGACACTTGGCATCTCTGCTGCTATCTTTCCTATTTCGGGGGAAATCTTGTTTGCAGTGATTAGTTTCAAAACTGACCCAAGGTGAATGTCAGTAGTTCTGGATCTGACAGGAGACTTATTTCCTTTCATAATTGTAAATAACTGCTCATACCGTTAGATTGGCAGGGCCACATAAATATTCATTGTGGGCCACATGCTTGACCTAGAGGGTATTATGCTAAGTGAAATAAATCAGACAGAGAAATGCAAAAACCATATGACTTCACTTAAATGTGAAATCTAAAAAACAATATAAATGAACAAACAAAATGGAAACAGACTAGGAGTATAGAGAACAGACTGATGGTTGCCAGAGAGGAGCGGAAATGGGGGACTGGGTGTAAAAGTGAAGGAATTATGAAGTACAAATTAGGCCCTACCTGGTTTGGCTCAGTGGATAGAGCATTTGCCCTTGGACTGAAGGTTCTAAGTTTGATTCTGGTCAGGGGCACATACATTGGTTGCATTGGCCCTGGTTGGGGGGCATGCAGGAGGCAACCAATTAATGTGTCTCTCTCACATGGATGTTTCTCTCTGTCTCTCCCTCTCCCTTCCACTGTCACTAAAAATCACTGGGAAAAATATCCTCGGGTGAGGATTAACAATAAAAAAGGAAGTACAAATTAGTAGTAATAAAATAGTCATAGGGATATAAAGTACAGTATAGGGAATATAACCAATAACCTATGGTAATAAAAGGGTAATATGCTAATTAGACCAGGTGGACTGGTCATCTTCTGGATGTCTGACTTCCTCCCGGAAAAACTATGGTGGTGGGGGTAGAGGCAGAGGCAGTTGGGGGCTAGATCAGACCAGTAGGGGAGGGCCATTGTGGGGGGAGATCAGGCTAGCAAGGGAGGGCAGTTAGGGGCAATCAGGCAGGCAGAGGCAATTAGGGCAATTAGGCAGGCAGGTGAGCAGTTAGGAGCCAACGGTCCCAGATTGCAAGAAGTTATGTCCAACTGCCGGTTTAAGCCCGATCCATAAACCGGCAGTCAGACATCCTTAAAGGGGTCCCGATTGGAGAGGGTGCAGGCTGGGCTGAGGGTATTCCCACTTCAACGGTACGAATTTCATGCACCAGGCCACTAGTATTGTAATAATTACATATGGTGCCTGGTGAGTAATGGAAATATCAGGGATAATACTTTGTAAAGTATGTAATTCTCTAATCACTATCTGTACATCTAAAACTAATACCAGATAATGTTGAATGTAAACTGTCATTGAAAAGTAAAATAAACAAACAAACAAATTAATTAACTCTGAGAAGGCACTCAGAAAAAAGTTCTTCAGTTACTTTGGATGTCGGGAGGGCTTAGTTCAAACTTCTAGCACTTTGTCATAAGGTCCTTGGTCTTATCTCTTTCATCTCATTTATTTCCATTCTTCTTCTCCTTACAGCTTTTTCAAAAATAAGCAGTAACTTGCTTTCTTTCCCTCCCTCCCTCCTTCCCGTCCCCTTCGTCCCTCCCTTCCTTCTTTCCTTTCGTTAATTCCTACTCAATTCTGCCAAGGCTGGGAATCTCAGTTAATTAGAACATAATCTCACCAAGGTTACAGGTTCAATCCCTTGTCAGAGCTCACACAAGAATCAACCAATGAATGCATAAGTAAGTGGAATAACAAATTGATGTTTCTCTTTCTCCCCTTCTCTCTCTCTAAAAATCAATTTAAAAAAATGTCTTGAAAAAAAATTCCCACTCATCCTGTAAATCAATTTAAAATAATTCTTGCTAGACCTTCACTGCAGTCCTATTCTAATTTAAATGTGCTTCTTTCTGCTATTGCAGTCCATGCACCTATTAGTGTTATCACACTGTATAAATGAGATTGTTCATCCGTTTTTGGCTAGTTTTTTTCTCCTGGGAATTGACGATTTATATTTTGTCCATTTTTCTGATGGGTTGTGATTTTCTTATTGATTTGTAGAAATTCCTATTTATGTAACCAATATTTTTTCTCAGTCTAGTCTTAGTTTTAGAGTTTGTAGAGTGTTGGGGTTTTTTTTGGTGTGTGTGTTTTTCTATACTTAATTTTTCGTGTGTAGTAAAATACATCTAGAAGACCTCTACACTGGTATAAATTTACTTGCTTAAATATGTCTCCTAATATTTTTGTTTTTTATAATTTGCTTTTGTTGTTTTTTGGATAAGCATTTTTGAGATTATTAGTTTCTTCATAAATATCATTTTCTATGGCTGAAAATTTATTCAACAAATTTATCAAATGCCCACTTAGCTGTGGGGAATACAAAATGAAAAAAAGATAAGGCCTTAATAAAGCCTACATTCTAGAGGTGCAGGAAAACAATAAACAAGCAAACAAATAATTCAAGTAATTATTGCTTTTAAAAGCAACTGTGAAGGAAATAAAATGGGTATCTCCCTCTTAGAGTGGTCACTGAAGGCCTTAATGTTAGTAGGCAGAAATGTGCGCATAAAACAGTTCCAGTAAATGGATTTCCCATAAATTACCTAACACTCAAACTTATTTTTATTTTAGAGAGGAAGGGAGAGTTTGAAACATCAGTTTGTTGTTCCACGCATCCATGCATTCATTAGTTTATTCTTGTATGTGCCCTGACCCGGCCTGGCACTCGCAACCTTGGTGTCTCTGGACGATGCTCTAACCAACTGAACACCCGGCCGGGGACTGCACCATTTTTCCTTATTGTTGTTTTTAAATTTCTTCCACGTTTACCACTATACTAATAAATACTTAGAAACAATTCTGTATATTTCCAAGGAATAGTTTCCTATAAATGTAATTACTGGATAGCAACGGTACTTTTATACACAAATTGCTTTCAAGAGGGAATTCCAATACACTCTCCAGTGAGTACACCGAATACTGCAGGGAAAGGTAGGAATGGAAAAACTTTTTTAAAAAATGGCACGTTTGAGCTCAGCAAAAGGAAAAGCTACATGGAATGAAGTAGACCTGGGTTGGCAAGCGAGGGGCGGCAGGATGATGACAAAGGACAGCACTCCCGTGGGAGCAGGAAAACTCGGATTCTAAACCCATTTCTGCCACCCAGTGACCTTCACAGGTTATAGCTCCTCCCTCAGCCTTCGTTTAATGAAATTCGGCAGAATCGCCCCAGGTTTTATGTTCTCCAACCTCTTCATACCGAGCATTCGCTCTAAGCCCCTCCGAATTCCAGACAATAGCTTTGGAATCGGTGGAGGCGGGAGTGGGCTGAACGAGCCCGCACCGAAAACCACAAACTAGTCGTCCGCGGGCACTTCCGGCGGCCGGGACAAAGGGTTTGAAGCCGCGGGACCCGCACTTCCGGATAACTACAGCTGCGCACCGGAAGTCTGGCTCTGCGAGTCCCACCGAACGACTTCGGTGCCGCCACTGCGCATGCTCCCCGCAGTCACGAGGCGGGGCGAGTCGGGGAGTGGGGCGGCCCGGGACCGTGACAGATCTCGCGGTCCCTGGGCGGGCGCGCGAGCGCCGCGGGGCGGAGCCTTAGCGCGAGTGGGCGCTGCAGGTCTCCGCGGAGCGTCACTGCGCCGGCTGACTGAGGTCGGTCGACTCGGGTCAGGTGGTCGCCCCGGAACCGGCTGTGGCTGTGGTTCTGAGTGTTGGAGGAACCTGACGCGGAGTTGTTGTCAAGGAGGCGCGGCACCACACACACACCCCCCCTCCACCTTGGCTGCTGTAGCCATGGCGAAAGGCAGAATTGCCGAGAAATCGCAGACGGGGTCACTCCAGGCGATCCCGGCGGGGGACCGGGCTGCGGAGGCGCGGGGTCCCACAGCGCCGGGCAGCAGAGACCACTTGAAGGGTGAGTGGATCCGGGGCCCCGAGCTGGGCCTGGATTGGAGGCGGGGGAGGGTGCCCTGGATAGGGGCTCGGGCGGGGGAAGGGACCCCTGCTGGGTTCCGGGGATTTGCTGGGGGTCTTTGGGCCTGGTCTCTCCCGGGCGAGAGGAGAGAGAACGGGGGGCCTGGGTTTGGGCCGCTGCCCGGCGCAAGGCGGGACACCTAGTCGGCGGTGAGCCGTACATAGTGTTTTTAGTGAAATTCAGTTAAAAGAAGGAACGGCGCTTGGCTTGCTGACGCTCGGTAGATGGGAAGGTCGATAATGCCGAAGCTAGATAGGATGCTTCACGGGACTTGGGCATTCGTTGCTTTAATGTTTGTGGATGAGGACACCGAGGCCCCGGGTGGCTGTATGACTTGCACAAAGTGGCGGAGCCAGATTAGGAACGTAGTCGTTAAGAGCGAGGACCTACGTCCAGGTGTGCCTTCCAGGTGGCAGGTTTGAGTCCCCGCTTTACTACTTAACTTGTGACTTTGGACTTGTTATCTTCGAAGCTTAGCGTCCAAACTGTACAGTGGGGATAATGATAAAAGCCCTAGGATCCATTTAGATTGGTACGTGGATTAAACGGAGCAATTCATGTAAAGAAGGATTTAGTGTAATACTTGGCTGGTATGAAGTAAGGGCTAAATGTTAGCGATTACTGTTGTAGCTATAAGAGCTCTCTCAAGCTTTTCTCCCCCCTACTACACCGTTCTGGCATTTCTTAAGGCTTTAAGTGTTATTTTAAGAAGAAGAAGAAGAAAAAAAAGCATAACTAGAAATTAAATATTTTGATTCCACCTTGGCATAAGATTTTTTCATTGCTGTTCGGCAACTAACACAATCAAGTTCTTTAGATGCTTTTAAAGCCCATTACCTCGAAGAGATCTATCCTATCAAATGGCCATTATGTTGTCTGCAGCTTACTCACACTATTGTGTTCCACAACCAGTGATGGGTGTAAGAGTGTCTACCAACACTGTAACTGTAGTCAAATGATAAAGTATTGTACACTTAAGATTTATAAATATGAAGATAATATGTTTAACATTCAGCTGAAATACTTTTTGAATCGAATTTAAAATGTATTAAATGGAAAGTGTCTAGCAGAAAATGATATTTTATTTTTAAATAATTTAAAATGTCTTCAGTGCTGCCGAAACCGGTTTGGCTCAGTGGATAGAGCGTCGGCCTGCGGACTGAAAGGTCCCAGGTTCGATTCTGGTCAAGGGCCATGTACGTTGGTTGGGGCCACATCCCCGGTAGCAGCTGATTGATGATTCTCTTTCATCAATGTTTCTGATTCTCTATCCCTCTCTCTTCCTCTCTGTGAAAAATCAATAAAATATATTTTAAAAAATAAATAAATGTTTTCAGTGTAATTAAGCTCTAGGCGTAGACAGTAGAGCCAAATAACTTTAGTAACTCAGGAATGAATTGTTCTCAATGTATAAATCCACTCAAATGAAATAAATGTTTTGAAGGTGCTGTTGGTGAGAGTGACAATAATCCAGGGTTTTCCTGAAAAGTGTTTTCCAGGTAGGAAAGATTGTCATTTGCTTTGTGATAGCAGTCAGTTGATTTATCGCTTTAAAAAAATTATTTTATTAGTTTTAGAGAGGAAGGGAGAGGGGGAGAGAATCACTGATCGGCTGCCTCCTGCATGCCCTCCACTGGGGTTAGCCCGCAACCCAGGCATGTGCCCTTGGTGGGAATGGAATCTGGGACTCTTCAGTCCGCAGGCCGACGCTCTGTCCATTGAGCTAAACCAGCTAGGGCTATTCCTTTTTTATAAGACCTAATTCTGTTCAGAAAATAAAACCTTGAACCTCCAAAGTGCCTTTAAATTGTTTTTCTTATTTTATCATTTGAACAACACAGTTATTTTTTATGATGCTGTCAAATTACTTCTGTAGACTACACTATATGTAGGAAGATAGAGGGAAGGGAAGTAAAAGCATGTCTTTACGGACTAGTTGGGTTTCGATAAATAGGTTAAATAGGTTATTTTGGATAAGAGAAGGGAATGGGATTGAAGGTAAATGTGAACCCTGTATGTGTGTCAATAAAGAGAGTAACTTATTGGGGTGAAGAGTTTTTGTAATTAGTAGGAAATAAAATTGGCCATAGCATGTTCAAAGTTATGTAATAGTGTGAAGGACTTTAAAGGGCTAGGCAAACACGGCTTGCGTGGGTTAGTGGTTTAGCTATTGACCTGTGAACCACAAGGTCACTGTTCGATTCTCTCTCATCATTGATATTTCTATCTTTCTCTCACTCTCCTTTCCTTTCTAAAAATCAATAAAAACGTTTTAAAAAATGATTCATAGTTTTTCCTTTTTCTTGTCTTCCTTTCTCTGTCTCTATTTGTCTGTCTCTAGTTAGTGTTAGGGATTCTCTGGACCTTTCGTGGGTAGGAAATTTAACATAAGAGGCTTTGATTTACTTGCTGGTGGTAATCAGCTTATGATGTGATGTCATTCGAAATACTTAGCCACTGATTTTTTAGGTTATAAAAAAGGAATTTTTGTTCACTCCAGATGGTAACTTGACATTCAAAAAAGTAAAGGAGCCGGGACCGGTTTGGCTCAGTGGATAGAGCGTCGGGCTGCGGACTGAAAGGTCCTGGGTTCGATTCCGGTCAAGGGCATGTACATTGGTTGCGGGCACATCCCCGGTGGGGGGTGTGCAAGAGGCAGCTGATCGATGTTTCTCTCTCATCGATGTTTCTAACTCTCTATCCCTCTCTCTTCCTCTCTGTAAAAAATCAATTAAAAACAAAAACAAAAAAACCCCAAAAAAGTAAAGGTTTTAGAGAACACATAAAATTGTTAGTAATGCTTAATTGAAGAATACATACTAATGACACTAAATAAATTGTTTTTTTATTAATTGACATATCTACCTAACTTTGACAAATAATTGTCATCGTGGGTATGTTTGCAGTATTTCACACAGTATATGTAGTGTTTGGTACATTTGGTGTGTGCCTTGCCATGACTCTGGTCTCTAATCTGACATCTGAGTCTTATAGACTAAGGACTACTGTGAAGACTTGAGGAAGGCAAAGACACTGAAGTCTAATTATTTTTTTTTTCCCTGAAATCTAATTATTGTATGATGAAGAAGGGTGAGAAACAGGAGGTAGAACCACTTAAAAAGCTCTTGACCTAATCTGTGCAAGGGTGCTTGGAACAGGGTATTTTCGTTTGTGTTATTTGCCCTTGATGATCTGTTTATTAGCAAGTCATAAAAGTTCCCCATTTTTACTTAAGAGAATTCCTAAAATTGAGTTATTTCCACATGTAAATTATTATCCTTTTGAGCAGTGTGAAATCAATTTGATAGTAAAGATGAGCCATTTTAAAAAAAAGAAAATAGCAGAGTGCTTTATAGATAGTAGAGGATATGTCTTTGAATTTCTTTTTAGTTATATAGATTTTTAATATACATACACACATATATTGATTTCTGAGAAGAAGGGAAAGAGAGAGAGACAAAAACATCAATGATGAGAAAGTATTATTGATTGGCTGCCCCTCACTGGGGATTGAATCCTCAACCTGGGCATGTGCTCTTGTCCAGAATCAAACCCAGGACCCTTCACTCCACAGTCAGCACTCTATCCATTGAGCCAAACCAGCTAGGTCCAGTTATATAGATTTTGTGTGTACCAGATCATAATATAAAATACATTGCTTATTGTGGAATGCAGGCAAAAATTTTTGAGAAACACTGTCTTGAAGTTGGTTTTATTGCTTTTAGAAGATAATATTGCTAAAACTTGACAATAAATCCTTCTGAGATACTTATTCTAGAACCTGCCATGCTAATTTGTTTCAACAAATACTCTTTGAGCATCTGCTATGAGCAAGGTACTAGCTAAGAGGAAAAAGAAAGCACTGGTTGCTGATAACTGGGAACTAAAGTTAGGTTAAAATTGGCAACTGGACATTAGCCAGTGTATTATTAGCCTGATTTTTTGATGTCAGACTCAATCCAGATATTATGTATCAGGATTCTTTTGCTTATACTTAATAGAAGACACAATTTAAATCCTTGCTAAAAGGAAGTGTTTATTGGTTCATAGAACTAAAAAGTTGAGAGAATAAGTGGGATTCACTGGCTTCAGTCTGGAACCAGCGGCTCAGTGGTAACATCACAATTAGATTTCTTTTTTATTGAGGTCTGCTTACTTGATGTCAGGTTTACTTTGATGTTGATTCCCCTTGAAGGTAGCTAAATGATATCCTGTTAATTTTAAGAATCATTTTCTTAACATTACCAATAAAAGTCTGGTTATTCACTCTGATTAGACTGTCAATCAAATGCACTCTTATTAGAAAGTAAGAATAACCTGATTGGGGCAGCCTGTTCCTACACCTAGAAAAGAGAGTAGGAATGAAGAAAATGAACTTGTAACACCGATTTTGGGTTAGAATACATATAAGGAAAGAATAGGGATTCTAATAAAAGGTGCTGCTTCAGATGATATACTGTCAAGTCCAGGTTGTGTTTTTATGAAAGGAATAGAAGTGAGGAACCCGACAGAGGTAGAAAATGGAGTGAGTAAGCTCAAGAAAGAATACAAGCGATTGCCGAGACTGGTTTGGCTCAGTGGATAGAGCGTCGGCCTGTGGACTGAAGGGTCCTAGGTTCTATTCCGGTCAGGGGTGTATACCTTGGTACCTTGGTTGCCAGTGCATCCCTGGTGGGAGGGTGTGCGGGAGGCAGCTGATTGATGGTTCTCTCTCGTCGATGTTTCTAGCTCTCTATCACTCTCTCTTCCTCTCTGTAAAAAAATCAATAAAATATATTATTTTAAAAAAAGAATACAAGCAATCTGAATGATGACTCCTTTAGGATTATGAAGAAGTTTGCTATGAGCTTGGTCTCAGTCTTCAGTGAGTGGGGGGAAGTGCCTGAAAGGCACATCTCACCAGATGATAGTGAGTGAGGAGGTGTGGGTTGAATGGTAGCAGAATTGTAGGGCATAAGCCCTAAGAGAATGAGTTTTTATGCAAAATAGGTAGTGCTGTTTCTTCTGCTACCTACAAACAGTTTCTGTGATTTTTTAATGGTTATTTTTAAAATTAAAAATCATTTTTTAATGATTATTTAATGGTTATTTTTTGATAATTTATAGTTATAACTTTAAATTTATGCTTGATGATATTACCACTTTTATTAATAATTAAAAATTTTGAAAGTCATTGAAATAAAATTTACTTCCAACAGTACTACAGTAGATTCTTGTGACCTTAAAAACTTGTTAAGAGTCCCTGTAAAGTTATGTTCTCAGGAGAGATGTATCTTTGCTTCTATCATGATGGGATCAAGTAGGTCTAACAGAAACAGAATATTGAGAACAAGTGGACTAGATGACCATTAAGAGTCATTCCTAAAATCTTAGAGACATAGAAGATTTTTGATTTTCAAAAGGTTTTATTTAAATATATTTTATTGATTTTTTACAGAGAGGAAGAGAGAGGGATAGAGTTAGAAACATCGATGCGAGAGAATCATCGATCATCTGCCTCTTGCACACCCCCTACTGGGAATGTGCCCGCAACCAAGGTACATGCCCTTGACCGGAATTAAACCTGGGACCCGTCAGTCCCCAGGCCGATGCTCTATCCACTGAGCCAAACCGGTTTCGGCAAAAGGTTTTGATATGTAAGTAATAAGAGAA
The DNA here is from genome assembly GCA_963924515.1 of Vespertilio murinus. Classification (NCBI taxonomy): domain Eukaryota; kingdom Metazoa; phylum Chordata; class Mammalia; order Chiroptera; family Vespertilionidae; genus Vespertilio; species Vespertilio murinus. The sequence goes on along the minus strand of OZ004709.1, from coordinate 136,360,856 downwards.
ATAGGAAGTTAGTGCAGGGGCATTAAGGTTAAATTAGGCTTTTTCAGGATGTATATATACATATTAGAAGTAGAGAAAAGGTACTTGTAAGAGGGAAGAATTAAAGATACTTCGTGGATGGAGAAATAATTCTGAGAGCAATATCTGAAAGGAAGTATGCTGGCATTTAATGCAAAGATAAGAGGAACGGGACAAGGGAAGATAATTTTGTGAGCAGATCTTGAGTTAGAGATTGGGAGCTCACTAAAGTGTAGAGGCAGTGTCATTGGTTGGTAAAATTAGTGGAAGGTTAAAATTAAAGACTTGAGGAGATTTGAAATTAGCCCTCTTGGAGAGTGCTGTAAAAGAATTATTGTTTCCCAGTGGTAATCTTAATTGAAGATAGAAAGACATGTGAATTTGTTCTAGGCCAAGGGAGCACAGTGATCTGACTTTTTCTAATAGTACCTTTGGCCTGGGAGGGGGGTAGAAAGCAGATAATGGGATGATTCTGATTGGGAATTGGTATGATGGAAAAGTTAGAGGTTAAATGAATGTACAAAGTACTGGTGTGGGTAACTAAATGCTTAATGACACATATGTCTAATGCAAGAAGAAGGCACATTATAAATATAGGGTGTCCCCCCAAAATGTATACCTACTTTAATAGCTGATAACTCACTCAATTTTCACAGTTTAACTGATTTTAAATAATGGGTGAAGCCAGACTAAATTTTGAACAAATAGAATGTATCCTAATTTGCCACTAGACTATTTTAATGGGGATACATAAAAGATAAAGTTTACGGTACAAAATCAGTAACAGTCGACAAATTGAGAGCACAAAAATACTGAATGAAATTATTCTTGTTTGTGATTTCATTGTTTCGAGTTATCAGCATTGCCTGGATCAGAATGGGCATTGATTTTTTTTTTTAAAGACATTGATTTAAAAAATTTATTCATTTGAAAACACCCATTGATAAAAAAATTATTCATTTCTGTAGAATCTTTTAAAATTTGAAAATGAACTGTATATTAATAAACACTGACTTTATAATCATTCAAAGTACATATACATTTTTGGGGGACACTCTGTAAATATGCTACAATTTTAGGTGTAGAGTTATCCTTAGAACAAATTCTTTACCTCTTATCTGTTTAGAACAAAATGAGTTACATGCTAGTATCTGGGCTTATTAGGATTATACTCAAGAAGGATTTTTGAATCATAACAGCCAGCTTTCCCTATTAACTAGTTTGTGTGAAAGAGAGCTTCAAAATGGAATGTCACTTGGTTTTATTGCATTCTGATCAGTGTTTGTGTGTGTATTTCTGTTGAACACAGTATTTACAAAAGTTTGCCTAATTTTAGAAAATGAAGAAAATGAACTTGGAAGTTAATTTGTTCAAGTGTCTATATATTTCATCATCCAACTGTAAGACAGGTAGCAATCAGAGATGTGAACTCAAAGAACTCTCGGGGTAGTTAGTGTTCTGTAGTCCAGTTAAATGTTGTTTGACACCTTTCTCCCCTCTAACCCTTTACTTAGGACTGGTGAGTTATAATGGGAAGAAAAATATTACAGTTTAATTTTAGGACTAGCATGTTAAATGTCTTATTTAACATGCTAGTCCTAAAACTGAGAACTGTGTTACCTGTTGAAGTCTTCAAAATATGTTTAGACATGGTCGGGTGGCTCAGTTGGTTGGAATGTTTGGCCCATATACCAAAAGGTTGCAGGTTCCATACTCAGTCAGGGCACATACTTAGGTTGCGGGTTCTATCCCTGGTCAAGGTACATATGGGAGGCAACTGATCAATGAAGGCTGTATATTATTTTTATCAAATAATATTTTTATTGATTTCAGAGAAGAAGGGAGAGAAAGAGAGAGAAACATCAATGATGGGAATCATTGATCAGCTGCCTCCTGCACACCCTCTACTGGGGATCGAGCCTGCAACCAAGGCATGTGCCTTTGACCGGAATCGAACCCAGGATGTTCAGTCCTCAGGCCAACTCTCTATCCACTGAGCCAAACTGGCTAGGGCAAGGCTGTATATTCTTTTATAATCTTTTAATCTTCAACTAAATTTCCACCTGTCCTTTGAATCTTGCTTCCATTACTCTTGCCCAGTAATCTTGCTTTTCTATAAACTTCAAAGCCCCTTTAACTTTCCTTGGAGGTCTAGCTAAGCAGCATCAGATTCTTAAGAGTTGAACAAAATATTTGGTACATAATCGATGTTCGGCAGATAGTACTAAGCAACTATACATTTCAGTGCACACCCTGCATAAGTAGAAACCCTAAGAGAAGTTCCAAGAAAAGGGAGAAAATCAACCATTTATTCTAGAAGTTATTTTGTTTACACAAATATCTACAGGATGAAAAATACAAAAAATTAAGTTATTGGTGGTTTTGAAGAGATTAAAAGATACCCTTAATATTAAATTATTTGTATCGGTACTTTTTGTATTCTGGACCTGATTCTAGCAAGGAAGTAAATGGAAAGTAAGAACAAATTAATTCCAGATAGATTTAAAAGTAGCATACCTTGAAGAACTAATAGGCCTCCAGAAAAATCATACAGACTATACACTTATATTAACCTGGTATTTGTTGTTATTATTGTTTTTATTGAAAGAAGAAGGGAGGGAGGGAGAGAGAGAAACATCAGTGTGAGGAAGAAAGATGGATTAGTTGTCTCCTACCCACCCCAACCAGGTATTGAACCTGCAATCTAGGTATGTGCCCCGAACTGGAATTGAACCTATAACCTTTTTGGTGTAGGGGACAATGCTCCACCATCTGAGCCACCTGACCAGGGCAATGTGTCTTTGCTTTGATGTTAACCTATCGAAAACTATGTAAAATACTCAATATTTATATACTAGAGGCCTGGTGCACTGATTGATGCACTGATGGGAGGCATGGCCTGCGGGGATCGGCCCGCTGTGGGAGCATCACTCATCCTGATGAGCTGAGCGGCTGTGGACCTGCTCTGAGTGGCTGTGGACCTGCCCTCTGAGCATCTGTGGATTCGCCCTCTGTGCGGCTGCTCCCGCTATGGGAGCACTGCTCATCCTGGTTAGGGGAGTGGCCCTCCCACTGTGGGAGTGCGCTGACCACCGGAAGGCAGCTCCTGCATGGAGCGTCTGCCCCTTTGTGGTCAGTGTGCATCATAGCGAGTGTTGACCAGTTAGTTGTTCTGGACCTTCTGCCATTTGTTGCTGGGCTTTATTTCAATATTTCTCTTTGTCTTTCCCTCTTCCACTCTCTCTAAAAAGTAATGGAAAAAATATTCTCGGGTGAGGATGTAAGTTAGTAAGTAAGTAAGTAAATAAATAAATAAATAAATAAATAAGGAAGATGTTCTAAGAATATAAGGGACAATCTCACTGGTATCCATGAGCAAGAAATAATCTAGCCGGGCTTCAAGTGAAGTGGAAAGTTAAAAAATCCAGTAGCTGATCTATAACTCCCTTTTCTACTCTTTGGATTTCTGTTCCAATCTCCCCTCTTGTTTTCTGGTACATGTCTTTGGCTTGCCATGTTATTGACTGTGGCCTGTATTGTTTGACTTTTCAGTCAAAACAAGATCTTGACAGCAGTATCAATTTTTCCTAGTTTAGATGCTTAGGAATGAATTGTTTCTACTTGGATGAGGTATCCAACCTTGAGTGAGTTAGCCTTCTCTGTTTGGGATCACATGGTAAGAATAGGGCCAAAGAGATTAGCCTCTTTGGAGAGGGGGGATGGACATGGGAAAGTGCTAGTTGTCTTACTAGAGCAGGCAATGACATTTGCCTGATAAATGTTCATGAAGAATGATTTGCTAAACTGAATAGAGTAAAAGCATACTTCATAAAAGCAGGAATAAAAGTTATATAGACAATGGTTGGGTAGGGTATAGTGGTAGATACATTCTCAGAGAACTGAAATTAATAAATCCTAATTATATTATACATATATTTTTTATTTTTATTTTTTAAATATATTTTATTGATATTTTACAGAGAGGAAGGGAGAAAGATAGAGAGCTAGAAACGTCGATGAGAGAGAAACATTGACCAGCTGCCTCTTGCACACCCCCTACCGGGGATGTGCCCACAACCAATGTACATGCCCTTGACCGGAATCGAACCTGGGACCTTTCAGTCCGCAGACCGATGCTCTACCACTGAGCCAAACCGGTCCCGGCTACATACATACATATATTTTTTTAAATCTCATGGGTGTTATCATGAGATAATGTATCTACCTCTTCACCAGTGAATACTATTAAGGTATACTATTGACTGCTTCCAGGGAAAAAGAGCCTGCTAATTCTTCTGCTTGCTGTTTCCTGGATCTCATTTCATACTTTTATCTTGCATAAAATTTTATTTTATTTTTTAACGTAGTTTTTAATTAAATTATTATGTGTGTACATATCTTACCATTGCATAAAATTTTAAAGGTAATAAGATTAACTTGTGAGGGAATGCAAACAAATTGTCCCATTCTTGGAATCACAGACAGAGCCACCCAGATACATTTGAGGTCCAACTATATTTTGAAGCCCTTGGTGTAAAGAGAAACATTAACCAGTTGCATTAGCACAGTGATTTTTAGTGATTTTTATTCGGTATGCCATGGCAGTGCTGCAAGAATTTTTTAAATATGCAGTACCTGACTATTTATTTAGTCAGGGGCACTGACCTATTTTCCCTTAGATTGTTAAATAAAAAAATGACAAAGGTCAACATAATAGCTGTCTGGTGTGAATGAATCAAAATTATATTTTTTTTTGTCAGTGCCACATAATTTTAGTAATTCATTGATGTGTGCCATAAGATTAAAAAAAAGTTGAAAATCACTGCATAAGCAAAATCTCTAGGTTTTTATGAAAGTTGAAGTAATTGCCAGAGTACCTCATTTTTCCTAAGAGACTACTATTCTGTCTATGCTGTCACCTCCCAATATCTATATATATCTATATAAAAGGCTAATATGCAAAGTGTCCCCTCTTTGTGTCCCAGTTCCACTGGGAGACCAGGAATTCGCTTGCTCGCTATGACATGTGCGACCCCCAGGGGGCATTGTGGATGAAGGAAGTCTCTGGCCAGCAGCTGGGGAAGGAAGGCCCTGATCAGCCCTGTTCACTGGCCAGGCCTGGGGACCCTACCCGTTCATGAATTTTGTGCAATGGGCTTCTAGTAGATAATAAAATTGAAAGTTAGTGATAGTACTTTGAGCAATACCCATTTCCCCCCTTTGGTTTATCAACAAACCAGTGCTACAAATTCTGGTGGGTTGTTTTTTGTTTTGTTTTTTTATGCATCTAAAATGGATATAGGCCAGACCTGGCTGGAGTGGCTCAGTTGGTTGGGCATCGTCCCTTGCACCAAAAGTTTGCCAATCCGATTCCTGGCCAGGGCACATGCCCGTGTTGTGGGCTGCCAATTGATGTTTCTCTCTATCCCTCCCTCCATCTTCCCATCTCTAAAATTAATAAAAACATATTTTAAAAATAAAATAAAATGGATATAGGCAGAAAAGTACTGTGCCTGGTTAATAAATGTCAAATATAACTATATGTAAAATTTCATGTTACAGTGTTTTGGGCAAAAGTGTGAATACCTTTTTGGGAGGAAAGCCTTTAAAGAAATTATTTGCTGGTTTGGAATACTGTCTTCCTTTATATTTATTGTAATTATAACATCTTTTTTTATTTGTTTCAGAAAAGGCCTGTGCAGAAGCTGGGTCGGCAAGAATGTCACTTCTTATATTGGTGTCCATTTTCTTATCTGCGGCTTTTGTTATGTTTTTGGTATATAAAAATTTTCCTCAGCTTAGTGAGTAAGTATACTGAAATAAACTATCTAGATAGTTGTAGATTAAAAGTTAAACTTAATCTTAAACAATAGAACTGTCATGGTGATTGTATATCAGCTCTCATAGCTTATAGCAAGTTTATATTGATATTGACACTGTTATTTAAATACTCCTTGCCCTGGCCAGTAAGAGTTGGTTGAGTGTTGTCCCATGTACCAAAAGGTTGCCAGTTCGATCCTCGTTCAGGGCGCATGCCCTGGTGGTGGGCTTGATCTTTAGTAGGGGGCATGTAGGAAGCAGTGGATATATGTTTCTTTTTCTCTCTAAAATCAATAAAAACATACTTTAAAAAAATTTACTTCTGCCCTCGCTGGTTTGGCTCAATGGATAGAGCGTTGGCCTGCAGACTGAAGGGTTCCAGGTTCAATTCTGGCCAAGGGCACATGCTTGGGTTGTGGGCTTAGTCCCCAGTAGGAGGTGTGCAGGAGGCAGCCAATCAATGATTCTCTCTCATCATTGATGTTTCTATCTCCCTTCCTCTCTCTCTTAAAAAAAAAAAATCAATAAAATATGTTCTTTTTGTGTTATGTGTATATACAATATATAACACATGTGCATACATGTGACAGTTTTTAAGTTTATAGTGAGAAAACCCATTTTAGTTTACCTGCTATTTTTCCTTTTTTGTTTTTATTGATTTCAGAGAGAGGAAGGGAGAGGTGGACAGGGATAGAAATAGAAACATCAATGATGAGAGAGAATCATTGACTGGATGTTTCCTGCATACCCCCTACCAGGGTTGAGCCTGCAACCTGGTCATGTGCCCTGACCAGGAATCAAACTGAACTGTGACCTGGTTTATGGGTTGATGCTCAACCACTGAGCCACATCAACTGGGCATTTACCTATTTTTTTAGGACTTCAGCAGAATTCTGTCATTGTTCTGCAAAGTCAGTTACATTTTATCGTGTAAACAAATGGGCATAATATACATTAAATGCAAAAGTGATTATTTGAGGTTTTATAAGCAAGAAATTATTCAGTTCCAAACAAGAAACCAAATATAAAGTAAAATTAATAGAAAGGGGGGAAATGTTAAAGTTTTTTGAAACTTATTTTCTAATTATAGTTGATTTATAATGTTATGTCAGTTTCAGGTGTATAGCATAGAAAATGTTTAAGTTTTCTGAATTCTGAGCTGGACTATTCCAGAAAGGGTATAAATGATAAAATTTAATAAAATGTATACTTAATTTCAGTTGTAATTGATTATTGACTTTAGCTTATGATGAGTATTACCCAAAATGATATTAAATATGTTTTAAATATTGCTAACATCAGTGGCTCATTTCTTAATTCAAAATTTATACCAAAGTTGGAACAAGTACTTTAAAAACCCATCTAGTTTGGGTCACCTTGAACTTTCATATATAGAATACATTCCTCATATTATATTAAAGCATTAAAAATGTATGGACTTCTAAAGTTAAAATTTATGAATTTATGCTTAATATATTAGAAATCAAGGCATCATTTTGGATAAAACTTTATGTTTTGAAGTTGACTGATTATAATGTTAATTATCTTGGCAAATTTCTGCTTTAAAATTTTTCACTTTAATTTTATTTTTTTAGAGAAGAAAGAGTGAATATGAAGGTTCCCAGAGATATGGATGATGCCAAGGCTCTAGGAAAAGTTTTATCCAAATATAAGGACACCTTTTATGTAGAAGTACTTGTAGCTTATTTTGCTACATATATTTTGTATCCTTTTAACTGAAAAATTGTTTTCTAGTTTTGTCCAAGAGAACGGTTTTTTTTTTTAAAAGATCTGCTGCTCAGTTATACATAACTTTTTCCTTTCAAAAATTATTAATGCACTATAACAATATTAAATAGAATATTGAAAAAATAAAATGCAAACATTTCTCACTTTAATCCTCTTTAACTATTATTATTTTTGGATATTTATTATGTTTTATTGTATTCTGCTTATTTCACTTATTATAAACATTTTCCTTCCCTTAGTATTATTAGAGATAATTATTTTATTTATGATTACTTTATTTGTTGTCTTAATTTAATTTAAATAATAATTTTGAATTAGTAGTCAGCATACCATAATTTTAAAGCATTCTCTTAGGTTTGAAGGTATAATTTGTGTTTAGTTTTTTTTAGATGTTATGAATCTTTGTGTGTGTGATATTTTTTCTTCCATTTAATGGTTTTCTTTTTCAAAAATTCTAAAAGGATAATTATTCAGAGGATATGGATTTTTAAAATAAAACAGTATTTCTTTGTTTTATATAAATATATATTGTATTTTTAACTAGTCAGGAAAAGAACTTTATTCTTTAAATATTTTTAAGTTGCTTATGTTACTGGTGATTAATCTTCTCTTTATTAAATCTTTATTGTTGAAAGTATTACATATATCCCCTTTTCCCCCCTTGAACCCTTTCTAGCCCACCCTGCCTCCTGTCCCAGGCCTTTACCATCTTATTATCTGTGTCCAAGGGTTATGCACATATGCATACAGTTCTTTGATTGATCTCTTCTCACCCACCTAACCTTCCCGACCTTCCCTCTGAGATTCTGCAATCTGTTCAATGCTTCTGGGTCTCTGGATCTTTTCTGTTCATCAGTTTATTTTGTTCATTAGATTCCACATATGAGTGGGATCATGTGATACTTGTCTTTCTTTGACTGGCTTATTTTTCTAAGCATAATACTCTCCATCATTTCATCCATGCTATGGCAAAGGGTAAGAGATCCTTCTTTTTTTACTGCTGCATAAAATGGTGTAAATGCACCACAGCTTTTTTATCCATGCATCTACTGATGGGCACTTGGGCTGTTTCCAAATCTTAGCTATTGTAAATTGTCCTGCTATGAAGATAGGGGTGCATATATTCTTCCTGATTGGTGTTTCAGGTTTCTTAGGATAAATTCCTAGAAAATGTCTATTTAGATCCTTTGCTTATCTTTAAATTGGATTATTTGTCTAACTTTTGTTGAGTTGTATGAGTTCCTTATATATTTTGAATATTAACCTTTTATCAGATGTATCATTGCTAAATATGTTCTCCCATACAGTGGACTCCCTTTTCATTTTGTTGATGGTGTTTTTTTTGCTATGTAAGAAGCTTTTTATTTTGATGTAGTCCCATTTGTTTATTTTCTCCTTAATTTCCTTTGCCCTAAGAGATGCATCCATAAACATATTGCAATGAGTGAGGTCTGAGATTTTGCTGCCTACGGTTTCTTCTAGGATTTTATAGTTTCATGGCTTACATATATGTCTTTTATCCATTTTGAGTTAATTCTTGTCTATGGTGTAAATTGGTGGTCTAGTTTCATTTTTTTTTGGGGGGGGGCATGTATCTGTCCAATTTTCCCAACACCATTTATTGAAGAGATTGTCTTGACTCTGTTGTATGTTCTTGCCTCCTTTGTCAAATTTAATTGAGCGTAATGGCTTGGGTCGATTTCTGGGGTCGCTGTTCTATTCCATTGATTTATATACCTGTTCTTGTGCCAGTATCATGCTCTCTTGATTACAGTGGCTTTGTAGTATAACTTTTTTATTTTTTATTTTTATTTTTTATTGATATTTTATAGAGAGGAAGGGAGAGAGATAGAGAGCTAGAAACATTGATGAGAGAGAAACATCGACCAGCTGCCTCTTGCACACTCCCTACAGGGGATGTGCCCGCAACCAATGTACATGCCCTTGACCTGAATCGAACCCGGGACGTTTCAGTCCGCAGACCGACGCTCTACCACTGAGCCAAACCGGTTTCAGCTGTAGTAAAACTTGATATCTTTTATTGTGATCCCTCCAACTTTATTCTTCTTTCTCAAGATTGCTGCAGCTATTTGGGGTCTTTTTTTGGTTGCATATACATTTTTGGAGTATTCTAGATCTGTGAAATATGCTGTTGGTATTTTAATAGGGATTGTATTGAATTTATAGATTACTTTGAGTAATATGGACATTATTCCTAAGTATCTTAATATTTTGTTGTAATGGTAAATGGTAAATGGAATTGTTTGTTTAGTTGCTCTTTCCGAGAATTCATCATTGGTGTATAAAATTGCCACTGATTTCTGAATGTTAATTTTGTATCCTGCTACATTGCCGAGTCCCTTTATTAAATCTAGTAGTTTTTTGATGGAGTCTTTAGGATTTTCTATGTACAATATCATGTCATTTGCGAATAATAACATATATTGGATTATATATTATACATATAAAATATATAATGTCTAAGTAATGAATACATTTACAAAAGCTTTTGCTGCTAAGGCAAACATTGCTTACTTAGTGTGCTTTATGTGGACCCTTTGTCATTTCTTCCCTATTTATCAGTGTAAGAGAAAAGAAATACCAATCTAAACAGAGCTAGAAAGTTAAGCTCAAGTCACATTCCCATGCAGAGAGAATAGCTATTAATACTACAAGAGAAAGGACAGGGACATATTAAACCACTCTAAGAGACACAATAGGCAAAACTTAAAAGTGGTTAATTCTACAAATGACTGGTTTCTTCAACAAATACATTGGAAGAAGGAAAAACGGAAGCTATACTTAAGTGATATAGTAAGTTTGAGCATTTTTATTTATTTATTTATTTTTAAATATATTTTATTGATATTTTACAGAGAGGAAGAGAGAGAGACAGAGAGCTAGAAACGTCGATGAGAGAGAAACATCGACCAGCTGCCTCCTGCACTCCCCCTACCAGGGATGTGCCCGCAACCAATGTACATGCCCTTGACCGGAATCGAACCCAGGACCTTTCAGTCCGCAGACCGACGCTCTACCACTGAGCCAAACCGGTTTCAGCAAGTTTGAGCATTTTTAAATCCTGATTTAATCAAACTAGCTATAAAAGAAAAAAATTCTGAATCCTTTGGGAAATCTGAATATAGACTAAATAGATATTCAGGATAGTAAGGAAATATAGTAAGAAATCTCTTGAAGTCGATGACAATGGTATTATAGTTATGTTAAAAAGAAAGGGAAACCTTACCCTTTTAAAGTATTAAAATAGTTGCACAAGAATTGATGTCTGGGATTTTCTTCAAAATAATCCAGTGTAAGGGAAAAAAACAAAACAAAATAAGATTGGTTGAGTGTTAATTATTGAATCTGTGCATAGGTATATGGGGCATCATCATACTAATTTCTTTACTTTTATATGTTGGAAACTTTTCCATCAGGTTGTAAAGATCCCTGTAATAAATAAATTGATTAAATTTATTTTTAATGGAGGCATCCAGTAGATAGAAAATTTGAGACTGGTGTTTGATTAGCAAGATTGAATCAGTGATAGAGAATTCAGAGTTATCAACATATATGGCCATATACTTGAAACCATGGAAATTGCTGAATTTATCAAAGGAAAGCGAGAGAAGAGTATGGCTAACAGAATGGGAGAAAAATCTTAGGAGTTGAGGGTGAGAAGAAGAAAAAAAGGTAGAGATGGAATGATCTGTAATGTAGAAGAAAAGTACTTTTTTTAAAAAATGAGAGAGGATGCTTAATCCTATGCAGGAATTGCTTTAAAAAAATGACTTGAGAAAAGTCATTAATTTTGGTCAGGAGGAAGTTTGATTAGAGTGGTAGATGGGTAAGCCAGGTTCTAAGGGAAAAGTAGAGAATGTCTTGCAAGGAAGAAAGATGAGAGGCAGTAATTGGTTGGTCAAGGAAAGCCTAGATTTTCTTCATAGGCATCTGAGTGGTTTTAAACAAGACAGCTCCTATGGAAGAACAAGAGGTTTAAGAAACAAATGAGGAGTGAGAAAATTTAAATGAAAACACGATTAAAGTGGAAACTAGAGAAAGAAAGAGGAGATTTTATGGATAAAGACAGAAATTTTCAAGTAGGAAGGAGAGATGTTGAGGGAGTTGACTCAGTCTGATTGACCTTGTAAGTAATAATGTTAGGGCTTAAAAGGGGGTCCACACCAAAACTGGCAACTAAAGGAAAAAACAAAATTGTTTTAAAAATAAGATTTGTGACTTTTATTATACTTTGTAACCCTAGATTAATGAATTTAGGCAAATGTGTGTAAGTTAAATTACAAATAAGGAATTATTATACCTTATATGTATCTAGATTTCCACAGAAATCATGTTTCCTGAAAATATTTGGGAATAAGTGCATTGCATTAGAGAAGCATATTTAAAAGATTACCGGAGACCTCTTTTACTTTATTTTTAATACTGAAATGTGGATGTAATCTGATTACTTATGTATTGATTTTTTTCCCCAGAAATGTTGGATATGTCTTTTAAAAACTCTACTTAATTATGTTTTAATCCTTAACTTAAAAGTTAACAGCTTGCAAACATTTGCTATTCCAGGTTCTATATTTCTCAGTATACTCTCAGGGTTTCTTTATCCCTTTCCACTGGCCTTATTTCTTGTTTGTTTGGTAAGTATATTAAATCAAATTGGAAGACTTAAAAAACAGTTTTAAATAGAATGAGGAGTAGGAGTAGGATGGCATTACTAGTCCCACTTGCTTATGTAAATAAACGCATTAGTTTTAAAATGAATTTAATATTAATCTGTTAAGTCCCTTCATAAGGAGGTGTTATGTAAGTTAGGTTAGATTAAGTTAGGTTCTTTTTTTCCTGGAACAGGGTTATCATAGACTTGATTGCATTTATAGGCTCTGTTTTAACCTTTTCTTCTGTTGTATCTTGAATTCAAATAGTTCAAGAGCATTGATGGGCACAATGAGTTAAGTCCCAGAGCTGGGGATGGTGCTTTCAAGCAAAGCAATTGAAAGAAAAAAAATGGCTCTTGAAGTTTTATTCTTAGGCTAATGGGTAACATTAACTATTTCGATATAGTCACTAAATTTAATCTTGTCAATTAGTTTTAGCTGATCTTATTTTAGTTATAATTTGGTCTAAGAAAGGACCAGATTAAATGGGTTCTTGCTCTCTGCACAAGAGATGACATGCAGAGTATCCTTCCCAGCCCCAAAAGAAGTAAACTAGTTCAGCTTTTCCTTAAGTGAATATATCCATGTGAATAATAACAAAATGCTTATTGTTTCTTCTTGTTTTCTAGTGTTCTGGACTTGGTGCCTCATTCTGCTATATGCTCTCCTATTTAGTTGGGAGACCAGTTGTATACAAATATCTAACAGAGAAAGCAGTAAAATGGTCACAGCAGGTAAACATGTGTCTTTAAATTACTTATTGTAATTCTTTGGCTAATTGGGAGGTCAGTATATAGTCCTTACATAAATTAACTCAGACTCAATGCTTTAATAAAAATCAGCCATCTTGCCGAAACCGGTTTGGCTCAGTGGACAGAGCGTTGGTCTGTGGACTAAAAGGTCCCAGGTTCGATTCCGGTCAAGGGCATGTACATTGGTTGCGGGCACGTCCCCAGTAGGGGGTGTGCAAGAGGCAGCTGGTCAATGTTTCTCTCTCATTGATGTTTCTAGCTCTCTATCTCTCTCCCTTTCTCTCTGTAAAAATATCAATAAAAATATTTTTAAAAAATCAGCCATCTTGTGTGTTGACTGTGACGGTCATGTAGGAGTCAGCCAATCAGTGATTCTCATCATTGATGTTTCTATCTCTTTCCCCCTCTCCTCTGAAATCAATAAAGATATATTAAAAAAAGAAAAGAAGCAACCAATGAATGCATAAATAAGTAGAACAACAAATCAATGTCTCTCTCGCTCTCGATATAAATGAAATAAGTAAAAATAAAATTATTTTACATACATTTTTTGGAATACTTGTTTATTTCCCATAGTAAGCTTGTTATTCAAATGAAGAATTAACTAATGTACTCATTGCTTATATTTAATTGGTTAAATATTTCCATATACTTTAATCTCATTTATTTTTACTTATTTTTAAAATATTTTTATTGATTTCAAAGAGGAAGGAGAGGGAGTTAGAGATAGAAACATCAGTGATGAGAGGAAATCATCGATTGGCTGCCTCTTGCACACTTCCCACGGGGGATCGAGCCCACAACTCAAGCATGTGCCCCTGACTGGAATCGAACCCAGGACCCTCCAGTCTGCAGGCCAACGCTCTATCCACAGCCAAATCAGCCAGGGCTTTAATCTTATTTATTAATAATGAGTTGTTCATGTAATATATACTATAGTAACAAAGTAAATATCTGAAATTTTTAAAAATTGTAGGCTGGGTATGCTGATGTGTTATACTAGCCCTTTACATTATAAAAAGTTAAAGGCATTGAAAAGTTGATTATCTGGTGTTTCTTATATCTAGTCATAAGTTTAATTTTGCCATTTTGGGTTTAAAATGTCATTGTTGGGCTATCATTATCTAAGTTGGCATAGAACCATCTTTAGTAACATTAAGCTTTAAGCACAATTAAAAACCTCTCATCCCAAGTTAATTTAGCTCTGGTAGTGAGCATTTGATAAGTAGTTCATTGTCATTTTCAAGCTCCCTTTTGATTATTGCTATTGGATAAACTGAACTATCAAGGATGAGAATTTGAAATAAGGTATTTTATATTAAGCACATTGTTTTCTAGATTGACTATATGTTGATCCCAATTCTTTTCTTTCTTGACAGGTTGAACGTCATAGAGAACATCTCATAAACTATATTATATTTTTGAGAATAACCCCATTTCTGCCTAATTGGTTTATTAATATTACATCTCCTGTGATAAATGTGCCATTGAAAGTTTTTTTTATTGGCACTTTTCTAGGTAAGGTCTCTGGTTCACTCTGTTAGAACTAATTGTGTACATATTTAGCAGTGTCCAGCTAGGGTGGATTTTTTTACAGAGAGGAAAGGAGAAAGATAGAGAGTTAGAAACACCAATGAGAGAGAAACATCAATCAACTGCCTCCTGCACATCTTCTACTGGGGATGTGCCTGCAACCAAGGTACATGCCCTTGACCGGAATCAAACCTGGGACTTTTCAGTCCGTAGGCTGACTATCCACTGAGCCAACTGGTTAGGACTGGGCTGGATTTCATGCTCTTTGCAGATATGCCAGAACAGTGGCACTGCGCCTGGCTTATGGAAATAGATGCTCAGAAATGTTTGTTGGATTATCTTAATTTAAGTATTTTTGTATTGCTTCTTTTGAAGAGGAGCATTTTCTATTTGATATCTTTTTTAATCATGCAGGATTAAGCAGAATTTTTAAACTCCATTCCCTCCTTCAGTGGAGAGAAAAAAATCAAAGTGCCTTTTTTGAATAATTTTCTCCTTTGTCCTCTGATCAGGCACTGAAATATTGAACTTTCAGTAAAGAATTGATCCTGTTTTTATTTTATTGAAATCAATATTTATTATGGGCATTACCTACCATTAGTATGTGGGAAGCAAGGATTAACAAATGTATTGCTTTCAAGGAACTGCACTTAATTTTGAAATTAACCAGTGGACATAAAGATTCATTTGTATATTTTATGAATTCTAATGGTTCTTTAATAAGAGTATTCTGCTTTTCTTTCAAATTTAAGTTGAATTGTTTCGCTACCAACAAAAGGAGCAGATTCCTCATGTAATGAGCATTTATTTAAGTTAATACTTGTATGGATAGATCTTTCTGAAAAGAATAATCAAAGTCAATATTTATTGCTACTTCAAAAATTTGTTGTCAAACTTAAAAAATATTAATCCTTTATATGGAAATAAACTTAAGGGATTGCAAATTAAAAATTTTCAAAATGGAGATTGCTATATTCTTAAAACATAATTTATGTAATGTTAAAAGACAAACAATTGATGGTTTGTATTGGTTTTGTTTGTTTTTATAGGTGTTGCACCTCCCTCTTTTATAGCCATTAA
This sequence comes from Vespertilio murinus, assembly GCA_963924515.1. Lineage (NCBI taxonomy): Eukaryota > Metazoa > Chordata > Mammalia > Chiroptera > Vespertilionidae > Vespertilio > Vespertilio murinus. The sequence goes on along the minus strand of OZ004709.1, from coordinate 136,345,231 downwards.
GGCAGGAACAACACTATACCAGCTTACAACAGCAGGGGAAGCTGTTTCCTGGAACTCAGTCTTTGTCCTAATGATTTTGGCTCTTCTTTCTATACTGCCAGCCATCTTCCAAAAAAACCTAAGGCAGAAATTTGAGTGAAAAATCATCTGGGTTTTAGTTTTCCTATCATCATCATCATCATCATCATCATCATCATCTCAAGACTGGCAGGTTTATGTGTTCAAATCACTTCTTCAGTAATTGAAACAAGGAATTTGTAAAATAAAATTCCCTATTGAACAGTTAAAATAATGCATTTAAGTGGCAAAGGAGAGTAGAAAGAATGGAAATTGATATACCATAAAAAGTGCTATCAGTAGTATAAGCCATCTTCTAAATTACTTTATTCTAAGAATAGCTATAACTAATTAAAAATAGCATTGGTAGGAAATTTTTGACCCAATTGGTTAATTTAATTTATTCATGTACTAGCTATAAATACTTATTCTTGGCTTGATATTTTAATATTTTTCTTTCTTATCCCTTACTAATAAAGTAGATATACAAAAGCAAAAATTCTACATTTTTAAAAATAGTATTGTAGTTCTGGTTAACGTCAACCTTCTTTCAGAGCATAAACTTAAAGCTAGTATTCAAAAGAGATTTACATCTTCCTCTTACCTTTGTGGTAATAGATTTGTTTAGAAGTTGAATCTTAGTGTACTACTGAATTGGGAAAGGATATCAAGTTATATCTATTTAGGGAATTTTGTGTTGTTTTTTCTGTTCCAGATTATCATGGATTCATTTGAAATGTAAAATTCTGACTAGTATATTTTCATCTTTTTCTAGCTTTCACAGTATTTCCATTGTGCATATACAAAATGGTGATTACATGATAATTGTATCATATTGGTGTTGATAATTTATATTCAGATAATATTTTGTTACATAGTTCCCCCTTACTATCTCAAAAGGGGATCAAAAAAGCAAACATTTAACATGCAGTTTTTAGATATTATATTAATTATATTACTTTATATTTTGAAACAGTAACAGCATAACACTTATGTGGTTAAATATAGTTTATTTGTTCCAATGACTATAAAATTTACCTAATTTATTTATTAGTCTGGTCATTAAAGTCTGTATTATGTAATTATCCTTTTTTATGCATGATATACTTATAAGAATGCCTTGTTTAATTTCTATTAATGCCTTTTTTGTTTGGGGTTATTTTTAGTTAATGCAGTTTCCCAATTTAGTGTTTGTACTTTTTATAATTCAAAGTATAATTAATTTCTCACATGGTAACTAGGTACTATATTTAAATGAAACAGCTTTTTGCTGCTTGCTTAATGGTAATACACTTGATTCTAGGAAATACACTTGATTCTAGGACATAACTGATCTAAGGTAAAGTACTCTGTCAGTTTTACCTTCAGTTAAGACTGTCATGTTGAAAAGTACTTTAACTGTGGGAGAAATCCTTGTATGTTTTTATTGTAAGAGGGATGATCATCCTCAAAGCCTGTTTCTACTACATAATGTGGACCGATTTATTATTTTTTCTATCACAGTATTAACAAATGGATTTATTGTAAATACAAAGAAAATATATTGATTAATATACTATTCTTATGTCACCTGGTCTTTGTGTGAAATTATTTATTGTTATATCTAGCAAAGTTTTCTTCCTTTCTTATTGACCAGAGACTGAGTGATAAGCTTTTGTTATTTTTACATGTAAATTTAAAACATAATATTTTGAACAAAGGTCATTAAATATTACTGTATAAAATGTGATTGAATAAATTTTTATCAGACTTTTTAGAAGAGGTCTCACTATTCACTCCAGTGTGTATATATTGTACTTACTCTATTCTCAGAGTATTTTCCCTGTTCTTATAGTAATTGATTCTTTCCCTTTGTTGATTTTTTTTTCTGTTAGAAAACTGTAACTGTCACTCAAAGTGGGGTATTTTTTCTCTCAGGAGAATAGCCAACCTTCGTAGAGTCATCATCATTGACTGCCAAGAAAGAATCCTGTAGCAGGCTATACTCTAAATGCAGTTGGTGCCCATATTCACAGATTCACATACTTGGCCTGATGCCAGATGTAGATTTAAGCTTCAGCCACATCTTGAAGACAGTCACATATAATAACCACAGAGAGTAAGTATGTGTAGTGAGGAGGCCTACAAGCTAACTATGAAATAGACATATTGACTGAGACTGTACCCCTCTTTTGCCCCTCTCTGGAATTTTATTACCTTGAGTGTAATATTTCTAAGACACTTAATAAATGCAAACTAAAATGTAATAAGAATAAATTATACTGAAAAGATTATATGTATTTGGTATTTTTTATGCTTAGTATTTGTATTAAAATACCTTTCATCAAATAAAAATATATTCTCTTGAAATTCTGATGTGCATTTTCAAGAACAAAGAAAAATTTATAGCCAAAACTGGTTTGGCTCAGTGGCTAGAGCGTCAGCCTGCGGACTGAAGGGTCCCAGGCTCGATTCCGGTCAGGGGCGCGTACCTTGGTCGCGGGCACATCCCCTTGGTTGTGGGAGAAATCCTTGTATGTTTTTATTGTAAGAGGCATGATCATCCTCAAAGCCTGTTTCTACTACATAATGTGGACTGATTATTAATGTGGGGGACAGCTGATAGATGTTTCTCATCGATGTTTCTGGCTCTCTATCCCTCTCCCACCTCTCTGTAAAAAATCAATAAAATATATTAAAAAAAAGAAAAATTTACAAACCTTAAATTTTGCTCTCAGTCACCTGACTGATATCATCATGGCTGCCCCAGGAGAACCCCAAGTTCAGTTCAAACTTGTATTGGTGACGATGGGACTGAGAAAAAAACCTTTGTGATGATGGGTGAATTTGAGAACTATGTAGCCACCCCGCACTTGGGGGTGCACCTCCTCATGTTCCACACCAACCAAGGGCCCATCAACTTCAATGTGTGGGACACTGCTGGACACTGGTTCCGGGGCTGCGAGAGGGCTATTACATACATCCATACCCAGTGTGCCATTATAATGTTTGATGTAACTTCGAGAGTTACTTACAAGAATGAGCCAAACTGGCATAGAGATCTGGTGCGTGTGCGTGTGCGTGTGTGTGTGTGAGAACATCCCCATCCTCTTGTGTGGCAACAAAGTGGTCATCAGGGACAGGACAGTGAAGGCAAAATCAGTTGTCTTCCACCGAAAGAAGAACCTTCAGTACTACGACATTCCTGCCAAAAGTAACTACAACTTTGAAAAGCCCTTCCTTTGGCTTGTTAGAAAACTAATTGAAGACCCTAACTTGGAGTTCATGGCCATGCCTGCTCTTGCCCTCCAGAGGTTGTGATGGGCCCAGCACTGGCAGCACAGTCTGAGCACGATCTAGAGGTTGCTCAGACCACCGAGCTCCCAGACGAGGATGGTGACCTGTGAGGGAAGCAGGAGCCCAGCATCAGGCAACTGTCCTGTGCTGTCAGTGGTGCCGCCCGCGTGTTTGCCACTTTATTATATAGTTAATCAGAATCTGTGCTTGATCCTGGGGATGCTGAAAGGTGTTTTGGAGTGAACATGGCAGTTAAAAATACCGTCACTTTTTGGACCTGTATATTTAGCTGTTTTGGAACGCAGGTGTTTCCTTATTGAGTTTCAACTATAAGAAAGCTGCAGCTGCATCACAATACTCAGTGGTGAAACCTTGTTTGTTACTGTCATTCCCATTTTTTTTTAGAATCAGAATAAAGTTGTATTTTAAATTTTTTTAAAAAAACCTTAAATTTTTTATAGTTGACTTTTTAAAAAGTTTATTTTTAAAATATATATTGATTTCAGAGAGGAAGGGAGAGAGAGATAGAAGCATTAATGATGAGAGAGCATTGATCGGACTGCCTCCTACATTTGCCTTTAACTGGAATCGAACCTGGGACCCTTCGGTCTGCAGGCTGATGCTCTAGCCACTGAGCCAAACTGGCTAGGGCTATAGTTGACTTTTGAGAATCTTAAAGAAATCTAATGTTCTCTTTGGCTTTTAGAAACTGGCAGAATAAATTAAAAAAGGGCTGAAGCTTTTCTGATGTGTAAATGATCATTCATTGATTGTCAATTAGATGTGTAAAAGGTGCTAATGCAGTAAAGAAAATACATTTCATTTATGAACACTGACCGCGCGCGCACACACACACACACACACACATATATATATCTTATATAATAAAAGGCTAATATGCAAATTGTCCCCTTGGGTGTTTGACCGCTCGTTATGACATGTGCTGACTACCAAGGGGGTGGAGAGGAATAAAGGCAGGCCCTGATTGTCGGCCAGGTCTAGAGACCCTACCCATGGCAAAATTTTGTGCACCAGGCCTCTAGTATGTATATCCTATCTAATGAAGAGGGAATATGCAAACTGACCACACCATCACAAAGCTGGTGGCTTGTCTTCTTGAAGGAAATATTTCAATTAAGAGACAAAGTGCAGCAAAGCAAGCAAGAGTTTATTGGCCGCAGCAAAAACACACTTAGCACAGTGAGACAAAGAAAGGCTTAGAAGAAGCAACAGGAGAACCTAGCCTGAGCTGCTTTGATTCACTGGGAAGTCAGAGAAAAGAGGGCCTTGGAGACAGGTTCAGAGAGTCAGGCCAGGACAAGCCGCAGCTACCCATAACTCCCTGGTTGTAAGGTCTCTTGAGGTCTTTAGAGGGAAGAGGAGGAGAAGGGAATGGCGCAGGCATGCTCACTCGGTGTATCTCTCTCTGGCAGGTGGGAATCTTAGGGGAGGGTTTTAATAGATGGTTCATCAGCTTTCCAGCTGTGCTCTTTCAGGGTCATGGTCGCCAATGATTGGTCAGTGCCACGGCAGGCACTGATGACCTTCTGTACCTGGCCCATCGTATTTGCTATGCTCATGTCTGCCTAACTGCTTATAATAGAATCACTGAAGTTATACATTTTTGAAACTCAGACACGCATATGAATTTCATCCTTATGTGAATAGTGGAAATGCTACAAAAGGTAACTCGGCTGTTTTTTCGTTTACTTCTACCAACATTCTTTGGTAGAATGTTGACATTCTTTGACTTATGGATGAGTAAGGCAGGACTGAAAAGAATGGAAGCGAGGTGCTGCTTTTCCCTCTATGTCATTTTTAGCAGGTGATTGGTTACTTTAAGGAAGTCACATAAATAAGAATGAGAGAGGATTCCTTGGTGATTTGCACTTCTTAGACTGCCATTGCCTTTTTTCTTAGTGGGAAGCAAGTTCTGTTTTGAATGGAGAGCATACCTTGTCAGGATAGTCAGCAGCCCTGCTTATGCAGTTATAGACTTTTTGCCTTGTTCTGGCTTTGACGCTTGCTGAACTAGCAGGCATCACAGGCCCACTGGAATTCTGCGCTCCTGTAGTTCTGCAAACACCGTATGGGAATGAGGCGCAAGGAACAGCGAATGTGCATATTGCTCATACAGCATCTGCTCGTGTGCTTGCTCCTTTGCCTCATGAGATTTCACTTACAAAACACAAATTCAAAGATAAAATTATTAAGAATTTTAAGCCTGACCAGCGTGGCTCAGTTGTTGAGCGTTGACCCATGAACCAGGAAGTCACAGTTCGATTCCTGGTCAGGGCACATGGCCGGATTGCGGGCTTGATCCCCAGAAGGGCATGTGCACAAGGCAGCAGGTCAGTGATTCTCATCATTGGTGTGTCTGCCTCTCTATTCCTCTCCCTCTCTCTAAAATCAATTTTAAAAGAAGTGGGGTGGGGCAAGAATTTTAAGACAGCAACAGCAGAGCATTAAGCCAAGTATGTGTCCCTTCTGAATGTTAAGCCTGGCGCCTAGGTGGAACACCCATGAAATTAGCCCTTAGCATAATAGATGGAGGTAGAAATGGAGTTGACTGCCAATTACTACATCCAGAATAGACACTTGTGACCAGATGAGTGAGGATGGAAGGTGAGGTGAGAAGAAGGAAGCAGGGGGTGCGGGGAAGGAAGAAACTGTGAGAGAGAGAGAGAGAGAGAGAGAGTGTGTGTGTGTGTGTGTGTGTGTGTGTGTATGAAACAGAGAGAGAAAGCGCACACAGCTGTTGTTAACTTCCTAATTCTGCGAGGCCCACTCATACTTCTGTGTCTTGCACCCTGTTAGGCAATGCAGAGAAACCGCAGCTCCACTGTTAGCTCATATTGTGGTTTTGGGTGAACTCGGTGCCCCTTTCTTAAGATACTTTACTGCCATCTGTTGGAAAACTGTCATAATAACTATGTAAATTAATAATGACTACAATAAGTGATGTGTCTGGGCCAATAATCAATTTGTATAAATGTGAGTGGCAGCCCATCTGTTACCCTCAGAGTCCCCTGGGGGCCAGAGGCACAAATGAGACCTCACAAGCTAAGCTCAGCAAAGTTAGCGGGCGACAGCCAGGAGCTGAGGTGGCAGGCCCAGGGGTGCCCTGGCCGCACCTCTGAATCCCAGCCTCAGAGCCATTTAGCTGAGACTCAAAACCAGTAGTTCTTGGCTTTATGTTGTCTTGCTCTTGGCAGCCTGTGAGGATTGTTGTGGTGGGGACTTATGGCCAGTTCTAATACTTGACAAAGCCTGGTGGATGGGCCTGATATTTTTATCCAGGAGAAGCCTACTAGTAAATAGGCTAAAAAATAAAGTCCTATGGTTTTTTGTTTGTTTTGTTTTTTTTGTTTTTTTTTGCTTTTGGCTGGAGTTACATTATTTCTTTGCAGTTCACAATCTTGTGCTAATTAAAAGGTCTGAATATCAGATTAATGTATCTTTTATGAATAAGAAATAAGGTAAACTGCCCCTGGCCAGGTACCTCAGTTGGTTAGAGCACCATCCAGACAGGCCAAGGTTTCGGGTTCAATCCCTGGTCAGGACACATACAAGAAGCAACCAATGAATGAACGCATAAATAAGTAGAACAACAAATCAATGTTTCTCTCTCTCTCTCAAAAAAAAAAAAAAAAAGTGGGAAAACAATTTGTTTCAGAGGTTTCTTTCTAATTAAAGGGTCCTTGGGGGTGGAAAACAACAAAAGAACTCTCAAAGATGACACTATTGGACCTGCCTTGTCGATGTGGGTAAGCCCGAGATGGGAAACTGAGGGACCCGCCTGCGGTCACCGCATTGGAGTAAACCGCAGAGCTAGGATTCTCCTCAGGTTTCCTGGTTCCTAAGCCCGGCTTCTTCGCAGCCCCCGGAGTTGGCATCTGCTTCTTTCTTCTTCCTCCTCCTCCTCTTCCTAAAATGTTATGAACCTTTCTTTATTCAGATTCAGAGGAAAAACCTAAACCACTTCATGAACAATTCCCAAAAGATGACTGGATCTTGTGAATATAGTGCATTTAACAAGTTGTTAGTAATTCCTTTACACTTAGTCTCTACACTTACTAGTGACCCGATAACATCTCTTTTTGTTGTTGTCGTCACAGAGTATATTAAACATGGCTCTTAAAAGCAGAACAAACTTCTTATGTATGACTAAAGACAAAGTGTTTCCCAATACAATCTAGGAAATAATACTCTGTACTTTAGAAATTCAGTTTGTTTTTATTATAGGTAATTCTTAATGTGTTGTTGAAAGTCTTGTGCTATTTTATTTTTTAAAATTTTATTATAAATTTAATCATTTCAATAATTAAATACTGATTTTTCTCTGTCATAATTCTTGTATTTTTTTCTATGACATACTAAAGGCAGATTGATATAACTTAGAATATTTATAGTGTGACTGTTTTTGTTTACAGTCAGCTGGAAAAGTACTAAAATATTCAATGATTATATCTTTTCCTACTTTTAAAGAATTAAGATACCATTTATATACAGTAAAGTTCACTCTTTTTTTTAGTGCACAATTCTGTGAGTTTTGACAAACAAACAATTGTGTAACCACCACCACAATCAAGATATATAACAATTTCATCACCCCCCACTCCAAAAAAAAAACCTTTGAGAGCTCGGCCACAGTGAAATATGTCTTCCTTTTGGAATCTGGCCCAAGGGCCTTTCACTCCCCCTTACCAGACCATCTGGCCTTTCCCAGGAAGCTCTTGGCCCTCAAGTTGATGGGAACAGTGAGCCCACTGTGTTCACATTCTAAGGGAGAGGGCTGGAGGCAGTACATATAAGGCCGTCCACCTAGACCAGGGGTGGGCAAACTTTTTGACTGGAGGGCCACAATGCGTTCTTAAACTGGACCGGAGGGCCGGAACAAAAGCAACCTGACCATGCTGGCACTCTCATCTTGGGCTGCTGGTGAAGGAGCAGAGGGGAGAGCAAGAGAGCCCTCCGCTCTTTCAGCTCCGAGGGCCAGATAAAACAGTTGAACAGGCTGGATCTGGCCTGTGGGCCATAGTTTGCCTATGGCTGACCTAGACTCTCAAAAGGCTTTAACCTAGGGTGGTAGAGGGGAAGAGGGAACAGAGGGACCCACCAGTGAGTCACTCCTGGGCTTGTCAAGAACCCTAGGTACCCCTCTGCTTATCTGCTCTAGCCATCCTGCCTCTCAACCTCCTCAGATGCACACACACTGCGCATGCAATTATTTACACCTGCAAATACACAAACATACATCTCAAATATATATATGCATGCCTGATCACCCCCATACACAAATGCTTACTCACATATAAAGACGTTCCAACAGACATGTACATAGACATACACATGCGTGTGCTGGTGACCTGTTTTGGGGAAAGTTGCACCACTTGTGGACATCATCTGCAATTCGTTCCTCCTGTTGCTCAACTTCATACTTCCCCACGCCACAGCACGTCAGATGCTGCTTGATGTGGAGTCTTCTTTGGGGCTTCTTGTCAAGGGTAATGGTGGCTGAAGGGGGATGATTTTTTAAACTGATTTAGGCAGCGTGGGCCATTGAAGAGACATGAAGAGTTCAATGCTGGTTGTGAGCAAGGTGTTGGGGCTGGTGGGACAGTAGAACAAGGGAAAGCAAAGCTTGTGTGACTCCTTTTGCAGAGATGGATCACTGTGCAGAGAGAGAGCTGGCTGACAGAGATGGCTGTGGGTATGTCACTCTATAGCTAGCTGCCTTGGTGTTTCTAGTTTTAAGAAAGCCTGTATTGTAAAGCTTAAGTTTTTCTGTATGACCAGTGGGGTTCATTTAAGTGTGCACATGGCAAACTCTTCATTGAGCACTGATGAGGAGCTCGCATAAGAGTGGGCGTAGGGATTTCAATACTAAACCTTAAGAGCATCCAACTTTGTTCCCTCCCTACCTGCTCCCCCTTGACTCTGGAAGAAGCAATCATTCTGCCAAACGTATTTCCTACTGGGAAGGGGATCACTTTACAGTTGAGTATTCTGGGCCTCTGAGCAGTTACATTTTCCAGGGCAAATTAATACAGTCAGACTTTTGTTTCTAATTTGTGTTTTGCAGGTTGAGTTGAGAGGTCTCCCAGCACCTGATCACCTAAGACACAGTGGATAAAAAGTCTGGACTTTCAATCAAAGACATCTAAACCTTTCCCAAGCCTCTTCTGAGATCATTTAAAGATGTGGGTCAGATTTTGTCACTCCTCGGCTTAAATTCCTTTCATTTACCACCTCCCTGACTTGCACAGTTTACATAGCAAATTCCTTAGCCTGTCCTCCTCTGCCCCTCTCCTCTTCCCCTGCTTTCCTTCCCTTGTTAATTCTTCATCTCCCGTGAAATGAATTGTTTGAATGTAATATTTTATTTTAAGACATATTTTTATTGATCAGAGAAGAAGGGAGAGGGAAAGAAACATCAATGGTGAGAGAAAAATCATTGATCAGCTGTCTCCTGGATTGAGCCCACAACCCGGGCATGTGCCCTGACAGGGTATTGAACTGTGACCACCACTGAGCCACACTGATTGTAATATTTTACATTCAGGTCAGGCTGAATGTAATATTTTAATCCGTCACTCCCTGTTGTTGTACATGCTTACTGAAATTATCTTCTTTCCCCCCCTTTTTTACCTGAGAAATTCCTTTTGATCCTTTGGACCTCAAATCAGATTATACCTCCTTCTCCAAGCCTTCCTGCCTATCTCCCAACCTGGAGAGATGTCCTTTTGTGCAATGTAACTATTTAGTGCTCCGAACCTCTTTTATTGTCTCCGAGTCCTCAGAATCCTAGACAGGGTGGGGCATCACCCTAAATGGGCGTGTAGAGCAAACTTCTTTGGACACCTTTGACAATCCAATATGGATTCACTGTTGGTCATGATAGTTTTTCAAGTGCATTTCAAGATTGAGGTAAAGGGGTGTAACTGGATGCCCTCAGGAGGGGTCCCCAACACCCAGAACCACCAAGTCTGGACATCTGAATAAGGACTCCATCTGGATGAGGATAGGAGTGGGACTCCCACCTGTGGAGGACTTTAAGAACTCAGAGCTCCGACTACCTGATGCTTGAAGTTGGCTGTGCCACAAGTCACGCCCCGATCCCTGCTAGGCTTCCACTCCCCGGGACTCGAGCCGCCACAGCAGCCGCCTGACTTGAGACAGAGGCCGTCTCCCCACCTGCAGAGGCCAACCGTCACTGGGACTTCCTGTTGGACACTGGCTCTGCTCCCTTACATCGCATAAGCTCCCCACTCTTGTGTAACCTGCATGGGACTCTACTGCTTACTGGGGAGACCTCACCTAATAAACCCTGCATTGTGTGGGAAGATAAAAAAGGAGCGCGAGCTACTCCTTTCGGGGAATACTCCCTTGCTCCTGACAACGGACTTGGGAAGCTACCTCCTTTCCACATTTCTCCCGCTAGTTTAGGCAGGATCCATCCATACAGGGAGAGGCCGGTGCTATGGTTCCTAGTGATGCAGGCTGTGACCTGCCGGCCATCCTCTCTAAGGGAACCAATGCTTTGAGCTAAGTCCCCAGGAGAGAGCACGGGGCCAGCCCTTGGGGAAGCTAGCTGCCTCCCAGGCCCCTTGGTGGCAGCCTGCCAGAGCAAATCGCGAGCACACCTCTTGCAGGGATAGTAATAACGTATAATACATATGGACTATTTATAATACAGGGACGATTCTGACCATTTTACCTGTATGCACATGTATCTTATGTAACAGTCACAAACACCGTGACTGCTCAAGGTTGAACAGTAAATGACAACGGCCGGCCTTCAGATCTGAGCAGTCTGTTGTTTCCAGAGCCCATGTGAGCAACCCTCGACTGTATTACCTTTCCTGGCTTCTGATGCCCAGTTTCCCGCCCACTCCTGTGGGGAAACCAAATCAGAGGGTCCCAAGACAAGGAAGGACTTCCTCACCCACCCTGACTGACTCCCCCTTCTCTCAGGAGGGCCGGCTCAGGATGGTCTGAGAATTCTCAGAAGCAGATGCGGAGCGCCCAGGTGGCGGGGGCCTCTGGAGGCTCAAGGGGAGACAGGTGCACATCATGGCTGGTGGGAAAAGGCCTGGCTGTGGGGTGGGAGGGTGTGTGTGGCGGGGTGAGAGGGCTGGAAGCTGACCAGGAACCCAGGATTCGAGTCCAGACTTTGTCTCTCAGACCATACAACCTTGGAATCAGTTCTCACTCCTTCCCGGGTCTGTTTCCCCGTGTGTGTAGGACGGGCTGATCCACCTCCTCCGAAAGAGGGGGCATCCTCGGCTGTACCGGGCCAAGGGCCGCCGCCGGGCATGGACACCGGGGAGCGGGCTCCAGGGTCGGGGCCGAGAGCCTAGAGATGGGGTGAGGTGGGCTTCCGAGCTCAGTCCCGCTGCCTTATCCCGGTGACCGGGTCAGGGGGTCAGCAGATCCCCGGATGTGGAGCGTCCAGCCTGCGGCGAAGCGGGAGTCCGGCTGGAGGAGGAGGGGGAGGATGAGGGGGGCTCTGAGCCCTGGGGGGGGGGAGGTCCCCACGGCCTCTCCGGGTCAGGGGGTCAGCAGATCCCCGGATCTGGAGCGTCCAGCTTGCGGCGAAGCGGGAGTCCGGCTGGAGGAGGAGGGGGGGAGGATGAGGGGCTCTGAGCCCTGGGGGGGGGGTCCCCACGGCCTCTCCGCCCCTCGCTACAGCAAGAGGCGGAGGTGGGAGCGGAGCCGGGGCCTGGGCCCTTGATCCCCCGACTCACCCCGCACCCTGCCCGGCCTCTCAAAGGAGATACGGCCCCGCGGGAGTGGAGGCGGCCGGCGCCTCGGTAGCGGCCGATCGCGCTGCAGCGGCGGCGGCGGCGGCGGGAACTGCGGCCCGCGGGGCGCGAGGAGCATCACGTCATCGCCTCCGCCCGGCGCCCGCCCCTCCCGACGGCGCCTGCGCAGCGCGCGCGAGGGCTCCGCGGGGCGGGGGGGCGCCGGGCCCCGCCGAGCTCTCCGCCCTCCTCCGGGCTCGCTCGCTCCGTCCGCGGCGTTCTGGGTCGGCGCTAGCGGCGGGGAAGGCGTTCAGGATGCGGCGCGGGGCGGCCCGGCGCCCCCCCGCCCCGTCACGGCAGCCTCAGCGGCCGCGGGGCCCGGGCCAGGGCCGGGGGCGGCGGCCCGAGCCGCGGTAGCGGCGGCGGCGGCGGCGGCGGCGGCGGCGGCGGCAGCGGCGGCGGCGGCGGCGGGAGGGGCGGCCTGAGGCCGGGCGGGCGCTCGGGTGCGGGGGCTTCGCGCTCCGCACGGCCTGGCCCGGCTCGGCCCCGGCGCCATGAGCGGCGGCGGCGGCGGAGTCGGCGGCGGCGGCGGCGGCGGCGGCGGCGGAGGGGGCTCGGCGCCCAGTCGCTTCGCCGACTACTTTGTCATCTGCGGGCTGGACACCGAGACCGGGCTGGAGCCGGACGAGCTGTCGGGTGAGTGCGCCCGCCGAGCCCCGGGCCCGCTCCTGGGGACCCTCTCCCCCTGCCACCCTCTCACCCCCACCTCCCGGAGCCCCCGCTCGCCCCCGCTTTGTCCCGGGAGCCGCCGGGCGAGGGCCGGTTGGAGGGAGCCAGGGCGGGCGCCGGCGAAGGGGGAGTCGGGCCGGAGGAGGGGGTGAGGGGCTCCGAACCCCGACGGCCTGGCCGCCCCCGGCGTTGGGTGGGCACCGCCGTCCCCGACCGGGCCGAGCGGGCCGAGCGGGCTGGGTGTGGGTTCCGCCCGGGGAAGGTGGAGTGACTTCGTACAAAATAAAAGGGAAGCCCGCACATCCGTGAGGGAGGCAAGAAGGCACCGGGGAGAAAGTCCTAGCAAGTTCCACCCAGACTTTAAAAAAAAAAGAAAAAGAAAGAAAAAGAAAGGAAAACTTTTTTTGAGTTCATCTGGCCTCGTCCCAAGAAGCCTGTGCTGAGGACAGTTCCTCAGAACGGCTCTCACCCAGCCTGGGGCCGGGCCCCCGGGTGGAGAGAGGATGGAATCGAGGGTACGTGAGCCGCCCCGAGAGGAGGGAGGGCTCGGAGTGAGCTCGCTCGGTTCTGGAAAGGGCCTCTCGTGCCCCGGGGGCCATGCATTCTGCTATGGAAAGTGATGTGTGTCCCTTCGGAGGCCACAGAGGCTGTGACTAAGAGGGCGGCCACCTCGCTGGAGAGCCTGGGAGGGCTGCACAGTGAGGGATGCTTCCCAAGTCCTCTTGCAAAGGGGAAGTGGCGGGGAAGCGAAGAAGGGCCGGTGTCCCCGTCAGGTTGGACATCAGTTGGTGTCAGCATTGTGAAATCCCCACGAATTCCACTGCAGCCCGTCCTCGGAGCCTTTGGATTACAGCAGCTGTGGAAAAGTTTGTGTCCGGAGTGTCTGTCCAGTTGCAGGTGTCATGGGGATACCCTTTCTTAGTCTTCGGTCGTAATGTGTGCACTTTCTCTCCTGAAAGTTATTAGCTTGTTGACTAAGTTTACTTTGCTTCAGAGAAGACACACAGGTCTGTTTGTCTTTGTCGCCAGAAAAATTCCAGTGTTATGAAAAAAAAAAAAATTAGGTGCAACCTTCAAATGACAAAAATGGACTGTCTTTGAAAAAAAAACATGACAAGTTGATGATCTTTAAAAAGGTCGGAACAGATATACTGTTTTCTTGAAATTTAATAGCAGGTGGAGAGAAAAAAAAGCCATGAAGCAGTAGTACAGTTAATACTAGGCCATTTGTTGGGGAAGCTGTATCGTTTCAAGTTCACTTTTTTTGTTTTGTTTACAAAACTCATAGTGCAGAAGTTAATTTATCCTGTTTCATAGTTATTAGATTTATGACGTTCTGGTGCACTTGTTGGAATTCGGTTCATGTAACGGGAGCTGGAAGGGACCTCAAAGCGGGAAATGAAGCTTAGGAAGGGGGACTGCAAGGCCGATGTCCTGCTAGTTAATTGCCTGACTTCTGGTCCAGGGCTCCTCTCCTGACACTGAACTACCTCTCATGGCCTGGTTGGGTCTTCAGAAAACAGTAGCATATTGAGAAAGACTAAAAACAACATAGTTCTCTCCAGTAAAAGAAACTTTAAGGTGGTGGAATACACCAGTGCCATATGGTGTGCTTTGGAGCGTCCATTAAGTTGTATAGACATTTGAAAAAGGTAAAGGAAATAACAAATTATATGGACTATCTCTATGATGGGGCTAGTTAGATAATTCATCGATGAAAAAGAGAATGTAAATAAAAAGCGTCTTACCAAGTACATCCTCAAAAATGTGAATTCTCTTTAAGTAATTATCTGTTAATTTTCTGGCTTTTCAATGAGCTAAAATGATATTCCTGTGAAAGCTTATTGGGAGGGTAAAGAAAGGAGGATGAGTGGTGTAAAATGTGTAAAGAAGGGTATTTTTTCTGTTTTAAAATGTGTTTGCAGTAGTGGAATGTCAAGACCATTTATTCAGTAGGTGGCCTTTGTTAGAATAGGCACCGATTGAAGAATTCCTTTTCTTTATTTCATTTCTGGTGGGTTGGGGGAGGGAGGGTCTTTGAAATCTGGACTACCCAGGGGGAATCTTTGAATAAAACAAAACAAACAGAATACAAATGACTCTATGCAAGTCAGTCTTGAGACCTACAGGGTGCATTTTCTCTGCTGAGCCTGCCTTAGAGCTCCCAAATCGGTGATGTCATAGTAAGTAAATGACAGGAAATTGTGAACTGCACCCAGGTGTGGGAGTTACTGAGGAGTAAGTCTTTGATTTTTCCAGTAAATTAAGTTATTTATGTCAGATAGATACTATATATCTTTTAAAAAATGTCAATATATTTTTATTGATTTCAGAGAGTAAGGGAGAGGAATAGAGAGATAGAAACATCAATGATAGAATCATTGATCTGCTGCCTTCTGCACACCCTCCCTCTGGGGATTGAGCCCGAAACCTGGCCATGTGCCCCTGACCCGAATCAAACCGGGGACCCTTCAGTCCCCAGGCCAACCCTCTATCCACTAAGCCAAATATATTCTAGGGCAGCCAATATATTCTTAAAAAGTGAATCCAGAAAAAGCAAATCAAAGATGCTCAGTGTTTCTTCTGGTTTTGTGGAGGAGTAAGATTCATTGTCTGGTTGCAAGCATACAGTTTGCTATGTTGAATATAGACCCAGATCATTGATTTTTATAGTAGATGCTCCCTGTCATCTCCTGCTCTTCCTTGCATATGCAAGCATTTAGGCAAGCTATGTAGTTTATTTGTGCAAGGAACTGAGGGAGGTGTGAAAATTATTTTGTTTTCTTTTCTGGTTAATTGAAGAAATTCTTTGGTTTGGAAGAATAGGAAGCTACTCTATGAATGAAGCACCAGTATTATAGTCAATTTTAGGAGATTGTATTTGCTTGTTAGTTTTTTGAGCTTGTCAGGGAGATAAGCACATCTGGAAGAATCACTTTGATTTACATTTTCCATTATTGTTGGCCCATCCTAAGTGGAGAGGCAGTACCTCTTTCTACCCCTGTGATGGCTGGATTTCCTGGACATCTGTAATTTCCCTTTTTCTTCTGGTCACCACCAGGTGACTACAGGAGAAGACTTACCATGAGGTGGGATTCCTGTTTATTTCCCTATCTCTGCCTGAACCTTTGAATTCCAGAATGTTTATGACCTATTTTTTTTTTTTTTTATATCTTGGATTGTTTAAGTTCCTCTGAACTGACCTGCACCCAGCATTGAGATGTAGCTTAGGTTCATGCATCCACTACTCCAGTTTTCCCATTCTCTGAGTACAGGGCTTGCCAAGAATTGAAGAGAAGGGGTTGGAGACCCAGTGTCCTGTAGGAGTCTACTTAGAACACTAAGGATACGCTAAAATTGTCTCTTTATGTCCCCTTTAGAAGAGAGAAAAGATGCTCACTGTTCAGAAAAGCCGGCGGACTGGTTAGGTCATACTCCTTCTTAATCATATGCCTAATGAAGTTAGAATGTCAGAATTGTGGAATATCAAACATTCAATACTATTAGAGATGATATAGCCTTCTGATTTTACAGATTAGGAGACTGAGGCCCTGAGAAAGTCCAAGGATATTTGTCTCCCTTGCCATTCCTACTTTCTACTACTTGAAAGATGCTCTCTTTGCATGTTTTGCATTAATCTGAAGAATAGGGGAAACAATATTTGTCTAGCAGGGGCAGACATTATGGCAGTTTTTTTCTAGTGCAGATTTCTGTTTCATGTTAAAGAATACTGTGTGTGATTGTCCTGAGGCATATGTTTTTGTACTTTTTAGCTTTTCCTAATGTAATTTCACACCAAACATTGTCGTGAATAGAACAAAGAACTTCAATACGTCCTTTTCCTAGATTTACTGATTGTTAACATTTGCTCCATTTGCTTTATCACTTATGTCTAATATATATAAACAACTTTATTGAGATATAATTAACATACTATATAATTTACTTATTTAAACTGTACAGTTTAGTGATTTTTAATATATTTCCAGAATTGTGCAATCATCACTACTATCAATTTTTGAATATAGTCACTGTTTCCAAAATCCATTAACAGTTGCTCCCCATTTCTTCCAATTCCTTAACCTCCAGCCCTAGTCTACCACTAATCTCCTATTGATCTTTTTAAAAAAAATATTAAAAAAAATATTTTATTGACTTTTTACAGAGAGGAAGAGAGAAGGATAGAGAGTTAGAAACATCGATGAGAGAGAATCATAGATCAGCTGCCTCTTGCACACCCCCTACTGGGGATGTGCCCGCAACCAACGTACATGCCCTTGACTGGAATCGAACCTGGGACCTTTCAGTCCGCAGACCCATGCTCTATCCACTGAGCCAACCAGTTTCGGCCCCTTTTGATCTTTATAGATTTGCCTGATTTGGATATTTCATAAAAATGCATGATTTTAAGCTTCATTAACGTTACTAGAGGCCTGATGCACAAAATTTGAACAAGGGGCTCGGCCCTCGCAGCGTGGCTTTGTCTGGAAGGTTGTCTGGAAGGTCATCAGGCCGTCTGGTCCAATTAGCATATTATGCTTTTATCATTATAAATAGCATGTAGCATGTATTTGCTTTTGTGGATGAATAATATTTCATTGTTTGGCTATATCACATTTTATTTACCCACCAGTTGACGGACATTTGGGTTGATTATACTTTTTTTATTATAATGAACAATGTTGCTGTGAATAATTGTGTACCTGCTTTTATGTGGAAATATGATTTCATTTTTCTTGGAGTGGATTGCTAATCTATGCTTAATCTTTTGAGAAGTTACCAGACTGTTTTTCAAAATAGCTGCACCAGTTTACATCCCCACTAGCAGCATATAAAGGTTCCACTTTTTCCACATCCTTTTTTCCACAACACTCTTAAATATACTAGTAGATATCCTAGTGGGTATGAAGAGATGCCTTATTGTGTGTGTGTGTGTGTGTTTCAAATTATAAGATAAAGTTTATTTAGAAGTTAGGTAGTAGAAGTGAGCCTGCTGGGCTGCGGAGGCTAAGGACATGTTACTGAAGAAGGGCCCTTGGAGCTTAGAAAGGCAAAGGTAACCCGCGTGGGTAGGGAGGGGGTGGGGGGAGAAGAGAGGGGAAAAGGAAAAGCTTCATTGTGGTTTTGATTTGCATAACCTTGATGGGTAAGGATAACTTACTTAAAAGAAAGAGAAAAAAAAAAAAAAGACTGTTTCTTCCCAGAGATGAGTATCTAAAAAGTTTGATGAGCCAGTTTCAAACAGGGAAGTCAGTATGAGCTAAACTTAATTTTTATTTTCCTCTACAGTCTGGTCAGTTCTGTGCACATCCTCTCACTTTCTAGGTGAAGTGAAACTCAAATCCTGGTAGCTTACTTACCTCAGGCAAATGTGACACTTTGAGAGATAAAGGTTGCTGGGGGCAAAGGAAAGGAGGGTGGCAGGGAAGAATTCCCAAGTTAGTGGTGTGTTTCCTTTTATAGGTAGAGCAGTGAGAAGTCCAGAGAAGAGACCAATTTACAGAGGCAATTACAGAGCAGCCCAAGGCATTTATTTTAAACTTAGTTGGAGAGACTGTATATTCTTAAACATAAGAGAACCCCACTTCACACTCCCTCAGGAAGGGAGGATCAAGTGAAGGATCACATTTTACTTGAATGACACTAGCGCCCTGATGCTCTCTTCTTAAGAGGAAATCCTCAGTCAGTGTTTGATGGTTAAATTAAATTTTGTAGACTCTGCTCAGCCCTTCCTTCCTTCCTAGATTAAAAATAAAATTTTCTTTGCCTAAGGCCTCCTTTGGCAACACCCATTTCCAGTGCTGTAACCTTTTATAAGCTTGTTTTTTGGCTAACTCTCAAGGTGTATTTGGATTTGGCTGGGCTCCTCAATTCCTGTTGCCATGCCTGGGTTTGAATTACTATCAAGCGGTTTTAGAGGTCTCCCAGGACCCCAGGTACACATGATGGTAACTATACTTGATTTGTTTCGGGTTCCTAGTGGATAGGTCATAGGATCCAGTGGAAGAGAAAGCCTTGTCTTTTGAAGTTGATCACTTTTATGTATATTATTGATTTTGGAGAGGAAAAGAGAGGGAGAGAGAGAAACATCAATGATGAGAGAGAATCATCAATTGGCTGCCTACTGAGGATTGAGCCTGCAACCCAGGCATGTGCCCTGACTGGGAATCCAGTGGTGATACCCAACCACTGAACAGGGCTGGTAGCTGTTCACTTCTTAAGAAATTCAGTGATTACATACATGGTATCATTGCCAGATTTTTAATTTACTTTTCAGAAGTTATTAAGTGAAGCAGATATTGGTCAAATGTCTTCTTTCCAAATGTTCTGTGATGGCTGATTTTAGTTTAGAGTAGATAGAACCTGGGACTGGATATGAGTATCATGGTGGAAAATGAGATCAAGTACCTTCTCTCAAGCTGTTTAGAGTATGTTCCCAAGGGATCTGGTATAAAACTCCAGGAAGTAAGATGGGAAGAGTTATAGTTTAGACCAGTGGTCGGCAAACTCATTAGTCAACAGAGCCAAATATCAACAGTACAAGGATTGAAATTTCTTTTGAGAGCCAAATTTTTAAAACTTAAACTTCTTCTAATGCCACTTCTTCAAAATAGACTCGCCCAGGCCATGGCATTTTGTGAAAGAGCCACACTCAAGGGGCCAAAGAGCCGCATGTGGCTCAAGAGCCGGTTTGCCGACCATGGGTTTAGAGAGACCATCAAGTTTCTCAGTTATTATAATTAGGATATTTGCTTGTCATCCATGGGATCTGTCATAATGTCCTATTAAAGAGAGCCAGGCTAGTAAATTTTTTTGTTCATTAGTTAGGGATAAATTTTAGTAGGCCATTTGTGATCTATTATATGGGCTGAACTGACTGGGTTAGTTTAAGAGATTTTCCTGGAGTGCTAAGACCTAAGCAGGGAGAAGTTATGTGGAAGTTCCTTCCTCCTTTTGTGAGTGTGGGAGTCCCTGATTTCTAAACCATTTCCAGTTGGCAAAATATAATAAGAGGGTGCGTTTGTTTATATTGGTCACAGAATCAAAAAATGTCAGAGCTATAAATCAGATAGTCTAGCCACCTCTTTTGACAGATGGTAATGATTAATATTTATAAATGACAATATAGTTTTGCAGTATACTTTTAAACAGTTGGAATTTTCTCAGCCCTACTTAAAATACATATTTTTTGTTCAGCGTCACCCTGCAAGTTAGAAAGAACTGTTAGAATCCAGGTCTTTTGTCTGCTGTCTCACCATTGATGAGATTATTTTAAATTATAGATTTGGTAAAACCAAAGTAGTGGCTTAATTATTGAATAGCAGAGTTGTGGCATGGCCTCTTTAATTCACTCTCCAGCCTACATTTCAGTAGAAGAGCTCTGTCAGGAGAGGAGCCAGGTCACCTGTTTTCTGAATAGTAAGTAGTTAAGGCTGGACATTATTTTATGTATATTTTTTCCTGTTTCCCCACTCTTTATCAGTTCTGGAAATGTTTTTCTTAGAACAAATAGTTATTAGGGCTTTGTTTCTCCGAAGCTCCCCTTTTGCGTGTGACTGTTTCAGGATGTTTTATGCTTTTTGTTTGAGGTCTGTTTTCTTTGAAAAAAAAAAAAAAAGGTTTGCATTTGCTAACCTCAGAAATTCCTCAGTGTAGCCTGCATCTTTTGTGGTTGTAGTTTGGGGGCTGGCTGTGACTTCTGGTTTACCAATTTTTTATAATGAAAGGATATGGGAAGCAACTTTCAGGATTTTAAAAGGCAGGAAGAGAGAGGAGGAAATGATTTAGAAATAATAATTATAAACCACGATTTACAGGCCTAACTCAGAGATATGGTGAGTTGTTTCCAAAGCACCACTATAAAGTAAGTCATTTTCTGCTGGTAGAAGATCTTGCCTTCATTTTGAAAAACACAACATCAGTGAAGTACAATAAAGTGAAGTACAGTAAAATGAAGTATGCCTATATAAATGAATAAACCCAATTTAGAAAAAAAGCATGCATTTTTAAAAAATAATGCATTAGAATTACTTTCCAGGAATGTCAAAGGACTTGGTTCTCAGTTGTGTCATTTCTGATGCCCTTTTCTTTCTTTGTTTTTGTAGTTGTAAAATAATGGCCCTCTAACAATGTGTTAGTCTTGTTATAAATTTAGGGATTAAAGATAGTGCTTTACATACTGTGTTTTCCCGAAAATAAGACATTCTCCGAAAATAAGACCTACTTACAGGTTTCCTTCTGAGTGAAATATAAGGCATCCCCCCCCCGAAAATAAGGCCCCCAGGCTCTGTCTCAGAATGAAAATTAATTTACCATAAACTGGTCGCTAGGGCCGCCCTGACTGGCGTCTAGCAACCAGTGACGTTAGGAGGAGTCCTGACATCACTGCTGTGTGAATGGAGAGAAATCAGCGTGGAAACTTTCTGAAACCTAAACTGCAACAAGTTGTGACTTGGGTGAAGAATTCATGGGAGAAAATCACTGACAGTTGCATTGCAAATGCACTGCAAGCAGGCTACCTTGATAAGAAGTACTCACTTAAAGACAGTGCTATTGCTAAACATGAGAGATTTGGCCCACTGAAAGAAATGGAGTCACAAGAAGTTCACCAGGAAATTCAGGAATTGGATTGTTATGATGATGTTCCAGAAGATGATGACATGATTGTCATTGAATAAATGAGTAAATTCTTGATACTGTAGGATTCACAGTTTGTCTGGTTTGTGTTGACAACTACCGTACTACCGTACTGTATACTGGAAATACATTTCCTTTATTTTCATTTAACAATAAATGTGTACCGTATTCTTCTTCATGGAAAAATAAGACATCCCCTGAAAATAAGACCTAGCGCATCTTTGGGAGCAAAAATTAATATAAGACACTGTCTTATTTTTGGGGAAACAGGGTAGTAGTTGCTTGATAAGATTTGTTGTATTAATTATGAAAAAATAGAGATTGCCTATTCAGATTTTCAATGAATTGTATATTACCCCCTCTTTTTTATATACAGTATAATACTTAACTTTTTAGAATAAATAAGACAACTATCCACAGCTTTTTAAAGTACTCAGTGAAGAATATAGGGGTCTGTAGAAGAGAGGAATGGCAAAGATTGTTTTTTCATACTCAAAAAGCTGAGGACCAGAGTCAGATTTATAGGTGAAATGGTGTGATAGGAAAGGCATTTTGTCCTGCACTCTGATTATTTTATAATTTTTAATTTATACAGGTAAATTTTATAATAGTTCAAATGAACCTGTACATTTTTTGTTTTTTTAATGAATCTTGTTTTAGTTTATTTAAGCATTTCTATTGACTCAGGATCTTAATCTCTTATTGAGAACAATAAGACAAATATTTATTTTAAAATATATTTTATTGATTTTTTACAGAGAGGAAGAGAGAGGGATAGAGAATTAGAAACATCGAAAAGAGAGAATCATCGATCAGCTGCCTCTTGCACACCCCTTACTGGGGATGTGCCTGCAACCAGGGTACATGCCCTTGACCCAGTGTGGTCCATTTAATGAGGCCAAGGTCATTTAGTCCATCTTCATATGGACCTGTTAACTTTGTTCTACCCACTTTTGTGCTAGCCTCAACTGACCATTCCATTTGCAAGTACACTCTGGAGCATAGGGGACAGGGACATAGGCAAGAAAGTGATGCTAGAGTAGCACTTTATTCCTGTTATAGACTAGATGACCAGTGCACGACTTTGTGCACCAATGAGGTCCCTTGGCCTGGCCTGGCCTGCAGGATTGGGCTGAAACTGGCTTTCTGACATCCCCCGAGGGGTCCTGGGTTGCAAGAGGACACAGGCCATACTGAGGGACCCCACCAGTGCACAATCGGGGCTGGGGAGGGACATAGGAGGTTGGCCAGTCTGGGAGGGACTCTGGGAGAGCTCCAGGGTGTGTCTGGCCAGTCTCGCTCAGTGTGGATCAGCTGGACCCCATCAGCAAGCTAATCTATTGGTTGGAGCATCTGCCCCCTGGTGGTCAGTGCACATTATAGTGAGCAGTTGAGAGGCCTTAGCATATCATTAGCATATTATGCTTTGATTGGTTGAACTGACCAGGCACTTAGCATATTAGGCTTTTATTATATAGGACTAGTATCACACACTAGCCCAGTGTGTGATATGTGCAATAGGCCGCCCGCTCCTTCTGCGGGAGCCGGCAGGAGCTGCAACATGCCCACAGGAGCCGGGAGCGAACCGCTCCACTTGCACAGGAGCCAGGAGGGAGCCACACCGCTTCCACGGGAGGTGGGAGCGAGCGGTGCCACTTCTGTGGGAGGTGGGAGGGAGGAGCCGCCTCTGGGGCTAGGATCTAGAGGTGCTCCATGCATCTCCTGGTGACCGGTTGCGCACACAACTCCACTCCTTGCCATGCGCAGCCCTGCTCAGCCTGTTGAATAGTCGTTACTGTGACACAGTAATGAACAATTTGCATATAACCTCTTTATATAGATCTTTATATGTGTAGATGATAATTACATTATTAGACATGTATTGTTTATTAAATAAACTTCAATGCTAGGTTCTAGATGACATAATTCCCATTTTATAAATTAGAAAACTGAAGTGCAAAGAGTTTATTTTTTTTTATTTTTTTTTAAAATATATTTTATTGATATTTTACAGAGAGGAAGGGAGAGAGATAGAGAGCTAGAAACATCGATGAGAGAGAAACATCGACCAGCTGCCTCTTGCACACCCCCTACTGGGGATGTGCCCGCAACCAATGTACATGCCCCTGACCGGAATCGAACCCGGGACCTTTCAGTCCACAGACCGACTCTCTACCGCTGAGCCAAACCGGTTTCGGCGTGAAGTGCAAAGAGTTTAAATAATATGATCTAGATCAGCGGTTGCCAACCTTTCAGACCTCACAGTCCACTGGTTGGTGACCGCTGACCTAGATCATATAGCAAGAATGGGAAGCCTCTACCACATACTTTCTGTTATTGAAAGACTAGCTTAATGATGGCACATTGTTTGCTTAGATGTATGAGATATAGTTGATATCCTTGAAGAACTCATAGAATTCTTAGGAGTCATACATGTAAACCAATTACTGTAGAAAAGGATCAGTTTATTAAGAGAGGAGCTGCTCAGCCAGTGTACCTCAGGGTTAAATGTTGACCCATGAACCAAGAGGTCACTAGTTCAATTCCCTGGTCAGGGCATATGCCCAGGTTGTGGGCTTGATCCCCAGTGGGGGGCATGCAGGAGACAGCTGATTGATATTTCTCCCTCATCGATGTTTCTATTTCTCTGACCCTTTCCCTTTCTCTCTCTCTCTCTCTCTCTCTCTCTCTCTCTCTCTCTCTCTCAAAAAAATCAATTAAAAATATATTAAAAAGAAAAAAAGAGAGGTGCAGATAATGGTTCAGGAGAGGGAAAGAGTTCTGTTCTTTAGCTTTTTAGTTTGTCTTTTTAAATTTTTATTTATTTTTAAAAAATATACTTTACTGATTTTTTATAGAGAGGAAGAAAGAGGGACAGAGAGTTAGAAACATCGATGAGAGAGAATCATTGATCAGCTGCCTCTTGCACTCTCCCTTCTGAGGATGTGCCCGCAACCAAGGTACATGCCCTTGACCGGAATCGAACTTGGGGCCTTTCAGTCTGCAGGCTGACGCTCTATCCACTGAGTCAAACCGGTTTCGGCAGTTTGTCTTTTTAAAAAAATAGATTTTTATTGATTTCAGAGAGGAAGGAAAAGGGAGAGAGAGATAGAAATATCCATGATAAGAGAGAATCATGGATCAGCTGTCTCGTGCAAGTCCCCCACTGGGGATCGAGCCCACAACCCAGGCATGTGCTCTTGACTGGAATCGAAGCTGGGACCTTTCAGTTCGCAGGCCAATGCTCTATCCACTGAGCCAAACTAGCTTGGGCTAGTTTATGTCTTATAGAATTTACTATGAAGAGCTTAGCTCTGGATGTGATGCTGAACAAAAACAACACTCTGATTACTTATTGATTAATTCAGTGCTCATTGAATATGCGTAAAAACACCTATGGGCCTATACATAAAAAGAATCTGAAGGTTGAACCATTTAAGAAATGGTATTTCTCTCTCTCTAAAAATAAAACTGAGTTATAAAGTACACATTTTCTATAGGGAACTTAGAAATTATAGAAAGGGCCTGGCCAGTGTTGTTTGGTGGTCGAGTGTCAATCCATGCACCAAGAGGTCACGGTTTGATTCCCAGTCGGGGTACATGCTGGGGCTGTGGGCTTGATCCCAGAAGGGGCATACAGGAGGCAGCCAATTGATGTTTCTCTCATCTGTGTTTCAATCTCTCTCCTTTTCTCTAAAATCAATAAAAACATATTTTAGAAACTATAGAAAGGTACAGAATTACTTAGTAAGTCACATACAATTCTATTCAGATTTAAGCCATTAGCATTTGATGTCTTTATGTAGTACTTTACAGTTTAAAAACATTTTTATTGAAGTATACCTTAAATACAAATCATAAGTATATAGCTTGACGTGTTTGTAAACATCACCCAGATTAATTCTTTTCATTTTTTATCATATGTGGGTTTATGTGTGTATACTTTTACATGTGAGTCTGTCAGTGATATGCATTGAAAATATATTCTTGTATCTTTGTGTATTCTCATTCTCTATAGTGACTTACATATGAGGAACAAAAGTTTTTAGTTATAATATTATCCAATTTTTCAGTCTTTTCTCGTTATGTTTAGTGTATTTTATTTTCTCTTAAAGGCTTTATTGTTTCACCTTTCACATTTAGACTTGTAATCTCAGAGCTAACTTTTAAACACTATGCTATAGCACTACTTTGGACTGCTTGAATAAAAGCTCCCCCACCATCTTTTGTGTGTGAGAGCTATTTTCAGCAGTCTACAGAGTGAAAGAGAAACATTTCCATTGCTCTTACAGCTGGGCCTGAAGTACAACAAGGCTTTTGATATGACCAATACAGTGCTTTTAGTACACATTTATTAAAACAAATGCTAGTCTTTGTGCTTTGATTTAGTATCAACTGGTAAAATTTTAGTGATTAGGAAACTCTGTACAAAAATAATTTATTACTATAAAAAGTCTTAAGATTAATGAAAAATTTCTTCTGTTATTGAGGGTATCTCGACAGGAGGCTCCCAGATTCTTAACTCTGTGAGCTCTGGGGAAGAAGAGGCTGTTGGGGGTGGGGGTGGGTGGAGGGTGGGAGGGAGGCCCCCTATTATAAGGTGTGGATTGAAATTTGGATTTATGGACATGTCAGTGTTCTGGGTACAGCCATATTTGCTGCTCTGGGCTCTACTTTGGTATGCATTCTGTGAAGCAGATAGATATTGTCACTTTCATGCAGCAGAGGCTTCCTTCTTGGGAAGCATTTGGGAATTTCCAGGGCATTTCTGAGTCTTGTTTTCCTGTTTATAGATTTAGAGTAGATTCTTGCATGTATGGCTATTCTTCTGTGAAGAAAAGATCTCCTATTTGTTGAGTAGGAGATCTCCTATTTTTGTGCTCCGTACAGTTAGGTCCAATATGGTTTACATATGTTAACTCACTGAGTCCTCTCTATAGGCCTATGAAATAGGTATTATCTCCGTGTTACAGATGAGGAAACTGATGTTCATGGAAGAGAGACCTTGAGCAGATTACTTAAAATTCAACCAGACATGGAACTAATGTTTGAATCTAGATTTGTCTGTGTTTAAGTCCTCTCTCTTTCCCATTATAGTGTATATACCACAGGATGTATTGTAGTACCTTCCTGGCTTCATCTGGACGAGAGGCCCTCAGATTTGTGAGGCCTGTCTCACCTGAAAGAGATACAAGTTTACTCAGATGTGTTCATGAATTCTAGAAGAGGTTAGCTTTGAAAGATAAATTTTTATGTCTCTATAGCACTTAGCATAGAGCTGTGTACATAGTAGGAATTCAGTTGAGTATGGAATAATGTAGTAATGTAGCAGAATGGTTGAGTGTGGGGTAGACATATTCTCAATCCCATGGTGACTGGATGGAGAAAAAATGTGACTCTGACTGTATATACTAGTATTTATAGCTTGGATTTGAGGTTTTGGCTGAATTGTGTTTTTAAAAATATATATTTTATTGATTTTTCACAGAGAGTTAGAAACATCGATGAGAGGTAAACATCAATTAGCTGCCTTCTGCATTCCTCCCACTGGGGATGTGTCTGCAACTAAGGTATGTGCCCTTGACTGGAATTGAACCGGGGACCCCTGAGTCCGCAGGCCGATGCTCTATCTACTGAGCCAAACCTGCTAGGGCTAGATGAATTGTTTTGATTAAGTCTTGCACATTTAATAAATACTTGTAGATTGATATGGTGATGAATTGTGATATTTTCACCTTCAGGGATAATTTAAATTTTTGGTGTGGCACATTTTCTTCTCTTTCTCATCTGTGGTAGCAAGATATGTTCATTTTCAGGATTCTTTAGCCTCATTTTGTAATAGATTGGCTAGTTTGGTTTTTGCTGCTGTGGTAAGAACTGTTACAATTAGCCCTAGCTGCTTTGGCTCAGTGGATAGAACATCAGCCTGCGGACTGAAGGTCCTGGGCTCAATTCCAGTCAAGGGCACATGCCCGGGTTGTGGGTTCAATCCCCAATAGGGGGCATACAGGAGATAGTCAATCACTGATTCTCTCTCATCATGGATATTTCTATCTCTCCCTTTTCCTTCCTCTCTGAAATCAATAATAATAATAATAATAATAATAATAATAAAAGAACTGTTATAATTAGTATCTTTGCTTTCTCTAACAGTTTTATGGGTTTGTTTAGAAGAACCTAAAAAGAAAATAAAAAAACAGAAGAAACTTTTATTTTGCTAAATATTTCTTCAAGAAGGATATTTTATGCTGGGTGATACTCTAAATGTGGAATCCCAAATAACCAAATTTTTCAAATACCTCCAAGATTGAAATGGCCCCGGAAGCTTCCCTCCCAAATTGTAGGAAAATTGTGTATAAATTGGAAAGGATAGAATTAAATTAATTAAGAGGACACTCATCTCTGAGATCATTAAGCATTTATACAGGATTTGTACAGGGGCATTTAATTCCTTTGAATGAATTAATGTCTCCTGACCCAGACAAATTATAGCTCAGAGTTCTGAAAGAATTTCGGGATGAGATCATTTGCTCTTTGTCAATAACATTTAAGGACTCATGGATTTACCACAAAAAACATATTTTCAAACTGAGACTATAAGAGCTTTATGTATTCATTTATAAAGAATATTTAAAAATATATATTTTATTGATTTTACAGAGAGGAAGGGAGAGGGATAGAGAGTTAGAAACATCGATGAGAGAGAAATATCCATCAGCTGACTCCTGCACACCTCCAACTGGGGATGTGCCCGCAACTAAGGTACATGCCCTTGACTAGAACCAAACCTGGGACCCTTCAGTCCATAGGCCGACACTCTGTCCACTGAGCCAAACCAGTTAGGGCTTTATGTATTCCTAGTCAAAATCTAGAATGGCTTGACTATATGATATGAAGGTTTAGAACAGGAAACTGTAATTAAGAAGAGCCAACATAAGCTCACTAAAAGTATGTTAGGTCAGACTAACCACATTTTCTTTATTAAGGGAGTTCACTGGTAGAAGAGGGGAATACTGTCAGCTATCATTTTTGAATTCAGGCATGTTTTGATGGGAATGATTAGGATATATTTGGGGATAAGAGATAAATTTGAATTGTTGGATGAAGCAGCTACCGCAAAAATAGAAGTATAGAAAGGAGATGTGATCTAATAGCAACACTAAAATGTAAGGATTGCCCTGGCTGGTGTTTCTAAGTGGTTAGAGCATTGGCCTGCACACCAAAGGTCTTGGGTTCGATTTTTGGTCAAGGGCACATACCTGGGTTGCAGGTTCGATCCCCAGCCCTGTCAGGGTGTGTGCAAATAGGCAGCCAATTGATGTGCCTCTCACATCGATGTTTTGTCTGTCTCTCTTCTCCCAACCCCTGTCCCTTCCACTTTCTCTAAAAATCAATGGAAAAATATCCTTGATGAGGATTAATCCCCCTAAAAGACAATAAAATGTAAGGCTTTTATAGTTATAAGTCATATTTATGGCAAAAGTGTGATTTAGTTGACAAAAAGTTGTGATTTTTTAGCTTGCATTAATATATTGTTTAAAAAGAGTAGATAGTCCTGTTTTAAATTATCCTAGTTAGACCACACCTAGATAGAATACTAATTTCAGTACTAGGAGTCAGGGTCGTGAGGGATCTGAAAACCATGTCATATGAATTAAGTTCAATGGAGCAGATTTGTTTTATGACTAGTAAATGACTCTGACAATAGCTTCCCAGAAGAGACCCAAAAGAACTTGGAGAAGGAGAAATGATAACATTGTTGGAATACCGTAGATTTTGATAGTACTCACTTGAATAATTGTAGATTGGCTAACAGGCACAGAAGTATATGAAGTTCATTCTAGGGAGAGAATAGCATTTGCAAAAGAATGAAGGCATGAAAAAGCTTGCCTTATTTGAAGAAATACAAATGAGTTAGAACAGATAATGTATAAAGATGGAGAAAAGGGATTTTGGGGGTGAGAACGGGGAAGTAAGCAGGTGGCTTATATGAAGGTGGAGTAGCTGGACACCATGAGGATAAAAATCTATAATAATAAAAGCATAATATGCTAATTAGACTGGACAGCCGAATGACCTTCTGGATGTCATTCTGACGTCCTTCTGGACAAAGCTGTGGCATCGGGAGCTGAGTCAGAGGCGTTCGGAGGCTATCAGGCAGGCAGGCAGAGGGATTAGAGGCAATGGAGCAGGCAGGTGAGTAGTAGTAGTTAGGGGCAATCAGGCAGGCAGGTGAGTGGTTAGGGATGATTAGGCAGGTGAGCAGTTAGGAGCCAGCAGTCCTGAATTGTGAAAGGATCTCCAACTGCTGGATTAGTCAGAACTGGCATTCAGACATCCCCCTTGGGCTCCTGAATTGCAAGAGGGTGCAGGCTGGGCTGAGGGACAACCCCCCCCGCCCCCCACAAATTTCATGCACCGGGCCTCTAGTGATTTGTATAAATCTTGGTTGTAGTAGGCCTAGAATTCCAGGCTTTTTCTGCTTACTTTCAAGAGCTCTTTCTTTCTTCAGGTATGTTTTTTTCCCCCCATCTGAATATTTTTATTTAATAAATTTAATATGTTAAAATTTGTAAATTTAAGGTGTACAGCATGTTACTTTGATACATTTATATATTATGATTGCCATTGAAGCAATATTTATCATTTAAGCAATATTTATCATTATACTATGCATTAGATCTCTATGATGTATTTACTACTTGTACAAGTTTGTACTCTGAACACCACCAATCTTGTCTCCTCCCTCCACCTCCCCCCAGTCCCCTGGTAACCATCTTTTTTTAATGGTCTGACATTTAGGTTCCACAGATAAGTGATAACCTATAGTACTTGTCTTTCTGTGTCTGACTTACCTTGCTTAGCATAATGTGCTCATCATGGTCCATCCATATTGTTGCAAATGGCAGAATATCCTGCTTTCTCATGGCTGATTAATATTACATTGTGTGTTCATACCATGTCTTTTTTTGCTGTCACAAGACCTTTAGTTGATATGTCTCCAACCTAGCCTTGACCCCATGTGGAGTAAATGATAATAAATACACATCTACACAATACAGTATGTACAGAACACTTCTCTTCACTCAGCAGTATCATCATAGACGTCACCATGCTAGCGAAGGCCCTGCACGGAGTGCGGTCCCGGGGTTATGGAAGGGGTTACACACACATCTGTACAGGAGTTGTGCAGCTTCCGGAACATACTGCGAATCTCATTGTCACGAAGCGCTGTGTTGGAAGAATCCACCACCATAACAAACTTCACCTTGGAGTTGGTCACATAGTCATATACCTTGTAGTCCTCTGTGGGGTCATACCACGTCTTTTTCATCCATTCATCTGTCGTTGCCATTTTGGTTGTTTTCATATTTTGGCTATTGTGAATAATCTGCAATTAAACGTTGGTGTGCATATATTCCTTGAAATCCTGTTTCCTTTGGGTATATACCCAGAAGTGGAATTGCTGGATTGCATGGTAGATATATTTTTAATTTTTTTAAGATATATTTTTATTGAATTTCAGAGAGGAAGGGAGATGGAGAGAGAGATAGAAGCATCAAGGATGAGATAATACCATTGATTGGCTGTCTCCTGCACATCCCCCACTGGGGATCAGGCCTGCAACCTGGGCTTGTGCTCTGAGTGGAAATTGAACTGTGACTTCTTGGTTCATTGGTTGACACTCAACCTCTGAGCCACGCCAGTCAGGCTATTTTTAATTTTTTGAGGAACCTCCATATTGTTTTCCATAGTGGTTGGACTAATTTATATTCCCACCAGCAGTGTTCCCTTAGAGGTTAGCTTGACAGATGTGTGTCCTGCAGGGTATTCAGATGGACTGAAAGGGAGGCAGTATCTATACTTGATGTCTTGCTTGCAAAGTTCTGTGGTTTGCAGCAGTCCTATCTGGATAGGTTCTCAGTCTCTTGTTAAACTAGTACATTTTAGAACTAGGTACATGAGTTGGACTAGGTTGGTGCCTGAAAGATTCCAAGCAAAAGGCAAATTATCAATAAAAGTAATGGCTGTATATACAAATTAAATTTATCTCACAAAGAAAATATGTTGAGAAAGTGAACAAATCTGCCTCGAGGGGAAAACATGGCAGTAACAGATGGTTTCTATTCCGCTTCCATTGAAAAGCCTGGTGAGCAGCTTTCCTGCGTTTGTGCCTTAAAGAGGCCTGTGGCCTGCTCAAGATAGGGGCAGCTCACCGCCTGCGTTCTGGGTGTTTGTGAATGTCTGACTCCTGTGTGGGGCCACGGTACAGGCTGTCTCTTCAAGGAGTAGTTTCCTTCTTCACTTTATGCTGCAGGAGCTGTAAATATACTTCAATTTCATATGTAGAAGTGAAGGAGAGTCATGAATAGAGTGTAGTGTTAGACAGTTTTCTGTAGCTACCAAAACTCTGCTAGCCTCATTGTGTTTTAAAAAGATGTCTCTATTTAAAAAGTGCTGATAATAATGTAGTCACCTGAAAGTAACAGCAAGATTAATTCTCATTTAGTTAGAAATTGGCCTTCCCTTCTCTTATTACATGTGCCCCACTGATCAGATGACAGGAAATAATCTCTGACTTTTACAGGGGCTCAGAAATTATCTGGAGGACAGAGAGAATTGAAATGCTGGGGCAACAAATAAGCTGAACACAAAACAAGTTGGTTCTTCAGCATGCACTAGAAATAGAAGTGTGATTTGATAGTACTACTATTCTGATGGACAGGCTGTTTCAGGAGTGTTTGTAACAAGAAAGTTACAGTGACATCTTTTAGTGCCGAAAGTAAACTGATTATAGCATGAGTGGCACTGAATTGGTGACTGATGTCACCAACAGAATCAATTCTAGGATATCCCAGAATGTCAGTATGCAAAGGATAGCATAATAATCTGGCTATATCCACTCCCAAGAAAAAGAATTTCATCACTCTTGCTATAGGTAATGTGAATGACTATAGAGTTGGTGTTGATGTGGTGAGGAAAGACAGTTCGTGTAACATTTTCAGGCCTGAAGAGAGGATAGTTCAGTTGCCTTCAGTGAGTTTTGACTAGGGTATAGCTTTGAATGCTTGAAAGCTCTGCTTTAAAACATTGACGGATTGTTAAAAACATTATTTTTTATTTAATCAATAATTTGCTTTTAAAAATTAAACTTTTAATTTTAGATATAGATTCATATGCAGTTGTAAGAAACAATACAGAGATTCTCCTGTATCTTTTATCCAGTTTCCGTCAATAGTAACATTTTGCAAAACTATATATTATCACTACCAGGATATCAACAATTATACCATCAACATACACAATGGGCCCCGACCTGTTTGGCTCAGTGAATGGAGTGGTGTGCAGGGGACAGCTGATCGGTGTTTCTCTCTCATCGATGTTTCTGATTCTCTATCCCTGTCCCTTCATCTCTGTAAAAAATCAATAAAATATATATTTTTAAAAAGGATACAGAATGGTTTCATTACCACAAGAATTTCTGGGGTTGCCCTTTTATAGCATCTCATCTCTGACCTCTGGCAACTAACAGTTTGTTTTTTATTTTTAAAATTAGATCATTTCACCAGTGTTATATAAATGAAATCAGACAGTATATAATCTGTTGGGATGGGCTTTTCTCACTTTTTAAAAAATATATATTTTGATATTTTTACAGAGAGGAAGGGAGAGGGATAGAAAGCTAGAAATGTCGATGAGAGAGAAACATCGACCAGCTGCCTCTTGCACACCCCCTACTGGGGATGTGCCCACAACCAATGTACATGCCCTTGACCAGAATCGAACCCGGGACCTTTCATTCCGCAGACCGACACTCTACCACTGAGCCAAACCGGTTTCGGCGCTTTTCTCATTCTTGAGGTGCAGGTCTGCAGGTGATGAATTCTCTTAATTTTGCTTTACTTAAAAATGTTTTTATTTTTTCTTCATTAAAAAACAAATTCTCACCTGAGGACATGCTTTTTTTGATTTTAGAGAAGAGGAAGGAAAGGGGATGGGAGAGAGAGAGAGAGAGAGAGAGAGAGAGAGAGAGAGAGAGAGAGAGAGAAAGAGAAAGACAGACATGAGAGTGAAACATAGGTTGCCTCTCATTTCGGATCAAACTTGCATGCTGGGTCTGCCCTGACCAGGAATTGAACGACGACAACACTCCAGCCAACTGAGCTACACTGGCCAGGGCTTATCTTCATTTTTAAAGATTTTTTATTTCTGGGTGGACAGGATTTTCTGCCTCCCCCTCACCCCCAACACCTTTTATTATTTGAAAGGTGTTAGTCCATGCTTTCTAACCTCCATTGTTTCTGATGAGAAGGCAGTGGTAATTTCAATTATTTTTTTTCTCCTTAAAGTATGTATTCTTTTTTTTCTGGCTCCTTTCAAGATTCTTTTTCTTTAAATCTTTTTCTTTTCTCCCCTTCCTCCTCTTCACCCCCAAATCTGACTATGATGTACCTGTGTATGTTTTGTTGTTTGTTTTGTATTTATCCTGCTTGGGGTCCACTGAGCTTCTTGGATCTGTAAATTTAGTTCTGAAAAGGAAAAAAAACAGCCTTTTCCTTTTTAGGTAGGGAAAAACCCATTTCTTCTATACTGTGCTTTAAAAATGTGTATATATATATACACATACACACACACATATAATTTATTGATTTCTTACAGAGAGGAAGAGAGAGGGATAGAGAGTTAGAAACATCGATGAGAGAAACATCGATCAGCTGCCTCTTGCACACCCCCTACTGGGGATGTGCCCGCAGCCAAGGTACATGCCCTTGACAGGAACCCAACCTGGGACCTTTCAGTCCGCAGGCTGACGCTCTATCCACTGAGCCAAACCGGTTTCAGCTATACTGTGTTTCTTGCCTATGTATCTCCTTTACTATTTATGAAGAATACTTCATAAAAAGAAAAGAAAGAAAAAAGAATATTTCACTCTACACTTTTGGTCACCAACAAGCAATTCTCTGTAGTAGCTGGGTGCCCTACAGTCCTGATACTGTCAACCTGGAGATAGCACCAGATCCCGCAGGTTAAGGATTCAGTCTCACAAGACTGCCTCCACTCAAATAGCAATCTTAAATACCAGGTATCACCTGTACTCTGACCATTGAGCTTCCAACGACAGACAGCCACGCCTGGGGTTTGATTCTTTTGCTAGAGTGGTTCACAGAACTCAGGGAAACACTTGTGTTTATCAGTTTATTAAAGGAATGTGATAAATGATACAATGAACAGCCAGATGAAGAGATACATAGGGTGAGGTCTGAAAGGTCCTGAGTGCAGGAGCTTCTGTCCCTGTGGAGTTTGGGTATGTCTGGATGTGTTTGCCTGCCCGGAACTCTCTGAACTTCATACTATTGCATTTTATGGAACCTTCATGTACGCATAATCAATTATTAACTCCTTTTCTATTCCCTCTCTCTCTCTCTCTCTCTCTCTCTCTCTCTCTCTCTCTCTCCTCTCTCACCTCTGTGGATGATGGGGAGTGGGGCTGAAATTCCAAGCTTCTAACCAGCGTTGGGACTAGCCCCCCTCCAGGAGCCATCTGGGGGCTTACACAGAGTCACCTCAATAGAATAAAAGATGCTTCTAGCGCTCTTATAACTTAGGAATTTACAAGGGTTCTAAGAAGCCTTATGTCAGGGATGAGGTTAAAGACTAATATTAGAATAAGAGATGTTGTTAGTGTTTTTATCACTTAGAAATCACAAGGATTTCAGGAGCTCTGTGCTAGGAACTGGGGCAGATATCTGTCTATTTCAATTATTTCACAATATCTTTTACCAAATTTGGGAAAATTTTGTGTGTGTTTCCCCCCCCAATACTTCTAAAAATATTGTTTTCTATCTCGTTTGCTCTCCTTTCCTTCCGGGGCTCCAATTAGATGTATGTTAAACTTGTTAACCCATAGTTTTCTCAGGTCCTCTCTGCTGCCCTCCCCCGCCCCTATTTTTTCCTCTCTGTTTTTCAGATTGGATAATTTTTGTGAATTTATTTTTAAGTTCACTAACTCTTCTGCATCTTTAATCTGCTGTTAAGCCCATCCGCTGAGTTACTGTCTGTTTCTCTGTTGAGATCTATTTTTTCATTATTTGATCTAGCTCTTTTGAAATCCTCTGTGCTAATTTCCAATATTTGGGTCAACTCAGTGTTGGTTTCTGTTGATTGACTCTTCAAGAGAATGATGTTTTCCTGTTTTTTTATACGCTGAGCAGTTCGTGACTGTGTTCTTGATATTGAGATACTTATGTTGTAGAGACTCAGGATTCTATTAACTTCCAACAAAGAGCATTGAATTTTGGTTGTTTTGTTAAACTCTATTATCCTATAGTAAGCAGCAGCTTAAATCTCTGTTCAGTTTTTTTATTTTATTTTATTTTATTTTAAGCCCTAACTTGGTTGCTTGGGGTCTGCTCATCCAAGAGACTTGGACAGAGTTTATTCATGGTTTGGGGCACCTCCTTTCTGGCTTTCCCTCCCTCACTTGTCAGCTGCAGTGGTTGCCTTATAATTCGTATTCAGGTTCTTCAAGCTAGTAAGACTGTGGGCCTTTGTCTGAATTTTAGCCACCTTTCGTGGTTCAGACAGAGTCCTCCCTGGCCAAAAGCCCTAACAAGGGAAATCAGTGTTGTTACCTTCTTCCAAGTGTTGATCCTCCTTCTCACTTCAAAATCTGCATGCTTTTTCTTCTTCAGTACCTTGGGATAGTTGTTTCTTTAAAAAATATTTTGTCCAGAGTTTGTATATATATGCAAGAGATTGGTCTCAAAGGAACTACTTTGCCATAACTGGAAGCAAAACCTTCATTAGACTAGATAAAAATTATTCTATTGACAAAGTCCATTATTATTTTTTGTTCACCTAGAAAGTAGTTATTTAGTAGTACATGTGTTCTATTTTAGACTTTATGTAAACCCGCCCATTTAGGTTAATCTGTTAGTAATCAAAATGTTTCCTGCCCAAATTAGAAGAAACACTTGGAGTTGTGGTTTCTAACCTTTTTGGGTCATGGGACTCTGAGGCTGATGAAAATTGTGTTCTCGCCCCAGAAAAATGCACATATTAAATACTAATAAAATGTATTTATATTTAAACAAAATTTATATTTATACAAAATTTTATAAATCTTCAGAGACTTTAGGCTTTGAAGCTTTTCAGCAAAAGCATCTCTCCTTTAGGGTTATTCAGATCAAACAAGTACCAACAGCCTACTAGCAATACAGATGTCAGTTTGTTTCTGGCTTGGTCAAAGCAGAGCAAGTAAACAAAGAACCTATTAGAAAGTCTTTGCAGGCATGCAAGCTTTAAAAAAATCTGCAATGATTTATCTGAACTGTACTTTCCTGGTGGCAGATTCACAAAGATAGACAGATACCTAGTTGACTAATTTTTATCTAGCTGTT
The DNA here is from genome assembly GCA_963924515.1 of Vespertilio murinus. Lineage (NCBI taxonomy): Eukaryota > Metazoa > Chordata > Mammalia > Chiroptera > Vespertilionidae > Vespertilio > Vespertilio murinus. The sequence continues at coordinate 136,308,384 of OZ004709.1, read as the reverse complement.
AGAAATGGGCCTTAGTTTCGATATCCAGACCTACCAATATTTGTATACTCTGTATGTGTTGGGCAAATAATTGCTTATTATTTCTAGGACAATAGGACAGTTGTGATTGTGATGTCATATTCCTAATATTGTTTAACTCTTTTCAAAATATGTTTTTATTCATTTTTAGATGGGAAGGGAGAGAGAGAGAGAGAAACACATCAATTGACTGTCTCCAGCATGCCCCCTACCCACCTGGGATCAAGCCCACCACCCTGGGAATCGAATCTGGGACCTCTTGGTCCATGGGATGACACTCAGTCCACTGAGCCACACCAGGTTGGCTTGTTTAATTTTTCAAAGGTCTAAATAATTGAAGATTAGCTTATGATATGCATACAGGTTTCAGGAGGTAGGACTAATGTTGATGTTCCTGAGGCATTAAGTCTCTAGTGCTTATTCTCAAAACTCAGCCCTCAGTAAAATGATGAAAAATTCAATTATTATTTTTTTTTAAATAAAAAAAATCTGCCAAAACGGGTTTGGCTCAGTGGATAGAGCGTCAAGCCTGCGGATTGAGGGGTCCCAGGTTTGATTTGGTTAGGGGCATGTGCCTTGGTTGCGGGCACATCCCCAGTGGGGGGTGTGCAGGGGGCGGCTGGTCGATGTTTCTCTCTCATCAATGTTTCTAGCTCTCTATCCCTCTCCCTTCCTCTCTGTAAAAAATCAATAAAATATATATTAAAAAAAAAGATCTTATTTTTGTGAATCTCTTCTGTCTATTACTTTTCTCACACTCTTTATAGGGTGGCTGTAATAAACATGCTTTGTTCTCAGGGGCTTCATAACTCTTCTTTGTACATCTCCCTTTCCCCTCTCAGTGAAATGCTATGCTCCTGTTATAGGCCCAATCTAGTACACAGGAGATTTTTGTTTAAGGTTGGCACTCTCTGCGGTGCCTCCACTCAGAACCTGACTCTATCTTTAAGACTTTATTCAGCTTGTTTGAAGGAGCAGCAGGAGGTGGAGAGGTGGTGGTGAGGACAGAGGATCCAAAGACCACTTCTCCATGTAATTCATAGCTTCCCCTTCTCTTTGTCTGCACTTCAGCTCATCATGTCCACCTCTGGCCTTAAGTAATCTCCTATTCCTCATTTCAGTGTTCATTATGTCTTAGGAGGCACCTCATTGCCATTTTAGGAATATATCTTTTTCTAAAGTCTTGCATATAGGGCAGTTGTACCCTATTTCCTTGTGCAGCATGTCCTCAAATTACGTGGTTTCATTCAATGTCATTCATTATAACATTGATGAAAAAATAATTGATTTTGGGCTGAGGCTACTGTCTGTGTGGAGTTGGCACATTCTTCCCATATCTGCATGGGTTTTCTTTGGATATTATGGTTTTCTCTCACATTCCAAAGATGTTTATGTCAGGGGCATTGGCGTGTCTACATTGTCTCAGTCTGAGTGAGTATGGGTGTCAGTGCTCCCAGCAATTGAATGGCATCCTGTCCAAGGTTGGGTAATGCTTTGCTCTGTCGGATGGCCACCTGCAACTCTGAATGGGAGTAAGTGGGTTGGGAAATAATGATCTTACTTGTTTGTATTAATCTTTTACACACACACACACACACACACACACACACACACATCTATTACAATATATTTCACATTTCATTGTTTAATATTAGAAGTGTTTTGGGTCTTTATTTACAAGTTTAGAGATGTTTTTGTGACCAGAAATATGCAAAAGGAGGTTAATTCTAGTTTATATCAATTATCCTATTGTAAAATTAGTTTCATTTTATGTCTTTTTGCTTAAAGTTGCAGTTTCCAAGAACCTATTGATGACATTAAGTGAGGACTTACTGTAGGTTCATATATTTTGTGGTTTTTGCTGAGGGGATTTTCTAGTCTAATAAGGAAGAAATGAGCAAACTGACAATTAAAAGTGAAGAAGCTTAGCAGGAAGAAATCCTTATCTTCTCTCAGAACTGACTACAGTTTAAAAATACATTCTGAGAATCTCAGACTGTAGACAAGATCATTATGTGTCTGCTTGCTGTTTAATCACTTTGTACTGTAAGTGCAGACTTGGAATAGGTGGGCTCTTTGCAGGTGTCACTGAAAGCTCCGAGACAAGCTCTACAGTGTTGTAGGGCTTTATTGCTACTGCTGGTACCAGCTGCCTGCTGCTGGTTTTGTTAGTGTTCTTTAGTGAAGATTACCAAATGTAATTTAAGAAATGAAACTTGTTGGAAAGAGTTTCAGAAAAATCAGTTTGGAAGAAGGAATCAGGAAATGGGAGGAATTGAAATTATGGTACTTGCTTTACTAACAAAAAGTTGAAAAATTGTCAGAAGTTGAAAATTATGAATAAGTGGGCTCACAATGATGCCGGACAAAACCTGAGAGAATGGAAGTGAAGGTTTTTGTTTTAAAAGAAGTAATGTTATTAGTTTCTGGAACAGGTGCCTTAGAATTATTACAAAATATTCTTTTAAAAATGTTTTTAGAGAGAAGAAGGGAGAGAGAGGGAGGGAGGGAGGAAGGGGGGGAGAGAGAGAGAGAGAGAGAGGAGAGAGAGAGAGAGAGAGAGAGAGAGAGAAAAAGAGAAAGAGAGAAAGAGAAGAGAGAAAAGAGAGAGAAACATTGATCGGTTGACTGAATATTGAACCTGAATCCCTTTTGGTGCATGGGATGATACTCAACCAACTGAGCCACATTGGCCAGGGCCAAATGTACTTTTAAAGAATTTTTTTCAACATCTCTGGGATGATTTAGAGTGGATGACTGTCTGACTTTAGGTTACCCCAATTCAGTATTGGTGAAGAATGCGTTTTCCTTAGTAATCACCAGCCCCTTTGGGTTTCAAACCAACTTATAAAAACTATAGTTGGAACACAATTTATTATATCAACTAGAGCATGTGAACTGGATCCTGTATAAGTTTGTCTGAATAGTTAGAACAAATAAACTGAAGATTTGGAGCCTCCCTGTGAAATGGTTATTGGTATATGTTCTTTTTCCTGCATATATTTGATAGTAAGGTCCTTAAGGATAGTTGCTTATCTGGATTATTTTTTTATTTTTTTCTTCAAGATTCTTTTAAAAAATATATTTTATTGATATTTTACAGAGAGGAAGGGAGAGAGATAGAGAGCTAGAAACGTCAATGAGAAACATCGACCAGCTGCCTTGCACACCCCCTACCGGGGATGTGCCCACAACCAATGTACATGCCCTTGACCGGAATGGAACCTGGGACCTTTCAGTCCGCAGACCGATACTCTACCACTGAGCCAAACCAGTTTTGGCGCATCTGGATTATTTTTATCCCCCACAGTACTTAAAGGCCTTTGTATAGCATAAATAAATAGATATATAGAATTCAATTGCTCAATAAACAGATACAGAATTCAATTGAATTATCCTTGATCATATTTCCTTCATATTTTTCTATGACTCCCAATAAACTCCTAATAAATTTATTTGACATATTTAGGCACATTTTATTTGTTCCATACTCCATAATCCCTAAGGAAAAGCAATATTTGGATAAATCACTAGTGCCTTTTAGTACTTTGATACCAGTTGAACTCTTCGTCCTATTATACTATACTGTATTATTTTTCAAATTGAATGTAACCATTAGTAGGTCAACAATTAGCATATTTAGTTTTAATGATATAGAGCAGAAATTATGAGAGGTAATGACATAATAAGGGTAAGTATTATTTGTGAAATTTTTGCTTTAGGTAAATTTAGATATACATCGTGTGTGTTTATTGCTTCATGATGAAAAATTTATTTCATACTGGAGTCATGGTCAAAAAGTTTGAATCACACTACTTTATTGTAATACTCTGTTATTTCATTTGTCATATAGCATTATGCCAGTACATACAGGCTTCTAAAGCCAGGGACGGTGCCAGCCCTTTCATTTCCAGTACAACTGAAGGTAAAAACAAAACAAAATTGAGACTACGCAAAGCTTTCTGGTGCCTCTTACATATGTCTCTCTGGTGGCATTTTACACCCTTTGACCTTCTAACTTTCTTGTACCTATTTGACTAGTAGATTTTTCACATTTGTATCCCTCTAGGTGGTGGGTTCTTTGGTTCTTCCTCTTTTCACTTAATGATCTGTTTTCAATATGCTGTAATGTTTTTAGGAGGAAGATGGGGGAAACAAAGGAGAATTTCAGAAATTTCGAATGATTTTGAATTGATAAAATAGCTTGTTAGATTTACCTTGAAATCTGGTTTCTTGCTGTTCTTAAATCTTTAAGTGCCTTTGTATTTTTAAAGAGATCATAGAAATGCATATTTCATTCTGAACTTAAATCCATTTATGCTTCAATGCCATTATTAGTTGACTTTAAGCAAACTAAAAATGGCATTCAGAAAAAAAGAGATGGATATAATCTTTTATCATTCCTGTGCTTTCTCCCCTCTCTCCCAAGAAAATAACTGTTGGGTTTGTAGTAATTATTTTCATTTTAATGAAAAGGAATGTTAGCTAATGGTGTCCAATATTAACCATGCTAAACTTTCAGCACCTTTACTTACCTAATAACTTTAATACCTTTCCTATTCTTAGATGGCTGGTATTTCTGTACTTGCTTTGCCTTTATTTCTGTACATTGCTGACTACCAAGCTCAGACATTCATAACCCTGTGATTGCAAGGGACTTTGTGGAGATGATTTACTTCTTTCTTTTTCTTGTAGGAGAAAATTTTGAGCAGACACCATTAAGACGAACATTCAAATCTAAGGTCCTTGCACGATATCCTGAGAATGTAGAATGGAATCCCTTTGACCAAGATGCAGTGGGAATGGTTAGTATTTGTTAACTACAAATAAGAGAATTTACAAGAGTAAATTTAAAAAAAGGGATTGTATATTGCTCATGATTCTGCATTTTGATCAGTAGGTAGATATTCAGAATACATATATCAAATACTAAAAGTCATAGTGTACTTCTGTTGTGTCAGACAAATATATAGTAATGGGTCAGCAAACTTTTTTTGTGTAGTATTGAACTATTGGTTGCTTATAGCATTGAGATTACATAGGAGTGAGGTTTAAAAGCAATCTCAATCTGTGTTATACATGTCTGAATTATATGACAGAAATGACTATTTTTGTTTCATCAGAATTTTAAACAGGACATGTATAAACACAATGCTGTTACTTTTAAAAAATATATATTTTATTGATTTTTTACAGAGAGGAAGGTAGAGGGACAGAGAGTTAGAAACATCGATGAGAGAGAATCATCGATCAGCTGCCTCTTGCACACCCCCTACTGGGGATGTGCCCACAACCCCGGTACATGCCCTTGACTGGAATCGAACCCGGGACCTTTCAGTCTACAGGCCGACGTTCTATCCACTGAGCCAAACCAGTTTCAGCACAATGCTGTTACTTTTAAGTTTTGGAGAGCTTCGAGTTTTTTAATGCCTAGTCCAGTGCTTATTTCATGTTATATTCTAGAAACACATAGGCTTTGGGAAGTCATGGTCAAGGCTAATGGATATAACGTAAGGTAGGTCCTTATATTTGTTAATCCAGGCTGCTGGTAGTTCATTTGGATAGCCAGGTTTGTGTAAAGTGAAAATGGGGACTGATTGATTCAGGTCAATTTGATTAGCTTTCCAAGTTTCTTTATATAATCTATCTGAGTTAAAGTGAAAAAGTACATCTTTATCCTGATTATGTCATCTCCTTGCTTTGTATGAAATGAGCACCCCTTTTTCTATGAATAGAAAGAAGGTTTTATTGACGACAAAATTCTGTGAGCTGATAGAGTCTAAAACTTTATTTTAGTTTTTGATACAAAGTTGTATCTATCTGATTTTTAGATATATTACTAGCATCATCTCTCAATACATGCTATCATGCTGCTTTCTTTTTCCTCCTTTTCTTTGTGCATTTTTTCCTGTCTCTTAAATACCCTTCTATTTCTTGTCTACCTGATGAATTCTAATATAACCTCATCTATGAAACCTTTTCTGATGTTCCTAGACTGAGTTGTCTGTTCTTTCTTCTCTTTAGCACTTTGTATATACTTCTCTATATCCCTGATAACTGCATTAGCATTTTATTTACTTGTGTATCTTACTTAGAATGGGAGACTTTTAGGACAGATATTTAGCTGTGATGATCTTTTTAAAAATATTTTATTTATTTTTTACAGAGAGGAAGGGAGAGGGATAGAGAGTTAGAAACATCGATGAGAGAGAAATATCGATCAGCTGCCTCCTGCACACCCCGTACTGGGGATGAGCCCGCAACCAAGGTACATGCCCTTGACCGGAATTGAATCTGGGACCTTTCAGTCCGCAGGCTGACGCTCTGTCCACTGAGCCAAACTGTGTCAGCTTAGCTGTGTTGATCATGATATCACAAACACCAGGAAGTGGATGCTCTCAAAGTAAAGAAATAGTGGTGGGTGTTCTGAGAAGAGGGTCAGCAGTGAGTATTCTCACCACTTGTTTCCTTGTCTTTTGCAGCTATGCATGCCCAAAGGGCTAGCATTCAAGACCCAGGCTGATCCCAGAGAGCCACAGTTCCATGCCTTTATTATCACAAGGGAGGATGGCTCTCGGACATTTGGGTTTGCCCTCACATTTTATGAGGAGGTGACTAGCAAGCAGATCTGCAGTGCAATGCAGACACTCTACCACATGCATAATGCTGAGTATGATGTCATACATGCTCACCCTGCTGATGGTCGAGACCACAGTGACATGGAGGATGGTGAAGGCACCCCTGGGACCAAGCTGCAGCGTTTCAACTCCTACGACATTAGCCGGGACACGTTGTATGTCTCTAAGTGCATCTGCCTCATCACGCCCATGTCCTTCATGAAAGCATGTCGGAGTGTTCTGGAACAACTTCACCAGGCAGTCACTTCACCTCAGCCCCCTCCACTGCCCCTTGAGAGCTACATATACAACGTACTCTACGAGGTGCCACTCCCGCCTCCCGGCCGGTCCTTGAAGTTTTCTGGGGTCTATGGGCCAATAATCTGCCAGAGACCAAGTACCAATGAGCTCCCCCTGTTCGACTTTCCTGTCAAAGAGGTCTTTGAACTGCTTGGGGTAGAGAATGTGTTTCAGCTTTTTACTTGTGCTCTTCTGGAGTTTCAGATTCTGCTCTACTCACAGCGTAAGTCCGTGCTTACTAGAGCTCTCTTCTTGCCTAGGGCCTCCCTTTCCATGTCAGATACAGTGCGGCTGACTGTAAAGATAAAGGGTTGTTAAAATTTGAGCAAAACTCAGATATTTTTCAGGTATGTGGTAGATGGCAAACCAGTGGACTATGAGAAGGATACCAGTTCTTTTTGTTGTTGTTAATACTCAATGAGGATGTTTTTCCTGTTGTTTTTTTTTTTTTAGAGAGTGGAATGGAGGGAGGGCAGGAGAGAGAGAAAAAGAGAGGCAGGGAGGAAGAGAAACATGGATGTGGGGGAGAGACATTGATTGGTTGCCTCTTGCTCTGGCCCTGACTAGGGACAGGAATCGAACCTGCAATCCAGGTATGTGCCCTTGACAGGGAATTGAAGCCATGACCCTTTGGTGTGTGGGCTGATGCTCTAACCACTGAATGCAATGGTAAGGGTGCCAGATATCTTTTTTAAATTGAAATTCTTTATTGTTTAAAGTATTACATATGACTCTTTCCCACCCCCACTCCACACCCCCAAATTGACCTCTCCCTGGCTATTCCCATCCCCAGCAGATACAGTTTTTAAAAAAGAACTTAAGAACATTGCAAAAGAAACAGAATGGAGGCTACCTGTAGATTGTTGCAGTTTTCCCTAGTTTGTACTTTATTGTCTTTTGATACTCCTAATTCACTTATAGTATTTTAGCGACTTTGCATTACTGAAGCTTTTTAAAGCATTTATTTTTGTTTCCACAGAAACTGTTCTTTTTCCCCCCTTATATTTCACTACTTGTTTACATACTATTTGGTTAAATTATATAATCCAGCTATAGATTCAACTAACAAAAAGAAATTGTTGACATTAGTTTTTTTATTGCAAAAATAATGTATGCTCAAGGCATATACTCAAAGGCAAAACATTTTTAAAGGCAGTAAGATGAAATCTTCCCTCTTTCTTTCCTGTGGTTGCCACAGATAAATTTTTTTGTGTATTTCTAATGAAAATTATAGTTTTAAAAAACAAATGATATGTGGACAAACAATGCAGAGAAAGTTGTAAGTTTTCCTCTTTTTGATCTAGAGTTCTACCCTTGTGATCTCTTAATTATTTTAATGTCCTCCTCCCAAATATTTTTAAACAATGCACTATTTTTATGTAAACATTGAATACACACATGTGTTAATTTTAAAATTAAGTTTATTGGGCTGACATTGGCTAATAGGGTCTGATAGGTTTCAAGTGTACATTACTCTGATATATAATCTGCGTATTGTATTGTGTACCCACCACCCTTAGTCAAATCATCTTCCTTGATGCACTTTTCTGTAGCGGAATAAAAATGTTAGAGACTATGGCCATGGCTGATATGTTCAGTGGTTAGAGCACTGGCCTGTGAACTGAAGGGTCATGGGTTTGATCCCTAGCCTGATTGGGGTGTATGTAGGAAGCAATCAATGTGTCTTTCTCACATTGATATTTCTCTCTCTCTCCCTCCCTTCCTCCCTTCCTCCCTTCCTCCCTTCCTCCCTTCCTCCCTTCCTCCCTTCCTCCCTTCCTCCCTTCCTCCCTTTCTCCCTTCCTCCCTTCCTCCTTTCCTCTCTTCCTCTCTTCCTCTTTTCCTCAAAGGAAAAAATATTCTTGGGTGAGGATTAACAACAACAAAATATTACAAGTGATGAAGTTTTAGTCAATAATTGCTATTTATTTTGCATTACTAGTTAAAAAAATAACAAAATGATTTCCAGGTCTTATTTTTCTTTCCTCAGCCATGAGCAGAATAATAACTTTCAAAGCATTAGTTAGCAGAGGGAGGATTCTTTGTTAAATTTCTACCTAGTTTGATACATACCAGTTACTGTTCCTACTCAGTCTTCCTCATTTTCTGGAAAGCTTCTTGTTACTTATAACTTCTTTGTGAACCAACCTGTGATTTTAAATGATGGGGTGGGTTTTCAGTACATGAAACCACTAACCCTTATGAAAGCTCATTTAAAGCTAGCCATTCCCGAAGGATGACTTTAAAATGTATGTTTCTTTGTTTTCCCTTTTTGCCTGAAAAAGGGACATACCATTTGTAAATAGTAATTTTTAAAATATATCTTTATTGATTTCAGAGAGGAAGGGAGAGGGAGAGAGAGAGAGATAAAAACATCAATGATGAGAGAGAATCTTTGATTGCCTCCTGCACGACCCCCACTGGGGATTGAGCCTGCAACCTGGGGATATAACCTTGGCCAGAATTGAACCCGGGATCCCTCAGTCTGCAGGCCAAATCTCTACCCACCGAGCCAAACTGGCTAGGGCTGAATAGTAATTTTTTTTACTTTCAATTTTAACTGGTCCATTTTGTTGGCTTTGCTAGTGTATTTATTATTCATTAAAAATAATAAAACAGATCTAAAATTGCATTCTGAAGAGCTAAGCTTTGAGCACAAGCCTTCCCCTCCACTCCATCTCTGACCTAAAACAAGAGTTTTGAGTCATCAAAGTCAAGTCTTGTGGGTCTTTCAAGTTCTAGGGAAGTGTTAAAATAACCCTTTTGTGCTGTTCTCATTCAGGAAAGGTTGTAGCTTCTTATAGAAAGTAGACATATCTGAGTGGTAAAGAGTGTTTGGGCTCTCATGCTGAATAATCAGAGACCCAGACTACTGTTCTTTTCATTTCACTTCCACTTAAGATAATCTACTTAACATTCTGGTTTAGCAAGGTGCTATTTATGATTTCTATAACATTTTCACATTAAATTTTATTATAAGTGGGGACCTGTATGTAGGAGAGTATAGTTCAACTTGTGATCTGTTAAGGTCTCTGACACCCACTAGAGAATCACACACATACCCTTGCTGAAGTTTATTCTGATCCTTTCTAAATGTGAAATTGTAATTTTAACTTACTATTTGATAAGCAAGTGCTTCGTTTTTGACTGTGTGTTTTTGTTTTTGGCCTAGATTACCAGAGACTGATGACTGTGGCGGAGACAATTACAGCTCTCATGTTTCCTTTCCAGTGGCAGCATGTCTATGTCCCTATTCTCCCGGCTTCTCTCCTACATTTCTTAGATGCTCCTGTTCCCTACCTGATGGGCTTGCATTCCAATGGCCTGGATGACCGGTCAAAGTTGGAGTTGCCTCAAGAGGTGAGAGAAATGTGGAGTTTGAGTGCTAATTGGGCCCCTGGCCCAATCTAGGATGTTCATCCCAACTAGATTTAAAGCATGCTTTTAAAAAACATTGTTTTACTTTTTATTTCCCTACAATTGCCAATAGAGCTGTTTTACCTTTTTAGGTCATTTTATGACTGTTATGAAACTAGATGGGAAAACAGCTTTCCTTCTCTGACTTTTTTGAAAATATGCTTTTATTGATTTTTAGAAAGAGAGGTAGGGAGAGGGATAGAGAGATAGAAACATCAACATCTTAGTTCCTTGGTCAACACTCAACGATGAGCCACACTGGCCGGGCCCAACTCTGGTTTCCTTAGACATTAGAAAGGTCTGGGAAGACGACTTTGGAACATGATTTTCTCTCCATCAGAATTTTTTTTGGGAGGAAATTTTGGGAGGGTAAATGAAAAATATGTGTAAGGGGACTGCCTGTTTCTGAGCAGCATTCAGGTTATTAGGCATATCTGGACAGCATGCTTGATGAAATAGCTGATTCAGATCACTTTTATAATATTTAAATTATAGTCAAATGCATCTCAGTACTCTTTTATTTCTCTCATTTGGTTTTAGAATTAAAATGTTTTCTTGTAGCTTTATTTTTCTTGTAGCTTTTTTTTATTTCTACCTCTTTTGCACCTTTGATTCTGTAGAGCTTTGTGCTATTTTGGATGGGACAAGATTAATAAAGGAAGAAAATATCTAAATGATGGGGAAAACTATTGAATTGGAGTATTGGGTTTTCATATGTATTTGTCTGCTCTACTGATAAATATAGGGTGTTCCAAAAAATGTATATATACACTTGAATCATTATAAAGGTAGTGTTTATTAAAATACATTTCATTTTCAAAATTGAGCTATCAGTTGTGAAAATGTGTATACATTTTTTAGGGACACTGTGTATACATAAATAGTAGATACCAAAGATTGGAGAACAAGGATTTTTGTTGTTTGTTCTAAACAAATGCATATTTAATATTGACATCTCTTTCTAGTTAACCTAATTATAATTTTGTAAAGTCAAAATAAAAATAACAAAAAATGGTTGAAACTGTAAAGCCAAAAAGGCATGCTACATGCATAATCTAATAAATAGGTCACTAGGCAACAAGCCAGATTTGTCAGTTTTATTTTAATCTTTGGCATTAGCTTGCTATATACTTAGGGCAAATTCTGTTCCCTCTAGGATCTCTCAGCATCATTTTTTGTTTTTAATGGAATGTTTTACTAGTATTTATTTATTTATTTATTTATTTATTAAAAAATATATTTTATTGATATTTTACAGAGAGGAAGGGAGAGAGATAGAGAGCTAGAAATGTCGATGAGAGAGAAACATCGACCAGCTGCCTCCTGCACACCCCCCACCGGGGATGTGCCCGCAAGCAATGTACATGCCCTTGACCGGAATCGAACCCGGGACCTTTCAGTCCGCAGACCGACGCTCTACCACTGAGCCAAACCGGTTTTGGCTAATGTTTATTTTTTATTTTATTTTGTGTTAATCCTTATCTGAGGGTATTTTTCCATCGATTTTTATTTTTTTTTTTATTTTTTTTTTTTTAATAAATCTTTATTGCTCAGATTATTACAATTGTTTCTCCTTTTTCTCCCCCATAGCTCCCTTCCACCTGATTCCCACCCCACCCTCTGCCCTTACCCCCTCCCCCCACTATTGTCCTCATCCATAGGTTATACAATTTTAATCCAGTCTCTGCACCCCACACCCCTTTCACCCTGATAATTATCTACCCACTCCCTTTCTTTGCCCCTAATTCTATTATATTCACCAGTTTATTCTATTCCTGAGATTTTTTATTCACTTGACCTTCTTCCTCTTCTTAAGTAATACCTTTCAGCATTTCATATAATACTGGTTTGGTGGTGATGAACTCCTTTAGCTTTTTCTTATCTGTGAAGCTCTTTATCTGCCCTTCAATTCTGAATGATAACTTTGCTGGATACAGTAATCTTGGTTGTAGGTTCTCCCTATTCATCACTTTGAATATTTCTTGCCACTCCCTTCTGGCCTGCATGGTTTCTGTTGAGAAATCAGCTGATAGTCGTATGGGTGCTCCCTTATAGGTAACCAACTGCTTTTCTCTTGCTGCTTGTAAGATCCTCTTTTTGTCTTTTACCCTTGGCATATTGATGATGATGTGTCGAGAAGAATTTTTCTTTGGATTCCTCTTGTTTGGGGTTCTGTAGGCTTCCTGTACTTGTAAGTCTATTTCTTTCACCAGGTGAGGGAAGTTTTCTGATATTATTTCTTCAAATATGTTTTCAGTATTTTGCACTCCCTCTTCTTCTGGTACCCCCATAATTCTGATGTTGGTGCGCTTGCAGTTGTCCCAGAGGCTCCTTACACTATCTTCAACTTTCTGGATCCTCTTTTCTTCTTCCTTCTCCAGCGGAGTGTCTTTTGGCTCTTTGACCTGATTCTTGTGTTCTTCCATTCTGCTGTTGGATCTCTGCATAATATTTTCCATTTTAGTCAGTTTATCTATACTTTTTAGTTGGGTCTCATGAAATTTATCGAGCTTTTCTAGGATATTGTTGCATAATCTTAGAACCGTAGTTCTGAACTCTATGTCCTCCATCTCTTTTGTTTGAGATCTATTTCCTTGTCTCGGCATTATCACTATTTTTCAGAGTTGGTAGGATGGCTTTGTGTGTTTGGTGTCCTATATGGCCCAGTAGGTCAGCCTCCTCCGTTACCTGAGGTAGACACTCTTGGTGATCCCCTTTGTGGACTGAGTGCACAGCCTTGTTGTAGCTAAGTCTCTATTGTTGTGAATTGACCTTCAGGCCAATTGGATGTGGGTATCAGCTGTGTCTACTCTGGGATAACTTCTGTATTGGAGACAGTCTTATAGGATCAGACTTGAAAAACTGCAGAAGCCTCTGCTCAGCTTGGATGGGGTGGAGTCTCAGGGCTGAACTGACAGTCTTGGCTTCTGCCCTGCCCTTGTGCACTCGCCTGAGTTTCCGCCTGACTGTCCCAGTTTCCCCAAGCAAGAGCGTGGGTGCCCCAGGGGCTCACCCGGCCTTGGGCTGGTCTCTGTAGTCTGGAGCTTCTGACTCCTTCCGCTACAGAGAGGCCGCCACCTTGTACAGCGAGGCAGCGGCAGCCTCTGCGGTCAGACCTGGAGCTTCTGACTCCTTCCGCTACAGAGAGGCCGCCACCTTGTACAGAGAGGCGGCGGCAGCCTCCGCGGTCAGACCTGGAGCTTCTGACTCCTTCCGCTCCCGGAGAGGCGGCGGTCAGACCTCAGCGCGTACTTGCTCGTGCGCGCGAGTCTATAGACCCTGCCGGCTGCGGCTCCGGTCCCGGTCTCCCAGTCTCTGAGTCTCTGAGTCTCTGGGTGCCTTTCTCTGCAGTCCAGACTCCACCCGTATGAGCCTGGGACCACGGAATTTCAGCCGGGGCTGGGGTTCAGTACAGTCCGAAAGGGTTCCGTGCAATCGGGGATTCCTCCCCTCCCACCGCCAGGCAGGTATTCCGCGGCCGCGTGCGCCAGCGTCTCCCTACCTCAGCGCTTTTCGGCTCCCAGTCCGATCCGTGAGCCTCTCTCTTTCTTTCTAGTTGTAGCTATTCCACTCTGCCAGCTTTCCTGAGGTTTTGGTGAAGTCCTTTTTGATTTTAGTTGTTTTTTTAATTAAATTGTTGATGAGGCGGCAGCTTAGGAGACTGCCTAGGCCGCCATCTTGGATGTTCTCCCCATCGATTTTTAGAAAGATTGGAAGGGCATGGGAGAGACAGAGAGAAAAACATCGATGTGAGAGAGACACATCAATGGTTACCTCTTGCACACCCTGAGCACCGGGCTGGGGATCTAGCCTGCAACTGAAGTATGTGCCCTTAACTGGAATCAAACCTGGGACCCTTCAGTCCATGGGCTAACTTTCTATGCACTAAGCCAAACTGGCTAAGGCTCCACATTATTTTTTGTATGTTTCACATATATGTTTGTATGAAGATGCTTCAAGGACATCAGCAGTTTTCTTAGCAGACTTGTTTGAGAAACCTCAGAGTTCACGCTGTTCTGGGTATTGGGGCTTTAACTTTTGCAGTTTTCCCCATCATTGCTGCATCCTTTGATTCTCCCTGTGGTCTGTTTGGGAAGGAGTGGTGACACTTGGAACTATAGAATACCTGTCTGTACTTAATAAGCAATTCTAGGGTTTCAGGGGGCAGTTTCATAACTAGATATTTTCTACATTGATTTTTAGCAGATGACCTCTGGGATATCTGTGTATTACCCATGGGTACACATATTGAATGGAAAGTGATAATATTGTTGAAAGACAACTTTGGGATGTCTCATAAATGGTACATACTATATGATAAAAGCTTAATATGCTAAGTGTCCATCCAGTCATCTTGTCAGCCATTCAACCAAAGTGTGATATACTAATGATATGCTAAGGCCACTCAACTGTTTGCTATGATGTGCACTGACCACCAGGGGGCAGATGCTCTGACCCATAGGTTAGCTTGCTGCTGGGGTCTGGCTGATCAGGACTGAGCAAGACAGGCGGGACATGCCCTCTCACAGCCCCTTCCCATCTGGCCAACCTCCCATGTTCCTCCCCAGCCCCGATTGTGCACTGGTGGGGTCCCTCTGCCTGGCCTGCACCTTCTTGCAATCCAGGACCCTCAAGGGATGTTGAAGAGCCAGTTTTGGCTCGATCCTGCAGGCCAGACTGAGATACCCCACTGGTCATGAGTTCATGCACTGGGCCTCTAGTATATAGTAAAAAATTCTAACAGTGCACAAAAGCATAAAGAATAAAGTGAAAATTACTTCAAATTTTATCACCCAGAGATAAATACTTTCAACATTTTGGTGGACATCCTGTGATATGTTTATGCTGCTAAAAGGAAGCTTTGAGGCAGTGCTAGGGAAATTCACCTGTGCCTGTGCAAAAGGGCAAAGCAGGATACTGGGGTAGGGCAAGCTTGATTTGTAAAAGGGACTTTATCACAAGGGTGGGGAATTCCAGCCCTCAGGCCAAATAAGGCCCAAGAACTCATTTGGTCTCGCTTTGCCAAGGCATTACGGATGAGTTATTTAAATGTTTGACAAAATATAATAGGCTAATTTTTAAGTTGATAAATTTTGGCCTGTAAATGGTGTTATAAATATTCAAATGGCCCTTGGCAGAAAAAAGGTTCCCCACCCTAGATCTAGAGCGATGTAGAGTGTACATTCCCTGACCCTCCTCTGTGTCAGAATTCATCAGTTGCTGCTCCATCTTTGAGCATCAAAAGTCTCAAAAGCCCTTTGTTTCTTTTTACACCAACACATGATCTCAGCTGGCCCTGAGCAAGTGAGAGTGCTGGGTTCCTTTGTCCTGTCCTTCTCTTCTGGGTTTCATTGTCTGAGTCCAGGAAGGAGACAATTCATCTACAGCTATGTCAGGAGAAGCACACAGAAGATATGAGTAAAGAAGGGGTGCTACTTACTCTTACAGTGTCTTTTCCCAGTAATTTGTGGATTGGTCTTCCCTTCAGTGAATAAATAATATGGAGACGAGAAGGTCAGGCTGGCTATGATTTGGTGTTAGGAACTTAGGGCTGGGAAAGGGCATTGTGATCTCCTGCAGGAAGAGACTTGGGAGAGATTTTGGGATTTGGGGGATCCATTTGGGTACTACCTCAGAGCCGTTAAGTCTTCACATGGCCTTTCCCAAGAAGGCAGGAGGTTAATTGAGGAAAACTGGTCACTTGGATTTAGTGCCTCTTCCAGCTGCCAGTCTGTTTTGCAGTTCTCATCTCAGGTGAGGAAAGAGGTGAATGAGGAGTTTGAGGCGCATTTGTTTCTCAGAACCCTCCCTGTCCTGGCAGGAGGCTATTCTATGAGCCTAGCAATTGAATGGCCTCCTTTTTTACTTTGCTTTCCTTTTTTTTCCTTTCTATTTTTCTTTTTAATGCATTTTATTGATTTTTTTACAAAGAGGAAGAGAGAGGGATAGAGAGTTAGAAACATCGATGAGAGAGAATCATCGATCAGCTGCCTCTTGCACACACACGATTGGGAATGTGCCCGCAACTAAGATACATGCCCTTGACTGGAATCGAACCCGGGACCTTTCAGTCCACAGGCTGATGCTCTATCCGTTAAGTTTCGGCACTTTGCTTTCTTATCTTTACCTCCTTTAAGCCAACTCTGTAAAGAATGACTAAGTGGAATCTACTCATAGGCACTTCTCTTACTCTAGCCCATCTGTGAAGTGTGCCTGAGTGGCTTCCTCTCCTCTAGCCACCTCTGATCAGGATTGTAACTTCAGTATGTGGATATAGCATTTGGAGTTCATAAAATTCTTTTTAAAAAAAATATATTTTATTGATATTTTACAGAGAAGAAGAGAGAGAAACAGAGAGCTAGAAACGTTGATGAGAGAGAAACATCGACCAGCTGCCTCTTGCACACCCCCATTGGAGATGTGCCCGCAACCAATGTACATGCCCTTGACCAGAATCGAACCCGGGACTCTTCAGTCCGCAGACCGACGCTCTACCACTGAGCCAAACCAGTTTCGGCTGGAGTTCATAAAATTCTTTACAGACATTCTGTATTTGGCTCACAGCATTAGGAGAGAAGCCAACCAAGCATTGTTGAGCGGATGCAATTATTTTTAGCTATCTCTGAGTTTCCTGTCCCACAAACTGCTTTTTTTCTTCTAAAGAGGAGAACCCATGGGGTAAATGCATTGTGCCTCTGGTGGGTCACAGCGCTTTCTTCTGTTAGCTATATGGACAGGGGGCTAAAGAAGCAGGCAGGGACCCTGCTACTGGGGGCCTGCTAAATTATCTTCATGACTAGATAATTTAATTCTATCTTTACTATCTTTTTAAATTATTTGATCTGAAAGCATTTATAATTTTAAAGTCTTAATGGAATAAACAAAAATAGCCTATTTTTAGATCTTAAACATTATTGGCCCTTTAATATAGGAGCTTAAAGTTGTTATTTTGTGAGGACCTCTAGAAGGCCAAATTTAAAGTGATTCTTCTCTTAATCTTTGAATCATGGATATAGGAAAGTTCTCTCTCTCTCTCTCTTTTAAAAAAAATATTTTATTGATATTTTACAGAGAGGAAGGGAGAGAGATAGAGAGCTAGAAACGTCGATGAGAGAGAAACATCGACCAGCTGCCTCTTGCACAACCCCTACCGGGGATGTGCCCGCAACCAATGTACATGCCCTTGACCAGAATCGAACCCGGGATCTTTTAGTCCGCAGACCGACGCTCTACCCCTGAGCCAAACCGGTTTCGGCGCTCTCTCTCTCTTTTAAAAAAAATAAATCTTTATTGTTCAGATTATTATAACTGTTCCTCTTTTTTTCCTCCATAGCTCCCCTCCACCAGGTTTCTACCTCCCCTTCTGCCCTTACCCCCCCACTGTCCTCATCCATAGGTGTACGATTTTTGTTCAGTCTCTTCCCACACACCCCACTCCCCTTTTCCTCGAGAATCATCAGTCCACCTCTTATTCTATTATATTCACCAGTTAATACTGTTCATCAGATTTTTTATTCCCCTGGTTTTTAGATTCACTTGTTGATAGTTATGTATTTGTTGTTCATAATTTTTATCTTTCTCTTCTTTCTCTTCTTAAAGAATACCTCTCAGCATTTCATATAATTCTGGCTTGGCGGTGATGAACTCGTTTAGCTTTTTTTTTATTTGTGAAGCTCTTTATCTGGACTTCAATCTAAATGATAGCTTTGCTGGGTAGAGTAATCTTGGTTGTAGGTTCTTGCTATTCATCACCTTGAATATTTTTTGCCATTCCCATCTGGCCTGCATAGTTTCTGTTGAAAAAATCAGCTGACAATCATATGGGTGCTCCCTTATAGGTAACTGCTTTTCTCTTTCTGCTTTTAAAATTTTCTCCTTTTCTTTTTCTTTTGGAATTTTAATTATGATGTATCTTGGTGTGGTCCTCTTTGGATTCCTTTTGTTTGGGGTTCTGTGTGCTTCTTGGACTTATAAGTCTATTTCTTTCACCAGGTAAGGGAAGTTTTCTGTCACTATTTCTTCAAATAAGTTTTCAGTATCTTGCTCTCTCTCTTCTTAAGACACCTATAATTCTTATGTTGGTACGCTTGAAGTTGTCCCAGAGGCTTCTTACACTATCTTCAACTTTTTGTATTCTATTTGCTTTCTGCTTTTCCGGAGGAGTGTTTTTTGCTTCTTGATATTCCAAATCTTTGACTTGATTCTTGTGATCCTCTAGTCTGCTTTTAGGTTTCTGTATAACATTTTTTTATTTTTATTTTAGTCAGTGAATGCTTAATTTCTAGTTGATCCCTTTTCATATCCTAAATTAAAGGGTCTTGTTTAATTTATTGGCCTTTTCTAGGAAATTCTTGAAAAACCTTATAACTGTGGTTTTGAACTCTATATCCAGTCTTTTGCTTTCCTCCATTTCCTTCAATTGAGGCCTGTCTCTTTGTCTCTGTATTTTAGCTGCTTCCCTGAGTTGATGGAGTGGCTTTGCGTGCTAGGTGTCCTATCAGGGCCCAGCACCTCAGCCTCCCCCGTTACCTGTGGTGGATCCTCTTGGTGCAGCCCTTTGTGGGCTGTATGAGCAGTCTTGTTGTAGTTAAGCCTTGCTTGTTGTTGGTATCACTGGGGAGAGTTGATCTTCAAGCCAAATGGCTGTGATGATCAGCATTGTCTTGCTAGGAGGGTTTCTGTGCTCCGTTTGGATGTGGTGGAGTCTCAGGGTGGTGCAGACAACCTTTGGTTTCCCGTTAGCCCTGCCCTAAGAGGGCCCTGTTCTCCAAGTCCCGCCACAATGGCTGCTGGCTGCGCACCTCTTAGAGAAGGTTGCTTTTGAGTTTCTCCTGCTTCCTGACAATCCAGTTTCTCTCCCGACTGGAGCTGGCTATCAGTGCAACCAGGAGATTTTGGTTTTTTCCCCCAATAGAAAAGCTAGCTGTGTGTTAGCTGCTCACCCTCTCTGTGCACGCATTCGCACGCCATGAGTAATCCAGCAGCGTATTCAGCCACCCACCCTTCCACGCTCATGAATCTCCGCACCTCCACAGCTCCTGAGGCTCAGAGTCGTTTTCTCTTTTTTACTAGTTGGTAGAGCTTCCACTCAGCCAGCTTTCTGGTGTTTCTGGATGATCTCTGCTCTGTTTTCCAGTTGTAATTTTAAAATTGTTGTGGTAGGCTACATTTAGGTGTTTACCTTATGCTGCCATCTTGGTTTCTCATCAAAGTTCTCTTTTTTAGTTATAGATTGGTAGGCTGAATAATTTATACATTGGAAAAATGTTTTTTGAATGAATGCATGTACAGACATGTTAAAACATTCAGTTTTAATAGATTTAGAGTTTGTGAAATAGTTATATTAAACTGGACTTATGTTACTCTCCTGCCTTTCTTTTAGAATGCAAGACTTAATAGGTTCAGGTATAAACAAAACGATCAATGGACCATCACTTTGTTGTACAATAGAGGTACCACGTCAAAGGAGGGACTGCTTAATAACAGAGCTGGAAAAATTGCTTGTTCAAAGGGGGAAATAGTAGAAAAGGATCCTTACCTCACACCATAACAAAATGAACTTGAGAGGGATTAAGAAGTTAAATGTCGCATGAACATAAATACAACCAATGAACACAGAACTCTGGGGAGGGAGGGCATAAATGGGAGGTGGGGGGGGGCAATGGTAAACTATGTACACAGAAAATACCTTAATAAAATAAAAAAAATAAAAAAAGAAGTTAAATGTCAAAAGCAAAACTCTAATTCTGCAAGAAAATATTAATAAATACCTTTCTGACATCTGGGTAGGGACTTCAGAAACAAGATACAGAAAGCATAAAATAAAAGATTAATAAATTTGATTTTATAAATTAAGAAAAGGACATCTTTAAAAAAATATTTTATTGATTTTTTACAGAGAGGAAGAGAGAGGGATAGAGAGTTAGAAACATCGATGAGAGAGAAACATCGATCAGCCGCTCCAGCACACCCCATACTAGGGATGTGCCTGCAACCAAGGTACATGCCCTTGACTGGAATCGAACCCAGGACCTTTCCGTCCGCAGGCCGATGCTCTATCCTCTGAGCCAAACCGGTTTTGGCGAGAAAAGGACATCTTAAAGTGAAAAGATGACTATGACAAGATATGTGTAACACATGTAACCTATCAAGTATTAGCATCAGCAGATAATAAAGAAGTCCTACAAATTAGTAAGAATGATGATAAGTAACCCAATAGAAAAGTGGGTTAAAAACATGAAAAGTATTGCATAAAACATACACATTTTTAAATTCACTAGTGATCAGAAGTATAAATTAAATTCACTCATTTCAGTGGCAAAATTAAGGAAATCTGATGATGCCAACATACCAAATTCCAACATTTATTATGGAATTTTCCTATCTAGTAGTACTGTGTGTGTGTGTATATATATATATATAATCTATTTATTGAAGTTTTATATTCTACATTATCAATGTTAATTAACATTTGTTATGTACTATGGGCTAGCACTGTGCTAAGTCTTTGACATTTATTTGTTTTGAGGATTTTCAAAACCTGTGACATAGGTAATATTCCTGTTATATGAATGAAAGAGAAAAATTTTTAAACAGCAGTGCAGTTCAATGAGGGAAATGACACCTATCTTGGCTAGAACAGGTTCATGGACATAAGATAAATTTAAAATAACAAGCATTTCTGATTTACAGTTGCAAGACAATTCTAATAGGGATAGGAACTATAAAATATTTCAGTTAAGTCCAAAAAGAAATACATAAGATCACTAAGGGAAAGAGTAGGTGGTTAAGAGCTTGAGGGTGTGACTGAAGTCAGGGTAAGCGGAGTTCAAATCACAGCTCTACCACTTCCCAGCTGTGTGACTATGGACAAATTTATCTCTGTCAGTTTTGTCTATAAAATAAGGATGATAGATATTGCCAAATTTTTCTTTGCTAGTCTAGATTACCCACCTCACCAGCAGTGTATGAGAGTCTCTCTATCCAGAAGCAATCTTAAAGCCACAAGGAAGCACAGAAAACATCATGAACAACCACTAAATCTTACAAATCAGAAAGAGGTAATGGTCCCCTCAGGGTCATAGAGAGAAAGAGTGACAGAGTCAAGTCTGAAGCCTAGACTTTCTGACTTATTCCGGGTGTTCTTTTTACTACTATAAGAATTCATGAATTAAACATTTTATGAGATTATTTGTGAGACTTTTGTGCTAGAAGCTAAACACTTATGTCTAGTATAATAATCCTTACCACTCTGATTTTATCTCTTTATTTCCATTTTATAGCTGAGGAAGCAGAATCAGAGAGGTTAAGTAACTTTCTCAAGATCATACACCTACAAGTGGCAGGGTAAGATTGGAACCTAGGTCTAGTTTCTTCCTGAGCCCCATCTTCTTTTAAAAAAATCTTATTAAGGATTTGTGTTACTGATTTTTAAAGAGAAGGGAAAGAAAAGAGGGAGAGGGAGAGAGAAAGAAAGAGAAACATTGATTGGTTGCCTTCCGTACATAGCCCCACCAGGGATTGAACCTGCAACTTAGGTATGTGCTTTGACTGGGAACCGAACCCATCACTTTTGGTGTATGGGACGATGCTCCAACCAGCTGAGTCACACCAGCTAGGGCAAGCCCCGTCTTCTTAACACTGTACTTCATCTGTGCCCATTTCAGATGTTTTCTCCTTCCTGTATGTTCATGTTCATTATCCTTTCTAAAACTTTCTGAATGCTCTGTTCACACTCCTGATTCTTTTTTGACTGCCAGGCTAACCTCTGCTTTGTGGATATCGACAACCATTTCATTGAGCTGCCGGAGGACTTGCCTCAGTTTCCTAACAAATTGGAGTTTGTCCAGGAAGTCTCTGAGATTCTCATGGCATTTGGCATTCCCCCTGAAGGGAACCTTCATTGCAGTGAGAGTGCCTCCAAGCTGAAGAGGCTCCGGGCCTCTGAGCTTGTCTCTGACAAGAGGAATGGGAACATCGCAGGCTCCCCTTTGCATTCCTATGAGCTCCTCAAGGAGAACGAAACTATCGCCCGGCTGCAAGCCTTGGTCAAGAGGACTGGGGTGAGCCTGGAAAAGGTAAGATGCTGTGTATGAATCTGTGACAGGCTTGGTCTGTGCTAGGGTACTGTCCTGTTCTGGGGTGAGAAAGCACTCAGTTCAGGAAAAGGCATATTTGTCAGCAGTGAAAGAATGCTCTGGTATGGGAGACTGGATTCAGCTTTGGAAAACATTATCCTTGTAAATGCTACTGGAATCTAAACCTTGGATTAAGTTTGGATGCTTTCTCACTTGGGCATCAAGGAGAGTCTGCTCTCATCCTATGTGAACACAGCGGCAGAGCGACTCAGAGGGATGATATTGGTAATCTTTGTGTTCAGACCTCTTTCTCAGCAGCCTAAAGCATACAGAGCAGGTCTTTTTAACTTTAACTTTTTTTTGTTTTGTTAATCCTCACCTGAGGATATTTTTCAACTGATTTTTTAGAGAGAGTGAAAGGCAGGGGGAGAGACAGAGGGAGAAACATCGATCTGAGAGAGACACATTGATTAGTCGCCTCCTGCACACCCCCCAACCAGAGCCAGGGATTGAGCCTGCAATTGAGGTACATGCCCTTGGCTGGAATTGAACCCAGGACCCTTCAGTCCTCGGGTTGATGCTCTGTCCACTGAGCCAAACTGGCAAGGGTTTATCTCTGGACTCAAGGAACCGAGTAGAGCCTGAGTGCTTTGCCTAACATTAGCCCAGTAAGTGGCTGAGTTGAGGCTAGAGCACGGGACTAGAATTTCCTTGAAGTCTAGTCCTAAGATCTGTCCAGGGATGTACTTAGCTTTCCCTTTTTTGACTTTTACCTGTCTCTTCACCCTCCCCTATTCTCATTGTTAAATTATATTTTTAAATTACATATAAGCAAAATGAGCCAGTGTAATCATTTTGCTGGGCTATTTTTTAGTGAAGTGTGAAACATTTCATTTTCCTGCTTTATTTAGTTAGTTGAGCAAATTAAAAAAATGTTTTATTGATTTTTTACAGAGAGGAAGGGAGAGAGAGAGGGAGCTAGAAACTTCGATGAGAGAGAAACATCGATCAGCTGCTTCCTACACACCCCCCACCGGGGATGTGCCTGCAACCAAGGTACATGCCCTTGACCAGAATCGAACCTGGGACCCCCCATTCCGTAGGCCGATGCTCTATCCACTGAGCCAAACCGGTTTCGGCCAGATTTTTTGTTTTTGTTTTAAATCATGGCTAGTTAGAAGTAACTATGTATGGTGTCAGTTGGATACTAGAAATATCAGGGGAATACTTTGTAATGTGCATGATTATCTAACCACTATGCTACCGTATTTGCCGGCGTATGAGACGATTTTTGGGCCCTGAAAAAAACACGTATTTGCCGGCGTATAAGACGACTGGGCGTATAAGACGACCCCCTAACATTTCCACTCAAAATACAGAGTTTGTTATATACTCGCCATATAAGACTACCCCCCACTTGGAGGCATATTTTTCAGGGCCAAAAAGTCATCTTATACGCCGGCAAATATGGTATATACTTGAAACTAATATAAAATAATATTGCATGTTAACTGTAATTGAAAATATTAAAAAAATCATGGCCAATTGTAGAGCAGAGAAGTATTGGATATATTAAAAAGGCTAAAGAAAAATACAGTAAGGAAAAATTCTTAGGGAGAAAGATAAGGAAAGTATATGTGGGAAAAATCAAAGAGATGTAGGTAGAGCTAGAATCTAACCATGTTGCTTTGCTTTGCGTTATCATTTTCTTACTGACTTCCAGATTCCCACCTTCCCCAGACCCTTGAGATAAGTGACACCTTTCTCTATTGCTGAATAGACTCTCTCTGCCCATAATGATCACTTTCACCGAGTTACTGAGTACCTGCAAGTGGAACATCTCATTTATCTGTTCTCCATGTCAGAATTTCTTTTTTCCCTCCCTCCTTTCCATTTGCTGCAAAGTAAATCATGAGGGGGAAGGGAAGAGGAACGAACCAGTTGCATTTCTTTGAGACAAAAGGAAAAGCTTGTGTGTTCTCAACTCTCATTTCTCTTTTTTTTAATAGCTGGAAGTGCGTGAAGACCCCAGCAGCAATAAGGATCTGAAAGTTCAGTGTGATGAAGAAGAACTCAGGATTTACCAGCTAAACATTCAGATCCGGGAAGTTTTTGCAAATCGCTTCACTCAGATGTTTGCAGATTATGAGGTGTTTGTCATTCAACCTAGCCAGGATAAGGAGTCCTGGTTTAATAACAGGGAACAGATGCAAAACTTTGATAAAGTGAGTTTAATCTGCCGGGGAGGAAGGTTGAGGCATGAAGATTTAACTGATAATGATTTTTCTTTCATAATACAGATGACCCTTAAACGATGTGGTGGGTAGGGGTGTCAGTCCCCTGCATAGTCAGATATTTGTCTATAACTTTCGACTCCTCCAAAACTCCAGATGTCCTTTGGTGTCTGTCTTTGCTTGGTTCCAGGATCCCGTGGATACCAAAATTTGCAGATGCTCAAGTCCCATTTTTATTTATTTTTAAATATTTTTATTGATTTCAGAGAGGAAGAGAGAGAGAGAGAGAAACATCAATGAGGATAGAGAATCATTGATTGGCTGCCTTCTGCACACCCCACAATTGGGGGGAATCTAACTTGCAACCCAGGCATGTGCCCTGACCAGAAATAGAACCATGACCTCCTGGTACATAGGTTGATGCTCAACCACTGAGCCATGCTGGCTGGTTTAAAAATGGTGTAGGAAAAGCCTACTGTCAGCCCACCACATTCATGGATTCCCACAGTTTTTTTTTTTTTTTTTTTTTTTTAAATATATTTATTTATTGATTTCAGAGAGGAAGGGAGAGGGAGAGAGATAGAAACATCAGTGATAAGAGAGAATCACTGATTGGCTGCCTCCTACCTGTTCTCCACTGGGGATCGAGTCCGCAACCTGGGCATGTGCTCTTGGCCAGAATTGAACCTGGGACCTGTCAGTCCACAGGCTGACGCTCTATTCACTGAGCCAAACTGGCCCAACAGTATTTTTGATCTGCAGTTGTTTAACTCCACAAATGCAAAATCTGGGGATATGGAAGGAGGGCCAACTGTATGTTTATTGAAAAATATGTGTATAAATGGACCTGTGCAGTTCAAACCTACGTTGTTCAATATTAAATGTGGGAAACAAGTTCATGATCCTTCTGATGCTGGTAAAATGCAAAGTCTTGCTGCTTTAGAGCAGAGTGCTGGTTCTTACTGTCAGGTGATTTACCTTCATTGTTTAAAAAACCCCCACAAAAACTATGAAGAGATTTTGCTGTTGGCTTTTCATAAAGATCTAGGAAGCTTCAGAGAATTATCCCATTGGATCTTTTGGGTGTGTTGCCTTTGCTGGTCAAAGGTGACATACCCTTTCCCTCTTTCCTCCTCTCTGTTGATTGATGACTGTCTGTTTCCTTGTCCCACCAGGCATCTTTTCTATCAGATCAGCCTGAGCCCTACTTGCCCTTTCTCTCAAGATTCCTGGAGACCCAGATGTTTGCTTCTTTCATTGACAATAAAATTATGTTTCATGATGATGATGATAAAGACCCTGTGCTCCGGGTGTTCGATTCCCGAGTAGATAAGATCAGGCTGTTGAATGTTCGGACGCCTACTCTCCGCACATCCATGTACCAGAAGTGTACCACTGTGGATGAAGCAGGTGAGGCCTCCTGGTGCTCTACTTTCTAGCTTCCTGGATTATGTCACTAATGTGTCCCTGCTCCTGAACATGCCAGCTTCTTTCTGTTTCTGCTTTTGCATAAGATTTTCCCATAGCCTGAAATGCTCTTTCCTTTCTTTTTTGCCTGGTTAGTTCTTTTCATCCTTTGACACTGTGTCAATTGGGAATGGGGTCTGCTGTAGGTAATAGAGAAGAGAATCTAATTAGCAGTGGGCTAGAAAGATGTGGAGATATTTTCCCCAGATTAGCAAGAAATGCAGAATTGGTGGTTGCTGGTATTGGTTCAGCTGCTCAACAGTATAATCAGGAACTAAGGTTTTGCATTTTTACTCAGCTATCCTTAGTGTATTGACATATTCATGCTGTTTGTCTCATGTTTATAAGAGGCTTTAAAAATTTGTTTTAAACACAGTCTTCTCTGGGAATTGAAAAAAATATGTTATTATTTATTTTATTTTAGAGAGAGGAAGGGAGAGGGGAAAAGAAGGAGGGGGAGTAAGGGGAGAAGAAACATTGGTCAGCTTCCTCCTGCATGCTCCCTGCCTGCAACCTGGGCATGTGCCCTGACCGGGAATCAAACCTGCATCTTGGTGCATGGGACAGTGCTCAACCAATTGAGCCCACACTGGCTAGGGCTACAGAGGCTTTTTATGTTCACATTCAGGGCAAGAAGAGGGGAGGCTGCTACCAGCCAATGCTTTCTGTTGTCTCATGGGCCAGAACCGTGTTATGTGACTACAGAAAGGCTGTGACAGAGAGTAGTGAATTGGATGTAATGTTACCCTGAACAGTGTTGGAGTTCTATTAGCAAGAAAGAAGGAGCAAATGAGTTATGAGTAAGCAGTTGATAGTGGTTGCCACAAAAACTTACCTGGTATATCTTCTCTGTGAAGCCTTCTCTGATGACCTCAGGATGAGTTGGTGGATTCCTCTTCTATCCTGTGGTGCTTGTACCTACCTCCCCTCTGTAATCTCTTTTGAGCTGTCATTAATAGGGACAATTTAAGAGCAGAGGCTGTATTTACTTATTTCCTTACCCCAACTTCTAGCATTGTATTTATGACAGATAGATGTTAAAAGGGGTTTGCTAAGGGGTTCGATTCCAGTCGGGGGCATGTACTTTGGTTGTGGACACATCCCTGTTGGGTGTGCAGGAGGCAGCTGGTCGATGTTTCTTTCTCATTGACGTTTCTAGCTCTCTATCTCTCTCCCTTCCTCTCTGTAAAAAATCAGTAAAATAAAAAATAAAAAGATGACAACCCTTTTGGTTAAGGCTTTTAGTGGGGGTAATTGTGTAGTTTTTAGTTTGTTAATATGGCAATTTATTGATTTTTAAAGATTTAAACTAACCTTGCGTTCTTGAGATAAACCCTTTATGTGATCATGATGTATTATCTTTTTTGTATATTATTGAATTAAATTTATTACAATTTTGTTTAGAATTTTTGCATCTATGCTCATGAAGGATATTGGTTCATAGTTTGTTTGTAATATCTTCTCTGGTTTGGTGTCACTATAATGTTGGCCTGGAAGAAAAGTTAGGAAGTATTCTCTCCTCTTCAGTTTCCCAGAAGAGCTTGTGTAAGTGATACTACTTTTTCTTTAGATGTTTGGCAGAATTCATCAGTGAAGCCCTCTGGGCTTGGAGTTTTTTTGTTGTTGCTGTTTTCTTGTGTGAGGATATTTTAAACTACAGATTCAGTTTAAAAAATAGGGCTATTCAGATGAACTATTTCTTCTTGAGTGAGCTTTGGCAGTTTGTACCTTTCAAGGATTTTTCCCTTTCACCTATTGTAAAATTTGTTGACATTAAGTTTTTTGTAATATGTCCTGTATTGATATCTGTAGAGTCTGTCATTTCTCTTATTACTGATATTGGTAATTTGTGTTTTTTTCCTTTCTATTCTAATCATCCTGATTAGAAGTTTATTAGTTTTACTGATCTTTTGAAAGAATAGTTTTTGGATTTATTAATTTGTCTGTTTATTTCATTGACTTCATTCTGGCCTTTATTTTTTCCTTCCTTGTACTTTGAATTTAATTTGCTAGTCTTTTTCTAGTTTTTTAAAGGTGGAATCCACGGTCATTAATTTGAGACCTTTCTTCTTTTTCTAAGATAGGCATTTAGTGCCATAAATTTCCTTTCAAGTAATAACGACTTACTACAAATTCTCATATGTTGTGTTTTTATTTTTATTCAATTTTTATTTTGATTTCTTTTTCAATGGCTGGGTTATTTGGAAGTGTGTTATTTAGTTTTAAGATACTCTTAATGATTATTGTAGTCAGGGGACATATTTTGTATTATTCAAATTGTTTTAAGTTTATTGAGTATTATATGGCCCAGAATATGGTATATTTTTAAAAAGTTTGATTTTTTTTTCTTATCCAGAGAAAGCAATTGAGCTGCGTCTAACAAAAATAGACCATACTGCGGTTCACCCCCATTTACTTGACATGAAGATTGGACAAGGAAAGTATGAACCAGGCTTCTTCCCAAAGTTGCAGTCTGATGTGCTTTCCATTGGGCCCGCCAGCAACAAGTGAGTCAACCCCAGGAATTCCCTGATTCAGCTCCCTAACAGTCCAGTATTTGGGCCTGAGCTGGTAGTAGACCCCTGAATTTTATAAAGCAAATATGGAGAAGACCAAAATTATCCATGTTTTCCTCTTTTTGAACAAGAAAATGGGTGACAGAGTGTCATCAGCTCCTGCCTCCACTGTGCCAATTGGAATAGCCCCACATGCCCAGGACCTGCAAAAAGCCAGATGGGTTAAAATGATCTCATGACTAAATCCCATACAACATGTAACATGTAGATGGCATTTTAGCTCCAGTAAGTGGTAGTTGAAATGGAGTCTGAACTGGAAGTAGGTAACTTAGAAGGATTGCTGTTCTTTAGTTATATTTGGAGATGAGTATATCAAAGCCCAGACAGAGCTGAATAAAGTTTTGGATCTGCATGTGAACATCATGTAGATGTTTGAAGAGAGCGAGGTCTGTGTTCCCTGAGGAGTTATTTTTCTTGCCCACTCATTGGTCTTTAAGCTACTCTTGCCCAAGGTCTCTGAGCTATCTCTGGTGACTCTTTGGTGTTTTTTTGTGCCCAGCATTGGTCCCTAGACATTTCTGTTTTCTTCTGTCAGTTGACCTTACTTTTTTAAAAAAAAAGAATTTTTGTTGTTGTTAATTCTCACCAAAGGCTATTTTTTCCATTGATCTTTAGAGAGAGTGGAGGGGAGGGAGGTATAAGAGAGACACATTGATTGGTTGACTCCCACACATGCCTCCACCTGGGCTGGGAATTGAACCTGCAGCCCTTTAGTGCAACCATATCAAACTCGTGGCCCAAACAATATAACAGTATGTAACTTAATTTTTACAATATCCTATTATACATAACTAGAGGCCTGGTGCATGACATTCGTGCACTAGGGGTGGGGAGGGGGTGTTTCTCAGCCAAGCCTGTGTCTTTCACAGTCCGGGAACCCTCAGGGGATGTCTGACTGCGTCCGTGAAGGCAGGCCACTGCACTTGCCCCCTAGTGGTCAGTGTGTGCCATAGCGGCTGGTTGTTCCCTAGTTTGGTTGATTTGCATATTACCCTTTTATTATATAGGATTATTAATAACTAATGGCCTGGTGCACAGATTCATACACATTGAAAGGAAATTAATCAGAAGAAATATTTTAATATCTCTATTTGCCCTTTCTCTGTAATAGAAGTGTCAGAGATGAAAGAAAGTAAAATGTATATGGAAACAATATATAAATTGATTAATAAGTAAACAACATGCTATAACAACAACAAAGACACGTTATAAAAACAACAAAAACATGATATAAAAACATTGATAAAAACAATGACTGATAAATTGATTAAACCTATTCTAATATCTCCCTGTATACCAATTAAGAGTAAAAACACTTTCAGAGTGCTTGACTAATTTCCCTTGTGATGAAGTATTTACAATTTTAACTTTAATGTCATATGTTCTTTGAACTAGAGAGAAAGCAACATATAACCGACCATGTCTGAAAACGGGTTTAGGTAGGAATATTCCTACTCTTTTTAGAGTGTGTTCTTGGGATTTATTTATTTGTTTATTTATTTATTTTTATTATTGTCTAAAGTTTTACGTATGTCTCCTTTTTCCTCAATTGACACCCCCCTGCCATTCCCACCCTGGGAAAGCCCCCACCAACCCAGTGTCTGTGTCCATTGGTTATGCTTATATTCATGCATACAAGTCCTTTGGTTGCTCTCTAACCCCCTACCATTTGTTTCTAGATCGATCTATTCTTGTTCATCAAATTATGTTTATCATTATATCCCACATATGAGTGAGATCATGTGATATTTATCTTTCTCCAACTGGCTTATTTTGCTTAGCATAATGTTCTTCAGTTCCACCCATGTTGTTGCAAATGTTAAAAGTTCCTTCTCTTTTATAGCAGCATAGTATTCCATTGTGTAGATGTACCACAGTTTTTTAATCCACTCATCTGCTAATGGGCAGTTAGGCTGTTTCCAAATCTTAGCTGTTGTAAATTGTGCTGCTATGAACTTAGGGGTACATATATCCTTTCTGGTTGGTGTTTCTGGTTTCTTGGGATATAGTCCTAGGAGTGGGGTTACTGGATCAAATGGGAGTTCCATTTTTAACTTTTTGAGGAAACTCCATACTGTCTTACACAGTGGCTGCACCAGTCTGAATTCCCACCAACAGTGGAGAAGGGTTCCTTTTTCTCCACATCCTCACCAGCACTTTTCATTTGTTGATGATAACCATTCTGACAGGTGTGAGATGGTACCTCATTGTTGTTTTGATTTGCATCTCTTGGATGATTAGTGATTTTGAGCAATTTTTCATGTCTCTAGGCCTTCTGTATGTCCTCTTTTGAAAAGTGTCTATTTACATCCTTTAACCATTTTTTTATTGGATCATTTATCTTTCTTTTGTTAAGTTGTATAAGTTCTCTAAATTTTGGAGATTAAGCTCTTATCAGAAATATCATTGGCAAATATGTTCTCCCAAGCAGTGTGCTTTCTTGTTGTTTTGTTGATGGTTTCTTTTGCTGTGCAGCAGCTTTTTATTTTGTTGTAGTCCCATTTGTTTATTTTTTCCTTAGTCTCCATTTCCCTTGGAGCTGTATCTGTAAAGATATTGCTACAACATATGACTGCTATTTTGCTGCCTATAGAGCCGTGTAGGATTTTTATGGTTTCCCTTCTTACATTTAAATCCTTTAGTCATTTTGCGTTTGTTTTTGTGTATGGTGTAAATTGGTGATCTAGTTTCATTTTTTTGCATGTGTCTGTTCAAATTTCCCAGCACCTGACATCATAGGAAACTGTCTTTAAATTAAACAACCAAATTCAGGATTGACAATGACAGATTGAAACACATGCGTGCGATTGGCACCAGCCAGAGCTTTATATGTATCGTGCATGTGCGAGTCAGTGTTTATTTTTAAACTGCCAGTGCACTTCATATGTACTGGTTGGACGGACTTATGGTCGGTTATTTAGCCTTTTATATATATATATATATGAACTACAATGTTTGCTAATGACTGATTACTATAATCACATTGCATTCATTTCCCTTACGTGCCTTATGCACAAGTACACCATTTCTCTCCACTAATATTAGCAGCAAATATTTTAGCAGCCGATTGCTACGTCATTAGTCTTGTACTGACTTGTTTGGTGTGCACAACAGGAAATATTTCACTTTTGGAGAACAAGAAAAATAGGTTTACTTGCATTATGCTTATTAATTTGTGCAGTTATTCAATGTCTGGTAAGTTAATGTTCAAGGAAAAATATTAATTTTTATTAAAATGTTCTATTTTATGATAATGATTACTTATTTATTTCAGCCCTTTGTATTCAGCATGTCTCTATCGAAATAAACCTATGTTTCTATGAACATTGAAGCTTTTGTTTTTTTTGCAGCCCACATAAACTTAAACTTTGTTTATTTGGTCCATGTTAGCCTTTGAGTTTGACATGCTGAGTTTGACATGCTTGCTTTAGTATGTGGACCAGCACTCTAACCACTGAGCCACCATCCAGGACTGACCTTACTTTTTACTGGGATATTGTTAATTGCCCGTTTTGATTCTTTTAGATGGACAAAAAGGAATGCCCCTGCCCAGTGGAGGAGGAAAGATCGGCAGAAGCAGCACACAGAACACCTGCGTTTAGACAATGACCAGAGAGAGGTAAGCCACCTTATGATTGACAAGGAATGGGCCTATTATCATGCTACATTCTCTTTCTCTTTTCTATTTTTTAACCTCTGGTCTGATTCAAGTGTCCTAATAGTACAGTGACCACCGAACCAAGAAGGTTATTTGAGGCCAAAAAATGAAGCAGCCATCCCTATATAGAACATCCATCCTTCGAGCTGTATAAGAGCAATGAAATCATTTGGTCTGGCCCTGTCATGACATTAGGGGTTAATTAAATGTTTGACCAAATACAGCAGGCTGATTTTTAAGTTGATAATTTTGGATGGCCTGAAAATGATGTTAAAAATATCCAAATGGCCCTTGACAGATAAAAGGTTCCCCACACCTACTATAAATTATAACAGGATTTGTTGTAGAGAAGTTACAGGGATGGAATCTTAAGCAGACATTGTCTGTGCAGGCTGTTGGGGTCGCCTCTACTCCACATTTAGAGACCTCTCCCCATAAAGAAGGGTTATTAATAGAGTATTCCTGATACCTGATACTGGGCCTCGGTTAGGACAAATCCAGGATGTATGATGCTTTACACGTGACAGCTAGCCACTAACCATGTAGGTCCTCTCTCTGAGCCAGGCCCTGTTTGCAGCCGACTCAGGAATGATGGCAGTCTTAGAAGAGAGCCTTTCACTGTCCTTTCAGTACTCCCTCGTATGTCATACTCCCGGGGAAGTGTGACAGAACCTGAGGAGATAAGAGCCTGAGATTTGGGAGAAATCCTTTTAAAATTTGTGAGGCTTTTTTGTGTGTGTGGTATGGTAGTGAAGTATTAATTCTGTTAGAATTAGAAGGAAGAAAAGCTGAACTTGGGTTAATGCTGTCAATATTTGAACCTGGGAGGAGGGAGTACTTTCCCTCTATTTTTTGTGTATTATAATTTAAAACAGATAATCTTGACTTTTTTTTCTTTGAGGAGCAAAGGAGAGAAATGTTATCTTCAGGTGCCTAGGGGGTTGAAGCTTCTTGAATTGACCTCCTGAGTCCTCATTGCTTATAGGCCGAGTTTCTCAGCTCTACTATAACTTGTTCCCAGTAAAGCTTTTAGTTATAAAACTCACGTTGGAAACCCTGCCTGCCGGACTCAGTTGCAGAGAAGTTGTGAAAATGTGAATTTAACCTTTAGAAACCTGTTTTAGGAACTTCTCTTTGAGAAAATACCTTGCAAATTGTGTTATCTATATATATATATATATATAAAGAGCCAGGGTCCGTAATGTCTAAAACGACCGAAACGGACAACCGAACACCTGAAGTCAGTCCTACAGTCAGTGCTGGGTCACCGGCAGGGGAGAGCAGCTGTGGGCGAGATCAAGCCAGCAGGGGAGGGCTGTTGGGGGTGAGATCAGGCTGGCAGGGGAGGACAGTTAGGGGCCATCAGGCAGGCAGAGGTAGTTAGGGGTGATCAGGTCAGCAGGTGAAAGTAGTTAGGGGTGAGATTAAGCTGTCAGTGAAGGGCACTTGGGGGTGATCAGGCAGGCAGGAAGAGGCAGTTAGGAGTGATCAGGCAGGTAAGCAGGTGAACGGTTAGGAGCCAGTGGTCCAGATTGTGAGAGGGATGTCTGACTGCTGGTTTTTGGATATCCCCCAAGGGGTCCCAATTGGAGAGGGTGCAAGCTGGGCTGAGGGGACCCCCCTCTCCCCGTGCATGAATTTCATGCACTGGACCACTAGTATACATATAAAACCCAATAATGCATATTTTCATATGTGTCTGGCACCTCAGTGAATGGGAAAATAACATTTTGTCTTTGCTATATTTTAATGGAATATATTAAAATTGCAAGATATGGTTATAAATTTTTAACTGCTGATTTATAGGATACAGTTGTGCTTAGAGTTTTTGCAAGTGTTCTGTAAGGGGTGTTGGGTATTGGTGTTATTTTTAAAGTCTCCCCTGGGTTTTCCACCTTACCTCCAGATTACTTTTTTCAGCAGTATTTATTGAGCACATTTTCTTGGTCAAAATCACTGTCGTAAGCACTTTGAAATATAAAGATGACAAGGGGTTAGCCTTGTCCTCAGGGAATACCAGTTTATTA
The DNA here is from genome assembly GCA_963924515.1 of Vespertilio murinus. Lineage (NCBI taxonomy): Eukaryota > Metazoa > Chordata > Mammalia > Chiroptera > Vespertilionidae > Vespertilio > Vespertilio murinus. Next base: position 136,273,993 of record OZ004709.1, on the reverse strand, counting down.
AGGAAGCAAAGTCAGGTACACAAATAACTTTAGTAGAAGAGTTTTGTTAAAGGGTCATGTAAGAGACAAACCAGTGTTTGATCACTGTTTAGAGAAGGCAGAGGTCAGTTCTATTTGGGGTAATCATTAAACAAAACTTTTTGGTAGAGTTAAAATCTGTTTGAAGCCTTGGAGAATGATAGGATTGTTATAGATACAAAGAAAAATATTTTAAATAGAGGAAATATAGGACCAAAAGCTTGGTGATTGTTGTGTAATGAACACTGGCAGAATGCTTGGAGGAAGGAGGTATAAGAAGTAGCTTCATAGCTAGCAAGTTAGGAGGCAGGTAGCAGTAGTCCAGGTAGTTTTTGAAGCCTAACCTTGGGGATTGGTAGTAAGGGCAGACTGAGGGACCAGACAAAAATGTTCTACTAGAATAAATGTGGGGGAAGAAGGAAGCCTGGGGTAAAAGTGTTGTTGTGACCTGGAATACTGAGAGGATGTCAGTGTGCAGTTCACTGCATTTATATGCATTCTGTGTTAAAACAAACAGCATGTGGAGATTCATCAGCAGTTTGCAGAAAATACAATTGTTGTTTTGAGCAAGGTTGTTATACTTTATGATGACAGCAGTAGTTATCTTTGCTATGGGCAGAAGAGTTAAATTCCTCCCAGCTTAGTAGGTAAAATAATTTTTTTCAGTAATACTCTGATATTTGGGATGACAAACTGATCTATACATGCTGTAGCTATGTTTTTTGTATCTTTAAAGAAAAGGTAATTACGGCAGTTATGAAGTGCTTTATATCAGAGAAAACAATTCATATTTTCTCAGGTTTTCCCTTTTATACAGAATTGCATTTGAAAAAAACTCTTTGATTGCTTTTAAAGAGAGAGAGAAAAACACCTTTTAGTTGTTCCACTTATTTATGCATGCATTGGTTGATTCTTGTATATGTGCCCTGACCGGGTATTAAACCTGCAACCTTTGGGGTATCGGGACAATGCTGTAACCAACCAGCCAGGGCTGCAGAGTTTTATTTTAAACTTTCTGCCCCAACGTTATCTGAGCCTTGGAAAGGAGCAGTAAGAAAGTGCTGGGTGGTAGTGCCCTCTTCAGGCACTCACCAGTACTGGCCGCCTATCCTTTGTGTGCATGGTTCGAGTCTTTGATTTTTCCGTTTGCTGTAGAAATACATCCAAGAAGCTAGGAATATGGGAAGCACCATCCGCCAGCCCAAACTGTCCAACCTCTCCCCGTCAGTGATTGCCCAAACCAACTGGAAGTTTGTCGAGGGCCTGCTGAAGGAGTGCCGCAACAAGGTGAGCTGGGGACGCCGCCTCTGTGTGTGTGTGCTGTTTCCCTTGGCAGCCACGGTGAGACCAGGGCTTGGCTCTGACTGTTCTTTCTTGGTTTTAAAAATAATGTTAATATAATGGGATAGTATAATTTTAAGATCCTGTTAACTTGGAATTAGGCATATTTGTTTTTTTCTTGTCTTAAAATTTTTTTTTAATTGATTTCAGAGAGGAAGCAAAGGGCTTCAACAATGAGAGAGAATAATTGATCGGCTGCCTCCTGCACACCCTACATTGGGGATGGAGCCCACAACCCAGGCATGTGCCCTAACACAAATATAGGTGAAAATCCTTTTCGGTAGTTTTATGTAAATCAGGATGCTGATCTCTTTTAGAGTGGGAAGATGATTAGAGAGGGTATGTAGTGTCTTCCAAAGGTATACATGGACAATACTCTATTTTTTTTAAATTATATTTTATAATACCCTATTTCTTAACCCGGTTAAGATATAACAATGGTTATGATATAACAATGTGTGTTTGTATACATGTAGCTACACACATATACATATCTATGAGAGATATATTTTGCAATAAAAACATTTAAAATAGTAACACTAGAAAGAAATATGCCTAAGTGTTGCTTCTGAAAGGTAAGATTAGTAGTGATTTCCCCATGTTCTTTAAATTTTTATATGTCACATATTTATAATATGGTTAAATCTTAAGAACTTGGACTCAATATTCAGACAGCTTTTAGGTTCAAAGGCCTGATGTGCTACTTCTTTGCTGTGTGATTTTGGCAAGTTACTTTTTCTTATCAGTAAATTAGGACCTCAATTTCCTTATCAATTAATTGGGAACAATAATAACACTTATAGAGTTATTTGGAGTCTTAAATGAGATAATGCAGTGCTTAATATACCCCGTTTCCCCGAAAATAAGACAGTGTCTTATATTAATTTTTGCTCCCAAAGATGCGCTAGGTCTTATTTTCAGGGCATGCATTATGTTTCCATGAGGTAGGTCTTATTTTCGGAGGATGTCTTATTTTCGGAGAAACCCGGTAGTACCTGGCAACTAGTAATTAAAGCTGAGATTATCATTATACAGTATGTGGGTGTGTTTTTGTTGTTTTTTTTTACAATAAGCACTAGGGTTTTATTCAACTCCTTTTATCTCATAAATGTAAAAACTGAATCTAGAGTGATGAAATCACTTGTTCAGGGTCATATAGTAATTGCTATGTTCTTATCTTCTTAACTAAACTTTTAAAGAATGCATTTCATCATGACTGATCTATATCTATATGGTGGAGATACTCTATGTATCTCGGTTTCACTTATATTGTCCCTCCCAGACCAACAGACATGCTGGTGGCCACAACCCTCTCCAGTTGCCTGTGACCTTGTTCACTGTGGTTGTCTAATCCTACTGACTGATTCCTTGTAGACCAAGAGAATGCTGGTGGAGAAGATGGGCCGAGAGGCCGTGGAGCTAGGGCATGGGGAGGTCAACATCACAGGGGTGGAAGAGAACACCCTGATTGCCAGCCTCTGTGACCTCTTGGAAAGGATCTGGAGTCATGGGCTCCAAGTAAAACAGGTAAGAAATGTCAAGCCTCTTTTGCTGTGCAAGCTGTCTTCTTGTTTTCACTTACTAGCTTTCCCATACTCTTCCAGCTGGCTAGCTTTGGAGAATGGTACATAGTATGCACAGAGTGAGATTAGAAATAGGTAAACAAACAAATAGGATCTAAACTATTTTGTTTAAAAATAAACTTAATAAACCTGTGTGTTTGTCAGACATTTTAAAAGTGGTGCTACTGTACTGCAAATAGAGCTTAAGGCCATACTGATAGATCCTGTTTGGCAGCTGGCCCTAGAGATGGAGCATAGAGAAAGAGATAACGTGAAGCTCAGAAGTGCCAAACATACCCTAGGAGTCATCCACTAGCTGTACATTCCCAGTGGATAAAGGTCTGTCATTAACATTTTTTTTACATTTGGATAGTTTAACCATCTAAAGATTTGAGAGACGTCTATAGGAAGTTGAGTAAATTTGATTTTTACTACTTAATACCCAGAGAATGTTCTTATTTCAAAATACTCTAATTTGAAAAGTCAAGATGGACAACTTTTACTTTTATGCATTTTTAAATTTGAAAAGAACTTGAAACATTATCAGAAGCAATTTTATTTTGGACAAAGTAGGAACTATATATAAGTATCCAGCAAATATTTATTGAGGGCCTACAGTGTTCTAGGAACTGTTGTAGGCACTTGAGATAACCTTAGTAAACAAAGCAGACCAAGATGCCCTAGCTGGCTTGGCTCAGTGGATAGAGCATCAGCCTGCAGACTGAAGGGTCCTGGGTTCAATTCTGCTCCAGGACCCATACATGGGTTACAGGCCTGATCCCCTTTAGCGGGTGTGCAGGAGGCAGACGATCAATGAATTTCTCTCATCATTGATGTTTCCATCTCAACAAAAAAAACAACAATAACAAAACAAAAGACCAAGATCTCTGCCCTTTTGGAGTTTCCATTCTCATCGTTTGGAGACAGTCTACCACATCTGTCCTTCAAAACGTTATTTTTGTGCACATACTAATATACCCATATACAGGTGTGTATATACCTTTCACATCTACTAGGATAACTAAAATAAAAAAATAAAGTGTTAGTGAGGATTTGAAGAAATTAGAACTTTCATACATTGCTGGTGGAATGTAAAATGGTACAGCCACTTTGGAAAATAGTCTGGCAGTTCCTCAAAATGTTAACCATAGTGTTGTGACCCAGCAAGTCCACTTCTAGCTACGTATTCAAGAGAAATGGGAATATGTCTACATAAAAACATGTACACACTGTTCATAGCAGCATTATTCCAAATAGGCCCAAAGTAGAAAATCCCAAATGTCCATCAACTGATGAATGCATAAACTAAATATATGTGGCCTATCCATACAGTGGAATATTATTTAATAAAAAGAATAAAATATGGATACATGACACAACATGGGTGAACTGTGAAAACATACTAAATGAGAGAAGCCAGTCACAAAAGACCACATATTGTATGACCCCATTTAGGCAAATCCATAGACAAAAAGATTAAAAGATGCCAGAGGTGGGAGGGAGAGAGGACTGGGAGTGACTGCTAATGGGTATGGGATTTCTGTTTGGGGTGATGAAATGTTCTAAAATTAAGTAGGGGTGATGGCTGCACAACTCTTTGAATATATTAGAAACCAGATTTTTTTGTGTATGCAGGAAATTATATATATTTTATAAGTATGAATTTTATGGTAATATGAGTTATATCTTGATAAAGCTGTTTAAAAAATCCAATTGGATTATACTGTACATAAGTTTTATAACTTGCTTTTCTTTACCTCATTATTTTTTCCATGTCCTTAACTAATTTTTAGATGATATTACAGTATTTAAGAGCTCAGACTATAAATCAGATAGACTTGGGTTTGATTCCCACTTAATAATTTATGAAACTGAACAAGGTACCTAGCTTTTCTAAATTTCTGTTTTCTCATATGTATGATGGAATTTAAAAAGAACCCACCTCCATAGGATTCTTGTGAGGATTTGATAAGATAATTCATGTAAAGCACTAAGCTCAAACCTGGTATCTGAGAGATTTTTAGTAAATGTTTGTGGTTATTCTTCTTCTAAAATCTCAGTTTTAATTAATATATTGTTGTATAGATGTGCCATACTTGAATTAGTCCCTTATCATTGGTCATTTAGGTAATTTCTGATTTTTCAGTATTATAAACAACATTGCGATTACAGATTTTTTTAAAATGTGAAAGATTGTGTATCAGATTCCTACAATTTTGAGAGTCCTGTTATATAAGTAGCAACACTATGAGCTTTGGAGTCAGAAAGACGGATTTGAATCTTAGCTCCACTGGGTGACTTCTAGTGATTTGCAATTTTTGACTCTAATTTTCTTTTTTTTTTTTTTTTTTTTTTTTTTTTTTTTTTTATATTTTATTGATATTTTACAGAGAGGAAGGGAGAGAGATAGAGAGCCAGAAACGTCGATGAGAGAGAATCATCAATCAGCTGCCTCTTGCACACCCCCCTCCGGGGATGTGCCCGCAACCAATGTACATGCCCTTGACCGGAATCGAACCCGGGACCTTTCAGTCCACAGACCGACGCTCTACCACTGAGCCAAACCGGTTTTGGCTTGACTCTAATTTTCCTTGTCCAAAATACAGAATTAATAAAACCTACCTTTAGGTTGTGATAATTAGATGTAATAAAAGTAAGTAGCTGGCATGTGGGGGGTATGTAACATAAGACAGCTATTATGCTAGGTTCTACATGAAGGATTTCTGTTTCTTTTCTTTATTTTTAAAAAATACGTTTTTAGCCGAAACCGGTTTGGCTCAGTGGATAGAGCGTCGGCCGTGGACTGGGTTCGATTCCGGTCAAGGGCATGTACCTTGGTTGCGGGCACATCCCCAGTAGGGGTTGTGCAAGAGGCAGCTGAGCGATGATTCTCTCTCGTCGATGTTTCTAACTCTATCTCTCTCTTCCTCTCTGTGAAAAATCAATAAAAATATATTTTTAAAAAATACGTTTTACTGATTTTGGAGAGAGGAAGGGAGAGAGATACATTGATGTGAGTAAAAAACATTGATATGAGAGAGAAGCATCGATCAGTTGCCTCCTGAATGCACCCTTACCCATGACCAAACCCGTAACCCGGGTATGTTGCCTGACTGGGAATCGAATTGGCAACCTTTTGGTGTGTATGATGATGCTCAAGCAACTGAGCACACTGACCAGGGCTCTTTCCTTTTCTTTATAACAAATAAGTAAAATATACATAATCATTCTGTCATTTTTTTTAAAGTTTAGCATGCCTGACATTATGGTTAAGTAAGCTCTTTGAGCTTTTTGATTAAAACATGCCCTCAAAACTTTTTAATATTTGCCATAAAAATCTTGAGGCAGTTAAAAAAAATAACCTCATCATCACATGTTCTAAACCTGTGCTCTGAGACTTGGCACCATATTCTACAAGAAATCTCACAGCATGGGGACTTCTTTTCATTTGATCCCTCTCTCAGTTTGGATAGACGGAGGCTACTTGTTTGGTGAGAAACCAGTACAAAAAAATGGGGGCTTTTTTGTTCAGGTTCTGTTTTCTGAGTTCTGCTTTTGGATCTCTAAAAGTGTCGCCGAGGGAAGTGAGGGCCTGTGCCTGTTGGCAGGGTTACTTACACCCTCAGGGACACGTGTTCACTGGAGAGTGACCCTGGTTCACATAGAGTGACCATCTATGTTGGACTCCTGCAGTATACTCTTTAGACCTGCATTTTGGTGGCCTGTGTGTAGAGCACCTTTCTTCTGCTGAGACAGTCTTCAGTTATGTTCCAATCCAGAGGTTATAACCTGGTTACCTGGTCTCCTCCCTCATGCACAGATTGTGACCAAATTCACTCTCAGAGAACTATCTTATCTCCCTCTTCCTGGGGGCACCTTACTGATCAACTGCCCATTTTATCTACGTATAAAGTGGAGAGAACCAAAAGGCAGTTTTTACTGCTAGCTTCCTACATTTTGTTATTAGCCCTGATGGTCTGCATGGAAGGCTGTCTGCAGCACATCCTCACCACTCTCTTTCACTTTCAAGGATGACATATTCCAAGGAGATGGGTATCCTACTCTATGATATTTATCTGACAATAAGAGGTGAGGTTTGATTTTTCATAATAGTTTTATAATTGGGGACTGATAAGTGAAAAGGGGTTGTTTCTCACCCTTTATGCATTGACATTCTTGGAGAATCTGGTACTATCTCTGTGTCATGTGGCCATATCCCTGAATGGGTAGTCAGACTATGTTGAACCTTGCAGTCTCTGTCAGTCCCTTTGCAAAAGATGAAAAAGAGTAATTCATGTCTTTTGCACTAGAAAGACCCCAGTGCCCTCTTACTAAGCTTTAGCCCAGCTGCTTGCCTCTCACTCTTGCCCTTGCCCTCCCTCCTTGACTAGTATAATCACTGTGAGCCTGGGCATCCTTCTGGCACAGTGGCTTGGTGTTGCTCTTGCCTTTGGTTCTTCAGCGGCATGGCATGTGAGGGCTCTCAGGTGACCAGCTATATTTAGTTTGTATCATATCCACACAGTCCTATTAAGGGAGGCTGCCTTCCCAGTCAGCCTAGATGCTAGAAATGTAGTGATAAGTCAAAGTCCCTGCCCTTTTAGGAGCCTACTCTAATGGTTTTGATAAATGAATGGATGAATGGATTTCTAGAAGTTGAATTACTGTCTCAAAGAGCATGGCTATTTTAAGCTTTTGTATTCTACATATATTCTATTAATATAACAGTAACAGCGTATAGGAGTTGTTAAGTCTCATTGATTTTTGCTGAACTATCTTTTCAAGGTTTTGGTATTTCAATGAATTAAAAAAATGACCTCTAGTTTTAATGTGTATTTTTTTAAATCACCATTGAAGTTGTTGGGCTTTGTTTTAAGCTGGTTAAATCTTGTAGGAAATCCAGATATACAGCAAATGTATGTTAACAACTTGCTGATCCATTGATAAAGGTTTTCTCTCATTCAGATGCTTTATTCCATCTCACCTCCCCCCCAAATATATCAAAATGATGGATAGAAACAAAATAGGTTATTGATATTCTCAAGTGAAAAATCTTGAGACCTTAACATTTCCCATTCATCCCAGAGCATAACATTTTCTTCAGAAGATATAACTTCCAAAGGTAAATGATCCCTTTCAGAAGCAGTCTGCCTAGTGTCATTATTAGGAGTAGTGGTTAGATGGACTTAAGCTTGAATCCCAACACTCTCCTTACTAGCTGTGTGATCTCTTACAATCTTTCTGATTCACAATTTGCTCTTTACTAAAGCAAATGGGGATAGCGTACCTACTTTATAGGATTTGGGGGAGCATTAAATAAAATATATTTTAAACATTTAACATAGTTCATAGCAAACCTCAAGCAAAACATGGTAGCTCCTATCATTATTATTTCTTAAAGTGCACAACTAAAGTTACTTATAAAATTATTATAATGAATTTTACTAAAACAAACATCATGTTACATTTGTATTATATCAACTGTATAGGAACATTTACCATGAATCTGAAATAAAGGTTTTATCACATAATGAGTCTCTCTGTGTACTGAAGGATGACTGGGAAGAGACAAAGCAGTTGCTGGGGGCCAGCTGGGCTCACTCACTACCTATGCAAATTGTTCCCTTACGTCAGGCTTGCAAGTGCTGTTCAGATTTGTGTCTTGTTAAAATGGCTAATTATGGCCCATAGTGTGGCCAAGAGCTGTTGGCACTTGGAGCCCTGGAGGGGAAAGAAGGGATGAAAGCTGGTTTGGCTCATTGGATAGAGCATTGGCCTGGGGACTGAAGGGTCCCAGGTTCAATTCTGGTCAAGGGCAGATGCCTGGGTTGCGGGCTTGATCCCCAGTAGGGGGTGTGCGAGGAAACAGCCTATCAATGATTCTCTCTCATCATTGGTTTCTATATCTTCCTTTCCCTTCCTCTCTGAATTCAATAAAGATATATTTTAAAAAATAAAATAAAAATGACTAATTACTACATGATTCAAACACAGGGTGGGACAAAAAGTAGGTTTGCAGTTGTTCATATGGGAAATAATACAATAATTAACAAATAATAGAAGAATAAACTGTTGTGAGTACTCACAACTGTAAACCTACTTTTGCCTACAAATTTAAACTGCAAATGCCAAAGTTCTGTTATGCTGACTGCAATATCTCAGCTTTGAAGTAAAATAGCAGCCTCCCTTCCTGCAGGCTTCTTCAACTGTATCTTCAATAGTGAATCCTCATCTTAATGATGATTTATTCTCCCCAGCCTGCACTAAGGGCAGGAATGTCTGTATTTTAGGAAATTCAGAAGCCATCATAGAACCTTTTAGACTGGATATCAGCTCCTCTATGCAAAACTCATGCTCTACCTAAGCTGACCTTCAACAAGTAAATTATTTAGAGGTTATTTGATTTTTGTCTTTCTCATCCACTGGTTCATACACATCTCTTTGACCATGCCCTCCTTCTTCCCAGTGGGACCTTTTTTCTTTGTTTCTCCAGGATTTTAGTAGCAGGGTATATGTGTGTATATTGCATCCGGTGTACACTGAGATAAGAAATAGTACAGTAAGTCCTCACTTAATGTTGTTGATAGTTTCTGTGACTTTAAGCTAAATGATGTATAATGAAACCAGTTTTACCATAGGCCAATTTATATAAAGAGTTTAGTTTCGCCAAAACCAGTTTGGCTCAGTGGATAGAGCATTGGCCTGCGGACTGAAAGGTCCCAGGTTCGATTCCGGTCAGGGGCATGTACCTTGGTTACGGGTAATCCCCAGTCGGGGGTGTGCAAGAGGCCGCTGATCGATATTTCTCTTTCATTGATGTTTCTAACTCTTTATTCCTCTCTCTTCCTCTCTCTAAAAAAAAAAAAAAAATCAATAATATATGTATATATATTTTAAAAGAAAGCACTCTCTTAAAAAAAAAGAGTTAAGTTTCTATGGCATCTCATCAACCTTACAACAAAAAAAACATTGAATAAAATGTTATTTGAGGATCTGCTGTACAGGTACTTTTTATCAAAAGCTGGAACCTATATGTTTAAATTATCTCTGTCTCTGTCCACTGGATGCCTTGGCCTCTGAAATCTAAACTGATAGATATTTTCCCCTTGAATTGGTTCCAGGGGAAATCAGCCTTGTGGTCCCATCTGTTACATTATCAGGAAAACCGACAGAGAAAACTCACATCAGGAAGCCTCAGTACCTCAGGTAAGATGGTCTCTGCATCATTGGAGAGAACGCCCTCCACCCACATTCCATCCCTCTGGGAGAACAGCAGGGGCGATTCAGGTCACTGAAGCCTTTGGTCTGTGATGTTTTCTTTTTTACATAGTAAGCCCCTGAGTCCTTTGAATCTCAGAGCATGCCATAGTCATGGAATTTGCTCTCATTATATATTCTTTTGATCAGTAAAATAGAAGACATGTCAGCAAGGTATATCTCATTAGAATGAGTTTAAGTTTTAAATGAATTTGGGTGCTACTAAGGTCTTGTGTTTGGAGCAAGCTGTTTTCAGAGTGTTTTGCTCTATTTCTCTAAGATGAGCATTGAAAGGATCTGTCCTGTCAAGTAAGGGAGCCAGTTTGTCAGTGTCCTACCTTAAGGCCTGGTGTGAATGATTCCTTACACTTCCTTTCTGTTTCTAATTTAATGAAAATATCAGTTGTCAGGGACCCCCGAGATCATCTAGTTTAGCCTATTATTTATAAGAGGAGGAAACTGGGATTGAGAGAGGACTTGAATTTACTGGAGACCACCCAGTGAATTGATAGAAGAGGCCGGAGTAGGAGCCGGCCTCTTGTCTCCTGATCTGGTGTCCTTTAGGCCAATCCAGGACAGTCCTCCTCCTTCCTCTACTTCTTGGCAGCATCTCCCCTTCACACCATCTTTCATTCTTCTCTCTCTGCCCAGCAGTTTGTTCACCTTTCTTGGGTGTTCTTATCCTAATGATAAAGATCAGTTTAAATAGGGGTTAAAAGATAGGCATGAGCTGAGTGTCATCTTTACTCTTTAATTAGTTGAACTCAACTAGCATTGAAAGTAGGGAGAATAGTTGACTGAAAACCAGGTACAAGAGCTCCCTTTTAAGAGTTTTTGGGTTCATTTTCTTGATATGAGAGTCTTCTCAGGAAGGCCATTGAAGTTATTGCTAAGGGCTAAACTATAGCTGAAAATTCTCAACAGCTGAGTCATCAGGGTACTAGGTTTTAAACGTTGGGCCAGACATCCAGATATAAAGGTATTTTGTCTAGAGGTCTGGTTTCTGCGACATGTGTTTTTTACACATCCTGTTGGCTCTTTCGTAGCCTATTTTGAGGCAAGAGCAGGACAAAAGTAGTGCCTACAAGTTGGAAGGAAGCACTGCCTTCTATGCATTATGATGAGAATGTACCAGATTGAGAGCCAGAGGATCTGACTTTACCACTTGGTGACTGAGCAAAGCAGCTAGTCTTGCTGAATTTCAGTTTCCTCTAGGATACCTTCTTTGGTTATCTCATAAGTTATTAAATAATTAGATGCAATAATATGCATACAAGTATTAAATGTGGAACCTAGTGGGTACTTAATAAATATTCTGAAGTGATTGATCAAAGTGTTATAAAAATAACTGTTTCCTATAGAAATACGTGATTTGAGATAGAAGGGTAGTCAGCTATTTGAATAGTCTGATCTTATAAATGACCAGTTTCTTTGTTCTAGGAATACTTGTTGATTCAGAACGGAGGAAGTCCGATGCCAGCTCAGTCATGTCTCCCTTAAGAATCTCCCTCATTCAGGATATGAGGTCAGTGTGGGCTCAGACACAATAAGCCACTGAAATCCTGTTTCCAGTTGCTGCTTAGGTGTCCACGTTACTTACCAGTGTCTCAGTGACCTGTGCTTCCACAGCATCTCACTTAACCAGGAAGCCCTTCTCATTGGTCTTGTGCTTTATGATGTGTTTATAGAGCAGTTGGGTTTCCTGACATTTTTGGAGAATTATATCAAAGTATCTCAATGCCTAAGGGCTCGGGTTAACCTGGCTTTTTAAAAAATATATATATTTTATTGATTTTTTACAGAGAGGAAGAGAGAGAGATAGAGAGTTGGAAACATCAATGAGAGAGTCATCAACCAGCTGCCTCTTGCACACCTCCTACTGGGGATGTGCGGCAAACAAGGTACATGCCCTTGACCGGAATCGAACCCTGGACCCTTCAGTCTGCAGGCTGACGCTCTATCCACTGAGCCAAACCGGTTTCGGCTAACCTGGCTTTTTTTGAGAGTTGTACACTCACCCCAGCCCCCATCCTTTGCCAGGTGAGCCTATCTGGCAAAGCTACATGGGACCCAGGATTTAGAGAATAAGAGAGATGCAATCTCCCAGCGGTGGATAGAGCTTCTCACTCGGTCTCCCTTGGCTTTACAGGGGAGGTATTGGCAGTGAGTTCATCTCCCACCCACCCTCACTTTCTTTTTCCCATTTTCCCTTCAGGCACATCCAGAACATTGGGGAAATCAAGACTGATGTGGGAAAGGCCAGAGCATGGGTGCGACTCTCCATGGAAAAAAAGTTACTTTCCAGACACCTGAAGCAGCTTCTCTCAGATCACGAGCTCACCAAGTAAGGCCACTCCACTGGAGTAGACAGGCTCCCAGGAATGTGGGGGCGACTGGAAGCCCGGGTGGGAAGGGGGAATAGACAATATGTCATCACTGCTGTATTCAGCTAAACTCAAATTGCATATGAAGGTTTTGAAGCCTTTCCACTTCTATCTGCCGAAGAATAATTCTGCTGTATTTGTTCTCCCTATCTTCCCAATCAGCATGCCCAAAATGGCTTTCTCAAAGAGTAGTGGGAAGGAAGGGGTTCTCATTGGCTACCTTAGAGCTTGGAGCCTCCTCCTCTCCTCTCTGCACTCTGGTGACTTGTATATCACAGGCATTTTTTTCAGTCTCTTTCCTGAAAGATTCACACACACACACACACACACACACACACACACACACACATCTTTATCTCTTTTGTCCTCTCCTGGGCCCAGGGCAAGCCCACAGTAACTAAATCCTTGCTTTTCCTTTCTGGATCTTTACTTCTAAGGCAAGTTGCAGGAACCTATTATTTGTAGGGCAGATTTGTAAACATATTTGGCTTAAATATATATAAATATATTTTATATTTAAATATATTTTTATTGATCCCAGAGAGGAAAGGAAAGAGAGAGAGAGAAACATCAGTGATGAGAGAGAATCATTGATTGGCAGCCTCCTGCACACCCCACACTGGGGATTGAACCCGCAACCCAGGTATATGCCCCAGCTGGGAATCCAACTGTGACTTTCTGGTTCATAAGTCAACGCTCAACCATAGCCATGCTGGCAGGGCCCTTTACCTTAAATATTTAGGGCCTTCCTTCATTTGACTTTAGCCTAACTTTTCGTGTTCATTGCTAACTGATCACTTTTCTGAGCTCTCAAACCTAGTCAAACTGGTTTTCACATTCTATCATCCTCATTCTACGTGCCTGTTTAAATCTGTGCCATCCTTCACGCCTCTCTTTTTCTAGGAATGTTGAAGCTTATGGCTCTTTAAATTGCCAGAGAGCCTTGCATTTGGCAACTCATTATGGGCAGTCTTATACTGTGGTCCTTACCTGATTAATTCATCTAGACTATATTTGAGTGTAGGTACTTCCCTCTCCAGCACCTGCACATAGTAGGCCTTGTTTGGTGAAGTATCTGTTGAAAGCACCATATAAACCTGACTAAGTCGAACCTGACAGCTATACTGAATCCCATACCTCTTTGGCCATGATGATTACAGTCTTGGCAACCAGGATCGTTATATTCTTTTGTTTTTGTTTTTGTGTGTGTGTGTGTGTGTGTGTGTGTGTGTACATTTCTCTGTGCTGAGGGCCTGTGCATTTGGCTCTCTGTGTCCCCTCTCCTTGGGAAGGTATCATTGCTGAGCAGTTGCAGAAGGCCTACAGTGTCAGGCAAAGGAGTTGGTCTTTGATGAGTAAGCAGTGGGGATGCGGGGTGGAGATGGGAGAAAGTTAGAAAAGAGGAAGGACATGGTCTGTGACCTGGCTCATTCCCTTCATTGCCCTTTATTGTCTCTGAAGTGTCCCTGGCTTACATTCACATTCAGAGCAGGGTTCTCACCCGTGGGCCTCAGGTCAGCTGGGATCTGAGACTTGGCCTGGGAATGAGTAATGACCACAGACCTCCTGTCGTTGCTCTTCCAACACCACACACTGGGTGAAGCATTAGCAAGATGCCTGCGAGGGTCTATGTCTTCCCTGAGAAAACGGTATTTGGGCCCTCAGTTAAAGGAAGGAGAGAGATCCCATGGCCTCTGACACTTTACATTGTAGTAACATCCACCGTTGGACACAGGGTAGAGTTTGGTTTTTGTTGTTCCTGCTGCAGCTTAAGCCACTTTCCCTCTAGCCCTCAGTTAGAGTAACTGGCTTTGTTCCTTTTTCAGGTAGCTCTAAAGAACGTAAGGCTTGACATCTCATTCTTCCCCTAGCTGGCTCCTTCCAGAACTGAGTAATTCTAGCCTCTTTCCTCTCCTCTCGGCTGGGAGGCTGATGTGTTGTCTCCTCTCTGACAGAAAGTTGTACAAGCGCTATGCCTTCCTGCGCTGTGATGACGAGAAGGAGCAGTTCCTCTATCACCTCCTCTCTTTCAACGCCGTCGATTACTTTTGCTTCACCAATGTCTTCACAACTGTCTGTGAGTATCCCACTAGCCTTCTTAGTTCCTATCTCCGTGAGCCTGCCTGAGGCTAACTCACTGTCCCCCTTTAAAATATAAATATATTTTATTGATTTTTTACAGAGAGGAAAGGAGAGAGATAGAAACTAGTGACTATTTTTTTTCAGGCTCTCAGCAAGGATTAGAGGAATCAGCTCAACCTCGGCACAGTGCCAAGATGTGGCTAGTAACGCTTGAGTCTGTCACAGCAGCAATTACTAATGCAGGGGCCTTGTCCACGAGGTTGTGGACAAATTGGGGCATGGTTCTAGGATGGAAATTCTGTGGTCCCAAATAGTCAGCTGCATGTCCCAGCGTGCACTTTTGTTTCTACGTGATATCCATCTTCCCTCTCACAGAAGAGGGCTGTAGGCTTCAGTAGAAGCAGCTCTGAACTAGAATTGAGGAGACCCGAGGGAAACTGATTCCCTCTCAGTGCCTCAGAAAAGGCAACAGAACATGGCCTCTCTGGAGATTGTTACTAGAGTGCAAGAGATGATAGATGGAAGTGCTCTGAAAAGCAATTCAGTACAATGTCGACTTGGTGATTTAAGGAACAAGTTGACTTAGCTCTGAGGTTGCATATGGGCTTAGATCTTTGATGTTTGGGGGTAACCCGAAGGGGAGTGAGATTGACGGGAGGATTAGCTAATATTTTGAGCCAGCCAGAGACTACCTCCTAGTGACTTCCTGCTCCGGACTGTGCTATGGCTGCAATCATCTGAGCATGCCTGGAGCAGGCCTTTTCAGGTATGGGAAGGATTCCTGATCCTTCTCCATGTGTTTGTGGCTTCCCCTAAACAGTGATCCCCTACCATATCCTGATTGTACCGAGCAAGAAGCTGGGGGGCTCCATGTTCACCGCCAACCCATGGATTTGCATCTCGGGAGAATTGGGTGAGACACAGATCCTGCAGATTCCCAGGAACGTGTTAGAGATGACCTTCGAGGTACGTGTTGTCCGGGAACCACAACTCTAAGCTCCGTGGAAATCTGAGTTTGCAACAGATGCTTTTCTGGAGCTTTCTGCAAAGGTTTTTGGAGGCCTTGCTCTATCCAGTGTTATGCATCAGCACAGCTGACCTGTCCCAAGATGATCGGAGCCAAGGGTTGACTTAAGGGGTGGGGAGCCTGCCCTGTCTAGATAGTATCTGGCTGGAAGGCACTTACCCATCTAAAGACTTCCATACCTCCCTGGGCATAGTGTGCTGAGAAATCCCAAGACTTCTTTCAGCTGCTGGGCCCACATGCTCACAGAGACCTCTGGACCTCAGACGCCATCCCACTTCCAGAGCTGCCTGCTCCTGGGTCCTGTTCTCTCTGTAGGTAGCAGCCATTGGCCCCTCTTGAGATGGTGGGCACTGCTGGCTTTGATGACAGGTGGAACCATGAGCTCTGTCCCTGCCAGGTTGCAGGCAGCCAGTCAGATGTCAGCCTCCAAGGAGTGTCACTATTTTTTCCTACTTCCTTTTCCTACCTCATCTTCTCTATTTGGCTGTTCTCTCATAGTGCCAGAACCTGGGGAAGCTCACTACTGTGCAGATAGGCCATGACAACTCCGGGCTGTATGCCAAATGGCTGGTGGAGTATGTGATGGTTAGGAATGAGATCACAGGACATACCTACAAGTAAGTGTTCCCTCAGCTGTGCTCTAAGGTGCTGGGGCAAGGGTACCGCCAGGGGCTGTGTTTGATGCTTGGGTGTGTGGACTTCTCAAGGATATTGTTTAGGCTGTGATAGGTTGGGGCACCTTCCTTTTTGGCTCTGCCTCATGCACCTAAAAAAAAAAAAAAAAAAAAAATAGGAGGAGGGTTTACCAAGGGAAGATGGGTGACATTGCTGTGACAGGCTTCAGGCCGCCCATCACTCCCTGATTGTGCCCAGGGGATGGGTGAGCAGGGCGGTGAGGGATCCTCAGGGATGGCTTTGTTCATGGCTCTTTCTGAGCAGTAAGGGGATGGGCATGGGAGGAGCTGGCAGCTCTGACAGGCCATTGCTGACTGTAGGTTCCCCTGTGGCCGGTGGCTGGGGAAGGGCATGGACGACGGAAGCCTGGAGCGGGTCCTAGTGGGAGAGCTGCTCACGTCGCAGCCCGAGGTGGACGAGAGGCCGTGTCGGACTCCGCCCCTGCAGCAGTCCCCCAGCGTCATCCGCAGGCTCGTTACCATCTCACCCAACAACAAGCCCAGTAAGTGGGAAGAGAGGCCGGGCCCTCATGCTGCCCAGCCTGGGAAATGTGGACAGGTCTCTGGGATCTTGGTATGTTAGCCCAAATCCCAGCCTGTGAGCTGCCAGGAACCACCTCCATCATCTAACACTCTCCCTTGAGGCCTGGAAGGAGAGGGGAGAGCCATGGAGGCTGGCCTGGGGCCTCTGTACTATTTTATTTGATCCTAGAGAGGTGAGGGGTCTGCTGTCAGGCCTTCTCTTTCTTGGTTCCAGGGCTTCACAGCCAAGTCTTGGCCCTCTTTTGGTTGCCAAATGCTCCAGGGTAAAATGGAAAATAAACTTTACCAGCATCTCTTAGAGACAGAACTCGAAGGTATTGACTTTGCTTTTCCTCCCAAGATTTTAGGAAGAGCTGGCTTAGCAAAGTTCGGTGGGTGAGAGCTACTTTTCCCACGATCAGGCTGCCCTACCTCTCCCATGAGCCCTCACAGTGTCTTCAGTTTCCTGATCAGGCAGCTGAGCACTGTTAGCCTCTGAGATTGATGAGGGGTGTCTGCTTGATTTTTGTCAGAGCTGAACACTGGGCAGATCCAGGAGTCCATTGGGGAGGCAGTCAATGGCATCGTGAAGCACTTCCATAAGCCTGAGAAAGAGGTAAGCCTTCCTGCCCTCCAGCCCAGGGCCTTACATTGATTAAGAGAGAATAATGTTGTTCTTGGCCCGTGTGCTCGGACAGCCTGGAGTGTAGAGTGTGCCTCAGTTGGAGACTGAGCAGATTTCTTCCTCTGGGGCCTCTGCTTGGGTTACCCTGATTTCCTTACACACTAATGGCCCAACAGAGTCCTGGGGCCTCTAGTGAACAGTGTGCATTCCTATTTTCTTCAGGATTTGCCTGTCTCCCTGAATAATGGCCACATTGGCTTTGTCCCCTGGTGGGAACCCACATTCATCATCTATTCATTTATTCACTCACTCAATAGCTATTCACTGAGAGCTGTTCTGAGCCAGGCACTGTGCCAGGTGCGGGGAGAACAGACAAGGTCCCTGCCTGTCTTTCGCTGCCCTCCTAGCTGTGGGTTGTGGATTTGGGGATGCAGGGGTGGGAGGGCAGCTTGAGGCAAGCCTATCTCTCTCCCGTTTCCTTACCAGAGAGGCAGTCTGACGCTGTTGCTTTGTGGAGAGTGTGGCCTTGTCTCGGCTCTGGAACAGGCTTTCCAGCATGGATTTAAATCACCCCGTCTCTTCAAAAATGTCTTCATTTGGGATTTCCTGGGTGAGTTGGACTAGGATGTGTGGGTGGGAAAGCATGTAGAAACATGTTGACTCACCAACATAATGTGGTGCTAACCACTGGGGTGTGAAATACAGAAGCCAAATCAGGTAACTCTCAGATCTGTTGTTCGCCCTGCCTTTCCCCAGAAGTGATGACAGAAGTTCCCCCCACCTTCACCCCTCCCCTCCTGAGAACTGGATGGAGAAGATTCTCTCTAAGCACCTGTTGTATGTACAGATGCTTAGTCATGCGTCCTCACCCTCTTTCTTCGGAGATCTAGCAGGCCAGCCCAAGCCCAGTGTTGTGCCCACTGGAGAAGTTTTATACAAGGAGCTTCTCCTTCAAGAGTTTTTTTTTTGAAATCTTCAGACTAGAGAAAGTAGCATCTTTATATCAGGGGCAATGTAAAATTTAAAAATAAGGATAAGGAATATAGGAATCATTTTGAAAGGTGATGAGAGACATCAGAACACTCATGTTATTCTCATTAAGTTACTTACATCAACATTGAGAGGCCCATGGCTGGTGGCCTTCAGGACAGTGAGAGACAGGTCGGCTTGAAGAGGCTTTGTCATTGACAAGCTTTTCTCCTCTTCACAGAAAAAGCACAAACCTATTATGAGACTTTGGAGCAGAATGAAGTTGTTCCTGAGGAAAATTGGCATACAAGGGCCCGGAATTTCTGCCGATTTGTCACTGCAATCAACAATACTCCCCGGAACATTGGCAAGGATGGCAAGTTCCAGATGCTGGTGTGCTTGGGAGCCAGGTACATAGCAGCCAGCTGTGAAGGTGGTGCTGGAGCCCTGGTTGGTGCAGGGGTGGGGAGTGGCTGGTGACCAGGCATGCTTGGGTAGGTGAGGCCTGAGAGGACTGCCTAGAGTCCCTTACTTCCTTCATGTCCCATGCACATGGGGTGGGATCTGTGGGATGGGGGGTGAGAGTGTGTGTAGTGGGGGAGGAAAAGCACATTAAAAAATATATATTTATATATATTTATTGATTTCAGAGAGGAAAGAAGAGAGAGATAGAAATATCCATGTGTGAGAGAATCATTGGTCAGTTGGCTGCCTCCTGCACACCCTCTCCCCCTTTTTACTGGGAATCAAGCTCACAACCCGGGCATGTGCCCTGACAGGGATGGAACTGTGACCTCTTGGTTTATAAGTCAAAGCCCAACCAATGAGCCATACCAGCCAGGCCAAGAGCCACATGTTGATGGAAGGAATAAAACCACCACCCCACTGGAGGAATTTTAAAACGTATATATAGTCATTCCTTCAATAAACGTACAAATGTGCCAGGCCTCATGATGGCAGGAATAGAGATGGTGTGAATAGAGCTGAATGAAACATGGCCCTACCATGTAGAAGTTTACTTGTCCCAATTAAATACAGTACAAGGCAGAAGGTTGTGAGAGCCCAAAAAAGAGGTACACATTGTATTATACGGTGTGCTGGAAATACAGAGGAGGAAGATCAGAGAAGGCTCAGGGAGGAGGCGCTAAGGCCCTGGGACAGAGGGTCCTTCCCTATGAGGATAGAGTTGCTTAACTAACCGTGGGATTTTGGAGAAGCTACTTAACCTGTATGCTCCTCAATTACTTCTATAAAGTGAGGATTATAATAGCACTATTAGCATTATATCGTACTAGAGGGCCGATGCACAAAATTCATGCAAGAGTCGGCCTTAGCAGCCCCAGCTTCGTCCGGATGGTCTTTCTACTGTTTGGCCATTCAGTCAATTTGCATATTATGCTTTTACCATAGGGTTGCAGTGATGCTTAAATATCTTATAGCAGTGCGTGGTACATGCTAAGCTCTATGTGGATGTTGGCTCTCGGTATTACTCCTGGTGGTGGTAGCTGTGGGGAGGAAGGATCGGCTGGCTGTTGGTTAGAGACTTGGCTGTTGAGATGGATGAAGTGGTGCCGACTGGACTTGGTGTCTGTTCGGTGGTGGGTTATCTAGAGAGGAACAGGCCTGGTGGCACATGTCAGGGTTGACTTGGGTCAGGTTGGGTTGGTGTCCTGGGGCAGGGCAGCCCTCAGTAGGAGCCTTAAATTGCTGTGTAAGGCCTCTTTCCCAAGCCCTGTTGGAGGAAAAAAAGGGCTGTGGTGAACTATCCACTTCTCCAGCTTCAGACTTTGTTCAAGGTTTCCCCGGGGCCTTGCACTAACCGTCTCCCTTTCTTTCCCTTCTGACCACCCGGACTGATCGTGCCCTGCCAGAGATCACCTCCTACACCACTGGATTGCCCTGTTGGCCGACTGCCCCATCACCGCACACATGTATGAGGATGTGGCGCTGATCAAAGACCACACACTTGTCAATTCCTTGATCCGCGTGCTGCAGACATTGCAGGAGTTCAATATCACGCTAGAGACGTCCCTGGTCAAGGGCATCGACATCTGACCTCTCAGCACCAGCTAGCAACAGGACTGAGCAAGACTCACCCTGCAGCTCTGACCCGTCTTCCCCAAGGACTCAAGCGAGTTGTGCAGGAGACGGAGAGGAGATGTACACTCACTGTAAAAAGAAAACTAGAGGATTTTTGGAATAAATAATCTATTTTAGAGTTTATTTGCTGATTTGCTTTTTACACACTTTCATGTGAAAGAGTGATAGGGAGAGGGAGACGAGGTTGGGGCCGCTTATTTTGAAGCTGGCGCCCTCCCTCGCTGTGGCCGCGTGCTGGGAGCCTGCGGCCGCCCTGGACTGAGGCTGGCACCGCGAGCAGGGCAGCTCCGCTTCCTCGCCCTGCTGCGTCAGTGAGGCCATCCACATCGTTTTTAACCAATGTTTTCTATATTAACATTACTATGGATACTTGGCGTTCCTGGGCCACACACAGGTGTGCTGAGTGGAAGCCCGAAGCTCCAATCAAAGGGATTTTTAGTAGTGCCTCTTCAAGCACTGACAAGTCAGTCCACATCTTTTCTTTTCTTTTTCTTTTTTGTCAGTATTATTTGGGAAGAAGACATGCTAAGATGTATCATTATGCAGAAAGTCACGTTTCCTCTTGGCACGCAGTTGCGCAGAAGTAAACAAGCATGTTTTAACAGGTTTTCCTTTCCCCCATATTATTTATTTAACCCTCCGTTGTGTGTTTTAAGTCCTCCCTTTTTTCTTTTTTTAAGGAAAGAAAAAGCTTGTCACAGTCTAACTGGCTATATTATTGTTAAATTTATGTTGTTTTGCAACTTAGAAACCAGCTACCGTTTGGCCCACTTAATAAAACACCTGAAACAAAACTGCATGGATCCTGATTTTTATGGGGGTTTATGAGCGGTGGGCGGTGGAGGGTGCAGTGTGTTCTGGGTGGTGGAGGGTGCAGTGTGTTCTGGGCGGTGGAGGGGCGCTGGAGGGTGCAGTGTGTTCTGGGCGGTGGAGGGGCGCTGGAGGGTGCAGTGTGTTCTGGGCGGTGGAGGGGCGGTGGAGGGTGCAGTGTGTTCTGCCTGAGGACCGGGCTGCAGCATCGCTTCTCCCCGCTCCCCGCTGGCTAGCTGGCTCAGGGCTGCGGGCTGCCCAGGATGCCCTGAGGGGTGGTGTCTCCTGGGTCCTTCCCGCTGCAGCGCTTGGAGCTTTCACAGCTGTTAACTCACATGGTTATTTGAGAGGGATACACATAGGGGTTATTTTTCTACTCTACATAGAGGAGGCGAGACAGAGGAGGAAGGACCTGGCCAAGGTTGCAAAGGTCATCACCGGACTGAGATAGGATGGGTCGTTTCTTGAAGGGTAGGAAGACCAGGTGTGGGAACATAGGACACTTGAGATCCTGTCTACCTTCAGGAAAAAAGCCCTTTCTTGAGACCGGGGCTTACTTTTCCTGGGATGGCAGGTGTAGCTTTATGAGAGTCGTGGGAACCAGCTCTTCAAGCTGCTTTATGGAGGCACTGATCAGGTAGAACACCTCACACCAATATCCTCTTATGTTTCCCTGATCTCAGCATGTACTGTTCCCTCTGCCCGCAATGTCTCCTCTCGTGCCCACTTCCTGTTCATTGTTCAAGGAGTACATTAGGAGTCACCCATCATAAAGAATTCCTTAATTCCTGCTGGGCACCGTTAATCAGTCCCTCATTATACTCCTATAATTTCTTAGATGTTGGCATTTCGTCCATTTTTCATTGCTGCCTTCCTGTTGGGCCCACTTCCTAGCCTGAGCACCGAGAAGGTTGAGAGGGTCTCTTGTTCGTTTCATCCCTGGTGTCTGAAAGGTGAGTGCCCTGATAAAGCTTTTTGAAGAGATGACCAAGGGCACTGGAGGCGCCTGGGACCGCTGCAGTGCAGCATCCTGCCGGCAGGGGGCGTCAGTGGGCTGCACAACAGCTATCTAACTGAAGGACAATGGGATTCTTCGGGGGTTTTTTGGAAGTGGAGCTTCTGGAGCAGGAAGGGGGATTTCTGGCTGGGAGAGAAGGGCAGCATGGACATCATCTATGTATGGCTCTTATGGGCCTAGGCCAGAGGTGCCCTTAAGTCATGCTTGACACACATACCTCTTTTCCCCACAACCCTGCCAGGCAAGTGTAGGTTATCCCTGGTTTACAGGTGAGGAAAGGAAAGGTCACACCATTTCATAAGCAGTTTGCAGCTACCAGAACTGTCACTCTGGCTGTGGCTTTTCCACTGACCATTACTCCCTTATTTGATGCAGGTCTCTGCTCAGGTGTCGTCAGAGAGACCCACCCTGACTGCTCTAAAATGCCAACAGGTCAGTCACTTTTTACCCCCTCATTCTGTGTTATTTTCCTTCCTAACGTAATCTTTATACTCATTATTTGCTAATTCTAAATGTGTATTTTATAAGGGAGGGACATGGTCTGCTTTGTTCATTAAGTAATAACTGGCACGTGGTAGGTACTGTGGAACAAAGGAATTTATCGGCAGTGGTTAAGACTATGGAGCCAAAGTTCTTAGGCTGAATTCTTGCTCTGCTACTGTCATCTAGGGCAAGCTACATAACTTTCCCAAATGTCAGTTTACTTTCCTGTAAAATGGGAATGAGAACAGTGCCTGCATCGTAGGGTTGTTGTGAGGACTAAATGGCTCTACCTGTATGCTTGCAGTAGTAGTGTAAGGTGTATACTAAGTGCTCAATAAATGGTGGTGGTTATAATTAACCTATCATATGAAGCCTGGTTCCTGACTTGAAACCCAGACCTCTTGTCCTTAAGGAACTGAGAGGCAAGTTCTGGGGGGAGTGAGCTACCAGGGGAGGCACTTAGAGTAGAGGAATATCAGGAGTGGACATTGCATGTAGAGAGAACAGCACGAGCAAAGCCATGGATGGAGCTGTGAAAGTGCTAGATAGTGAAGATTTTAGGAAGTCTGGTGCTAGAGAGGAGTCCGAGACAGAGAGGGGAGCACTACCCAGGACAAGAATAGAGCTTTACCCGTCTCCCCAGGACTCCTCCATGTTCCCCTGCTCCCCATTCCAGTCCCAGCTACCTCCCTCCATTCAACTTCTTTAAAAAAAAAAAAAATATATATATATATATATATATATATATATATATAAAATCAATAAAGTATATATATATATATATACTTTATTGATTTTTTTTTTTACAGAGAGGAAGGGAAAGGGATAGAGAGCTAGAAACATCGATGAGAGAGAATCATCGATCAGCGACCTCTTGCACACCCCCCTATAGGGAATGTGCCTGCAACCAAGGTACATGCTCTTGACCGGAATCGAACCTGGGATATTTCAGTCCCCAGGCCGATGCTCTATCCACTGAGCCAAACTGGTTCCGGCCATTCTCAGGATCCTGAGATGACATTCTTGACATTATAGTAATAATCATTTAACTTGAGTTTCTTTTTGTTAATCCTCCCCCAAGGATATTTTTTCCATTGATTTTTAGAGGGAGTGGAAGGAAGGAAGAAACAGAGAAAGAAACATTGATATCACAGTGACACATCAATTGGTTGCCTCCCGCACATGCCCTGACCAGGCCAGGGATCGAGCCTGCAATTGAGGTACATGCCCTTGACTGGACTCAAACCCGCAACCTTTCAGTCTGAGGGCTGATGCTCTAACCCCTAAGCAGCTATTTTATCATTTGGGTCATATGATCCAGTGGACTCTATGGTGTTGGAAATGTCAGTGATGAGTAAAGAAGCAACGTAGAACTCACTGCAAACCCCAGTGAAAGAATCACACAGCAGGCCCTAGGCTTCCGGAGCAAAGCCATGCCATCCGCACCTTTTGAGAAACAGTCCCGGCATGTGGCTGGGCCCTGGCTGAAATGAAACGCTAGCCTTGGCCAGTGTGGCTCAACTGGTGGAAGCGTCATCAAAGGTGGTGTGTTCAATTCCTGATCAGGACACATACCCAGTTGCGGGTTCGATCCCCAGTTGGGGTGGATGTGGAGACAACCAATCCATATTTCTCTCTCATTGATGTTTCTCTCTCTCTTCCCTCCCTCTCTAAAATCAATTAAAAAAAAAAGAAATAAATAAAAATAAATGAAATGCTAGACCATGAGCATCGAGTGACAGTAGATCAAGAACTTCCCTTTATAAACTGGACTCTGTCAGACGGGCCAAGTCATAAAGCCAGGTGCAGCCAGCAGTATGTCATTGTGAGATGAAAATGGTAACTGAGCTTGGTTTGCTAATGGGTCAGCTCGGTGTGTGGTGGAAGCTGAAAATGGACCATGGCTGCCTGACAGTTAAGTTCGGGAGCTGCCTTGAAAGACAGTAGGAAGCCAGGGAAATCAAGAGAAAA
Source organism: Vespertilio murinus (assembly GCA_963924515.1). Classification (NCBI taxonomy): domain Eukaryota; kingdom Metazoa; phylum Chordata; class Mammalia; order Chiroptera; family Vespertilionidae; genus Vespertilio; species Vespertilio murinus. Next base: position 136,249,150 of record OZ004709.1, on the reverse strand, counting down.
ACCTTCCCAAGTGAGCAGAGCGGCAGGTGGTGCACCCGGCTATGGAAGGAGAGCTATATGCAGGGGAATATATACACACTCCCGGGCAGTGGCCAGTGGTCTAGCTGGCTGGTCAGAGGGCTGGAAAGGAAACGTCTGGAAGTCCAAGGACAAGAAGGTCTGAGTAGAGGCAGATGGATGGTCATTTTAGGAGTAGGCACCAAGTAGGAAAGGCTTTTATATCACACATTAGTACTTACCACAAAGCATCTACCATAGAAGAAAACTGAACAAACCCGTAGGTTAAATGACTCAGCCACTCTGTCATTGGCCATCCTGGAACTGGCTTAGCAGGCACATCAAGGAGTTGGTCACAGTGGCAGAGATGGAAGCTATTCTGGCTACTGCTGCCTCTGAATGTCCAATCTGCCAGCAAAAAGAGACCAATGCTGACTCCCAGATAGGAGGAGACCGACCAGCCACTTGATGGCAAATCAATTATACCAGGTCCTTTCCATCCCGAGAGAGCCAGCAGTTCATCTTCACAGGGACAGGGCCCTATTCTGGGAATAGGTTAGTGAGTCTTTTCTGCCCACAGAACCTGAGACAGCGCCAATACCCAGAAGGTCAGACCTACACATCCGTTCACTACATGGACTTGTGCTTTTAGTGAAATGCATGGGGTGGCATGTATGTCCACGCTCATAGGCTTACATTCACCTGTGGGACACCCGCCAGCTGCCTTGAACTTCCTGCACTCCTACTAATTCTGAGGAGGTGGGGCAGGCAGGCTGGGCACATGAAAATCCCTGGATCCTGAGGTTCCTTCCTGCCTTTCCCTGACCCTGCTGTTTCCTCTGGCGGTGGGGCAGGCCCTGAACACTTCTGCCCTGGCTGGGGTCCTAACGATCTCAGCTTCCGGAAGGTTTATTCTAGGGCCTGACCTTTAACTTGAGCTGCGCAGGCTGGACAGTTGTAGCAACCTGGGGACAGCAGGACTAATTTCCGAGAGCCCGGTTTCGATACCTTGATTGCTCATCCCAGAGCTGGGCCCAGGGCATCCCTGGATCAAACTGTGTTACTTTCCACCTTGGTTCAAATTCTTGAATCCCGATCCCTTGCTCTGTCCTTGGTAACTTCCAGCCTCTGGGACAGCCAGTACCATCCCTACCTCTGGGCAGTCACCGACCAGGCGGCTGTTCGAATCCCGATGCTTCACTTTCCCATAATGTTACTGTTCTCCGTGATGTTACAACCGAGAACCAAAACAAAGAAACCTTTAACCAAGATCTTGTAAGACTTGCTAAAAGCTTCCTGGCTTTGTGTGCCGCCTCTTTGTTTTAGTTTTGGCGTTTGGAGGCACCTCTGATGAGAGCTGGAATTGCATGGCTTCAGCCCACCACTGTGGCTTACCTGATTTGTACAGATTTTTAAAAAATTTATTTATTTTTATTGGTTTCAGAGAGGAAGGAAGAGGGGGAGAGAAGAGAGAGAAACATCAATGATGAGAGAAATCATTGATCGGCTGACTCCCACACATCCAAACTGGGGATCAAGCCTGCAACCTGGGCATGTGCCCTGTCCTGGAATCGAACCGTGACCTCCCGGCTCATAAGTCGTGGCTCAACTACTAAGGCATGCCAGCCAGACTGATATTTTATCTTAGGTATTATTTCTTTATTTCTTGCTATAGAAGTTGAGGATTTATTTTACTTTTCTCCTACACCTCCAGGATACATCTATATCTCCCCATTCTCCTGTCCTCCTGATGAAATGACATGGTAGTTTTGGTTTGACCAATATGTTTTACATTGTTATAGTTACATAAACACAGTTGATAGCTGCGTGGTGTGGTAAAATATGATAAATTGTCCTTTACTCCACAAATGTCCTTTCCTCTGGAGTTGTCTTGTGTTGTAGGTTGGGGGTTCCCCAAATAAACTCTAAGATGAAGTTTAGTGTATTAGATGTTTATTAGGGATTCCTTAGTATCGACACTGTGGAGGGAGGGGAAAATTGGGGATGGATTGGGGGAAGGGAGAAATCAGGATGACCTGTACGCCAGAGCCAGCACTGACTGACACATTCGGAGCTCTGGGCTAGAGTGGCCCTTCCGAGTGGTACCTTCTGAGTTTGTTTAGTTTCCTTGAATTAATTACTGATTTAAACCCAAGCCCTTGGCCAGTTCTCAGAATCTCCTTTCAATGTTTTAGTTTGTGTTAGACAGTCTATGCATTTTTACCTTCTCTCTCTCTCTCTCTCTCTCTCTCTCTCTCTCTCTCTCTCGTTCGCTCTCGCTCTCTCTCTGTTTTCTTTGTTAATCCTCACCAGAGGATATTTTCCATTGATTTTTAGAGGGAATGGAAGGGCTGTGGAGAAACAGAAACATCAATGAGAGAGACACATGGATTGGTTGCCTCCTGCATGCACCCCAAGCAGGGCCAGGGGTTTGTTTGTTTGATTGTCAGCACTGACTTCCAAGTCCTTCTAGAATGCCTTTCTGCACTGCACAGCCTGACAAGCTAATAAAACCAGCATGAACAGTAGTTCCAGACTCCCTTGCAGCTAGGGTCCTGGATATAATTTACATGGTGCCAGTGAAATGTTTTCATATGCCATTTGAGGAATGAGAGTGAAACAGAGGTTTGGGGTTTGTTTTGCTTATAAGAAACATTGTGGAGGTAGGTCTGTCGTCCAGTTTATAGGTGTTGAGAAGCAGTTGTTGGCAACTTCTTCATATCTTTTTTATTTTTTATTTAAAAAATATATTTTATTGATATTTTACAGAGAGGAAGGGAGAGAGATAGAGAGCTAGAAACGTCAATGAGAGAGTCGATGAGAGAGAACCATCGACCAGCTGCCTCTTGCACACCCCCCACCGGGGATATGCCCGCAACCAATGTACATGCCCTTGACCGGAATCAAACCCGGGACCTTTCAGTCTGCAGACCGACGCTCTACCACTGAGCCAAACCGGTTTCAGCGCTTCTTCATATTTTGATTCTTGAGAGGTTAAGTACCTTGTGCGAGGTTACATAAATAATAAGTGGTTGTTTAAGCTCAGATGTCTGACTTCACAGCTACTCAGAGAGTTCTTTTAAAAAAAATATGTTTTATTGATTTTTCACAGAGAGGAAGGGAGAGGGATAGAGAGTTAGAAACATCGATGAGAGACAATCACCCATCAGCTGCCTCTTGCACATCCCCGACTGGGGATGTACCCGTAACCAAGGTACATGCCCTTGACCGGAATCGAACCTGGGACCTTTCAGTCCGCAGGCTGACGCTCTGTCCGCTGAGCCAAACCACTTTTGGCTACTCAGAGTTCTTAAGTTCTGCCTATATTGTGCAGAAACAGTGGCTTTCCTGGCAAGTTAGGCCTGGTGTCTTCTGGGAATCGTTCCTGAAGGCCCAGCCTAGAGCTCACCCCTGTATTTATTTCAATAATTTTGTAAGCTTTATGTTCTTTTCATTACATACTTTTAAGGCCATTGGGATTTCTGGCACTGACACCTTCTCACTAGCATCATACAGGAAACATACTTCTGGGATCCAGACAGAGAGAGCCTATCTCCAAAAATTCCAGGTTTCCAACAACCAGAGGCAAGGACCTGAGCAGAGGAACTCAGAAAACATGGCTCCAGCCTGGCTTGGCCTCCACAGGTCCTGCCTCTATTGGGCTGGTGGGAAACGAGAATCCCTTTTACTTGCCCATCTGCACCAGAGTCTGCACCCAGTCAAATAAATAGTCTCATCCACCACTCGCGAGAGCCCCGCAGAGCCGGCGTGGTTACCCTCAGTTTACATATGGGGAAGCTCGGGTTACAAAAGGCTGATAGACGTCAGGATCATCGCTGACATCATGTCTGTCTGCACACTCAGCCTGTACCCTTTTACATTCTTAAAAATCTTTTGTTATTTACATTTAAAAAATCCTTTTCCTAATTATGAGTGTAACTAGATGCCTGATGCATGAAATTTGTACAAGAGTGGGGCTTTCTTTCCCCGGCTGCTTTCCTCGGGCATCTGAGACCCAGGTGGGCTCCCCCCTGGCCACCTGCAGGCACCTGGGACCGAGGCTTGGCTCTGGCCCCGGCTCTGTCCAGAATGACGCCAGAAGGATGTCCCATCTAACTAATATTATCCTTTTATTATTAGAGATACCCGATAATTAAAGAAATCTTGTCATTACAACCTTTGGTGTTATGGGATTATTTTTTTCTACACATGTATTTACATAATTGTAAATTCCCTGCTTCTATCGCACAAGCTGCCCAGTTTTTACGTAAGCTGTATTTTTTTCTTAAACACTGACCCGAACAATATTTTAGAAATAAGAATTGACAAACTGGCTTGTGTTGACCTATGATTAAATGCAAGAGCAAAATGGATCAACAGATAATTGCAAGGTACCACACGTCACAACTTATGTTATTAATAGGCTCTCTGAGCTAATTTAAGAGGGTTAAAACCCCTCTACTATCAGTAATCTTGTCTGATGATTTTAATGACTGACCAAAGTGTGTGTGTGTGTCTTCTGATTGCCGATTATCTTCCCACAGGCTTTAGGCAGTAGTTACCAGTGTTGCCACAAGAATGTAAAAGATGTTATCTGTTGCCCGTTCAGTGTAAATTGGTCCAGGATGATAACTCACCATCATCAGGTGTCAACAGTTCTAAGGCAGCAGGAGAAGTTCAGTTATTCTCTGCGGCTGAAAACGAACTACAGACAAAGCACACATTGAAAATTAGCATGGTCTTAAAAATTGGTTGGGATCAAGACTTCATTTGATTTTAGGTCTCTCAAAGTGGTAACAATAAAAACACAATAAAAACCACCTCCACTCCAGTTCTCCTTCTCCTCTTCCTATGGCAATATAGTCAGACGGTTCAATAGCTAAAAGCTGTAAGTGATAGTCACTGAAACCTCCCTCCCATTCTTTTTTTTCAAAAAATATCCTTAAATTGATTTCAGAGAGGAAGGGAGAAGGGAGAGAGCTGGAAACATCAATGATGAGAAAGAACCATTGATCAGCTGCCTCCTGCACATCCCCAACTGGGGACAGAGCCCACAACCTGGGCATGTGTCCTGACCAGATGGAACTGTCCCCCTGGTTCATGGAGAGATACTCAGTCTCTGAGCCACACCAGCCAGCATCCCTCCCATTCTTTTAAAAATATATATATTTTATTGATTTTTTACAATAAAAAGAGACAGAGAGTTAGAAACATCGATGAGAGAAAGTCATCTATCAGCTGCCTCCTGCACACCCCCTACTGGAAATATGCCTGCAACCAAGGTACATGCCCTTGACCGGAATCGAACCCGGAGCCCTTCAGTCCGCAGGCTGACGCTCTATCCACTGAGCCAAACAGGTTTCGGCATCCCTCCCAAAATACATTCTCTGAAATAAAAAATTCTTTATTTCTAGTTGACCCTTTATTATTTCTTGTTGATCCCTTTTCATATCCTCATAGGTCTCATTTATTTTATCGGCCTTTTCTAAGAGATTGTTGAGCAACCTTATAAGCGTGGTTTTGAACTCTATATCCAGTCGCTTTTTGTCCTCCATTTCTTTCGTTTGTGATCTGTTTCCTCGTTTCGACATTTTCGCTGCTTCCCTGAGTTGGTAGGTTGGGAGGATCAGCTGTGTCTATGCCAGGAGACAACCTTATTCCACTAGACTTGGAAACCTGCAAAAGCCTCTCTGAGTTCAGCTTGGATGGGGCAGAGTTTCAGGGTGGAGCCTACAGCCTAGGCTTCCAGTTAGCCCCGCCCTCTGAGGTTCCTGAGTCTCAGTGTACCTCAGTGTCCTTTGGTACTCACTGCAAGCACCTCTGAGAGAAAGGTGCCCTAGAGCTTCGCCTGCTACCAGACAGTGTAGTCTCTCCCCCAACAAGCCCACAACTGGGGTTCAGAGCAGTTGGAAGTGGGGTTAAGAACAGTCCGGAGTTTATGTCTCCTTCCTGCTAGGGCAATCTCGCAGCCCAATCAATCGTCTGTCCTCTGTGCGCGCAAATTTGCGCGACTCCGGAGCTCTGCCTTTTGCCGCTCCCCTGCGCTTCCGCCTTACAGCCCAGATTCCCCCTGTATGAGGCTGGGGCCTGAGGGTCTCACCCAGGACTGGGGTTCAGTGCAGTCAGAACTGGGGCTCAGCACAGTCCTGAGCTTTTGTCTCCTTCCCGCTGGGGCAATTCAGCAGCTCAGTGAACAGTCCCTCCTCTGCGCGCAATGTGCGCGACTCCGGGGCTCTGCCTTTCTCGCCGCTCCTCTGTGCTTCCGCCTTACAGCCCAGATTCCCCCTGTATGAGGCTGGGACCCCAGGGTCTCGCCCAGAGCTGGGGTTCAGTGCGGTCGGAGTTGGGGTTCAGCACAGTCCGGAGCTTTTATCTCCTTCCCGCAAGGGAATGCCAGCCAGGCACTCAGCCGCCCTCCTCTCCGGCTCCATCCTCTCCCCGTGCTCGCACCGTGCCTCCGTACCTTAAGCTTTTACAGCTCCTCTGATTGTCCTTCAGGTTTTCTCTTTCCTTCTTGTTGTAGAATTTCCAGTCAGTCAACTTTCCTGTAGTTCTGGATAGTGTCCACTTTATATTTTAGTTGTATTTTTTGAAATTGTTGAGTGCGGCTGCAGTTAGGCTTTTACCTCTGCCGCCATCTTGTTGCCACCTCTTATTTTGAATTTTAGATTAAATTGTTGAAGGTCTGTATTTGTTGCCATTTTGTTGTTCATATTTTTTATCTTTTTTCCCCTTCTTCCTCTTTTTAAAGAATACCCTTCAACATTTCATATAATACTGGTTTAGTGGTGATGAACTCTTTTAGCTTTTTCTTGTCTGTGAAGCTCTTTTTCGGCCTTCAACTCTAAATGATAGCTTTGTTGAGTAGAGTAATCTTGGTTGTAGGTTCTTGCTATTCATCACTTTGAATATTTCTTGCCACTCCCTTCTGGCCTGCATAGTTTCTGTTGAGAAGTCAGCTGACAGTCGTATGAGCACTCCATTGTAGGTAACTAACTGTTTTCCTCTTGTGGCTTTTAATGTTCTCTCTTTGTCTTTTGCCTTTGGCATTTTAATTATGATGTGTCTTGGTGTGGTCCTCTTTGGGTTCCTCTTGTTTGGGACTCTCTGTACTTCTTGGACTTGTAAGTCTATTTTTTTTCACCAGGTAGGAGAAGTTTTCTGTCATTATTTCTTCAAATAAATCCTCAATATCTTGCTCTCTCTCCTCCTCTGGTACCCCCACAATGTGAATGTTGGTATGCTTGAAGTTGTCCCAGAAGCTTCTCACACCATCCTTACATTTTTGGATTCTCTTTTTGCTCCTCTTATTGGGTATTTTTTTGCTTCCTCATATTTCTTTATATTATATCATATATAATTGATATTTTACAGAGAGGAAGGGAGAGAGATAGAGAGCTAGAAACATCAATGAGAGAGAAACATCAACCAGCTGCCTCTTGCACACCTCCCACTGGGGATGTGCCCGCAACCAATGTACATGCCCCTGACCGGAATCAAACCCGGGACCTTTCAGTCTGCAGACTGATGCTGCTTCCTCATATTTCAAGTCGTTGATTTGATTCTCAGCATCCTCCACTCCACTGTTGAATCCCTATATATTATTCTTTATTTTATTGGATGTCTGCTTAATTTCTAACTGGTCCTGTTCCATTTTTTGGGGAGATTTCTAGAAGATTCTTTAGTAACCTTATAACTGTGGTTTTGAACTCTATATCCAGTAGTCTGCTTTCTTCCATTTCTTTCATACCTCCCTGTCTCTGCATTTTTGGCTGCTTCCCTGTGTTTGTTTCTATGTATTGTGTGGAGCTGCTATGTCTCCTTGAGTTGTAGTAGGTGTTCTTTAGGGCCCAGTGGCTCAGAACTCCCCAGTCACCTGAGCTGGGAGCTCTAGGTGCACCCCTTTGTGGGCTGTGAGCACAGTCTTGTTGTAATTGAGCCTTGATGGCTGTTGGGTCACTGGGAGGAATTTACCTCCAGGCCAACTGGCTGTGAGGAGCAGCTTCAACTGCAGTGGGAGAGCCACTGTGCAGGGGACACCCCTGTGGAGCAGGACTTGCTTCATCGGGGCTCTGGTGCTCACTGAACCTGCCCCTTGAATGTGTCACTTATGGATGTGAAGAATTGTAATCTGGATGGTCTGACACTGGCCACTGGGTACACTGGCTCTTGGATCTCCAGGGAGGTGCAAAGTCAGCCATTGCCTGGGGCCACCCAGCAGGAGCTACAGAGAGATCTGCAGAGCTAGATCCTTTTTGTGCTGGCTTTGGAAGTGTCCAGATGAGGCCCAAACTATGAATCAAGGCAGGCTGGTGCTGGTGCTGGTGCTGGGTCTTGGCCTTTGATTGATAGGTTTGGGGCTGCCTGACACAGCTGCAGCTTGTTTGAGAGATTTTATCCCGAGTAAGGAAAGGCTATTCATATGCAAAGGCTACTGCGCACAGCTTGGGTGGGGTTGTAAATTGGATGAGGCAGGGTCTCAGGGAATCACCAGGGTGGAGCTGACAGAAACGGCTGCCAGTCAGCCCTGCAACTGGGGAGGTCACAGCATAGGAACAGTGATCCCTGTGCGCACCTCCCTCTGGGAGAAAGCTGCCCTAATTTCCTGCTCCCATGCCAGGTAATCCAGTTCCTCCTCGTATGTGTCTGTGTTCCCCCGAGCCTTGCCCTGGTGCTGGAGCTCAGAGGAAGTAGGACCTTGCAAGTTCAGTTCATGTCACTGGCCTTTTAAGAGGAACAGCTGGACCTCCAGCAACCTCTGTGTCACTGAGCCCCAATCTGCACTGGTTTTTACAGTCTGTAGTTCTTACTGCCTGAAGGGATGTCTTTTCCCAGCCCTGGGACGCTGGGCTGGGGGGGCGGGGTCTGGTGTGGGGCTGGAACCCCTTCTTCTTCCTGGCAGCCTCCGCAGAGACAATCTCCCTCCAGATTAAAAAAGCAGCACTGCCAGACCAGCCCATTCCGTGCCTCCACACTTTCTACGAGTCTCAGTGTGCTGTCTTCTTTACCTCTCTACTTGTAGGACTTCCATTCGGCCAGCTTTACAGCAGTTCTGGGTGATGGTTTGGAAGTGTCCAGATGAGGCCCAGCTATGTTCTGTGTAGAGGCTGAGAATGAACACGTATTATCTCTCTTTTCTGCTGGCTGTAAGCTCCTTGAGGTAGGCTTTGCCTCAGATTTATCTTGTATTTCCCACGGTGCCTAGCAGTGTCTGGCACACATACGAGCTGTATGGAGCAGTGGTTAAGGAGGAGGATCTGATGCCAGATGACTTGGCATTGAGTAGGATTCAACCCTATCCACCCATCTTTCTCCCACCTGAGGACCACTTACTACTCAAAGCGTAATGGAGGGTTATGTGGAACTGGATAGGAACATTCTTGGCTATAACTAGCGGAAAACTCAATTCAAAGAACCACAATGAGATACCACTGCCCATCCATTAGGATGGGTATTATAAAAGCAAACAAGAAAGCAAAAAAAACACGCAAGCCAGGAAATAAGAGTCGGTGAGTATCTGAAGGAATTAGAATGCGAGTGCATTGCTGGTGGGAGTGTAAAATAACACTGCTGCTATGGGAAACAGTCGTGCCCTTCCTGGAAAAATTACAAATAGAATTACCATACGATCCAGCACATCCACTCCTTGGTGAATACTAAAAAGAACTGAAAACAGAGACACAAATATGTATACACCCATGATTACAGCAGTATTACTCATGATAGCCAAAGGGTGGAAGCAATCCATTGACAGATGAACGGATAAACAAAATATGGTATACAATACAATGGAATATTATTCAGCCTTAAAAAAGAAAGGGAATTCTGACACATGCGACAATATGGATGAGTGTTGAAGACATCATGCTCCATGAAATAAGCCAGCTACAAAAACTATATGATTTGCCAAAACCGGTTTGGCTCAGTGGATAGAGCATCCGCCTGCGGACTGAAAGGTCCTGGGTTCGATTCCGGTCAAGGGCATGTACTTTGGTTGTGGGCACATCCCCAGTAGGGGGTGTGCAGGAGGCAGCTGGTCGATGTCTCTCTCTCATCGATGTTTCTAACTCTCTGTCCCTCTACCTTCCTCTCTGTAAAAAAAAAAAAAAAAAAAAAAAAAAAATCAATAAAATATATTTAAAAAAAACAAACAAAAAAAACTATATGATTCCATTCATACGAGGAGGTCCTTAGAGTAGTCAAACGCACAGAAACAGAAAGTAGAATGGTGGTTGCCAGGAGCGGGATGGGGAATGACCAATTATTATTTAATGAGTAGAGTTTCAGTTTTACAAGATGAAAAAAAGAGGTGAATTGTGGCAATGGTTACACAATATGGATATACTTAGTGCCACTAAGTTGTACACTTTAAAATGGTTAAAGTGGTCATTTTTATGTTACATATATTTTACCACAATTTAAGAAAGTAAAAATAAATTTTAAAAAGGCATCATCCATTAAAAAAGAAGGATGTGTATTGGCACATATCACCAGAGGTGCTGAGGTGGGCGTGCCTCCGGGAAGGCGTCTCAGTGTTTCTCTTGGCTTCCCCTCGGCCCCTTGGTACCGGGAAGGCTGTCCCTGTTCTCCTTCCCCACAATAACATCGCGGGAAGAACAGAGAACCCCTCCATTCCAGCCTTTCAAACAAAGGGCCCAAGATTCACTTTGATTGGAACATTGTCAAATGCTTATCTCTGAACCAATGACGATTGCCAGGGGCATGGAACGAAACGTGTTGTCTGAAGCCAGTTCCAAAGCCTGGCATTGAAGGTTGTGCAGCTTCCCTCCTAGGAGCCAGACTGCCTCAGGGAGGGATGAATATCTGTTAGGAAAGAGGAGGGGACAGTTAGGGTAAATAACCAAAACATTTACTACCTCACATCCAGTTCGGACATATTGAAAAAGTTTTCCAGGAGATATGAAAGACTCTACAGAGAAGAAATTAATGTGCATGCAAGAGCAGATGGGTTTTTCCTTCCGGCATTCGTCCTCAGGATCGGCTAATCTGCAGACTTGAGTATTTCACCCATAGCTCATTGTTTTCTTGGAGACATCTCAGCAAACACCTTTGTCCTTGGGGTAATCAAGATGTTCCACTTATTTATTCAAATAGTTATTGAGACAGATGTCCTATTTTTTCATTCAAAGGGAGCAGTGTGTGTAAAAGAAAAAAATGTATAAAGGGAAAAGTGACAAGCTCCTCATGCAAGTAATTTTATGTTACTGGAGCAGAGCTTATAAGAGAGAAGCAAGGAAGGTAAAATGGGATTGAATTATAAAGGTCTTTGGCTTGGCAGCTCTTATTTCAATTTATTTATTGAAGTAAAACACTTATGGCCGGCTGGCCAGGGTGGCTCAGTGATTGAGTGTTGACCTATGAACCAGGAAGTCACAGTTTGATTCTGGATCAGGGAACATGCCTGGATTTCAGGCTTGATCCCCAGTGGGAGGCATGCAGGAGGCAGCTGATCAATGATTCTCTCTCATCATTAATGTTTCTATCTCTCCCCTCTCCTTTCCTTTCTGAAATCAATAAAAAAATCTTTAAAAAATACAAACACATGCCGAAACCGGCCTGTGGACTGAAAGGTCCCGGGTTCGATTCTGGTCAAGGGCATGTACCTTGGTTGTGGGCACATCCCCAGTAGGGGGTGTGCAAGAAGCAGCTGATCAATGATTCTCTCTCATCGATGTTTCTATCTCTCTATCTCTTTCCCTTCCTCTCTGTAAAAAATCAATAATATATATTTTAAAAAATAAATAAAAAGTATATATATATATATATATATATATTTAAAAAAAATACAAACAGCCGAAACTGGTTTGGCTCAGTGGTAGAGCGTCGGTCTGCGGACTAAAAGGTCCCAGGTTTGATTCCGGTCAAGGGCATGTACATTGGTTGCGGGCACATCCCCGGTAGGGGGTGTGCAAGAGGCAGCTGGTTGATGTTTCTCTCTCATTGACGTTTCTAGCTCTCTATCTCTCTCCCATTCTCTCTATAAAATATCAATAAAATATATTTTAAAAAATACAAACACAATAAAGTGCATAAGGTGCATAATTTCCAGACATCTCAACAAATTTTTACATATGGGCACAATCCATGTACACCCAGATCTAGCGGAACATTTCCAGCATTCCAAAGGTGCCTTCATGCTCCTTCCCAGTCAATGCCCGTCCCCAGAGGGAACTACTGTTTTGGATTCTATTGCTATGAGTTAGTTCTACCTGCTCTTAAACTCCACAGACGTGGGATTTTACAATATGTACCCTTTTGTGTCTGGCTTCTTTCACTCAATGTGATGATCATGAAATGCCTCCATGTTGCTTGTTTCAGAGTTTGATCGTTCTCTTGCTCCGTGGTATTCCACTGAATGACTATTCCACAGTTTGTTCTGTAGTTGGTGGACATTAGGGTTATTTCCAGTTCCCTGCTGGTATGAACACAGCTATTCTGAACATTCCTGTACATGTTCTTTGGGTGCCCTTATGCACTAATTTCTCTGAGGTATACACCCAGAAGCAGATAGGCATGTTTTGCTACAGTAGATACAACCCAACAGTTCTCCAGAGTGGTTATATATATATTAAGTATTTTTATTTTATTTTATATTTTATTGATCTTTTACAGAGAGGAAGGGAGAGAGATAGAGAGCCAGAAACATCGATGAGAGAGAAACATCGACCAGCTGCCTCTTGCACACCCCCTACCGGGGATGTGCCCGCAACCAATGTACATGCCCTTGGCCGGAATCGAACCTGGGACCTTTCAGTCGGCAGACCGACGCTCTACCACTGAGCCAAACCGACCTCGGCCAGAGTGGTTATATCAAGGGAGTTTTGACTTTAGCCCAAGGAAGACTGGGAATGGTATGAAGTTTACATTTCACTTTGGCAGCCACTGTGGAAGGTGCACAGAAAGGGGGTGAGATTCCAAACAGGGAGACCCGTAAGGAACCATGACCAGGGGCAACAGACCAGCTGAGGGACGATGGGGCCCTGAGCCAGGCAGCTGTGTGGAGGAGGAGGATGGTTTTGAGAGATGGTGTGAAGGTCGAGTTGATGGGATTGTTTGGATGTGGTGGGGAGAGAGTGAAGTCCAGGATGCCTGCCCGGTCTCTGAGTTGGTGTTGGCAGAATGGAGGTGACTTCTCGAAGAGAGAGCCGTGAGGAGGGGCGGGTCTGAGGAAGAGGAGCTCCCTTTTGAACAGATCCAATCCGAGGGCCTGTGGAGGTGGCAGTAGCCAGCAGGCAGTTGGAAGTACAGGACTGAAGCTAAGGGGAGAGATCTAAACTAGGGATTTCTAGTCTGGAGGCCTGGGGATGAGTGAACCATAGGGAAGTGTGTGTGACAAGGGGGTCCCAAGAAGATGATCAAGAAGGCTTTTCCTGCCTGACCAGTGTGGCTCAGTGGTTGAGCATCAATCTATGAACCAGGAGGTCACAGTTGGATTCCTGGTCAGGGCACATGCCCAGGTTGTGGGCTTAATCTCCAATGTGTGGGGGGTGTGGGAGACAGCCGATCAATGATTCTCTCCATCATTGATGTTTCTGTCTCTCCTCCCTCTCTGAAATCAGTATATATATTTAAAGAAGGCTTTTCCTGAGAGATAGGAAGAAAGCCAGGAGTTTGCCTCCTCTGGTAAAAACTCAGGGGAGGGACATTTTCTAAAAGGAGTTTCCAGAGACTGCCGAGGAGTCAGGAAGATGGTTATTGAAAAGTGTCCTATGAACACTGAGCTTAAACTCATCATTCACAGTCAGGGATCAGAAGTCCACACCAATGAGACGGGGCTGGCTGGCTGGGCTGCCTCTCCCCTCCAGGCTGTTTCACAGCCCCAGTCCGGGGCAGTGCCCGTGGCCTCTCAAAGTTTGTGGGGACCTCGGCTGGACAACAGAGGGCAGCCGGCAGCCAGTGCATGGCCCTCAGAGCCCCTCCTGACATCGGAACACTGGAGCATTGACATCTGCACACAGATTTCCCCACGGAAATCCCCGGTTGTGAGCCATCGTGGCTTTAACCTGAAGGGTCAGAAAGGTTGCCCAGGACGCCGGGAGCAGCCAGCCGAAAGCACATGTGTGTGAAGGAAGGCTGGGGCACACAAACCAGAGCCCAGAACGTTTTTAAAGATCTGTGCGCAGTGGCGAACTTTTCCAGGAAACATAACAAAAACGGACCCTCCTGGGCAAAAAGCACTGGGTCTTATCATTGTTCGCTTGTATTCTTACTGGAACATAAACCCGGGGAAACAGGGAAGGGGAAGAGCAGCGCACGGCTCCTCTCTTCCGCAGGCGCCAGGGCTGGAGGAGGCTCCCGCGGCCTCACGGGCAGCTTTATGTAGTATTTATACGCTCTGGCTGGAGCTACGGAGCGCCACGCCACACAATGGGCAGCTTCTAGTTGGACTTTAAAAGAAAATAACTTTGATCGCTTCAAAAGCAACGGAGCCTGATGCAGCGCGGAGAAGAGAGGGCAGTAATTTACGGCCGCGTTAAGGACACAAAGACAAAGGCCGCGGGGACGTTTAGCTAAGTGAAGACTTAGCGATGTGTAAAATCCACCCTTGTGCCTTGAAGAAGCGGAGCGTCTCTGCCCGCACCACACAAAGGGGGCGGGAGGGAGGGGCCAAAGACTGAACAAGGGGATGCAACCTGCCTTGCCTTCCCTGGGGACGAAAAGGTCAAAAAGAAAACAACACAGAAAAGTTATCTTCTCAGGTTCTCCACCAGGCAGGAAGGCCCCACCAGGCAGACTCAGCCTGGCCGCCATGGGCATGGAGGGCAAGGACCTGCGCCCGAGAGCGAGGGGTGCAGTGCTGGGGTGGGGGGACCCTGGGAGGATGGACCCTAGGAAGATGTTTTTGTGTATGAATTTTTGTGGTATTTCTTTCCTTTTTCTTCTTCTTCTTCTTCTTCTTCTCCTCCTCCTCCTCCTCCTCCTCCTCCTCCTCCTCCTCCTCCTCCTCCTCCTCCTTCTTCTTCTTCTTCTTCTTCTTCTTCTTCTTCTTCTTCTTCTTCTCCCCGCCCCCAATCAAAGGAATGACTAGATATAGACATAGACACAGGTATAGACATAAATATAGATACACACAAATGCACGTGTATATATGTGTATATTCACAGGAGGAATGTAATAAATACAGAGACGCTCAAAGAACATAAACATCCCTGAGGACGGTGTTTGTTGAATCTAGGAGTTGCTGCTACATTTCTTCCAGGAGTGCTGCTGAGCGTGGTGGGACGCAGTCTTGGGTGCATAGGGCGGTGCGGGAAGGCCCCGGGCAGTGTGTTCCCGTAGAGCAGTGCTTCCCAAACTTCTCTCACGGTGAGAGTCACCTGGTGGAGTTGTTAAAACACAGATTCCTGAGTCCCAACTAAGAAGCGCTAAACTGGAATTTTTGGGAGCATATAGGTAAAATTGTATACTTAACTAGTGCTCTTAGAGGGCAGACGGCAGCTAGTGCATGGCCCACAGAGTCCCTCCTGACATGGGAACACTGGAGCTTAACTAGTCTGCCCTTAACTAGTGCTCTGAGGTCCCTCAGGGGCCAGACCTGACCTTGACGAGGTCAGGAGGTCACAGGTACCACGTGTGCCCCAGGCCAAGTTGGGGCTGGCGAGTCTTGTCCCTGGTGGCTCACCCTTGACATCTAGCCCCCTTTCCCTTCACCTTTCAGGCTGCCCTGAGGAGAGAGGACACTGGTTTTTGGGGGAAGTGGGCACTTTCTGCTGTGGCTCTGGGTTCAGGGGTGTCCCTGAGAGTCTCAGGGGTCCCCATGGGATCCAGGGGGCAGGTGGGCTGCTGCCTTCAGAGTGCGTGGGGGCAGGCGGTCAGAGGGCAGAGCAGGGAGCGGTGCAGAGGGGGTCTGAGGCCAGCAGAGAACTGGGGTCCCCTCTTCACGAGCTCTCCTGAGTGGCAGTGTGTGTGCAATCACCCCATCCATCCACACGTGTGTTCCCCCCCAAAGTGGAGAGGCGGGGAAGCCCTGAAGGGGGCTTTGGGGTCTGGGGACTATGGGACTCGGAGGCCCCCAGGACACTCGCTGGGTGCCCATGCCCGAGCAGTTCAGGTGGTTAGCAGGCTGGCTGTGCTCCCGAGGGGACCGGGTCAAGTTACATTGCGGGACCCCGCACACGGGCCGGGCAGGAGGCTGAGCCCCAGCAGGAGGGGGGCCGGGTCCCGGGCCAGGGGGCGGGCGGGGGCGAGGCCCACCGGGGTGACAGCGCCCTCGGGCCGGCCACGGTGGCCGCGCCCCCTGCGCCCGCGAGCGGGGCGGGCAGGGCCGGAGGGGAGGTCCGGAGGGGAGGACCGGAGGGGAGGCCCGTGTGAAGTGCGGCCGGGGCGGCCGGGCGGGGCCAGGCGGGTGTCAGCACTCGGCTCCGGAGCCGCCGCCGCGCCTGCCATGGGGGCCGCGGGCCGCGGCTGCCCCGGGGCGGCCCGGGCGCTGCTGCCGCTGCTGCTGCCGCCGCTGCTGCTGCTGCGGGCGGCCGTGCTGCCCGGCCCGGGCCGCGTCCCCGCGCCGCCCGAGGGTGAGTGTCCGCCGTCCGGCCGTCGGCCGCGGGCGCACCTGGCGGGCGGGCGGGCGGGGCGGGCGGGGGGTCCCGGCTTCCCCGGCCGCTCGCCCCGGGCGCGGCCCCGGACCGGGCTGCGGAGCCCCGCGTGGCCCCCGCTCCCCGGGGCCAGGCCGAGGCGCCACGACCGCGGGGGCTGGAGGCCCAGGGCCGGCCTCGGACCCGGGGCCGATGACGGTTCTGTCCGGCAGGGCCCCGGAGAGTGCCGGCCGGTCAGACGCTTGCTCCCCTGCCGAGCAGCGCGCAGGGCACCGGGGTCTCAGGTCCGGCTCCTCCTCGCCCGGAGGGAATCGGGGGGCCGCGGCCAGGGCACCCCAGTCCGTGGCGGCAGCTTTGCTCCTGCTCCGCCGGGGGTCCGGGGGTCTGGGGGTCCGGGGGGTCGGGGGAGGGTGGCTCTCCCGGGGCTTCGGGGTCGGCTCCCTCCCGGGACCCTGCTGCTGGACGACCCCGGGATCCTGCAGGCAGCCACCAGCCCGCCCGGCTTTGGGGCCGGCGTGGAATGGGACTCCGGACGGGCTCCGCTAACCGAACTCGAGATCCTTTCAAAACTTTTGTTTCTCATGAACCCCCTGGAGTGATGTCAACCAGGACACACCCCTGCCAAGGCCGGCGTCCAGGCTGAGAGGGCGGGCGGGGGTGCAGAGGGGTCCCGAGTACCACTCCCTCCGTGCACCCCAGGGCATCATCCCCGGGAGGAAGCTGCGGCCCGCGCACCGCTCCTGACACACGTGCAGGCATTTACTGTTCCTGCCCCGGGGAGGTGGGGAGGCAGGAAAACAGTGAGGACCCTGCCTGCTGGGGGCAATGAAAGGAGATAAACGTGGGGGGGCACATCTTGGGAGACACCTCCCCTGCCCTCGGGGGTCCTGGTCGGTCGGCTTCCCGGAGGGGGTGGATCTGAGCTGAGTCTGGAAGGCGCATGGACAGGGCGGGGAGTATTGCAGCCAGAAGGGCCAGGCTGTGCAGTGGGATGGGGAAATGGGATGGTGCGTCCCCGGGGCTCGTGGGTGGGCCGGTGGGAGATGACTTTAGAGAGGGGCCAGGGCCGGAGCACGCAGGGCGTGGGGCCCCCGGCCAGGAGCTGCCGCGCTCTTTTGCAGATGTGGACGAGTGTGCCCACGGGCTGGACGACTGCCACCCCAACGCCCTGTGTCAGAACACACTCGCCTCCTACAAGTGCTCCTGCAAGCCTGGCTACCAAGGGGAGGGCAGGCAGTGTGCGGGTAAGTGTCCCCGGGACCCGTGGTGGGTGGGCCGCAGGGGAAGCTCCCCACCTCCTCCTGTAGTGGCCACTCATGTCGGTAAAAGTCCTGCCCCTTCCCTTGAGTCACTGCCCCCCCCCCATACCTCCATACACACACACACACACACACACACACACAACACACACACACACACACACACACACACTCTCTCATCTTCAGGGACTGGGAACATCAGGCCTTCCTCGGAGCTGATCACACAGTCTGACGTGGCCAGCTTCTAAAAAGGAAAAGAGGTGTTTTAGGATCTTTTGGTGCCACTCAGTTTGGGGGCAGAAAGTCATCGGCCGTGTTTTTTGATCGGGAGGCTGTGCCAGCCACAGCAGCAGATCCTGCTCTCCCCTCTGGCGTTTGTACCTTCTCTCTGGGGTCTGACTGCCAGGGTCCTGCCCTCCCCTGCAGGCTCTGAGCTCCACCTTGTCCAGGTCTCTGGGCGGCTTGGTGTTGTGACCCACCACCCTTGAGAGCGACACTCAGGGCTCAGGGAGTTCTGAGCCACCCACCCTCCATTTTACAGATGGGCATGCTGAGGCCCCGGGCAGCTGGGAAAGGGCCTTGTGGCTATGGTCATGCAGTTAGCCCGCAGGTAAAAGGAAGTCAGGAGCCCTGGCCCCGGCCCCACGTCTCTTCTGTTCACTCAGCCTCCCACTGTCCCTCTTTGGTTGGGTGAGAAATCCTATTTTATGGTCTCCTTCTTGCTGAGGAGCAAAACTCCTGCCTCTTCCACCAGAGGAGGCATGCGCCTGGTCAGGTGCACAGCAAGTGGGGCTGGTGGTCCATCCATAAAGCCCTTCTGCGTCTTTTTTTTTCTTCTTTTTTTCAGAGAGGAGGGGAGAGGGATAGTTAGAAACATCGATGAGAGAGTAACATCGATCAGCTGCCTCTTGCACGCCCCCTACTGGGGATGTGCCCGCAACCAAGGTACATGCCCTTGACTGGAATCGAACCTGGGACCCTTCAGTCCTCAGGCCGATGCTCTATCCACTGAACCAAATGAGTTAGGGCCCTTCTGTGTCTTTAAATTCACATTTTCCCAGAGACAGACATCCATCTCTCTAGCTGCCCTACATCACGGGAAGCCGAAAAGCTACCTCTCCCTGACACATCTGTCTGTCCATCCCTCCATACCGCACCCTCACCATCTTAAATACTTTATTGACAGTATTGGAATTCACGCATGTTGGTACCCAGCTTGGGGGGAAAATGTCCACTTTTTCATGGTGTCCTCTGGTCCCTGGGTCCTCTCGGGGTGCAGGAACTAGGCCCCGGCTTCTTCCAGATAAAGTGCCTATTTAGTAAATGATGTCAAATGACAGGTGGCAAGAGTTTCCTTATTCTTCGCTGTTGGGGTATAATCGCTAATAAAATTGAATTGCTAACAGTTCATAGTTGAAAAGTCTACTATTGAATTTAAAATAGCAATTGATTCACTGGCATTGTTGCTTTTATGTACTTCAATTGCTTTTTAACATAACACATGATTAGTGTTACAAAAAATTAAGCAACATAGCCCTGGCCGGTTTGGCTCAGTAGGTAGAGCGTCGGCCTGTGGTCTCCAGGTTCGATTCCAGTCAAGGGCATGTACCTGTGTTGCGGGCACATCTCCAGTGGGGTGTGTGTGCAGGAGGCAGCTGATTGATGTTTCTCTCATCGATGTTTATAACTCTCTATCCCTCTCCCTTCCTCTCTGTAAAAAAATCAATAAAATATATATATTTTTTAAAAGTGAGGCAACACAAAAATGAAAAAAAAAGCCAGAAAATTTTTCCACAGGTAATCACTATTAACACGGAGCATATATTCTTTGCATTTCAAACCCAAACCCTAGGAACATTTGCTCTTTGAGTACTCGAAATATGTATAAACCTAGTGAGTAAGGACGTCCTGTTTAGTTTGGACTTCTTGGTACAGGAGTCCAGAAGGAGAAGGACTGCAACGATTTAAAGATGTGACTCCTTTATGTGTGTTTCTTGGCTTATTAGTTTTTAAGTCTCTTGGGTCCAATCCACGGAATCATTTGCTCCTGTCTCCACACACTTTCTTCTGCCCAGATGTTGGAGATGTGAAAGTGTGGGCCCTGGAAAGTCTTTTTTTAAACAAAGTGATTCATAAGTGGCTTGAAGTATCTAAACATCTTTAGATAAAGATTTTTTATTTTAAATGATCTTTGTTTTTATCTCAGACTCCAGGGAGGGGATGTTTCAGTGGTCGGTAATCAGCATATGGTCCTTACTTTCCAGTTTAGGGAACTGAATGAAGTTTAACAAAAGTGAATGTGAACTTGACCTTTGTATAGGAGGTGTATTTAAAAAAAATTTTTTTTTTTACTTAGAGATTATTTTAGGCTTCAGAAATTTTGCAAAAATAGTGCAGAACTCATATGTGCCCTGCATTTATCTTACTCAAATATTAACAACTTATATAAATACAATACAGCATCAAAACCAGGAAATTAACATCTCCACAATATTAACTAAACTGTAGACCTTATTCAAATTTCACCTTTTTTTTCCTTTCTTTAAACGTTCTTCTCCCCTGCCCCCTCCCACCCCGCCCCACGATCCAGCTCGAAGTCCCACATGACGTTTTATCTGTCGTCTCTCTGTCTCTTCCAGCCCGTGACAGGCCCTCAGTCTTCCCTGGTCGTTCCTGTTACGGACACTTGATGAATACAGTTTAGCTCTTTTGTTTGCCTTATATTTCCTCATGATAAGCATTGATATGGCAGGAATTGAAAAGCTAAGAGTTATAGATCTATCTATCTATCTATCTATCTATCTATCTATCTATCTATCTATCTATAAAAGCCTAAGCAACTGAACAACAGCTTGTCCAGTTATTATGATGCACACTGACCACCAGGGGGCAGATGCTCAATGAGGAGCTGTCCCCTGGTGATCTAAGAGTTAGTCCCTCCTCCTATGCCACTGCCCTGTTCCCATTCCCCCTTCTCTCCACCTCTTTCCCCACCCCCTGTGGGTCACCGTCTCCGCAGTGTCTGTTTTTCTCATGATGAGAGTGTGGTTATGCGTCTGGAGTAACACCACAGCGAAACGGTGACAAGGCTGCAGCGGAGGTGCCGCTGTGCATCCCATGGGGAGCTCGCAACGGCAACGTGTTAACAGGTGATGATACCGTTGACGCCTGGCGAAGATGGTATGCTCTGGGTTTCTCCGCTGCAAACTTAGTATTTTTTCTTTACATAGACACATGGCGTGGGGCCTGTACACTCAGCCTGCGCTAATATTCTGTTTCTTCTGAAAATGTTGCCTTTGGATTTTAGCATCCAACTGTTTTTTTGCTTGCCCACAACAATTATTGCTATGATGTGTGCCTCTTGGTAATTTTGCGTTTCCATTGTTCCTTATACACCCATTAAACCGGTATTCTTCTATAAGGAAGAGTCCTTCTCCACTGTTTATGTATGCATTGATTTCCATGTTTATGTATCAATGCCAGTATGTACTTGTGGGTATTTATTTAATTACTAGAGGCCCGGTGCATGAATTTGTGCACGGGCAGGGTCCCTTGGCCTGGCCAGCAATTGGGGCTGATGGAGTGGGGGGGGGGGCAGCCAGCCTGGGGGAGGGCCTGCGGGAGGTTGGCCAGCCATGGGAGGTTGGCTATGGGAATGCACTGAGCACCAGGGGACAGCTCCTCCATTGAGCATCTGCCCCCTGGTGGTCAGTGTGCATCATAATAGCTGGACAAACTGTCGTTCAGTCGCTTAGGCTTTTATAGATATATAGATATATAGATATAGATAGATGTAGATATAGATATAAATATAGATATAGATAGATAGATGTAGATGTAGATATAGATGTAGATGTAGATGTAGATGTAGATATAGATATAGATATAGATATAGATATAGATGTACATGTACATGTAGATGTAGATGTAGATGTAGATATAGATACATTTAGATGTAGATGTAGATGTAGATGTAGATATAGATATATAGATATATAGATAGATGTAGATGTAGATATAGATATAGATATAGATATAGATATGTTTAGTTATTTATTTCTGGCTCAAATTGTTTCAGCTTTAGCCATTAGGAGCTCCATCACCTTGTTGGCTGTGTCCTTTTTACATGCTCCCGTCATTTTTATGAGAAATTCCTAATTTTCTGGCGCCACAAAATGCTCCAAACTCATCTTCTATTTCCCCCCTGAAAGCAACCACTTCTCCAAGGAGCCCTGATTCCTTTTATTGAAAAATTGTGTATAGAAACCAAGATCTGGGTGTTTGCTGTTTTCATTGTTACTGGGGTGATTACTCCTGGGTCTTCTCAGTGGACAGAGTTAGAAAATATACTAGCATGTATGTTTATTAGCCACACGTACACACACACATCTCTATTGTTTTTCTAAAGACATGTTTTTATTGATTTCAGAGAGAAGAAGGGAGAGGGAGAGAGAGGTAGAAACATCAATGATGAGAGAGAAGCATCAATTGGCAGCCTCATGCATGCCCCCTACTGGGGATCATGCCTGCAACCTGGGCATGTACCCTGACTAGGAATTGAACTGTGACCTCTTGGGTTCATGGGTTAATACTCAACCACTGAGCATACCAGCCAAACTGTTAATGTTTTATATCTAACTCTGTGTGTGTGTGTGTGTGTGTGTGTGTGTGTGTGTGAAACTGAGTTGCACTGATACTTTGGGTTCCAAAGCAAATCCTACAAGATTTATTCTAGCCTCCTTCCTTGCTCATTCATAACTTTTTTCTCCAACAGAGAAACTTGGCTCTTATTATCTGAAATATATTTACCAATCCTAGCTTGTTCAATTCTAGTATACAAATTAAGTATTTGCATAATTGCCAGTCTATGCCCTGAGCGTAAAACAGGTTTAGCCATTAGAGGACAGTCTTTGTATACAGCTGTTGTTGTTTTTAACCTTACAATAGCCAGTCCAGGTATTGCTTTCAAAGTTACTTCGGCTAGTGCTTTTCTTCCCCATTCTCTGTGGTGTGGTTCTATGACAATCCAGTATATTTGTTTGTTCCCCACTATCTG
Source organism: Vespertilio murinus (assembly GCA_963924515.1). Taxonomy (NCBI): domain Eukaryota; kingdom Metazoa; phylum Chordata; class Mammalia; order Chiroptera; family Vespertilionidae; genus Vespertilio; species Vespertilio murinus. Next base: position 136,226,285 of record OZ004709.1, on the reverse strand, counting down.
TATTTCATTTTTTATCCCTTACTTCACCCCCATCCCTGCGTCTTGGTTAATACGTAAAACATCACTATGGCTCTGAGAGTCAAAGCTGTACGAACGTTCAGAGAAGAGCTACTCCCTCCTCCTGTTCATGTCACTCTGTTCCCACTCCTCCTTCACCCCACCCCTTTTCCCACACTCTGTGGGTCACCATCTCTGTAGTTTCTGGTCCATCCTTCCTATATTTCTTCTTTTTTTAAAAAAATTAAGGTATTATATGTGTACATAACTTACCATTGCCCCCCCCTCCTATTCATGACCTCCCTCCCCAGAGTTCTATGTTCGTTGGTTGTACTTATATTCATGCATATCAGTCCTTTGGTTGTTCTCTTATCTCCCCCCAGGTCTCCTTCCCCTCCCCGCTGTCATTTGACAATCTGCTTGTTTTATGGTGACTATCTCATGACCACATGGATAGAGTCAGCTCCTCCTCTGGTTCACACCGCCCCTCCCCCCGGGTTCCACTGCTTCCCTGGGACACACGGCTCACCCAGGGCACACGGCCCCCTGGGACACATGGCTCACCTGGGACACCCAGCCCCTTTTGGGGACACTGCTCACCTGGGGCACACGGCCCCCTGGGACACACGGCTCACCCGGGACACTTCCTATATTTCTTTTACACAAATGTGTATTTTATTTTTAAACTATTTTCTTATTATAATTTACATACCACAAATTCACCAATTCTAGGTAAGTGTACCAATTAACGATTTTGGGTAGATTAGCTGAGTTATGCAACCATTACATAATAAAGTTCTCCGACATTTTCCTCATCTCAATCAGGTCCCTCCTGCCCATGTGCCCAGCTTCTTGTTCCCTGCTCCAACTCCAGGCAACCACTAACTCTATAAAGTTGCCTTTTCTGGACATCCTATATAATAAAAACCCAATATGCTAAGTGTCCGGTCATCAGGTTGGCTGTTCAACCAATCAAAGCTAATATGCTAATGATATGTTAAGGTTGCTCAACTGCTCGCTGTGACATGCACTGATCACCAGGGGGCAGACTGTCGACCAGTTGACCAGTCCCCATGATGTGCACTGACTACCAAGGGGCAGATGTTACAACCAGTTGGTTAGCTTGCTGCTGGGGTCCAGCTGATAGGGACTGATTGAGACAGGCCAGACACACCCTGGAGCCATCCTGTGGCCCCTCCCTGGCTGGCCAACATTCTGTGTCCCTCCCCAGCCCCGATCATGCACCAGTGGGGTTCCTCGCCCTGGCCTGTGCCCTCTCGCAATCCAGGACTGCTTGGGGAATGTTAAAGAGCCAGTTTTGACCTGATCCTGCAGGCCAGGCCCAGGGGGCCCCACTGGTGAACGAATTCGTGCACCGGGCCTCTAGTTTCATATAAGTGGAGTCATACAGTATGTGATCTTTTGAGTTTGTCTTCTTTCACATAGCATAATCCTTTTGGGATTCACCTATATTGTAGCCTTTATTGGCTTTTCGTTTCTTTTCATTGCTGACCAGTATTCCATTGTATAGATATGTATATTTTATATGTATAAATATACATTCACCAGTTGATAGACATTTGGGTTGCTTCTACTTTTTGCTATTATTATAATGTTGCTATGAAAATTCACCTGCAAGTCATTATGTGGACATGATTTTACATTTATCATATATATATATATATATATATATATATATATATATATATATTATTTGGGGGTTATGCGGTAAATTTATGTTCAAAATTTTAAGGACCTATCAAATTGTTTTCTAAAGTGGCTGTGCCATCTTATATTATCATCAGTAATCTGTGAGGGTTCCCATTTCTTCATTTCCTTTCCAATATTTGTCATTGCCTGTCCTTTTATTATAACTATTCTAGTGAGTGTGAAATGGTATCTCATTATGGTTTTAATTTGAATTACCCTAATAATTAACAATGTTGAGCAACTTTTCATGTTGCTTATTAGTTATTCATGTATCTTCTTTGGTAAAATGTCTATTTAAATCTTTTGCCCATTCTAAAATCGAGGTGTTATATATTTTTAAAATATTATTGAGTTGTAAGAGTTCTTTGTAAGTCTTTGAAAAGACATGTGATTTACAAGTCTTTTCTACCAATCTGTAGCCTGTCTTCATTTTTTAATGGTGTCTTTTGAAATGCAAAAGTCTTTAGTTTTGTGAAAGCCCAATTTATAAATTTTAAAATTTATGAATTTTGTGTTTGGTGTTGTATCTAAGAAATTTTTTACCTAACTCTAGGTCTCAAAGGTTTTCTCATAAAAGCTCTATATTTTCTCTTAAAAGCTTTATCGTTTAATTTCCTACATTTAGGTCTCTGATCCATTTTGGGTTTGATTTTTCATATGGTGTTAGATAAAGCCTAAATTTATTTTTTTCCATATGGATACCCAATTGTCTTAGCACCATTTGTTGAAAAGACTATCACTTCTTCTGACAAACTGTCTTAGCAATTTTGTCTGAAATTAAATGACCATAAATATAAGGGTTTATTTTTGGATCTAAATTCTGTTTCATTGACCTCTATGTCTGTCTTTATGCCTCATTCCACACACTGTCTTTTTTAAAAAAAAATATATTTTATTGATTTTTTTTTACAGAGAGGAAGGGAGAGAGATAGAGAGCTAGAAACATCAATGTGAGAGAAACATCGACCAGCTGCCTCTTGCACACCCCCTACCGGGGATGTGCCTGCAACCAATGTACATGCCCTTGACCGGAATCGAACCCAGGACCCTTCAGTCTGCAGGCCAGTGCTCTACCACTGAGCCAAACCGGTTTCGGCCACACACTGTCTTGATAACAATAGCTATATAGTAAGTGAAAGCCCCCCAAACAATTTTCCTTTTTCAAAATTGTTTTGTTTCGGTTTTGTCGCTGTTGTCGATAATCTTCACCAAGGATATTTTCCCAATGGTTTTTAAGGAGAGTGAAAGAGAGGGGGAAAGACAGAGAGAAACATCGATGTGAAAGAAACATATTGATTGGTTGCCTCTTGCACTAGCCCTGACCAGGGCCTGGGCAGATGGGGAGCCTGCGACCAAGGTGATGCCCTTGACCAGAGTCCAACCCAGGATCCTTTGGTCTGCAGGCCAACGCTGCATCCAGTGAGACAGACTGACTAGAGCTATTTTGGTTCTTCTTTTGCATTTCCATATAAATTTTGGATAAGCTTACCAATATCAACAAAAACACACACACACAAAAAAAAAACCATGTTAGAATTTCGTGTGTGTGTGTGTGTGTGTGTGTGTGTGTGTGTGTGTTATTCCCTTATTTTTCTACACAAAGATAACGTAGTAGAGAGGCTTCTTTGCATTTTTCTTTTATTTAATAGTGTATCTTAGAAACCACTCCAAATCAGTCCATAGAGATCGTTATCATTGTTGTTGTTTTTTTTTAACAGCTGCGTAGTAATTTGCTGAGTACGTGTACCATAATTCTTCAGTTACTCGGCTCTGACTTATAACCTCTGCATTTGAGTTGGTTTTAGTATTTTGTAATTACAAATGCTGCAGTAAATAATTATTTGCATATTTACTTTCCTGTTGTTGGAGATTCCCAGAAGTGGAGTTGCTGGTTTAAAGATAAGTGTATTTGCCTCCATGCTAAAGAAATAGCATCTGACCCGTTTACCTCTCTTTTATTCCTCAGACATTGATGAATGTGAAAACGAACTCAAAGGAGGCTGTGTCCACGACTGTTTGAATATTCCAGGCAATTACCGCTGCACTTGTTTTGATGGCTTCATGTTGGCTCATGACGGTCATAATTGTCTTGGTAAGCACAACGGTCGGGAACGGCAATTCTCCTTTACCCTCCGGCACCCCATCCTGGGCTTTCCTTTGATGAAATACTCATTAAAACAAAAGGGGATCAGAGACTTGTGTTTTCTGGCCCCCTAGAAATCAGACTCTGATAGAAAACCCGGGAAAATGTTTTAGTTATATATATATATATATATATATATATATATATATATATATATATTGATTTCAGAAAGAAAGGGAGAGAGGAGAGAGAGATAGGAAACATCAATGATGAGAGAAAAATCATTGATCGACTGCCTCCTGCACACCCCTCACTGGGGATCCAGCTCACACCTGACCGGGAATCGAACCATGACCTCCTGGTTCACTGGTCGACGCTCAACTACTGAGCCACGCTGGCTGAGCGTGTTTTAGTCTTTATTGTGATCCTTCATAATATAAATCCTCCATTAGTCCAAGAAGATGGGCAGGCTTCATCATTACTGCTCACTGACCTTTTTAGCATTGACTTGTCACCTTTAAGATCTTTGGTTTTGTGTTAAAAGGGTCTTGACTTAAACCCTTATAACTCTTTCCTGCTGTAGGTGTCTCTGTCCTAGAACTAGGTGAAACTACTTGTCCTGAAGAATCCGAGTGTAGGCTTGAATCTCAGCCAGGTAGACAACCCCCCCCCCCCGCCCTCTTTTTTTTTCTTGAAATAGAGAGAAATCCAAACAGAAACCTTCCATCAACATCCTTCTAAGTATTCCACTAAACAGAAACATCTGTTGGAGTTTCAGCCCCCGAGTTAGGGGCTATAAGTGGTGTTTACATTGGTTTCTTATGCCAGGAATGAAGCAGAACTTAGAAATAGCAAGCCATTGGGCAGGGTTGTGTGATAGATAGCCTCGGAGGGTGCCGTACACCTGGCAGGCAGGTATTTGGGTCTGTGTGCACTGGAAGGCTGCTGTCATGCCTTGTGTGGGAACACACGATGGGAGACACCTGGCATCGGGTTCCTTTGACACTGGTGACCCCTCATGGGGGGCTGACCCCCTGATGTCCACTGGGCTGACCGAGGCCCTGGCCCTGTGGGGACAGCTGTGCAGATGCTCCCTGACAGTGCAGTGGGGATAGCCGCGTGATCCGATGCTTTGAGGTCAGCACAGACGTCACCGATAAGTACGGGCAGCACTTGTGTTTTGTGTGGAGCATTTTCCTTTGGGACTAGGCGGTCAGGCTTTGGGTTAGCCACGTGGCTTGGTGGAGGGCTGGAGCATCGCTAAGCCCTTTTCAAACTTTCGGGCCATCGGTACCACATTAGAGAGACGATCCTGAGAGCAGCAACACATTGAGGTCAATGAAACAGTCAAAAAGAGGAAACCACTTTCAGTGTGTTTGTTGGGAAAGCACACACTGTGTTTTATATTGTGATGGTTGTTTCTTTTTTTGTGGTTGTTGGTTTTTGTTTTGTTGGTACCATTTTCTGGGGGAGGAAATCTCACATGTCCCTTTGATTTGCCAACAGCGGCACTTTGAGGACTTGGATCTGATAGCAGACCCAGTGTCATCAGAGTTATGCTCAAACACACAGCCTGGGAGAAGTGTGAGCTTCCCTAAGATGCTTAGGAGTTAGGACCCGGGCCAGGGCTGGGCGGGGTGGTTCGGAGCACAGGCCCGCTCAGAAATCCCGAGGCCCGGTCCTTCCTTGCGTGGCCGCTAACACGAGATATTTCAGCAGACTGCCTCCACCTCCCGGCCCTGGGGGCCTCTCTGTGGGCTTTGTGGCAAGGATCTGCTCTGAAGAGAGATCCTGAGCACCCACGGGCCCTACCTGAACAGGCGAAGGATTCTTTAACCGGAAGGCACGGGGGAACCAAGAAGGGCAGGCCCGCAGAGGCCTCTCTGCCATTCACCTGGAGGCTGCTGGCCGGAGCACTCTGTGGCCAGGAACAGCTCAGGGCCAGGGCTTCCCAGGAGTGGCCGCCTCCTGTGTGCCCTGTGGGAGGAGCCCTCACCTCTCCGCACCCCCCCCCCCCCAACCACACCTTAGCCGCAGGCGTATGAGCCAGAGTCTACAGAGTAAAACACCACTGAGCTCTGGCACTGACCCCAGAGTCCTCCGCGATCGGAACTGCCTGTGAGCCTGGAAAATGAGCCGCAGCCCTCCCGCCCCGCGCCCTCCCCGCGCTCCGTCTCTGTTTGCTGAGCGTCTGGGAGCAGGCAGCGCCCTGGGTGTTGTGGCAGCGGTTCTCCGGTTCTCCGGTTCCCGGCGCTGGCTGCGCATCGGAGTCACGCAGGGAGTTTTAAAACAACACTACGGCCACTGCGGCCGGTGTGGCTCAGTTGGTTGGAGTGTTTGTTGTCCCAACGCCAGAAGGTGGTGGGTTCAAGTACTGGTCAGGGCATGCGGGGAGGCAATCAATAGATGTTTCTTCTCTTTCTCTCTCCCTCCTTCCCCTCTTTCCCCTTCTCTCTTTCAAAATCAATAGAAATGTGTCCTCAGGTGAGGATGACTAACTAACTAAAACAATACCATGGCTGCCAGAATCAGTGGATAGAGCGTCAGTCTGCGGACTGAAGGGTCCCGGGTTTGATTCCGGTCAAGGGCATGTACCCTAGTTTTGGGCACATCCCCAGTAGGGGGGTGTGCAAGAGGCAGCTGGTCGATGTTTCTCTCTCTCATCGACGTTTCTAGCTCTCTATCCCTCTCCCTTCCTCTCTGTGGAAAATCAATAAAATATATTAAAACAATACCATGGCTTAGGTCTCACCCAAGATTACTTCTATTAGTGTCTCAGAAAGCAGATTCGGGCCTCGGGGTTCTTGACGTGCAGCCCGGGGTGTGAAACCCCGCTTTACAGTCCGGAGAAACCCACCAACCTTAGGGGTACCCACGTGCGCCTGTGAAAGGCACACACTCCGCATTCAGCGGATCAGAGCGCCTCCGCTAACCCAATGGCACGTTTCTAACTGCTTTGGTGGGAGAAACCTGGGCTGAGGTGTGGCAGCTCCGGGGAGAGCACACCTTCCCCAACAGCAACACAGGACTTGGGGTCCAGGGAGGCAGATCCCCCCGGCTCGGCTCTCTGTGAGTCCTCGAGGAGGAACTCCTAGGCCAGGTGTGCTCCAGTGTGGCTCCGCCTCAGGAATGTGCTCCCTTCGCCCTTTGGCACGGAGACGGGCACGTTGGTGAGGCCGCAGGGGATGGCTCTGGGCCCATCAGTTTAGAAAGGCATCTGCTCGGTGTGGGAAGACCGATGGGCGGTGAGATCTGAAGCTTGAAACCAGATAACAGGTATTTAAATGTGAGTTTTCTTGTGACGAATGTGCCCAGGAGCTAGTGGTGATAGGCACGTGGGAAATCAGGCTAGGGAGGGGGGGGTGGGGGGGGGAGAAACGGCTTTTCGATCAGCCTTCTCCCCCGAGCCCGAGGCGTCTCTGGAAGTTTCCTCCTCTCCGGCTCCAGGGGTGCTGTGCTCGCCTGCTTGCCGTTCATGCCCTGGACAGCCCGGGGGCCCGGCAGGTTGCAGGCTGTGCTAATAAGACACTAACCTTGGCCCTTAAGGAGTGTGCCATCTGGTGGAGGTAGATAAGTAAAAGATTTTGAGGGGTCAAAAGGTACAAATTAAATAACAACAAAAAAAAGATTTTGAGACTGCAGTTCGGTAAGTATATGATGAAGCCACGTGCATGTGACTCCATGGGGGGAAAGTCCCCTCTCCCCGCCCTGAGGGGTGGCCCTGGGGGAGGCATCATCCCCCCTGCATTTCTGATGGTCCATCTCGGGGGCTCCTGCTGTCTCCTCTGCCTCCTCCTCCTCCCCTGGCATTCTCCCGGATTCCACCTCTGGCTCCCTTCCCGCTCCCTCTCTCCTCCCCTCACTCCTGTCTCATGTACATTCACCCGGACCGGGCCAGCACAAGCACATGTGCCGTGTTTGCAACACCAGCTGTAGGTTTCCCACCACCTGCAGACCCTCCCCGGGGGAGGGGGGGTCAACCACTCTCCACCCCACCTCGACAGCCAGCGCTGCTTCTCTCCGTGTTTCTTAGCCACATGCGGGCTGGGCCCACTGCCCTGCGGGCACCTGTCCACAACCCTCTTATTTCTTCCCTCCCCGCGTCCCCCCTGCCAGGCCCAGGCCGGTCCCCACCGGTCCCAGGCGTGGCCATTCCAGGCACTCGTGTGAGGCCGGACCCCAGACTTTCGATCCTTCCCGTTCCCTGCGTCCTTCCCAACACGGGGGTCCGTCACGCTGCTCCCGTGGGTCCCCACGGCCTCCCAAACACCGTAGGACCTCCTTTGCTTGTTATTCAGGGTCCTTTGCAGTGTGACCCCGAATCTACTTCTCGGCTCTCTCCTGTAACTCCCCTGCTTTGCACCCACGCTCCAGCCCAGGGGGGTGACCCGCCCCTCCTGGAACAGACCCCCAAGCTCCCAGCCTCCCGGCTGGTTCTCATGCTCCTTCTGCTGCCTAGAACGCCTTCTCCTGGTTTGTAACGGAAGAAATCCTGCAGGGCCCCGGCATCCTAAACCAGCTTCTCTACAAAACCCATCCCGACACCCGCAACCACACACAACCTCTTTCTCCTCGGTGCCGCCTTTGGCCATCCCTCAGGATTGCTTGTGCATTTGTCTCTTCCGCTCAGGAGGACGTGTTCCCAGAGGGAAGGCATTTGATCTCACTCCCTGAACGTGTGTTTTACTGCCTCCCCGAGCACTGTGCTTTGGAAAGAGAGGGTGTTCAGTCCATATTTCCTGAACTGGTTCTCCTCTGTGCCCACGGAGGGCCTTTTCTTCAGGGAGCCCCAGGCCCGTGAGGGCTGGTTAATCATCGGGGGGGTTCCCAGGGCTTCCAATTCTTAGAGCTTCGGTGGCACAGGAATGGGAAGAGGGACCTTCTCTCTGCTCAGGAGGAATCCCTGAGCTGCCGGGGCTGGGTGGGGCGCTCAAACCCTCACCCAAGCGGAGGGAGGCTAAGCCTTCTCCCCCCCCTCCAGACGTGGACGAGTGCCTGGACAACAACGGCGGCTGCCAGCACACCTGCCTCAACGCCCTGGGGAGCTACGAGTGCCGCTGCAAGGAGGGCTTCTTCCTGAGCGACAACCAGCACACGTGCATCCACCGCTCCGAAGGTACCTCTGCCGCGGTGGGCGGAGCATGGGGAGGGCGGGGCCTGGGGCGGGGCCAGGCCCGAGACTTCCCCACCCGCGGCGGGCGGGGCCTGGAGGGGCGGGGCCTGGAGGGGCGGGGCCGGGAGGGGCCGGGCCATCCATGAGACGCCCCCACCCGTTGTGGGCGGGGCCATGGAGGGCGGGGCCTGGGCGGGTGGGGCGGGGCCTGAGACTCCCCGACCCCGGTGGGAGAAGGCCCGCTTGGGCCCAAGGAGGTCTGGAGGCTGAGGAGGTGCAGGCTCTGCTGCCGGGTACCCAGGCTTCTCCTCCTCCACCCGGCAAACACGTGGCTGAGCGCTGAGGCCTCTTCACACGTCGCAGCCTCAGATTCTAATCTCTGAGAAGAGTGCATTGCAAACACGACTAGATGTCCCAGGGGAAATGGACACTCTGCCAAGTTTTTCAGAAAACGTGCCGCAAACCACAGCACCAAGTGCGAGCCTGCTCCCTGCCCGGGGCGGGTGGGGAAGTTCCTCCACCCATGCCACCACTTACCATTCCTGCAGACATGTGCAGAAAACTCCTCTGATGGTCTTCTTTTTATTCCCTCTGCTTTGGGTAGATAACCTTGTTTTTATTCCTCTCTCAGCTCAGCGGGCTTTGGGAAGGGCGGAGGGTTGAGCTCCTTTAACCAAATGATGGGCGTTCAATTCCGCTCTGCTTTTTCTCAGTCACACATTGGTGGCTGGCTTTCTTCTGCCAGAGTTGTCTGTGCCTGCTCTCAAAGAAAGGGCCCTAAATATTAGACTATTGACTCCTTTTTAATAACCTAAGGATGAGGCCATTCTCTGGTTCTATTGTGTACGCACAGATTTATAGGTTGGTTATTTTAATAGTGGTTTCAGTGGCTTTTCAGGGGTTTCTTTGTGGAAGATGACTTTCGCCTCATGTTCTAGGCAGGATGGCTCCTTCCTTATAGCTAACTGGAAAGTCTGTGTGGGTGCCAAGCCCGGTCAGAAAACTCACGGGGGGTAGGGGTGGGGGGCATGGGCTTGACGGCTCTCACCACCCGCTGGGTGACCGGCAGTGTCTGAGCAGGGTTTCCACGCTCTGCCTCTACGCCCGCAGCTCTCTGCCTCCTGCAGGCTGGATGGAGGGGCAGTTGGCTTTCATTTTCCTGCCGGTGTGTCTCTGAACTCTTGGGTGAGCTCTGCGCCTGGAAGAACTAAGATGCCAGCAGCATGAGTGATCTGGTCTCAGAGCATCTCCCCTTTGGTGGCTCAGAGCTGCTTCCTGAGCCCTAGTCGGTTTGGCTCCGTCAATAGAGCGCGACGGCCTGCAGACCACAGGGTCCTGGGTTTGATTCCCGTCAAGGGCATGTGCCTTGGTTGCAGGCTTCTCCCCAGCCCTCGCCCTCACCGGGGGAGAGGCTCTTGTGGGAGGCAGCCAGTGGTTGTGTTTCTCCCGCATCGATGTTTCTCTCTGTCTTTCCCCCTGTCCTTCCACTCTCCCTAGAAGTCCGTGGGAAAACATCCTCGGGTGAGGATTAGCAAAACAAAACAAAAGCTGCTTCCTGAGAAGTCACTCTGAGAGGGAGATGGGCACCTACAGGCCAAGCGGTTGCTTGAACAGCCCCCCTTCCCCCTGGGGGTCCCACCCGCTCACAAGGCCAGGCGTCCTGAACCCTGGAGCTTCCAGAGCCGTGGCCCCTCTGTCCCCCCGGGCAAGCCCTCAGGCTGACTCCACACCCTGGCTCCTCGCACAGAAGTCCACGCTAAAGCGGTTCCTCCCCACAACCTGTGTTTTCTACGTGTTCTGTAATTCAGACATTCTTGGAGCCCCTGAAGAGTACTTAACATGAACGCATTTGTCTGGAACTAAAACCAACATCCAAGAATCTGGGTTGTGGTCTGGAAGCGCTGCGATTTTCTGCTGTGCCTCACCCCGGTGGCTTGGCAACTGCAGGTCCGGGAGCCGGCAGGTTCCAGCGCTCTGTGGCTGCACCCTTCCGCCCTGCGGCTTACCTCTCCAGATAGAACAAGCTCTCAGTGCCGCTCCTTTAGGGTTTCCCCCTCGACGGGCGTATTAAACCCTCAGAAACGGTATTAGGACAGACCTTAAAACCCACTGTGGATACCCGAGACGTGGTGAAAAAAGGGAACATGGCAAGCGAGCGTTTTCTAAGGTTGCTGCTGTTTTCGGTAATTTATTCACCGAATGCTCTTCGATCTATCGGGGGATCCTAAAAAGCTGATTCTGAGGGGGAAGCTCAGGCGATTGATTTAATTCTCAGAGACTCCGAAGCTCTGCCGGGGAGGCTGTGTGTTCTCACCCATGTAATGGGGGTGGGCTGGAGAGAGACGGCACTTCGGCCTGCCTTTGACTTTATTCATGGGTGCTCAGGCTCGCCAAACGAGCATCCCTCTTTTGTTTTGTCTGCTCGGAGCTATTTTTAAAATATATTTTATTGATGTTTTACAGCGAGGAAAGGAGAGAGGGATAGAGAGTTAGAAACATCGATGAGAGAGAATCCTCAATCACCTGCCTCCTGCATACCCCCTACTGGGGATGTGCCCTCGACCAAGACATGCCCTTGACTGGAATTGAACCTGGGACCTTCCAGTCCGCAGGCCGATGCTCTATCCATTGAGCCAAACCGATTTCGGCTCAAAAGACATTTTCACCGTTGTACCGTTGATATTTGGCTCTGTTGACTAAAGAGTTTGCCAACCACTGGCTCTTGGGTATGGTAATAGTTCCTCTGGAGTGCCAGCAGGCGTCAAGTTCTCACCACAATGCTGCCAACCGCAGGGAGTACACTTTGCTGCGGCCCCATCATTTCCATGTCTGTCTAGCCACCGGGGACGATAACCACCTGCCCCCCTTCCCGCCACACGATTGGGCCTGAGGAAACTTACAGCGTACCTGACCCGAAAGAATTACACCGCAGCCAAGGCAAACCACGTGTAGGAGGCCTCTCTCTGTTCTCTTCGCCGTCGTGCTGTTGTTGTGTGACACTGTCAGAAGCGTGTGCCTCGTGCCTGCTGAGGGGACGGGGAGAGGCAGGGACTAGCTAGGGTGGCCCCAACGGAGAGGCCCCTGGACCGATGCCCACGTGGTGGTGCCAGGACACGTGGTCACAGCCACCTCCCGGCTGTGGGCTTGGTGGGGGTAGAGAGGAGGGCTGGAATTTCCTGAAAATCGTCTTCAGAAGGACGTGAAAATGCTGGGGCTCTTCTTCAGTCTGTCCGCAGGTTTTCCCGGGGACACTCTCCTCCTCTCTCTGCGTCTCTGACCAGGGTTGGTAACCGGTTCCTGGGGTCGGCAGGCTCTGCCTCCATCCTGGCGGGAGCTTTGTTTTTGGGGAATAAATAAAGAGATGTCTTATCTCTTGGGTGACATAGACATTTTTCATGTCTCTGTTCATTGGCCTGCCTTGATTTTTAATGACATATTCTTTTTTAAAAAAAAGCATGGGGCTGCTGGAGACCTAGGCAGGCAGGCAGGCCTGCGCTCACTGCCGGCCCCGTGCTGCTCTGTTTTGCAGAGGGTCTGAGCTGCATGAACAAGAACCACGGCTGCGGTCACATCTGCAAAGAGGCTCCCAAGGGCAGCGTCGCCTGCGAGTGCAGGCCTGGCTTTGAGCTGGCCAAGAACCAGAGAGACTGCGTCTGTGAGTACAGACTGGCGCACACCCGCGCTGGGCACCACCCTGCCCCAGCGCTGTCGTCTGCCATCGGCAGCCCGGCCTCAGAAATGCCTCCTCATGGCACCGCGGCAGCAGGGAAGGCAGCGGGCCCGAGACACTGACTCACTGAGGACTCGCTCTCTGCGCAAGGGTAGCCCCCAAAGGGAAGGGAAGGGGTGCTCTTTTGTGGAACCAATCAGAAGGGGATGACATTCAGGAGTAAGGAGTGTGATGTTGGGGGGCTGCGTATCCCCGTTCCCACCGGATAAAATCAAACTTACTCCCCTGGGAGTCACAGCTCGCTGCTACCTGGTCCCTGCTTCTCCTGGACGCCGTGTCCGCCCCTCCCTGCCTTTCAGAGAACAGCCCATGCTCTCTCAGGCCCACAAGCCTTTTCCCAGCACTCCGCCCGTCCTGGCGTGGAACTCTCGCTCAGCTTTTTAATATCCTGCCTAATACAGTCTAATCGTGACAGGGGTAGTGGCTACCTTTGGGGCGGGGGGGGCACTTATTATGTGCAAAGTCTCGCCCAAAGATGTATTGCGTCCCATTTATTTTTTTAAAATATATTTTTGTTGATTTCAGAGAGGAAGGGAGTGAAAGAGAGAGAGAGAGAGAGAAACATCAATGATGGGAGAGTATCATTGATCGGCTGCCTCTTACATGCCCCCTACTGAGATTGAGCGCACAACCTGGGTACATGCCCTTAATCAGAATCGAACCTGGGACCCTTCAGTCCACAGGCTGATGCTCTATTCACTGCGGGCACATCCCCAGTGGGGGCTGTGCAGGAGGCAGCTGATCGATGATTCTCTTTCATCGATGTTTCTAACTCTCTATCCCTCTCTCTTCCTCTCTGTAAAAAATCAATAATATATATATATATATATATATATATATATATATATATTTAAAAAGAGGTGAGGAGACAGTTGGTTTGTTTTTTTTAAAGTCCCGGCATTCTTTTTTTATTTTTGTATTTTTTTTAAATTGGAATATTATATAAGTTTCAGGTGCACAATATAATGATTTGAGATGAGACAGTTTTGTTGGTGAGAGACTTCTTTCCACTGTCCCCATCACAAAGCCCTGCAGCCTGGAAGCCCGCGGCCAGGGCTGGTGCCACCATCACAGACTGGTTCCGACAGGCTCTGGGGGCCAGGGAACCCCGCAGTGAGGCTGTCCCGGGGTGTCCGTGGCTGGCAGAGTGGAGACCACCTGTCCTGGCTGCAGGTGTCTCCAAAGAGGACCCAGGCCTCACGGGACCTGTGGGGGGACCCTCAGCCGGACACAGTTCCCCGGGGGCCAGGAGAATCTCTGAAAGCTTATTTTTCAAAAAGGTAAAATGTGTTTAATATGCCACTGCTCAAGTAATATTATAATTATAAAAGATCCAGAATTCTGCCGCATCACCAGCTGTTCCACTTTTTTCATTTTCCCTACTTAGTTGTTTGCACGCACGACACAATATTGGCACGGCTGTGATCACAGAACAATCTCTCACGTCACAAATAGGCATTCCGTTCTCTTAAGTTAGAGACATCGCAAGTGCTTATGTAAGAATTCAAACAGTCCAAGACGTGTAAGGAAAATATAACCTCCCCCTCTCTCGTTTCCTTTGTTAGAGGCAACCTCTGTTCTGTTTGATGAGAGGACAGTGGCTGCTACTGCTTCTTTTTTTTGGCATGTCATCAATGCATTCATCCATAGCAGCCATGGGCAAACTACGGCCCGCGGGCCAGATCCGGCCCCTACGACTGTTCTATCCGGCCCGCGGAGCCGAAAGAGCGGAGGGTTCTCTTGCTCTCCCCTCCGCTCCTTCACCAGCAGCCCAAGATGAGAGTGCCAGCATGGTCGGGTTGCTTTTGTTCCTGCCCTCCGGTCCAGTTTAAGAACCCATTGTGGCCCTCGAGTCAAAAAGTTTGCCCACCCCTGATCCACAGTCTGTTACTATTGCATTAATATGTGCAAGGAATCATCCTTTCCTCTGCTTACCCCCCTTTCCTAATTAACCCAAATGGCATCCTATTTGAGCACATATGTACAAATTAAATATTATCTGCTCCAGACGTAGAGTGCTGGGGCACCTCCCTGAGCCCCGTGCCACTGCATGTAAATGCAAACTCCTCCTGACAGAGCAGAGCAGCAGTCTCAATATTTTGGTATAATTTCCCTTAAATGGTGAAAATCCCTGCACCCCCATCTCCACCAACGATATAATTTTGCTCAGACCTGTCATTTAGCATTTCTCCATTTGGTACTGTGACTACCTGTTCACCCAGACAGAGACAAGGTCTGCGTCAGGCTGTCTCTTTCGTGCTCGGAGCCTGGCACGCGCTCTCTCTGCGGTGCTCATGTACTGACGGAACGGGAAGCAGAGTCCTCTGGAGCAAATACAGCCCTGATTGCGGAAATTTCAGTATTGATTCGTTTTCCTCTCAGTGACTTGTAACCATGGGAACGGTGGGTGCCAGCACTCCTGTGAGGACACGGCCGAAGGTCCAGAGTGTAGCTGCCACCCACAGTACAAGATGCACACAGATGGGAGGAGCTGCCTGGGTGAGTGGTGGCCCGCATACTGGGTGAGGCTCTGTCCCATCCTGCCCATCCCTAACCCTCATGAACTCTGACCCTAACCCTAACCATGACCCTCACCCTACCCCTAACCCTCACCGTACCCCTAACCCTAACTAACTCTAACCCTAACCTTATTCCTAACTCTCACCCTACCCCTAGCCATCACCTTCACCCTATCCCTATCCCTCACCCTCATCCTCACCCTCATCCTCACCCTCATCCTCACCCTCACCCTCAGCCTCACTCCTACCCTTACCCTACCCCTAACTCACTCTAACCCGCACCCTAACCCTAACCCTCAGCCTCACCCTACCTCTAACTCTAACTAACTCTATTCCTTACCTTCACTCTCACCCTAACCCTCATCCTAACCCTAACCCTCACCCTCAGCCTCATTCTCACCTTCACCCTCACCTGAGCTCTCACCCTAACCAATCATTAATGGTGTTCAGCACCAGATGCAGATGTTTGCAATGCATTTGGCCCCAAATGGGTCCCATGCTTCACACGTGGCATTGGGTGTGGTCTAGGGAACGGGGTCCCTCTCTCCATGTGCGACCTTGGGAAGCCCTTTCACCTCTCCTGGACGAGGCTTCTCCTGAGGAGACTGGACAGCACACCCCAAGGGGCTAGGCAGGGCGATGCCAGGTTGAAGCCGTGGGGACGACACAGAGACCTCTATGGCCTGCGGGAGCCAGGACTGCATATGCTGGTGGGACGCCTGCCCCGTCTTGCATGGCGTGTCCTTGGCTGGGCTAAGGGCCTGGCGTGAATCTGAAGCTTGCATTCCCTGAAGTCTCTGGTCAGTGCAATGGGCTTCAGAAATCTTTCCATCTTATTCACCAAGGCTCTGCATGCTCTGAGCGTGCTGCGTTTCCCACAGAGCCTCGTTACAACACATCATTATCGAGCGAACAGGCACGGTTCTCACATTGTTCTCCTGTCTGGGATTTCAGCGGAAGTGGCTGTGCGGGGGATGAATCATCTGTCTCATTTCTTGTAGAGCGAGAGGACACTGCCCTGGAGGTGATGGAGAGCAATGCCACATCGGTGGTGGACGGGGATAAACGGGTGAAGCGGCGGCTGCTCATGGGTAGGCAAGATCCCTCACCCCGTGCCGAAGCCGGTTTGGCTCAGTGGGTGGAGCATCGGCCTGCGGACTGAAAGGTCCCAGGTTCGATTCCGGTCAAGGACACATGCCTGGATTGCAGGCTAGATACCCAGAAGGGGGCATACAGGAGGCAGCCAATCAGTGATTCTCTCTCATCATTGATGTTTCTATCTTTTTCTCCCTCTCCCTTTCTGAAATCAATTCTCTCTCTCTCTCATATATAGATATAGATATAGATATAGATATGGATATAGATATAGATATAAATATAGGTATAGGTATAGGTATAGGTATAGGTATAGATATAGATATATCTATATCTATATCTATACCTATGATATAGATATCTATACCTATACCTATACCTATACCTATACCTATACCTATACCTATACCTATACCTATACCTATACCTATATCTATATCTATCTCTATCTCTATCTCTATCTCTATATCTATATCTATATCTGAAAGAGAGAGTCTTAATTAGGACTATGAGGCTTATAAAGAGATACATCATATCCTTGTTTCCACCCCACACTGGGCATTGAGCCTGCAACCTGGCAGGTGCCCTGACCAGGAACTGAACATGACCTCCTGGTTCATAGATCAGTGCTCAACCACTGAGCCACACCAGCCGGGCGACTTTGTTAAATATCAGTACCGCACTAATACCTTCTTCCTCTCACCTGTGTTGGCACTTCTTTAGGAAGCTAACTGCCTTTTCCTTACCTCCTTGTCAGAAACGTGTGCTGTCAACAACGGAGGCTGCGACCGCACCTGTAAGGACACCTCGACCGGTGTCCACTGCAGCTGTCCCGTTGGATTCACGCTCCAGCTGGATGGGAAGACCTGCAAAGGTAGCCCGTGCCTCTCGGGGCCGCGCATGTGCGGGGATAAAGGCAGCTCGTCCCCTCACACCTCCTGGAGTGACTCCAGATGGTCTTGTGATTCATATTGATGCAAGCCAGCCTTCCCTGGCTAGTAGAAGGTTGTAATTGAGGGAGCTTAATTGGAACCATCTTAATTACACTAACTGCTGAGAAGGTCAGCTCCTGCGTGCATCACACAATCCGTTTCAGGCCATGGCCTTGTTAGACAGAGGCAGAAGTTCAAGGGAACATTTGTAGGAGATATTATCAACGTATCATAAATAGCAGCCTAGAGATTATGTAAATAACAGCCAAGATTGTTATCCAGAGAACTTAATTAATAACTGTGCCTTTAACTTTTACTGATAAACATAGACCCCAGTGACCTACTAGCATTTCATGGGCAGGACTACAAAGGCTTAGTTCTTCAACACGATAAACAGTAGGTAACCAGTTACCAGATGAAACTTAGAACAGATAAGATTTATTTGAGTATCAGGAATCATTTAAAAGCATTAAGGCCACTTGATTGTTGTGTCATTTGCCAAAACAAATGTTCTAGTTCCTTATAACTTTAATGATTAAACTGGAGTGGAAAGTATATCAGAGGGAGCCACCTTATCTTTTTTTTTTTTTAATATATATATATTTTATTGATTTTTTTTTTTTACAGAGAGGAAGGGAGAGGTATAGAGAGTTAGAAACATTGATGAGAAAGAAACATCGATCAGCTGTCTCCTGCACACCCCCTACTGGGGATGTGCCCGCAACTAAGGTACATGCCTTTGACTGGAATTGAGCCTGGGACCCTTCAGTCTGCAGGCCAACGCTCTATCCACTGAGCCAAACCGGTTAGGGCGAGAGCCGCCTTATCTTGAGAGAGCAGGGCAAGGATGAGAATACAACAGGACATCACCATTCTTTCCCATCGATTGCTTCCCGGTGCTGGTCGAGGGCAGTGTAAGTCACAGTTCTCAAGGGGACTGGGTTCTTGTCTTTCACGATTGGTTAAGCCAGACCAGAAAACACGTGTAAGGTTGAAAACATCAGCGAACATTCTTGAGTGCTTCTGTGGGTCTGTTTTTGTTTCAGAGAATCACGAAGCACACACAGTAGTACTTCAGGGGCTTGTGGAGAACGAGGCAGGTACTGCTGTCTGATTTGCCGACGCTTGCCTGTTACAGATATTGATGAGTGCCAGACCGGCAATGGAGGCTGCGATCATTTCTGCAAAAACACCGTGGGCAGTTTTGACTGCAGCTGCAAAAAGGGATTTAAATTATTAACAGATGAGAAGTCTTGCCAAGGTATGTGCTGAAGCATAGCTGTGCCGTGCCGTGCCCCGGGGTTGGAGCAGGGGAGACGAGACCCCGCCCTGGCAGAGACTGTCTCTGGGCTTCTCAAGCGGGTCATTAATCCCACCTCCCACCTGGGCCTCACTGAGCTCACCTCTTAGGTAGAATGAAATCACCGATATATTTTGGAAATTAGTCTGTGAATGGTTAGAGAATACTTCGGAGAACCTACGTGGTGTGATTAGAGCAGAGGTCTAATCTGGTGCTAGAGATGCATTGGGTCACAGGATGCAGACGGTTGTATTAGGGTGTTGAGGTTATGAAAAATTTCCCTTTTTTAAAGTTTCTTTTAATGTTATGGATTTTATATAAAAAGATTTGATGGCAAAATATGTAGGTTTAGTTAGCGTGCCTTTTCCCAGCAACCAAGGTCATGAACTAGTTGGTCTCTTCCTTGTTTGTAGCGTTTGGTGCTTGGGGAGAGGAAGGGAGGGGATTGAGTGGAGGAGAGGATGGTGGGTCCTTGGGCAGGAGGGCTGACCCCTTCTCAGATGCATCCCTCCCACATCAGGGGTGCAGCGAGGAACTTCTCCGGGTGACAGTTACTGATATTATAACTGTTTGGGGTGTTGGTAAGCTCTTGGGGGCAGGGAACACCATTTATATGTTCAGGAAGAAGCTCTCCAAAAAGACCTGCTATCATGTATTCCTGTTCCATTTCTGGAAATAAGAATGGCCTACCTTAATTTTGTTAGAAATCCCAGAATTTTAAATAAAAATCAGAATAGGATCTCTGACTTCACTTCAGATACTGAAGATGTAACATTACCTTTTTTTTTTTTTTTTAACCTTGGAGGGTGAATTAGGTTTCCTTCTTGGATTTTTCTTCTTAGGCAATGCAAGCATCGCCGTCCCCTTTAAATTCGGTGGGTTCAATTCTAGACCATAACTGCGTGGTTTTCGTCCATTTGGCTTGGAAAGCAAGTTTGCTGTTCTACATAATGTTTCATAACGTATAGAGCAAGGAATACTGTTTAAGCTGTGTAAACACATTAAAAGGGAATTAGAAAAGTGATCTCATTATTCTTGGCAAAGCGAACGCCCGTCGCGAGCAGCCAAAGTCAGCTACTGGGAGAGTCTGCTTCCCCCACAACTGGCTGATGTTAATAACAGAATTCATAGAGTGACATCAATTACAGGGGAAGAAACAGACTTTTTCTCATTTTTCACTGGTCAGTCTTTGGTAGAACAAATATTTGCACAGAACAAATTTGCTGAAGAAATTGCCAAGATTTCTGGGAAAAGCGAGGGAAGAAGAGGTGTTGCGAGAATTTGCCCTTTTTTATTTCATTCCTTTTTATCCTTCTAGCCCTTCCAAGTGTTTGTGTTTTTATTAATGTAGTTTCTCGCGGCGCATCTGGTGTTGAAAAGAGGTCTGACAGTGGTCTACTCGGCCCCCACCGAGTTCTGGTTTATCCATTTGGAGACACAAGTCGTAACTCTGTCAAAGCCCTCCGAAGAGCTGAGGCAGTGAGCTCTGAAATTCTGGCCTACAGGGAAGATGTGGTCTTGAGGTTCGTTTTCAGGACCTCAGCCGAAGCCAGGTCCACTGGAGACCTCAGCCCCCTCCACTGGACCAGGGTGGGAGGGGGAACAAAGCCAAGGGATTGGCCAAGAGGAACCAGCTTGGAGCTTCAGCACCAAATTTCAGTGTCTGCAATGGGGAGATTACCGAGGACGTTAGTGTTAATATGTTCTTTTAGTGCAGAGGGCTTTACAACCCAGGATCAACTGGCCTTCTGTGGCCAGAAGACTCCTTCTGGGAAGATCGGAAAGAGAGGAACCAGAGTAATCTCCAACACAAGCGTGTTCTCCTTTCAGTGTGCCCTAGTTTGTGGAATTACTACTGCTGTTTGGGAACACAGCGATAAGAACGCGTAGGCTGCACCTTACCTTTTACAAAACCCTTTTTGGGTATGTTACCTCGTTTGGCTTCATTTACATATTTTAAATTAGCCAGCCCTGTGAATAAGCATGGGTGAGAGGGAGCAGCTGAGCTCACAGGCAAAGCAATTTGCAACTGAATTTGGAAAGAGGGGTCCTGGCAGGGAGTATACTTATTGTGGGCTGCTCAACACTTTACACACACACACACACACACACACACACACACACACACACACACACACGTGAGTGGGAGAACGCCTAGGTAATGTTTTATTCGGTTTGTGTTGTTTTCCCCAGCAACTGGTTTGTTATAAGCGTGTTCTTGCCACGCATCCCTGAGAGTTGGTTTCAGGTGCCCTCTCTCTTTACAATTGCAGATGTGGATGAGTGCTCCTTGGATAGGACCTGTGACCACAGCTGCATCAACCACCCTGGCACGTTCACATGCACCTGCAACAAAGGGTACACCCTCTATGGCTTTACCCACTGTGGAGGTGAGCAGAATGCCGGCATCCTCGAGGTCAGAGACGGGGCCAGTAGAGGAACAGGGCTGACTTCTAAAGTGTCCCCAGATGAGGGCCAGTTTTCCAACCTTGGGGGACGAACGGGACATTCCAGTCTGTGTGCAGTGGCATTGGATCCATCGACTCAAGGGAAGCATCTGCTAATGGACACCTCCCGCCCCCCCCCCACCCATTTATCCCTTTAACACTTCAAGTATGAGATGAAGCAGAAGAGCTAAGCTCTGAAGCTGTGAATTCTTTATTGACTGTATTGATTATGGTTGTATTCAGAGAATGGAGAATGGCTCAGGAGCTGATACCCTATCCATTGGAATTTCCCAGCAGATAGTATAAATTCGCTCGGCCGGCCACCAGCAGTCCCACAGCTTTGTAGTATATAGGAGCGGACTGCAAAGCCCGATCAAGTCCTTTGAGCTGCTCTGTAAGCAGGTCTTTGAGCTGTAAGCCGGGCCACTGACTGTCTCTCTGCTCTGCGCCCATGGAGCAACAGGTCCCGATGTGTCATTTGCCCTTCTGGTCAGGGAGACAACATGGCATAGGTCAGATTTAGCACCGAATGACTCCCACGCTGCGCCCCTGGTCAGCAGGTCCATTCAGCAGTCTCTGAGAACGCAGATTCAGATTCTGACTCAGCATCTCTGGGGCCGCCGAGGTGGTTCTGAGGGTTTGGGAGCCACTGGCCTAAGTACTCCCTGCTCAGTGTTTATATCCTGTGCGTAAGGAGAAGGGATGGTAGCGATTTGCTCTAGACAGTGTTGTCTCTCTTCTCCTTCCCAATACATTCCCGGCACAACTGAAAACCTTCTCTCCTCGTCAATCAAGAAATCCCACGGGCATGTTCCTTGAATCCTGATGTGTGTCTGGGTTTTGGTTAGAGCCACCACTGACATGGACTCGGTCTCAGACTGATGGAGCTCAGTGCAGCTCGTTTTCCTCCTCTAGATTTCAGCTCCACGAACTGTCAGGGAGTCTTGGTTGTCTCTTTCCCTTGGTATGTAGCTCATGGAGATGGTGGAGATTTTTAAAAATATATATATTTTATTGATTTTTTACAGAGAGGAAGAGAGAGGGATAAAGAGTTAGAAACATCAATGAGAGAGAATCTTTGATCAGCTGCTTCTTGCACACCCCCCCACCGGGGGGAATGTGCCCTCAACCAAGGTACATGCCCTTGACCAGAATCAAACCCGGGACCCTTCAGTCCGCAGGCCGATGCTCTATCCACTGAGCCAAACTGGTTTTGGCGGGATGGTGGAGTTTTAATTTGGAAGCCAGTGCAGCGTCTGAGTTTGAGCCATCTGAAAGTAGGGTGTGACTCTTTCCGAGGGGCCCTCATCAAGGGGAATGGTATGGTCAAGAATGGAACTCAAGGCTGTCCTGACGAGGCTCAGGCCAGGAAATCCAGGGAGTGGAGAGTGGGGTCGGTCGGTGCCAAGCACACATCCTAAAGGCAGTCGGCAGGCCCTGCCGTTTGTTTAGTGAGTTTCAGCCACGAGACTCCCCTCCTGCTCCTTCCTCAGAGGGAGGATGGTGCCAGCGGGCCGGCCGTTGAGGGGCTGCTGCGACAGGAACCGCTATGTTCTGTTCCCCAGACACCAACGAGTGCAGCGTCAACAACGGAGGCTGCCAGCAGGTCTGCGTGAACACGGTGGGCAGCTACGAATGCCAGTGCCACTCTGCGTACAAGCTCCACTGGAACAAAAAGGACTGTGTGGGTAAGGGCCACCGTGGCCCCGGCGGCCAGCGGGCTCCCCCCGGCCAGCTGCCCTCGCGGTGCTGCTGGCCGTCCCTGCCCGGGAGTGTCCTCCCCTCAGCTGTAGCAGCCACTCTTTCGAGAGTTCCAAAAACAGGAGATACTTTGCGGGCTCTTTGGTGTTGCCTTCTGTGCTTCTGGCGTAGGTTCATACTCGCTTCTGTGTTTCTGGTTGCTTTTCTGCATGAAAAAGAAAAGAAAAAATAGCATACAAGTAGCTCCTGACCCTTGGTGGGGAACCGTGCCCGCGGTCTTGTGCTCTGTGCCGGCGGCCAGCTCTCCCTTCTTTCCTTGGGCCTCGGCTGCGTAGGGGACCCAGCCGTCCCCGCCACACCTGGAAGTGTCCTTCTGTCTCTGTGAATGTCTGTATTTTGTCCTGCCTAGAAGTGAAGGGCGCCCTGCCCGCTAGTGTGTCACCCCAAGTGTCCCTGCACTGCGGGAAGAGTGGCGGAGGAGACAGGTGCTTCCTCAGATGTCACTCTGGCGTTCACCTCTCTTCAGGTGAGTGGTCCCTGGGGCAGGCCCTCATGCGGGGGCCAGGCCTTCCTGGCCTTGAGGGGTTAGCTGCCCTCAAAGGGTCCCCTCCCACCCACCCCAGCCACTGGATCAGGAGAGACTGTGCCTTGTTTACATGTTGACCATCCCCGTTCTGTCTGTCAGGACTGCAAGAGGCCTACTCTGTCACCTGCGGCACTTCCCCTCCTCTCAGGAGCAAACAGCAAAAATCAAATGACTCTGCTTTTGGGGGTAACTACCGCACCTGCGTGTCCTCTCTGGGGCTCACTGTGTTCAGCGGGCTTCATTCTGGGGTGCTGTTCCTCGGGGTTAGCTTTGTTTTCTTTTTTCCTTGTCTCCCCGAGGCGGCGAGCATGTTACAGGATGCTCTTGCCGGTAGGTGTGGTGCCTGCACTCCCACATACCGTGCGACAGACACTTACTGTGTCCACTGTGTGGCGGGCGGCTCCGTGGTCAGCCCTGGTGGGTCGTCATATTGGGCAGAGGCTGTGGAGCTCTGGGACCCGGAGGCTCAGGCCTCCCAAACTCCCTCACCTGAGAGCACCCCAAAGGCCCAGCGGGAAAGTGTGCCTGCGGCACGTGGCGTTGGTGGAGACAGACGTGGGTGTGACGGGGGGAGCAGGAATTCTGTCCAGAGAAAGGACCCCAAACCCTTCTTGCGTTGCCAAAACAAAAGAATGAAATTGGAAGCTTTTAGGCAGTTCCATCTTCCCGGATTCAGACATCTCTGTGACGATGTCATGAGAGCATCTGAGTGAAGAAATGACGTCCGTATTATATATACACGAGCAAAGCTGAAGCCCAAAGCAGGATACTAACAGCTCGCATCTGCTGATCAAACAGTTAAAACAGGCCAGCCACTGCATTACATGTGTTAGCTGATTTAATCCACACCACAACCCTCCAGGGCAATTTTACCATTATTCTCATTAGCCAGACGAAGAGCTGAGGTTCAGAGGGGTGAGGTAACGTACCCAGAGTGGCTCAGATGGGAAATGGCGGAGCCAGGGTTTTGACCAGGCCGTCTGCATCCAGAAGCTTAAGCTTTCTCCTTTCCCGTTCTTCTCGCCTAACATTTGGACCAGCAGAGCAGACACCTCAGTGATGGTCACTTAGAGATTTAGGCCACTCCAAGGATGGACAAGCAAATAGTTCACATTTCTTTCTCTGTATCAAATAATAGGCTACACACACACACACACACACACACACACACACACACACACATATATATATATATATATATATATATATATATATATATATATATTTGGCATTATCTCATTTAATCCTCACCACAGCCTGGTAATGTAGGTCCCATAATTTTGCCTATTTTATGGATGAGAAAACTGAGAACCAGGGAGATTACGCTCTCATCACAAATTGAGGAGTGTTAGAGTTTGAACCCTGGCCATTGGCTCCAGAGCCTCAGCTGTGGTTAAGACTGACCCTGGCAGGAGAGGAGAATTCTGCACACGGGCTCTCCAAGGGAGGGCCTCCAGATCCTGAAAATCCGAGCCACGTCTAGTGAGTGCAGCCAGTGGGGACTGGTGGCCCCAGCCCTGTCCTCCCAGAGCAGCCTCCTTTAGGAGACTCTCCCCCTCCCCGTGTCCTCCGGCAGCCTTGTCCAACTTTTTGAACTAGGGGATTTTGGTCTTTCTTGGGAAGGCACGAAAAATGAACTCTTTTTTTTTTTTTTAAAAAAATCTCACTGTTGAGGTTGTTTTGGGCTCTCCCTTTGTTATACTTGAACACCGTATTCATCTCAGATGGACGAGTGGCAGTTCTCAGGAGGCTCCTGGGGACAGAGCGCTGCCCATCATCGGTCAGTCCCAGGTGATGGGCGCCTCAAGGCCCCGGCCTTTCTTGGGCTCAGGGTAAGAGAGGAGCGCAGGGCGGCGGGACCAGCCAATAAGCAGCTCTCGGTTACCCAGCTGGCGTTTCCCTTCCTTTGCCCCCGAAGGTAACCTCTCTCACTTGTTTCTTCCCGAAGATGTCGCCACCATCAGGACAAGTGTAACCTTTAAGCTAAATGAAGGCAAGTGTAGTTTGAGAAAGGCCGAGCTGTTCCCCGAGGGTCTGCGACCAGCACAACCAGGTATGGAACCAGGCGGCCAGCGCAGGGAGCCCGCTGCTCGTTGGGAAAGGGGCCTGTGATAAGCTCGAGCCCTTCGGACGGGGGCCAGCCCTCCAGACTCTCGAAGGACTCCCTGCCCAGGAGGAAGAGGAGCCTCGCCTGGCGTCCCCGAGTAGTTCTGGGGTTTAGACATCTCTGTGACGATGTCATGAGAGCATCTGAATGATGCTTCGGCGCCTCCTTTGCGAGGGACAGGTTTGGGGAGATGTGGGGAACCTGTGAGTTCACAGGAACCGATGAGGGCTCTCGGATGCATGAGCACTCTGTGATCATACTGGGTTAAACTTCCCAGATCTTCCAAGTTTGCTTGAAATATAAGCCAAAGCAATGAAAAAGAGGTTTGGCTCGGAGAGGATGGTCTATGATGAACAAAGATGGGATAGCCAGCTTTCCTGCTGGATCTGGTTCCTGGAGGCTTCAGCAGAGCAAACACTGTCCAACTGGCCTTATTGAGAAGAGCAGGGCCCAAGCCCCCTCTTCTCCCACAGCTCACATGTCCAGGATAGTTTGGTAAAAATAACTTTAGAGGGTACAGAAATCAGAGTTCGAGTGTAAGGGAGGCTTCTTTCCCCAATCTACCCTCAAGTAAATCATGCAAACAAACAAACATACAGCTCACTGTAGTCACTTTGGACTATTTTTTTTTTTTTATAGAGAGGAAGGGAGAGGGATAGAGAGTTAGAAATATCGATGAGAGAAAAACATCGATCAGCTGCCTCTTGCACACCCCCTACTGGGGATGTGCCCGCAACCAAGGTACATGCACTTGACCGGAATCGAACCTGGGACCTTTCAGTCCGCAGTCCGCACTCTATCCACTGAGCCAAACCAGTTAGGGCTGGAGTGCCTTTTTAAAGTACCTAACCAAGATAAGTTTTGGAACATCCATTTAAGGGAAGATTATGCAGCTATTATATGTTCCAAAGAATATTTAATGACATAGGAAAATGTTCTTGTTATAAGATGGAAAATGGGGGAGTAACACTTTGTATGTCTAATACAACCCAGATTGTGTAAACAAAAAGAAGAAGGTAGGTAGAAAAACTTCTCAGCATGTCATTTGTACTGGTTATATCTGGAAGGGAGGATGATTTCATTTTTTATTTTCTTTTGCATTTTCCAAATTCTCCACAGTGGGCATTTATACTTTTAGATTAGAAAGAAAAAACATTATTTTTTTTTTTTTTTTTTTTTTTTTTTATATATTTTATTGATATTTTACAGAGAGGAAGGGAGAGAGATAGAGAGCTAGAAATGTCAATGAGAGAGAAACATCGACCAGCTGCCTCCTGCACACCCCCCACCGGGGATGTGCCCGCAACCAATGTACATGCCCTTGACCGGAATCGAACCCGGGACCTTTCAGTCCGCAGACCGACGCTCTACCACTGAGCCAAACCGGCTTTGGCAGAAAAAACATTATTGAAAAATAGATTTGGTTTTTAGATTACTTAATGGTATTGTACTAATGTTAGTTTCTTAGTTTTTATAAATGTACATGTTTGTTTAAAAATTTTTAAAAATATATTTTTATTGATGTCAGAGAGGAAGGGAGAAGGAGAGAAAGATAGAAACATCAATGATGAGAGAGAATCATTGATCAGACTGCCTACTGCACACCCCCTACTGGGGATTGAGCCCACAACCTGAGCATGTGCCCTTGACCAGAATGGAACTGCAGGCTGATCCACTGAGCCAAACCAGCTGGGGCTAAATGTACATGTTAATGGAAGAAGTTGGTTAACTTCAGGGGAACCTTGGTGAAGAATAAATGAAAACTATCAGGGCTGTCTTAGCAACTTTCCTGTAATTCTAAACTTATTTCAAAACAAAAAGTTTTTAAAATTTTTGACATGGAAAATTGAAAGAGGGAAATGAACATCTGTTTACTTAGAGATTTAAAGTTAACCTTTCGGAAAAGGTATGATCAATCTTAGGGGAGATATATAGAAGGCAAATTGAACTGGCCTTTTTCTTTCTTTGGCTCCTGGTGAACGATAGAACTTTTTGAACACCCTTGTAATGTTAAAGGAGAATATGATACAGATGATATGTAAGTTTAATAAAGCAAGGTTTTACAATAGAGACAATTCAGTTGTGTGGATGATACATGGATCAGCTCTTTGATTCGGGTTAACAGCCATTAGTTAGCCCGGCCGGCCGCTGTGGCTCAGTGGTTGAGCATTGACCAGGAAGTCACTGTCCAGTTCCCAGTCAGGGCACATGCTCAGGGTGCAGACCCCAGTGTGGGGCATGCAGGAGGCAGCTGATTGATGATTCTCCATTGATATTCTATCTCTCTCCCCCTCTCTCTTCCTCTCTGAAATATATATATATATATATATATATATATATATATATAATCATAAGAGCCGAAACTGGTTTGGCTCAGTGGACAGAGTGTCGGTCTGTGGACTGGAAGGTCCCAGGTTCAATTCCGGTCAAGGGCATGTACATTGGTTGCAGGCACATCCCCGGTGGGGGGTGTGCAGGAAGCAGCTGGTTGATGTTTCTCTCTCGTCGATGTTTCTAGCTCTCTATCCCTCTCCCTTCCTCTCTGTAAAAAAATCAATAAAATATATTTTTAAAACACACACAATTATACATTAAAAGATTCACCGGAAGACACGGGTGGGTGATGGGGTGGGGCGGGGAGGGTGATCACACCCAGGGATGTGCAGAGAACCTGCTTTCATTCCCATCCCAGATGCCTTTGTGATACTCCTGGTTCTGTCGATTCTTGGTGCCATATATGGCTCCTGCTTATTTCAAAATGAGACGTCACCGTTGGTGTGCGTCTCAGCTTCCCTTTTGGGTTGGAATTACTTCAAGGTCAATTTGCCTGAAAGCAGGAGTCGGTTCCCTGCTTCCCACTCCTGTGCTCCGTCCTTATGTGGGGCCTCAGCCCCTTCCTGGCACACCACAATCCGGTGTTGAGCAAACCAACTGTGAGAGCCGGGGCGCACCTCAGCAGACCCGCCCTCAGGAGCGCCCCGGTTCCTGCCTGCCACGTGTGTGGCCGGTCAGCCGAAAACATCCCGCATGCATCCATGAGAACAATTTCCAAGGGCTCGGTTGTTAAGTTATAGAGGAGGCGATGCTGACTCCTCAACATCAGAATGTCATCGTGCTGCGAGCCGAGGGCTTTCCACGTCGTGGCATCTGGAGTGAATCACTTGGTCCCCCGAGAGTGGTTTTAATGAAATGTTTACTGAGCTCTAGCGAATGTTCCACTGAGTGCCTTGCCGGAATTTGGCTCCCGATGATTTTGTTTCTTCACGCAGAGAAGCACAGCTCGGTAAGAGAGAGCTTCCGCTACGCACACCTTACATGCGGCTCCCGCAAGCGAGTCCCCGGCGCCCCCGGCCGACCGAGCGCCGCTAAGGAAGTGTTTATCACGGTTGAGTTTGAGCTTGAAACTAACCAAAAGGAGGTGACAGGTTGGTTTGAAAACAGGCCGCGGTGCCAGGCTTCTCACAGCTTGCTCCTTGTTCCTTTGCCTCTCACTTTCCATTCTTCCTGGGTGGGGGATGTAGCGCCACCACTGAAGTATCTCCTGTTTTGTTTTTGTTCCCCCATTCCCCCGCAAACTATACCGAATTGGTTTGAAATCTGTTGGATTTATCTGCTTCACGAAAACCCAAAGCTACCATTTTGGTCAACAAAGTTCTGTTGGTACCGAATGCTGCCCAGCCTGCCAGGTGCCCGGTCCAGGTCTCCCCACTCTGACCACAGGGAACTGGGGGGCCCTGCTCATCCTCAGGGCTGCAGCCGGCAGTCCCCCCACCGCTGTCCTCTCACCCCCGCAGCTGCGTGCGCTCTGAGCTGCATCGTGAAGCGCACGGAGAAGAGGCTCCGGAAGGCCATCCGCACGCTCCGGAAGGCTGTGCACGGGGAGCGGTTTCACCTGCAGCTCTCGGGCACGGACCTCGAAGTGGCTAGGAAGTCCCCCAGAGCGCCGGAGCGCCAGGCAGAGGCCTGCGGAGCGGGCCAGAGCCACGTCGGAAACCAATGTGGTGAGTGGCCCGGTGGCCGGCACATTCTTGCTAACAGAGCTGTTTACAGCTCCCCAAACACTAAGGTACCAAACGCCTGCACACACACACCCCCTTTCCCCTGTCTGGGCTCACTCCAGAGAACACCCTACCCCGGCTGTCCACCCCTTTGGGAACTACATGGTGGTGGTGTCTGGTGTGTGTGCTGGACCGGGAGCTCCCCGGCACCTGGCATCGTGCCTGGCTGGTGGTGGCACTTAGGAGACGTTTGCTGAGTGAAGGGACAGAGGAAAGAGGCGGGGATGATGAGAAGAGGGAGCGTTGCCCTTTTAGGGTCTGAGGGACAGTGGTCTTCAGATGACTGTGGTCTCCCCGCTGGGGCAGAGCTGCAGGGATCAGGCACCAAGAGCCTTCTGCACACTCCACTGCCACAGCTCCCCGCTTACCTCCGGCTCTGCTGGTGGTGGCAACGCACAGTCTCCTGTTCACGGTTTTGCGCAGGGGCAAGGCGGCGCTGCTCAGCTGCCTCGTGAGATCCCGGAGCCGCAGCCCACGGTTCCTCACATGTCAGCCTCTTGGATGTAGGTATGTGTGTGTGTGTCTATTAAATTTGAGATCTGGCGTTTGTGCAGCATCAATTCCATTCCTCTGATGAAGTTCCAGGCAAGACGAACCTGGGCAAGAAGGTTCTAGAGTGGCTGGTCTTGAGATCTGTTTGTTTCGAGAAACTGTGCTGGGCAGTTGTGGAGGTTCTCGTTGAGAAGTCTAGAGAACGTTGGGAGTCTCACTGCATAGTAACGGCTTATGGTGCTGATGTACTGAGTTCTGACCTGTCCCAGGTACGACCCTGTGTCTCAGCACTGTGCTGCATTATCTTACTTAGTCCTATCAGAACTCTTACCGGGTAGGAATCGCCTTCACCTAACAGCTGCACGAGCTGGAGCTCAGAGGGTTAAGTTCTCTTGCTCAAGATCACGAGGATGCTGAAACCGGTTTGGCTCAGCAGTAGAGCATCGGTCTGCGGACTGAAAGGTCCCGGGTTCGATTCCGGTCAAGGGCATGTACATTGGTTGCAGGCACATCCCCGGTAGGGGGTGTGCAAGAGGCAGCTGGTCGTCGATGTTTCTCTCTCATCGACGTTTCTAGCTCTCTATCTCTCTCCCTTCCTCTCTGTAAAATATCAATAAAATATATTAAAAAAAAAAAAAGATCACGAGGATGGGCCGACCCCAAAGCCAGACCCTTCCGGAATAAACGGATGTCCTGTCTGAAGTGTCATCAGAATCACAAGTCTCTAGAAACGGAGCTTGAGCTGAGGCGTAATAAATCCGTGTTTCTGAAGAAGCAAAGCTAACCTCCCAGGTACTCGTTCAGGAGAATCGTCAGCAGTAGCCCCACAGCCCAAGTCTGTTGCTTTTCCCAAACATAGTAAATATCATGTATAAAAATCAAGTGTAACTGTCCACCAGTGGCTGGTTCTCAAATAGTCCTGACTTTTATTCCAGCTGACTCTCTTAAAGAGAAGGAAAAAAAAAAAGTAAAAATAACACAGCTGGTTGGCTTGCTCTCATTTAAAATTCGAAAGTTCCAGTTTCTGTACCAAAATGGTGATGAGAGTTGGCTGTTGCTGCCCTACTTTCCAGGATGAGTCTCAGAAACTTTCAGGGATGGTCAGGCTGGGCCTGTGGACCAGCTCCCAGTGAGAGTATTACCAATTCTACCGGGTGTGTGCTTCTGGGGAGTAAAGGCTCAGCAGGAGGATCAGGAGTTGCTTAACCGGAGGCCTCATGGCCATTTCAGCTTATGAAAGTCACTCGGCATGGGATGCATGCAGCTGGTGTAGGTGTGTGCGTGTGTCCTGAGATGCTGGTCCTGCTAAGTTAGGTTGGATTCGTTGCTCAGGGAGGCGAAGTATCCTGTCTCAAGAGCTCCCTCTAGCAATGGATGGGTTTTGTAGCCCACACGGGACCAAACCAGGTTCACCCTGTCGGCAGCAATGTTGAAGATTTAGAGGAGACAGCACAAAGAATTACTAGTGAAAACTCTTCCTCTTGCTGGAGGAAGGAAATTGGTGCAAAGAGCTATTGTGTGATTAGAAAGGCTTTTTACCCAGTAGATTCACCGCACAAGCAAGCCAGTGTGTGTGTGTGTGTGTGTGTGTATCTGTCTGTCTGTCCGTCTCTTAAATCTGGTCTATTTGATGGTGTTAGAACTTTGTAAGCACCAGAATTATTGGTATTTTCTGAACTAAGGATGGTGCATACACCATAGAGACAAGCTTAAGGTAGTTCTTGTTGGAAATTATTTGAAGAGAGTTCAAAACAGTGTTTTGAAGGAGAGATGGACCCATTATGTTTTCTTTTAAAATATTTTTTAACTTGGTGTTTAATTATTGAAGTAGTGCATGTTTCCAATGGCACAGAAATGTATAAAGGTGCAAGTTCTTTCCTCAGCTCCCAATCCCACTCCCCAGAGGCCATCACTGGGAAAAGCTTACTGTGTATTTCTGAGCATATAAAAATGAAATTTAATTTACTTATTCAATAACTATTTATGGATCACCTCCTGTATGCCAGGTACTGTTGGGGGTGCTAAGAATCCAGTAATGAAACAAAAGAGCAAACAGCTCAGCCCTCACAGAGTGTCCGATGCCAGAGGTAGGCCACCATCCAATAAACAAGGAAATACACATGGAGAAGGTGGTGGAAAGGGTATGAAGAACAGGAAGTGGTGAGCTGTAATAGAAAGAGCCAGGGCATGGGGGAGGAGTAAGGAGGTGTTTACTTTCCAAAATGTAGACTGTAGTCTTGCAAAATGTCATTTGGGCAGAGATGAGAAGGAAGGAGGAAGCAAGCCATGGGGATATCTAGAAGTCCCAGGCAAAGGCACCAGCAAATACAGAAACCCTGGCCTTTGGAAGAAGCCAGCTTGATGAGGGCGGAGGGAGGGGAGAAGGAAGAAGAGCAGGTCACCTGGGGATGGAAATGGTGTGAGGACCAGGGACTTTGGATCTGAGAAGGGAAGCCAGTGAAGGGCTATAAGCAGAGGAATGGCTGAGTTCTGACTTAAGTCTTAAAGGGCAACTTTGGCTGCTGTGTTGAAAATAGAATATAGGGGTGTATGTGTGAAAAAAATGTAAAAAAAAATGTATTAGTATAATTTGAATAGTGCTTTGTGCTGTTTTTAACTAGAGTAGATCACTATATCTTTCCATGCTAATAGAAGGGCTAACTTCTTTCTTCTTCTCTTCTCTTCTCTTCTCTTCTCTTCTCTTCTCTTCTCTTCTCTTCTCTCTCTCTCTTTCTCTCTCTCTCTCCCTCTCCCTCTCCTTACCTGAGGATATGTTTCTACTTATTTTAGAGAGAAAGGAAGGGAGAGGGAGAGAAAAACATTGATTGGTTGCCTCTCATATGCTTCCCAAATAGGGATTGAATGCAACCTGCATATGTGGCTTGACTGGGAATTGAACCCACAACTCTTTCATGCAAGGAGGATGCTTCAACCAACTGAGCCACACCGGCCAGGCTAATTTACTTCTTTTAAAGCTTCCTAGTCCTTTTTAAAGATACCAGTGTTTATTAACCATGCCAAATAGCCACACTATTGGTGAATGTTTTAATTATTCGTATTTTGTAATTGCAAACAGTGCTGCAATGAATATTCTTTTTTGTGCACATGGCCAATATTTCTGAAGGATAGACTTTTAGAAGTGCAATTGCTGGGTTAAAGGAAATGCATACTTAAAACTTTAGTAGATACTGCCAAGTTACTCTCCAAATTACTAATATATATTCCCTCTAACATTCTGATTTAGAGCTTATTACCTCACATCATTGCTAACATGGGTCAGTTATAACTGGTCTTTTTAATTTTTGCGGATCTGATAAGCAAAAATGATGAAGTCATTTTAGCTTGTTTTTCTTTGATTATTTGTAAGACTGAGCATGCTGTCATATATCTGTGACCATTTGGATTTCTAGTTCTGAAAATAGCCATATTTTTTTTGTGCCTATTTTCCCACAGAATTATCTTTCTAATAACACTTAAAAAATAAAATTTAAAGTCCCAAGTTACATCAAAGAACAGTCACTTCTAACCAATTAAACACTTTCTTACAGTCATTTTTACAGAGCAAAGTCTCATTAATTTGACATTTCAGGACTTTGGGGACAGCCTGTTCTGCAGATGACCTTTGTACCATCTGTGATCAATTTTAGCAAGATGGGGGAAAAAGAGACAGCAGTTATATTCTCCAAAGAACAAATTCCTTAAGTGCCATAATAATTCATAAAGTCCTTAATAGCTAAAGAAGAATTAATGATGGCATGGATTTCTAGCTGTTTTTTGTTCAGAGATGTTTATCCTTTCATAAAAAAAAAATCAAGAAATATACTTGTGGCCAAAACTGGTTTGGCTCAGTGGATAGAGCGTCAGCCTGTGGACTGGAAGGTCCCAGGTTCGATTCTTGTCAAGGGCACATACCTTGGTTGCGGGAGTGCGGTAGGGGAGGGGACATGCAGGAGGTAGCTGATCGATGTTTCTCTCTCATCGATGTTTCTAGCTCTTTATCTCTCTCCCTTGCTCTCTATAAATAATCAATAATATATATATATATATATATATATATATATATATATATTTAAATAAATATACTTGTGGTCTGGCCTGTGTGGCTCAGATGGTGGGGTGTTCTCCCATGCACCAAGAGGTTGCTGGTTCGAATCTGGGTCAGGGCACATGTCAGGGTTTTAGGCTTAATCCCCAGTGGAGGGTGTGCAGGAGGCAGTCGATTGATGTTCCACTCACATGGATGTTTTTCTTTCTCCCACTCTCTTCCTTTCTCACTAAATATCAATAAAAATATTTTAAAAAAAGAAATACTAGTATGCTTGCTACTCTACATATTTTTCTATTTGCGTATTCTTAAAACTTGTTGAGATTTTTCAATCTAGGCAACTGAGAAATGGGGAAATATTTTAGTGCCTGGGTCCTTGAGAGACTAGGAACGTTCAATTCTGCTTTTAACAGCTGTAGCTTTCCTCTGCAGCAGTTGAGAAAAATGAATCCAATCCGTATTTATTGCGATACCCTTCTGTGCCACTCTGTGAACTTGGGATAAAGCATGAGGACATAATGGGTCTGCTTTTATGAAGGTTTCAATCCAACAGAGAGGGAAGGATAATAAAAAGTAAAGAAGAAAGATAATTTCCAAAGTTGTAAGTGCTATAAAGATAATAAAACAGAGGGCCAGAGGCAATAAGGGCTACTCTCCAGAGGGCACTCAGGGAGGCTCTCAGAACAGGCGATGTTTGAGGTAGGACCCAAGTGGGAAGAAGAACCGTGCTCTTTTTACAGATACAAAAGCAGAAGGAGGCAAACCATTTGCCCAATGTCACCCAGCGAGTACGGGGCAGAACCAAGATTCAAAACCAAATCTGACTCAAGAGCCTATGTCCCAACTCTCTCACTTGAAAAACTCACCTCTCCTGGACGAGCCTGTGCCCTGTGATGATCTCACTCATGTTGTACCCAGACGGAGAGCCCTCCATGGGCCAGCTCTGTGGCGGGGGCTGAGGAGGCCTGGATAAATATGACACCATCCCTCAGGTCGCACTTAGCCCTCCCCGGGGAAGAGTCCAAAAGCCTTTCCAAAGAGAGGAAGCCAGAACTCAGTTTTGAAGGACGTGCATGTCACCCTTAAGTGGAGCGGAGTATTGTAGCAGAGGAACAGCCTTAGGGAATGAGAACCAGGAAGATGTGCACAGGGAGTTCTGGAGTTTCAGTGTTACTAAGTCTGAGTGCAGAGTAGAGTGTGGGGGGCAACGAGGCTTGTGCAGAAAGCATGACAATCATGAGAGACC
Organism: Vespertilio murinus; assembly: GCA_963924515.1. NCBI lineage: Eukaryota > Metazoa > Chordata > Mammalia > Chiroptera > Vespertilionidae > Vespertilio > Vespertilio murinus. The sequence goes on along the minus strand of OZ004709.1, from coordinate 136,191,124 downwards.
TTGAATCTATAATAATAAAAGCATAATATGCAAATTAGACCGGACATCTGGACAACCTTCCAGACATCATTCCGTACATCCTTCCAGATGAAGCCACAGCAGTGGGGGCCAAGGCACAGGTGGTTAGGGGCGATAAGGCAGGCAGGCAGAGATGGTTAGAGGTGATCTGGCAGGCAGGCCAGTGGTCCCAAATTGCGAGTTGGACATCCCCTGAGGGGTCCTGTATTGCGAGAGGGTGCAGGCTAGGTTGAGGGACAACCCCTCATGCACTGATTTCATGCACTGGGCCTCTAGTACTTTAATAAGGAGCCTTAATTGTCTCTCTAGGTGGCAAGATGCCATCAGAGGGTTTAGCCAGGCAGTGTCCAGGTCATATCTGTATTCTAGAAAAATTTTCTCTGGCTAGATTGGGGTTCAGGACTAGAGTCTGAAAAACCAGTTTGGGAGCTTTTGAATGCTTCTGATAAGCAATATTGAGAACATGAAGGCTATAGATGGAGTAGAAAAGAAGCAGTGGGTTAGAGAAATGCTTAGGAGGAACTATAAGCAGCCTTTGGCGATGTATTATTGACTTGGAGGCAAAGAAGAGAAAAGTGTTGGGGTGAAGTCAGAGATTTCGGACTTGGCCTCTGATCCTGGCACTTCCTTCCCATATGTCACTCATCTCCCCCAGCCCTGTTTCATATGCAGGAGGCACTGAGACAAAGCCTGTGGGGTGGGTTGAATAGATAGATGAATGTGATCACTGGGGAAGAAATAATCAGAAAAGATTTATAGGAAAAGCAGGGGGGAAAATGGGCTCTCGAGAGGGCATGAGAAAGAATGAACTCAGATACGGAAAAGGAGGCTACGGACTGAGTTTCGAGTTGAAGACACTGAGAGAAATGCAGGAAGTCAAGTTGACGAGGTCTCTGCACCTGAGAGAGAAAGCAATCAAAGAAGGACTTTAGGAAGGTGAAGGCGATGGTGTGACAGAGCTGAGGCGGGAGGAACAGAAGGCAAGGGAGACCGTTGGGAGGTTTTTGCAGTAACTTGCATAAGAGATGGTGAGGATCACAGGACACTAGTGCCATAGCGCTGAAGAGTAGGGGTGGCCAAAGGGGACACACCTGTAGGGCGCTGCAGCTCCTGATGGAGCGGGGAAGGGAGAAGTCTGGGACAATAACTGTGGTTTGGACACCACTAGACACCAAGTGTTGGGGTCTTGGTGACTGGAGGTAGAGATGCACTTGTGAAAACGGTGAAGCCAGAGGGGTAGGAAGGACTGGGCAGGGCAGGAAGAGAAGCATTCAATTTAGGCAAGTTGAATTTAAGTTGTAAGAATGGAATGGGAGTCTAGGGAAACAATTTCATCTCGCCATGTCCAACAACTCCAGATGGAATGGGAGTCTAGGGAAACAATTTCATCTCGCCATGTCCAGACCAGCCCTTCTGTTCTGACTTGCCTTTTGTTAAAACAGAAGAACAACCCATGCTCCTACCTCAGGCTCCTACCTCCTGCTCTCTCACCTTCTGGGGTCTGGGGCCCACTCTCTCGCACCTTCTCGAGAATGTTGCTCCTGCTATTGTCCCGCTGGACTGCCACACACCGCCTACATCCTCCTTTTCTGCTCGAGCATTTCCAACAGCACACACACCTATCTCCTGACTTAGAAAACCAACACCTTCATTTGACTTCATGCTTCTCTCTGATTCTTTGATCCCAGGTTGAGCAAAACTCGTTGAAGAAGTTGTCTAAAACTCTCTGTCTTTGCTTCCTCTTCTCCAATATTTTCCTCAACGGTGGCCAATCTGGTTTTCATTTCCAACCCCACCACTAAAATGGCTTTTTCCAAGATTTCTAACAACCTTCGTATTACCAAATCCAGTTGCCAAAACTCACTCAGGTACCGCCAATCATTCCCTTCTGGAACGCTTTCTTCTCACGGGTTTCAGACACATTTCTGCTTCTCCCCTCTGCCTCACGGGCTGCCCCTTTTTTGTTTTCTATGCCAGTTCTCTAATTTTTGACCTTTCACCATCAGGTATCCCAGAGCTTAGTCCTCTACCCCCACCCCCCATCCCCCAATCCTCACACTCTCCTAGGAGACCTGATCCAGCGCCGTAGCTTTAAATACCACCACCTGCTGGTGACTCCAAAACTTCCCTCTCTGGCTCTGGCTTCTGTTTTGCATTAAGGATTTCTCTATTCCAGAACATTTTTTAAATCACGCACACAGAAAAATATTTTTAAATTTATGAACGTTTACTTATTTATACATTACACTATACTGTTGGCCAATATGTTATGTCCATTATAAAGACACATTAAGCAAATAAAAATTTTCAATGGCTGGCTAGCGTCTTAAGGTAGCGTATTTACAATTTGGCAAGGTTCATTGTTAACAGTAGTGGTCATAACTCCATTTTTCAAGCAGTCTTTTTGTTAATTGCTAGTACGTTGGCTCAACTTTTGTCAGATCTGATTAAATCATTACTGTTTGTGTATCATGATGACCGAGAATGACTACTAGGCCCTGGCTGGTGTGGCTCAGTTGGTTGGAGTATCATCCCATCCACCGAAAGGTTGCAGGTTCGATTCCCATTCAGGGCACATACCTAGGTTGTGGATTTGATCCCTGGTTAGGGTGCATATGGGAGACAACGGATCAATGTTTCTCTCTCCCACTGATCTCTCTCTCTCTCCCTCTCCCTCTCGCCCCCCTCACTAAAATCAATTAAAAAACAGCAATACATAGCCTCAGGTGAGGATTTAAAAGAGAAGGGTGAGCACTAGGAGGAAGCTGTGCCAGCCCTGGCCACTCCCTGTCGTTCACCGTGCTTACATCATGGGTGCTACCTTCCCCGGGTTTCTACAGGAATCACTTTTTATTTTGTGCATTTTATTTTGTGACAGTTTGGTTGAAACTAGATAATGTAATCTGGAAATCTGTTCAGTCAGGCATAGTTTCACTGTGATTTTTCTCACTGCGTGGAAAAGGAGTGAATCAGCCAGTACCTCCCACCCCCGGAGTGTGGAATGCCTCTTTATTCTTCAAGACCGAGTGTCTCCCCGTGTCTCTGACTCACAGAGATGTGTACTGACTGAGGGCCAATCTTATACCACTTACTAATCCAGTGAACCTTTCTTCCTTTAAAAAAAATACTTTTATTGATATCAGAAAGAAAGGGACAGGGCGAGAGATATAGAAACATCAATGATGAGAGAGAATCATTGGTTGGCTGCCTCCTGCCCGCTCCACACTGGGGCTTGAACCCGCAACCCAGGCGTGTGCCCTGACTGGGAATCGAACTGGTGACCTCTTGGTTCCTGAGTCAATGCTCAACTGCTGAGCTCGCTGGTTGGGCAAAGCTTTCTTTCTTATTCTTTTTGAGGCAAAAATTAATATCCATAGATGTGGATGTATTCTCTGTTGGAGATCAGCTGTACAACCCAGGCCTTTTTAATACCAACGTTGCATGGCAAACCAGCATCTCAAGCTCAATGTATCTGAACAAAATATTGTATCCCCCTCCCTCCCTCCCAAATAAGGCCTGTTTCATCTCGGTCAATTTCACTTCTATTTATCCAGTTGCTCAAGTTGAAAACCACAGAGTCTTCTCAACCTCTCATTCTGTCATATGCTCTCCATCAGGCCATTAGCAAATCCTGTCAGCTCCGCCTTCACATTATATCCTGAATCTAACTGCTTTTGTCCATGATTACCACTGGGTTCCAAACCACCGTCTCCCGTCCAGTCCGCTGTGACAGGCTCTGAATTGCTCTCCTCACCCTTGCCTGCCTTTAGTCTGTTCTCCAGGCAGCAGCCAGAAGATCTCTTAAGAATGTGTCAGATCGTGTCACTCCCCCATGCAAACTGCCAACACACTTAGAGTAAGTTCCGGTGCCTTCATGATTTTCATGAACTTATGTGATATGGCCCTTGCTTGCCTTTTAAAATGTATCTCCTGCCACCTCCCTGCCCCTTTCCCTGTGTTACTGCTACACTGGCCTTTCTGCTACTGGGCAAGGCCTTTGCAAGCCCGTTTCCCTCCGGTCTCTGCTCAGAGAGGCCCTTTCCTGGCTACTTTATCACAATGGCGCACACACAGACTCACCCCCACCACTCGTCTTCCCCTCTTACCTGTTTGTTTGTTTGTTTGTTTCTCTTCATCACATTTACTACTCGTGAGCATTTACTATATATTTATTTGTTTGCTCATGTGTGGTCTGCATTCGTCACTAGAATGAAAGCTCGTTAGGGTAGGGCCATGTCTGGCTGCTCTGCTGCATCTCCAGCTCCTAGCACAGGGCCCTCCATATAACCATTGCTCAGTAAGTGTTTTGTTTTCCCCCTTGTTATTGGATTTATTGGGATGGCACTGGTTAACAAAATTAAACAGGTTTCATGTGTACAGTTCTACAGCCCATCCTCTGTACACTGCGTTGTGTGTTTACCATCTCGAGTCAAGTCTCCATCCATCGCAGTTTAGCTCCCTATACTCTCCTAACCACCCCCACTCTTCCTGGCAGTTGCCGCACTGTTACCTGTGTCCATAAATGTTTTCTCTTTTTCCCCCTTTTTATGCTCAATTACTCCACCACCTCCTCCTACCTTCACCTCTGACAGCTGTCAAGCAGGCCTGCTCTCTTTTTATGAATCCATCTCTATTTTGCTTGTACCTATCTTTCTCTGACTGGCTTATTTCACTTAACATAATGTTCCCCAGGCCTATCCATGGAGTCACAAAGGGTACAATTTCCTTCTTTTTTTATGGCCAAGAAGTATTCCATTGTATAAATGTATCACAGCTTTTTTTTAATTCATTCATCTGCAAATGGACACCTGGGTTGCTTTCAAATCTTGGCTATTGTAAATGACACTGCAATGAACATAGGAGTTCATGTATTCCTTCAAATTAGTGTCTCAGATTTCTTCAAATAAATTCCAAGAATTAGAATTGCTGGGTCATAAGGCAGTTCCACTTTTAATTTTGAGGTCATGCCATAGTGCTTCCCACAGTGGCTGTACCAACCCTCATTCCCACCACATCCTCACCAGCATTTGTCAGTTGTTGATTTATTAATGATAGCTGTTCTGACGGGTGTGAGTTGATATCTCATTGAGGTTTTGATGTACACATCACTGATGATTAATGACGTTGAACATTTTTTCATATGTCTAGTGGCCACCTGTATGTCCTCTTTGAAGAAGTGTCTATTCAGGTCCTTTGCCTATTTTTTTAATTGGATGGTTTGTTTGTTTTGGTGTTGAGTTTTACAAGTTCTTTCTAAATTTTGGATATGAATACCCTATCAGATGTATTAGCAAATATGTTCTCCTACTCGGTGGGTTATCTTTTTTAAATAAATATATACTTTATTGATTTTTCACAGAGAGGAAGAAGAGGGATAGAGAGTTAGAAACATCAATGAGAGAGAATCATCGACCAGCTGCCTCCTGCACACCCTCCACTGGGGATGTGCCCGCAACCAATGTACATGCCCTTGACCAGAATCGAACCTGGGACCCTTCAGTCCGCAGACAGACGCTCTATCCACTGAGACAAACCGGTCTCGGCTTATCTTTTCATTTTGTTGATGGTTTCCTTTTCTGTGCGAAGATCTTTTAGTTTGATGCAGTCCTGTTTGTTTAGTTTTTCTTTTGTTTCCTTTGCCCAAGGAGCTGTATCAGAAAAAAAAAAAATACTGCTGTGAGAAATGTCTGAGATTTTACTGCCTGTACTTTCTTCTAGGATTTTTATGGTTTTGAGTCTAACATGTAAGTCTTTAATCCATTTTGAGTGTATTCTCTTGTATGGCCTAGTTTCTTTTTATTTTTGCAAGTATCTGTCCAATATTTCCAGCACCCTTTATTGAATAGGCCATCTTGACCCTATTGTATGTTCTTACCTCCTTTGTCAACTATTAATTGACTCTAAAGGCATGGGTGCTCAGTAACTATTTAATTGAATGAAAGAGTAAATGAATTTTCAGAGCAGCGACCAATGAAATCCCAAGGATAGTTTTCAATGTTGAGAAAACAAGAAGGCAAAGGGCAAATCTTTGGGGAGATATTTATATGGAGGGCCAAAGAGGAACTCTGAAGGAGGTGAAACCTCAGCCCCCGTTAATCAGGCATGAAGAGAACATAGCAGGCACCGGGGAACCCAGCAAGGAAAGCGTCAAGCTGGGCTCATGTCTCTGCCCCAGCATTAAGAATGTTTTCAAATTGCAAACCTGAGCACACACCAGAAACCTGGACAGACATGGCAAACCAAGCCCAAGGGGTTGCTCCTGTTATCGCAAAAGTCTCCTTTATTTTTTATTTTTTAAATATATTTTTACTGGTTTTTCACAGAGAGGAAGAGAGAGGGATAGAGAGTCAGAAACATCGATGAGAATCATCGACCAGCTGCCTCTTGCACGCCCCCCACTGGGGATGTGCCCACCATCAAGGTACATGCCCCTCACAGGAATCGAACCTAAGACCTTTCAGTCTACAGGCCAACACTCCATCCACTGAGCCAAACCAATTTCAGCTAGAAAGTCTCCTTTAAAAGCGGCTCAGACTCGGATCCGGACGCCCCAGCACTGCTTAGAGCACCCCGGCCCTTGAACTGGGACAAAGCACAGCCCCTGTCACCCTGGGAATCCCCGTGGGCTGCTGGTGGCTTCCCTTCAGAAGTCAAGGCGTGATGCTTAAGAAAGCAGTCAGATGCTAGAGAGTGACCTCTCTTATTAGGTTCACCATCTTAGCCGCAGAGACACCGCAGTGTCTGCCCGTAGCCTGAAACCCTCCAAGGCGGCAGTGTTGAAAAGAGGGCAAGCCTTCGGGCCTCTTTGTCGCCATTAATCCCGGTCCGATGGCCTCTCTCTCCCTTTTGCATCAGAAAAGCTTGCTTGCGCTTTTCTTTTTAGGACAGGGAGAAAACAGCTGTGTGGGATTTGAGGATGGGATTTTAATGGTCACTGAAGGCACACAAAAGCTTTGCTGCGATCACGAAGTGTTGTGGGGGCAATTGACTCCTTTGTCCCCGGGGGCAGCCAAACACTGTGGCTGCTCGGGGAGAAGAGAACCGACGACGTGTGAGTGAGGTCTCTTCTGGTGGGTCTTCAGCACGTTTGCCAAGAGCTGTTTCGGGCCTCTCTTCCTGCCGTTTCAGAATCACTTTTCAGTGTTGAGCTCATTTTTTTTTTTTTTTTTTTTACCTTGTGAAAAGAAACAAGTGAACGCGGAAGGTGCTTGGCGTGCGTTATTTCTGTAGGTCTTTCTTGCTGGGAGGAAAATGGAAGCTGTGAGTGACAGAATGAGTTTGTTTATGGGAAGCCAGCCTTTCAACCGGGAGAGAAAAGAACTGGTGCCCTCTTTCCGCAGGGCAACCCAAGGGGCGTCGCTCAGCCCTCCGCTCAGCTGAGAAATCGCAGCAGCTGTGGGCCATTGTGAGGTTTCTCAGAGCGTGAGCGTGAAAAGGCATTGGGGGGTGTGGAGGGGGATGTTAAATAGTTCTAAGGAGAACTGGACACCCAGAGCGGCAGAGCCTCTCTTCTCGGTGAGAACCATGGCCACCGCTGCCTGCCCTGGAGGGGATCTGTTTTCTGCCAGAGGATCTAGGATGGAACACAGACCACACGGCCCCGTCAGGGAGTGACAATCAATGGGGCCGTTGCAAACGTTGCCATCAGATGGGCACTTCCCCCTTAGGGGAATGGAGTGCCGTGGAAACAAAGGGAAATGGCTTGGGCTCCAGGGGTTCCAGAAAGCCTAGGTTTCATTTACCTTCTGCCCATCTCTATGGCAGTTGTTTTGTGAGAGGTGTGAAGGGATTATCCTCTCCTCTACCGGCCAGGCTGTGGCCACTCTGGTCACCAGGTGGGTAGTCCGGCGGGAACACAGAATAAAAAGTCATCCGTTCTTGCTGAAGCCGGTTTGGCCCAGTGGATAGAGCGTCGGTCTGCAAACTGAGGGGTCCAGGGTTCGATTCCGGTCAGGGGCATGTGCATTGGTTGTGGGCACATCCCCAGTGGGGGGGTGTGTGTGCAGGAGGCGGCTGGTCGATGTTTCTCTCTCATCAATGTTTCTGGCTCTCTGTCCCTCTCTTTTCCTCTCTGTAAAAAATCAATAAAATATATGTATATTTAAAAGTCATCCATTCTGTGTCCCAGGGGGCCCTGTGCCCTGGGTGAGCCGTGTGCCCTGGGTGAGCCATCTGCCCCAGGGGGGCCGGGTATCCCAGGAGAGCCGTGTGCCCCAGGGGAGACATGTACCCCGGGAGAGCCGTGTGCTCCGGGGAAGCAATGGGACCCGGGGAGAGGGGCGGTGTGAACCAGAGGAGGAGCGGATTCTATTCAGGTGGTCCTGAGATAGTCACCATAAAACAAGCAGACTGCCAAATGAGGAGCGGATTCTATTCATGTGATCATGAGATAGTCACCATAAAACAAGCAGATTGTCAAATGACAGCGGGAAGGAGAAGGAGACCTGGGGGGAGATAAGAGAACAACCGAAGGACTGGTATGCATGCATAAAAGTACAACCAACGAACACAGAACTCTGGGGAGGGAGGGCATGAATGGGGGGTGGGCAATGGTAAGCTATGTGCACAAATAATACCTTAATGAATTTTAAAAAATTAAAAAAAAAAACATACATTGCAGGTAAAATATAGTCCTCAAGTAAAAAAAAAAAAGTCATCCATTCTTACTACATAATTCAGCTCAGCTTTTCAGGGGAGACGAGTTGCAGCAAGAGTCATTAGGGAAACCGTGATCCAGGAGGGCGGCATGTAGAGAATAGGTCTGGAGGGACAGGCCTCTGCCTCGGATAATCCCCAGTGCAGCACACTCACTGTACTGTTGCTTGCCAAGAAACACCAGTATAGTGAGTATGGGGGATGTTGCTTTTGGTTCACTTTTAGTATTTTTTTAAAAAATTCATAAAATTAAATGATATGTGACTTTTGTAAAAGGAAATCCAAACAATATTAAAAAAGTATTAAGACTTAGCCTTTAGAGTAGACCTTATTGATAGGTCGCATTGAAGTGTAAAAATAATATTTGAAAATGCGGCTTCTTTTGGCTTAGTATGATGTTTTAAAAGGCCTCATTCTTTAAAATTATGGAGTGAAGAATGAAAAGACATTTTTACTACTGTAATAAAGAACTGTGTCTTGTGCAACCCTAACAGTATATATGTGGACTGCATTGGTAAGAGAGAATGAAAACAGATATCCCCCCACCACCCCTGGCAGACATTCAAGAGGTACAATAGCTAATTTTATCATGTGATATTTTGTTTTCTATTTCTTGATATCTTCAGTATAAATTAGGATGTGTTTATCCCAGTCAAACTTCCCATAATGCCCCATGGAGAATCCTTGACAACATCTTGAATTGTTCTTCAGTCTGCATTTTTGTTAAATGGCCCTTTTCTCCCTTAAGCTCAGAGCTCTTGATCTCACCTTGGGTGCATTTCACAGACTAGCTGTGGGAAAGTGGCCAAATTATTGAAGGCCCCCACGTCTCTGTTTCTGTAAAAGGGAGCTGACAGTAGCACCTAGCTCCTTACCGATGTTTTTAGGAATGAGTGAGATAATGGACGTGGAGCTTTGGGCCTGGTGTCTAGTAGATTGTAAATACAGAACAAATCTTAGTCACTAGAAAGGTTATTTTAATGGTTATGATGATGGTGTTTGAGTATTATACTAGAGAACTCAATTCAGTGCATTTACATTCATATCCTAAAATAAGATATAAATCCACATTTAACTAACACCATTAAAAATATAATCAAAAGCATAGTTTATTAATTTCCTGGTAGTTTATTCTTCCAGGAGATATTGACAAGGGTTTGCTCTTTGTGACATACCAATTGTATTGTAAATACGATCTGTGCTCTTCCTGAGAGTTATCTGTAAGCCCTGGAGGTCACTCCCCACAGCCACCAAGAGCGAGTTTTCCAGAACAGAGCTTCTGGCTGTATTCCTCTCCTTTCTGTGGCTGCTTTACCTGCAGAATAAGATCCAGATGCTTGGCACTCAGGAACTTTTCCGACCTATTTCCAACCTTCCTTTCTCCCCTCTCCTGCATCCTGTGTGAAATCTTTATAACCTGCCCCTTTTCCTACCCCGGGGGGAGAGGGGGGAGATCCTACTCATCCTTCAAGGCCCAACACAAATGTGGCTTCCTCCAGGGGGCCTTCTAGGATGCCACCAGCCAGAATTAAAAGCACCTTCTTCGCCGAAACCGGTTTGGCTCAGTGGTAGAGCGTCGGTCTGCGGACTGAAAGGTTCCAGGTTCGATTCCGGTCAAGGGCATGTACCTTGGCTGCGGGCACATCCCCCATAGGGGGTGTGCAAGAGGCAGCTGGTCGATGTTCCTCTCTCATTGACGTTTCTAGCTCTCTATCTCTCTCCCTTCCTCTCTGTAAAATATCAATTAAAAATATATTTAAAAAAAATAAAAGCACCTTCTTCTCCGCTCTCCCATTACTATGCCTATGTTCAGTGAATGATTCTCAACTTGATCCTTCTTCTAGTGGCAGCCCTGTGAAGTAGGGAGAATTAGCAGGTGCTCATGCTCAAAGATAATTAGAGCCACTGTGACCCCCGACCCAGAGCTCATGGCCTAGGGAGAGAGGACCTGCGAATACCTCTGACGGTGGGTGACAGGGTGACAGGGATCCTGACAGAGGGGTGTGCACAGAGAACCCAGAGGTGCCTCACATTCTGTATTCAGGGGTTCGTATGGGGGGTTTGGGGTCAACGCCGTCTCTTTTCCTTCATCTCCAGCATTCACGTTGTCCTTCCCTGGCCTCTGTCCCCTCACTGACCAGACTGTTTCCCCCTTTGGCTAGTCAGTTGCAGGGCTGGGACTTATTACGATGGATCACAAGAACGCTGCGTTTTATGTCCGAGTGGAACCTTCCAAAATGAGGAAGGACAGATCACATGTGAACCATGCCCAAGACCAGACAATCCTGGGACCCTGAAGACCCCAGACGCTTGGAATGTGTCTGAGTGTGGAGGTAAGGGTTCGCCTGCCCCTTCTTATCCCGCCATTCTCCAGTGTCATTGTTCAGACAGGGGCGAGGTTCACTTCTGCAGGGACAGGGCACACAGCACCTGCACTTCCGCAGCTGGGCCACATGAGTTCCTTGTTGGCTTTCCAGTAGCTCAGAGCCTGACACAGCCTGAGAGATGCTCTGCTGCATAAACAAATGAAGATCTGATAGGATACCATGGCAGGGGGGAAAAAGGTGTAAACATTGCAATTGCATGCTTCATTTAGCCGAAACCGGTGTGGCTCAGTGGTAGAGCGTCGGTCTGTGGACTGAAGGGTCCCGGGTTCGATTCCGGTCAAGGGCATGTACATTGGCTGCAGGCACATCCCCGGTGGGGGGTGTACAAGAGGCAGTTGGTCGATGTTTCTCTCTCATCGATGTTTCTAGCTCTCTATCTCTCTCCCTTCCTCTCTGTAAAATATCAATAAAATATATTTTTTTAAAAAAAAGAAATATACCCCCAGACCACAGTGATCTCCCAGTGCTAGGGACTGTCGAAAATGCTAAAATAGAGAAAGTAGTTTTCATTCTTTTTCCAGCTTTGGTCTCAAATTTATAGCGCATTGATTTTTTTAAAAGTACCCATCTAGTTATTTTATAAAATTTTCTATGGAGAGTTTTTAATCGTCTCTTTGAATAAAATGTCCCCTGGAGCCAAGCTCACTTAGGTTTCATGGGCTTTTCCCCCATTTATCTTATTGGTAAACATCTTCCTCTTCATTAAATGGGAGAAAGACCAGTGGTACTGGCACTGGGCTCAAGTGGAAGGTGTGATCTGGCATGGCGATTGGCAGGCGATGTTTGCGGAAGGGTACATGGGATCCCGCAGCCCCTGCCTCTCCTCCCAGCGAATCCCAGAACCAACTTAGGTCCCACCTGAACGCTGCAAACTCAACAGCAGCTCCTCTTTTTTGTTTAAAAATCAGATCCTCATGTTGAGTGTTACTCCTGGCATAACTTTCACCTGTCACGAAACTCTGGAACTAACAGCAAAGCTGATAAGGAGGCACCTTGGGGCATCTGTTCACACTTGTACGTGACCTTATGAAGCTATATTTATAGTAATAAGCCCCTTAGTAGTAATAATATTGATTGCTGACATTTATTAAATATTTACCTGTGCCAGGCATCATGCTAAGTGTGTTGCATAAATTTTCCATATGGTTGTATCACTACGACAGCTTTATGAGGTTAAAGTGACTCATTCAAAGTCAGACAGACAAGAAGTAGAGGATTTGGAATCAGACACTAGGTCTGACAGACTCCAGATCCTCCTTTTGGGGGGGGGGGTTGTTAAATGCCATCATATCTACAACTCATAGGTAGAAAGATGACCATGAACATTAATGGTCAGGAATACAAGGGACAACAGCATCATGCCAATGACAAGCTGATTCTTAAGGAACATACACTTTGCCACGCCAGCACAGCCAAGGGTTTGGCAAGCCTGAGGGAGGGCGGCGAAGGATGTAGAAAAGACAGACAAAGAGAATAAGCTAGGTCTCTAGGCTGAGGCCACAGAGAGAGATCCAGACCAAGCTCAGCCTTTATTTTATAGTCAGAGGTAAACAAGGTAGTGGCCACCATGGTTACAATGTTCTTGTGAGTTTCACTTGTTTTGGCAGCACTTGCTGCACCTCCCACAGCCCATTAGCGACCCAGGAAGGATCTAGGGGTGTCATGAGGTCAAGCCTAATTCTGCTAAGAGGGCTGTGCCCTCCAAGCTGGGACTTGTTTGTGGCTTTGCCAACTGGTCAGCCCGAGACTTAACCCTATAGCTGCTCCCTACAATGGACTTTCGGAAATCCTTTTGTGTATGACTGTGCTGCTTGTCGTAAATTTAAAATAATAATAATAAAGTCAGGTGCGTAAAGTAAAGACCACTGGGTCCCTCTGTCACTGTGGACTAGATTACTTGGGTTTTGGGAGACCAGCACACACCTCGGGGTGAGGAGATAGACTTAGTAAATATGGCCGAAACCGGTTTGGCTCAGTGGATAGAGCGTCAGCCTGCAGACTGAAAGGTCCTGAGTTCGATTCCGGTCAAGGGCGTGTACCTTGGTTGCGGACACATCCCCAGTAGGGGGTGTGCAAGAGGCAACTGATCGATGATTCTCTCTCATCGATGTTTCTAACTCTCTATTCCCTCTCTCTTCCTCTCTGTAAAAAATCAATAAAATATATATATATATATTTTAAAAAGACTTAGTAAATATGATTGGTGAAACTATCACTGGGCTGTGATCAGCTGGGTGAGGGTGTACTTCTGGGTCCCATGAGCACATCGACCTGAGAGGACCCTCTCTCTGGTTCCTGCATGGCCGGGGCTGCCTGAGCTCCATGCAGTCCGGAGCCTGAAGCACGCCCAGCTGCTCCGTCCTTTGGAAGCACGTCACACGTGGCTCCTTGGTCGCCATCTTGGCTCTGTGCCGTGTCGCCCTGAGTGTGAACGCCAGGCACTCGCAGGCCACCTGCTCGGGTCCAGCAGCAGGCCAGGGCGGGCTCCCCACTGAGGTGGGAGCTGAGGTCAGCACCGGCGACAGGCCTGTCTAACGTCCGACCCGGTGGCCGAGAGATGGGAGAGGGTCCGGCCCGGGCCCTTGCTCACCCAGGGTCGTTGCTCCCCCAGGTCTGTGCCCACCTGGCCAATATTCTGCGGACGGCTTCGCACCCTGCCAGCTCTGTGCCCCGGGCACATTCCAGCCGGAAGCCGGCCGTACTTCCTGCTTCTCTTGTGGGGGAGGGCTCCCCACCAAGCACTCGGGAGCCACTTCCTTCCAGGACTGTGAAACCAGAGGTGAGGACGTTAGCTTGCCTTTTTCCAGAACCGATTTTCCCTTTGGAGAACCCTGGGAGTCTGATCAAGCTCCAATCAGGCCCAGCCCAGAGGTGCCCCCCAACCCTGTGTGGTGCCCCAGGGGCCCCGGGGTGGGCACTGCTCCACTCACCCCTGCAGATGTGCAGGGAGCATGGGAGCCCCTAGACACAGCCTCCCCCAGCCCTCTGGGCCCCTTCGGACAGGGCTGACTCTAGAGACAAGCAGGGAGAGATGAGCCGGTGCACATGGGTTCCTCGGCTCCTTCCTCCCAGCCTTCCAATATCTCAGCACCCTTACCTAGAGCTGCGCCCCACTCCCCCCTGTGCCCCACTCCTGCTGCCTCTTGCAGGAACCCAACTCCACACCCAGTGTCGGCTCTGCACCCACAGCACTCACACACGTGTCTGCTTCTGCCCGGCTCTGCGTGGACCCCCTACTCTGAGGAGACACCCCTACTTTGCTCCCGTTGCTTTTTTCTCAACGACAGGCGTCACAAAGTCCCACCCAAGCTGGCTCTTTAGGGACTTGAGTGTTGAGTGGCCCCCGCTTAGTAAGGAAGTTACTTCCTTTGGGAGAAAAAATTATTACCTAACTGTGAAACCAGTTGTGTTGCACTGGATGAAAATAGTCTTTTTTTCCCCCTCTCGTTTGTTTTTCATCCTCTCCACTCTCCCTGCCCCCCGCAGTTCAGTGTTCGCCTGGACATTTCTACAACACCAGCACGCACCGATGTATTCGCTGCCCTGCGGGGACGTATCAGCCCGAATTTGGAAAAAATAATTGTGTCTCTTGCCCAGGAAATACCACGACTGACTTTGATGGCTCCACAAACATAACCCAGTGTAAAAGTAGGTCTCTCTCTCTATGGCGTTTAGTCCTGATTACCAGGGCAAGTGCCTGTCCACGTGGGGGCGGTGTGTGTGTGCGTGTGCGTGTGCGTGTGTGTGTTCGCGCTTGCTTCTTGCCTTTGGTGCCAGAGGTGAATATTGGAATTCTCTTTCCCACTTAAAAATAAAATATGGTCTTAACCGGAGAGAAAGGAGAAAGAAACAGCTGCCACGACTTCGTCAGAGCTCTCTCGGGAAGGGTCAGCTCTCCTCTGCTGAGCCGCACGCTCTGTCCTCCCTGTGTTGACAGACCTGGGAGTTCCGTGTCACTTGCATGTGGTGAACAACACCTATGAGCACTAAGGCTGTCCTTTTGTTTGACGAATGCCTGCCCCTGACCTTGAGCGCTTCCCAGTTAGTGAGACAGCAGTGCCAGGGACTCGGAAGGGCGGCTCTGCGTGGGGCGTTGGTGTCGTTGGCCCCCAGCGGGCTCCTGGGCACGAAGGGACAGACTCCTCCGGGGAGGGTGTCCTTCCCGGCCCCGGCCTGGATGGCTCTCTGCAGCCGAGCTGCTGCAGGCGGCTGTTACAGAGCGACGGCTGGGCCGGGCCTTCCTAATGCCTCCTGTTTCCGCTTCCAGACAGAAGATGTGGAGGGGAGCTGGGGGATTTCACCGGGTACATCGAGTCCCCGAACTACCCAGGCAATTACCCAGCCAACACCGAGTGTACGTGGACCATCAATCCGCCCCCCAAGCGCCGCATCCTGATCGTGGTCCCCGAGATCTTCCTGCCCATCGAGGACGACTGCGGGGACTACCTGGTGATGCGGAAAACCTGTGCGTCCCCCCCCCCCCCCCGGGCCCTCCCTTCGGGCAGCCTGGTGGTGTGCTCCCAGCGTTCAGTGCGGGCCAGGCCGAGAATGTCCCCTTCACATTAGAACAGAGATGGGCCGGAACCGGTTTGGCTCAGTGATAGAGCGTCCATCTGCGGACTGAAAGGTCCCAGGTTCGATTCCGGCCAAGGGCATGTACATTGGTTGCTGGCACATCCCCGGTAGGGGGTGTGCAGGAGGCAGCTGGTCAATGTATCTCTCTCATTGAGGTTTCTAGCTCTCTATCTCTCTCCCTTCCTCTCTGTAAAATATCAATAAAATATATTAAATAAATTTTTAAAAAAAGAACAGAGATGGGCCAGGAGTTCTTAGAGTTTTCCAGGAGATAAAATTTCAACAAAAAACCCCCACATTGAGGCCTCTTGCTGACCCCCCAGAAGAAGTGGGGTTCCTGCAGGTCAGTCTTCCGCTCTGTGTCCCTGGGACCCTCTTCCCCAAGGACACAGAGCGTCAGTGAAGCGACTCATCGCGTGGGGACTGACCGAGGCAAAGGGCAGTCCAGCCAGGAGGCACCCACCCCCCATCCTGATGCAGGACCCAGTGTCCACAGGGACCCGGCCACTGACACAGCTCAGAGGCGGTGTACCGAGTGGGCCCTGCAGCCGGGCAGCCTGGATCTGAATGCCAGCTCCACCGCTAGGAGTTCTCTGGTCTTAGATATACACCTTCTGGATTTTCTGTGCCTCAGCTTCCTCATTTGTTAAAGTGAGGAGAGTAGCTGCTACCTTATAGGGTCATTGTGAGGAACAAATCGGTTCATATTCATAAAACAGTTAGAAAAACACTGACATGTGGAGCCACCGTGTAAGTGCTTGTTATTCTTAGTGGTGGTTACCGTGGCCGAGGTCGGGTGCTGGTTTGATTCCTGACTTTTCCCACATACCGGTTGTGGGGCCCGGATCAGGTTACAATGTGTGAACTCCCCAGGGTTTTCGGGGGTTTCGTGGGATAAAGTTATAGAGGGTGGAGCACGCCGCCTGGCCCCGGGAAGCCTGCAGTGCACGTGGTGATAATCCCCAGATCGGGGCCGGGATCAGGGGCCCCTCCCCAGCCCCATGCAGAGTCTGCGGCCTGAGCTAGTGCTGGGGCCTGACCACGGCCTTCCCGCTGCCTCCCCCGGGAGCCCACCTCGCCAGGTGTGTGGACTCCATTCCCAGGTTTGTGGCCCTTAGGACAGCTCCGCCGGGCCCAAAGAGCCATGCAACACAACTTGTGTTATGGTGTGAACCAGCCGTGGGCAAACTACGGCCCACGGGCCGGATATGGCCCTTTCGGCTGTTCTATCCGGCCCGCGGAGCCGAAAGAGCAGAGGGTTCTCTTGCTCTCCCCTCCGCTCCTTCACCAGCAGCCCAAGATGAGAGTGTCAGCATGGTCAGGTTGCTTTTGTTCCGGCCCTCCGGTCCAGTGTAAGAACCCATTGTGGCCCTCGAGTCAAAAAGTTTGCCCACCCCTGGACTGGGAGCCTTTGAAAAGAGGAGTGTCCGCGGCCGGCCTGCTCGGGGATGAACCTGAATTCCACCCCCTCCGACTTCCCTTCGCAGCTTCGTCCAATTCTGTGACGACCTATGAGACCTGCCAGACCTACGAGCGCCCCATCGCCTTCACCTCCAGGTCGAAGAAGCTGTGGATTCAGTTCAAGTCCAACGAGGGGAACAGTGCCCGGGGGTTCCAGGTCCCGTACGTGACCTACGACGGTAAGTGCTGTGAAACGCGGGTCGCCTGCTTTGAACAGAACCGGCTCCCGGGCCGGCGGGAGGCTCGCAGACACGGACACGTGTTCAGGAGCCCGGGCAGGACAAAGAGGAAGGACACTGCTGGCTCACAGGTGCCAAACTTTAAACAGCCATTTGGGGACACAGAAATCTTCAGAAAAGAAATAAGAATGAGCATGTTTTTATTTCCTTCTGTGGCTCAGGATCGAGAAAACCTAACCCATGAGATTTCTGTTCTGTTACAGGCACAGAGAGTCATAGACTGGCATTATTTTTTGAAGATTACAAAGACAGGCCATTCTGCTCAGGCTAGAAAAGAACAAAGACATCCAATGTTTGGTTTATTCCTCCAGTTCAGGCAGCACTGAGACCAAATGGCTTTGACAAGGCTATTGCCTGTGCTCAGTCTTATAGTTTTCACTGAATTAAAATTTTAAAATATTTATTTATAAAGATCATCATATTCACTGTCTTTGAAATTAAGCAGTTTTTGAAGAAATTCGTTTTCCCGTACGCAATCATATTTACTTCATGAGACATGAATGATTTTCCCAATTTCAATCTAAACATATAAATTGGGGTAATAAGATTCAGGTTCTGGTGGAGATTTTCTAATTCATTGGATGGCTCTAGACAAGCCAGCCTGGATCTCTGCCTGCACACTGAACAGAGATTATAGTACTTTCAAATATATATTGATTTCAGAGAGGAAGAGAGTGAGAGAGAGAAACATCAATGATGAGAGAAAATCATTGATTGGCTGCCTCTTGCCTGCACCTCAAGCATGTGCCCTGTCCGGGAATGGACCTTGACTTCCTGGTTCCTCGGTTGATGCTCAACCACTGAGCCACACCTTCCGGGCTAAGCATCATTTTCTTATTTTTTTTTATTTTTTTTTATTTTTTATTTTTTATTTTTTAATATATTTTATTGATTTTCCACAGACAGGAAAGGAGAGGGATAGAGAGCTAGAAACGTCAATGAGAGAGAAACATCGACCAGCTGCCTCCTGCACACCCCCTACTGGGGATATGCCCGCAACCAAGGTACATGCCCCTGACCGGAATCGAACCTGTGACCTTTCAGTCCGCAGACCGACGCTCTAGCCACTGAGCCAAACCGGTTTCGGCCTAAGCATCATTTTCTTAATGTGGTAGTGATGGTAATCATTGAACTTAAGAGCTCAGTGGTGTAATCTGTAATGAATTTGGTGCAGTGCCCACCACATAATAAATGCTCAATAAATATTAGTGTATTTTATTTAATAAAGTAGAAGCACTGAGAGGGAAGGAGGGAGATGCAACTTCTGGCCCAATCTCTGCCACTGATGGTGTGATTTGGGGCAAATCAGATTTTCTGGTTTCATTTTCTTCTTGTTAAATAAAGGGACGGCCTGTTTAACAAGAAGAAAATGTTAAATGAAGGGATGGCCCTAGAGCCCCAGTCAGCTCTGAGACGTGGTTGACAAGCATTTACTAGAAATGCAAAATGGACCGTGTCCTGGGAAACCTCGTGATCTAGTGGGGGAAGAGTCATCTGCTCATTTGTGAACTTATTCATCCATCCATCCAACCAATATTTAATGAGCATCCACTGTGCCAGGTATTGGACTAAGTGCTGGAGACAGCATGGTTAGTATATCTGCAGTGGATGCTAATGAGGCATGTGCAAAACTCTGCGTCAGGATAGAAAAATAATAATTTATTTTTAATAAATAATTTTGCGTGGGTTTTGAAAATAATAGAGCAAAATTTCAAGAGATTTGGGTCTTGAAAGAACATATAAGTTTTTTAAAAAATAAATGGAAGAACACTTGGGAAGAGGGAATGACGTAGGCCAGAGGATGGAGTACTGGCATGTGGGAGAAGCGATGATTTGGCCCGTGGGTAGAGTGCCTGGGGCTGAGCCGTGAGAGATGAGATTAAAGGGGGAGGGGTTAGGTGTGAGGGGCTTTGACTGGCAAACTCAGAAGGGTGGATGTAATCTTATAGGGGGGCCACTGAAAGTGGTTAGACAGGTGCCAAAGGAGGCCTTTTGGAAAGACAGTATTATATGGATTTCCTAAAAACACTTCACACAGTTTTTTTCTAACATGTACCAAAAGATAGGATTGTCCTCCTTGCGCCTGAAGCCATGTCAAATACAAGACAAGGGCTCTTAGTCTCAGACTCCTAGGTGGACACAGGTGCCTCCCACGTGGCTCTGCTGAGAGAAACAAGAGCTCCATGTACCTGAGAGCAGCCAGCTGACCACCTCCCCTCTAGGGAATCAGGAAGGAGCCAAAAAGGACACAGAGATGCCGGAATAAGTGTCACCAAGGCTCATATACTCTAGTCTGGCTGTTTTCAATCCTGCCTTTGGGACAGAAGAAACCATCTTGATTTTTGAGGGGTTCTTTTGTTAACCCCTCACCCGAGGATGAGAGAGAGAGAGAGAGAGAGAGAGAGAGAGAGAGAGAGAGAGAGACACTCACTAATATGTGAAACTAATGTGAGATAGAATTGGTGCCCTGGGTGAGCCGTGTGCCCCAGGGGTGCTGTGTGTCCCGGGAGATCCGTGTACCCCTAGGGGCCGTGTGACCCAGGGGGGCGGTGGGACCTGGGGAGCTGTGTACACCGGGAGAGCCGTGTGCCCTGGGGAAGCGGTGGGACCTGGGGGAGAGGGCGATGTGAACTGGAGGAGGAGTGGATTCTATTCGTGTGGTCCTGAGACATTTGGACAGTTTGCAGCCATTAGCTACAGAACACTCTGTTGTATTTCCCTACAAAAACAAATGAGAGAGAGTGTTCCACTTGAAATTCATATACGGAAAAAAGGAAAAGAGAAGGAAAAAAAATCTGAGGAACAGAATAAAGTGGTGAATATAGTAGAATCAGGGGCAAAGAAGGGGAGTGGACTGATAATTATCAGGAGGATAAAGGGGTGGGGAAGCAGTGAGAGACTGGATTAAAATCATATAACCAATGGATGTAGACAATTGGGGGGAGAGAGGGTAAGGGCAGAGGGTGGGAAGGGAACTGGGTGGTAGGGAGCTTTGGGGAAGAAAAAGGAGAAACAATTGTAATAATCTGAGTAATAAAGATTTATTTTTAAAAAATAATTAAAAATAATTTTTTTTAAAAAAGAATATCAATTGGTTGCCTCCTGAATGTATTTAACCAGAGCTGGGGATCAAACCTGAAATTCAGGTATGTGCCCTTGACTGGGATTCGGAACACGTGATCCTTCCGTGCTTCCAGGGCTGATGCTCTAACCACTGAGTACACTGGCCAGGGCACTATCTTGATTTTTTAAAATTTAGATAAAGAACAGGCGAAATGACACACAACCCTGATTAGGCCCACGAGCATGCGTCTTGCAATGCCATAGCAGAAAATAGTTGAAAACAGCTGCTTTGACCACATAGAGAAGCCTGTTAGGTCTTCACTCAGAGACCACTTCATCTCTTTTTAAAGAACATATATTACAGCAAATTTGATGTCTGGTTTCCAAACATAGAGGAACAGATGGGCAGGTGAGACTCTCCCACTGACCTTGGGAGAACAGAGGATTCTGTCATCACCACCGACATGGATTGAGCATCACTGGGCGCCAGGCACGCGTCAGATGCCCTTGACACAGCACATTCCTCACAGTCGCCCATGGAGTAGACACGATTCTGTGTGCTCATGTCACAATCGAGGCCACGAGGGCTGGGAGATTTGAGTAACATCACAAGGTCATAGCAGCACAAAATTGCAGAGGTCTTTGCGCCTCCAGGACCTGAGTGTTTACCTACAACACCTGACTGCTTTTCTCAGGACGGTTAGAGCGAGTGAGGAGATAACATGCATCCTTCGACGTAAGGGAAGTCCAGACCTATAGAGAATGTTTATGAGTCCATTTGTGCCAAACTGATGACAATTGCCAGGAAACAAAATATCAGTGGATTGAGAAAATGTCCCGGGGAAGTGGCAGTTTTGCAGCTTTCTTTATACATTCCAAGTGAAGGAGGAGATGGAAGGGGGGTTACGTGAAATCCATTGGTGGTAGATGAAGGCGTGAGAGAAAGCAAAGCTGGGGAAGTCGCTGAGACTGGATAAAGAGTAAAATAGACAAATACTTCTTTTACATTGGTGGGTACAGTTAGTAACATCCACAGCACATAGAGATGGTCTGAAGGGGAACAAGGTAGCAATGAGGGACTGTGGTCTCGAGGTCTGGGGCACCTGAGGGGTCTGGAAAGAGGAGATTACTCATATATAGCTTTCGTAGGTGCAAAAAGACAATAGATAGGCTTGTTTGAGGCAAAAATTGACCTTTGTCAAGGAAACTACAGGCCTAGGAAGTGACTACCCGCCATGGCTTTCTTTTAGTTAGGAATTTTCGTGTTCAGACCATTCCATGTGGTTATTTCAAGTCTCTGAGTTGGTAAGGCTCACCCCGCAGGCCTCTCCTGCGTTGGTCAGATTTAGTATGTGGCCTCTTTTTCATCCACAGCCCTTACTCATATTTTATATTTACTGAAATAAAAGACCAAGAAGGTAGAGTACAAGTGATACTGTCGATGTGTTAAATTAATAACTATGATAATTATACTATTAACTTCCATTTACCATCACTTGACTAGGAGAAACTTCTTCAAGAACTCATCCCACATGGTTCCAATGATGTTCTTATGATTTGTTTGGTTTTGTTGCACATGATATGCATATAAAGAAGCATTTTTTTTGGCCTGGAATTCAAAAAGGATTGTGTTTTGCATATGCTTGATTTGGCTTGTGACTGTAGGAAACAGACTGGAGTTTGAAGGGGGGAGGGTGCATTTGGAGAAGGCTCACGTTGTGTGCTCTGCATTTAATGTGTATGTCAGGACCTAAAATTATTAACGAGATCCAACCTGCCAAATTCTCCCCATCCCAACCCCATTCAAAAAAAAAAGAGAATAGTTGTGCTAGATAGCGAAGAAGCTTGATTATCTTACATAATGCAAAGTCAGAGAGGGAAAAGTGAGGAAGGGAGAAGGGAGAAAAGTAGAGAGGGAGAGTAGAGCCAAGAGCCTGTGTGAGCCCACCAGGAAGTGAGTATAGGCAGAGAAGAGATGACATCCAAGCACTGAGTCCTTGGACTCCCTACAGTGAAAGGTCAGGAAGAGAAGGAGGACACCAGTTAGGTAAACCAGTGAGCATGGTGTCCTGGAAGCTGAGTGAAGAAGTGGATCGGGGGGAGGGGTGACTGGCCAGGTCAAATGCTACTGATGCATCAAGGAAGATGAGGGCGAGAGTTGACCTTTGGGATTTAGCAACATAAAAGTCACTGGTAATTCAACCAGTGGTTTTCAGGGAGCGGTGGAGGGCAACATTGAGTGGACCGTTTGGGAGGGAAAGAAAGCAGAAGAATCAGAAAGATTTCTTCTGGCAATTCTTTCAAGGAGTTTTGCTACGAAGAGGCACAGAGATGTAGGATGGATGCTGGAGGAAGAAATGAGGTCAAGAGAGGGAATTTTTTTTTTTTAAATCAGAGACATAACAGTATGTTTGCAGGCTGGTGGAAAAGATTAGTAGAGAGAGGAAATCTTATCATCTAGGGAAGAAAGGGGAGAATTACTGGAACAATGCCCTTGATTTGGTGAGAGAAGATGGGAAGTGAGCAAAGTAGAGGGATGGGCCTTGACTGGATGCACAGAGGGTTTATCTGAGGGGAGAGGGAACAGGAGAGAGGGGTGCAGATGCCGGCAGATGAGAGGAGGTGGTGGAGCAGTCTGAGGACATTCATTCTCTTCCGATTGCCTTCTCGGTATCTGAGTGGTCATTGTTCCTACCGCAGCTGCCGAGGGAGCATTTCTTGGAAACCTATAAAAAAAAAATGAAAGAGGGAGTTTGGAAATAACTAAACCATACAATGCAACGCATGTCCTTTATTCCAACAGAGGATTACCAGGAACTCATTGAAGACATAGTTCGAGACGGCAGGCTCTATGCATCTGAGAATCATCAGGAAATACTTAAGGTGAGTCTGTATGTAAGGTGGACTCAGCAGCCCCCCAGGGCCCCAGCACCTTCGGGGGGAGGGGGGGAGCTCTCCCCTCGCTCCACGTGGCTGCCTTTCAGACACGAAACCTGCTCTGGATTGAGCTTGTTT
This sequence comes from Vespertilio murinus, assembly GCA_963924515.1. Lineage (NCBI taxonomy): Eukaryota > Metazoa > Chordata > Mammalia > Chiroptera > Vespertilionidae > Vespertilio > Vespertilio murinus. Next base: position 136,167,711 of record OZ004709.1, on the reverse strand, counting down.
TTATATTTTCACCAGACTTCGTGTTTGCTTTTTTATTTTTTAAAACAAATTCAGAATGCTGTCATTAGTGTCGTCAAGTGTAGCTGCATTTTTTAATTTGGAGACGTGAGGTGAAGGAGCAGTGAGAACCTTGCTTATCATTAATACAAGACAGAGGCAAATTGTGTTTTCCCTGCTGCTTCTCCAAACAGTTGATGATCCTTGGCTCTTGATCCTTCGAGGGTGAAATTCACCAAATCTTAGGTTATTTATAAGTAATTATCAAGGAACACTTGCCATATCACTAACCCAATAAAAATTCCCCAAATCCCATTTTTATATCTCATCCAGTTTAGAAAAGGAAAAGAGGTGGAGTTGTTTTTTTTTAATATTAAATTTTCCTTTATAAAAGCATTTCATGCCTTTTTTTTTTTTTTTTTTTTTGTAGATAATTAGGAAAACTAAGAACTGGGTGAAAAGATTAAAAACCAGAGGAAACCATTTCCACAAAGTGTTTCCCAGCTACGCAGCCTCACGCTGGGTCATTATAGCCCCACTGGCGGAGTGTCAGCGTGTCTAAATAGTTTGGCCCAGTAACAAAAGTCCTGTTCTTTTTTAGGATAAGAAACTGATCAAGGCGCTGTTTGATGTCCTGGCCCACCCCCAGAACTATTTCAAGCACACAGCCCAGGAGTCCCGGGACATGTTCCCAAAGTCCTTCATCCGACTGCTGCGGTCCAAAGTGTCCAGGTTCTTGAGGCCTTACAAATGAGCCCGCCCGCGGGGCGCTCGGCACCGAGTTCGGCCTGCGGGCTGGCGGGCCGAGCCGTCTGCTTCTGCAGCCGGCCTCCTTGGACGCCGCCGCCTCTAGCAGCGGTGACGTGTTAAGAGTTCAATTTTTTCTAGGTAACACAGATATTTTGGTGTAAATTGAACTTGGGTTTTCTTTCCCAGCATGGTGGATGTGGACTAGGATGTGGCTGTGGGTCTCACCCCGCTTTTTCATGGCTGTGGGCAGACGTCTTGGACACGTCCAGGGCTGGCTGAGCTGGACCTCAGTCAGCTCAGGAGAGACTCACCTGTCTTTCCCGCCCTCACTCCTCCTGCGTCGCACTGTGAGGGGGAAGGAGGCCGCAGAAGGGGCTGCCTCGTCTGAAACGTCAGCTTCCTCCAGCCCAGCCCTCCCGAAGGACCCCTCTGCGCCTGAGGGGTTCAGACTCCAAAAGGTCAGAGAAAGGAAGGAGGAAGGGAGGGGACCATCCATCCCCACACCTGAGACCTGGCAGGACTCCGTGTCTCCACAGCCTTCTCCTCCAGCCTGTGTGGCTTACGGTTCATCTCAGGAGCTTGAATTCTAAGCATGGATCATTAAAAAAAATAATAATAATACTTAAAGTAGAAAGGATTAGAAGTACAGAGCTAAAAAAAACTAAGCACTTCCTCAGGCATAATAATGTAGGCCCATTGACGCCTTCCTTGTGACCAACTCCCACCGGTAGCAACTCCACGGCGCAGGTTCCAGCACTAGCTGTGGCTTGACACACGGGCCTGGACACATGTCGGGGCCTGGAGCATCCAGGTCAGAACCATCCACCTTCGCGAAAAGGGAAGTTCACACACCCTGAGTCAGGACTGCCGGGGGTCCTGTTTCCACAGCGGGCTTCCCTCTGTGGGTGTCCGAGGCGCAGGTGGGACCCGGTGAGGACCCGCCTGTGAGGGGTGCCTTCCCTCCCCACTCTCCGGGGTCAGAGACGGACTCGGCCCCGAGCACAGGAGCAGCCCCCCTGAGGGGGGGGTCTCACCTCCTGACGGTCACCCCACTGCCAGAAGCAGCTGCACCGATCCTGGTTTCTGTATCTCAGGACCATCTCACCTCTGGTCGGCACTGCAGGGCCCCGCCGTCATTTTCTCCCACAGGAACGTGAATTTTCGACATTATTGAATTTTTTTAAGTTTTAAACCCACAGGCAAAAAACTCTCATTACGGTAAATAAAAATTATTTCTATCCAGCGAGCTGCCAGTTCCCCAGTGAATGGGCTGACTACACACAGCCATGGTGTGTTGCTCCTTTGTAAAAGCGAACTGTACATACAGTTCTCTATACCAAAGTACTAAAAAAATGGTTAACAGATATTTTCTATTTGTATTTTTTAAGACGGATGAAGAATAGACTTTAGAAGGCAGGCAGGGAGGCAGAGAGCAGTTAACAGATATTTTTAAAGAACAGGAAGACTATTTCCTTATTGTTGGAATCACTTTTCATCTCATTGCCTTGTTTTGTTTTCCAATCTATTTATAACATTGATCTTTTTTTTTAAAAAAAAAAAAATCCTCCTCGATGTTCCTTCTTTACTGGGATGGGCCCCAAAAACCCATTTCCAAACTTCTCTTAAAAAATGTAAACTTCTTTATTAAAAAAAATAATAATAATAACCATTAAAACAAGCGCCTGGAATTTGTAATCCCGGAACGTTGCCTACGTCTCTGAGTCTCCACATGAGAGGAAACGTCGGATGTAATAGGACCCACGTTCGTGGCCGGGCGGGTGTGGAGGTGGGGTGAGCTAAACCGGCCACCCCTGCCCCAGCACCGCAGGGACTTGGTGCTCAGGACTGCGCATCTGTGCTGCTGGCTTCACACGGAGGGCAGGAATGGGAGGGAGGCTGCACAAAGCCGGCCTCGGTGAAGCTGCCTCCAGGAGCAGGCCGACGCTCCAGAGCTGAGCCCCTAGCACACGCGCGGGCCTCTGAGGCCCTCCGGAAGCTCCCGCTCTGTGCCAGCCAGCCACCCCGGGATGCTGTGGTCCTGCTGGGAGGCTGCCTGGCTGGGGCTGCAGCTGCCACCTGCTCAGTCCACTGTTTCCCAGACATCTGCTCTGGGCCAGGCACGCTGCGGGGCCCTCGGGATCACAGTGACAAGACAGACAAGGTTCTTGCCTTCACGGAGCATACGTTTTAGAGGGAAGAGACAGACAGACCAACCACCAGTGAAAAGTCTCAGCTCATAGTAAGTGTTATGTTGGAAATTAAAATGGGTGAATGCAACAGATGCCTTGTGTGGCTACTTTAGGAGGGTGGATTGTGGATGGTCTCTCTGGAGAAATGGCATTTCAACGGAAAACTAAGTGGCAAGAAGGAACCAGCCTTGGGAAAATCAGGGGGGTGGGGGAAGGGGCGGGTAGGGGGAGAGGGTTCTAGGTAGAGGAGAGCCACGTGCAAAGGCTGCTGGGCAGGAACAAGCGTGTGTGAGGACCACAGTCTGGTGAGAAGGTGAGCGGTCAGAGAGGAGGCCGGAGGAGAACAGGGGCCAGAGCACCTCTGGCTTTTGAATCCAGAACGAGGCATTCGGGTTTAATTCCAGTGTGCTGGGAAGCTTTTAGAGGGTTTTAAGCAGAGGTGTGGCATGATCTGACTTGTATTTTGAAGACAGCTCAGTATGAAGAGTAGGTTTTAGAAAGCAGGTGTGGAGGCAGAGAGCAGTGAACAAGCTATTGCCACCAACTGAGCAGCCACGCAGGCAGGAGGGGAGGCCGTCTGGGCGAAGGGGACGGCAGTGAAGACGGACCACACAAACGGACGTTCCAATAGGCAACTGGTTCTCTGAGGTCGAGGTCCCCGGGGAGAGGTGTGTAGACGAAAGAAGTCCCGGGGGCTCTGACTTCTGGGGCTCCTTGGGCGGCACAGGGGCCGGGACTCGGAGGAGACGCTCATTGAGTGAGCAGGGAGACGTCTGAGCGGAGTCTCACCTTCCCTCCAAGACAGTGAGTTCTGGGGGAGAACGCTGAGTGGGAGTGGAGTCTGTTCAACTCCTTCCTTCCAGCTGTGGCTATTGTTCTTGAGCCACCCACTGTAGTGCCACATTTACGGATGCAGCAACATTTCCCTTGAGTGTCCCATCTGTTCACACTAACAGATGATTCTCTCCGCTGTGGAAAATTGCTTGCGCTGAATCATTCTCTGGCTGCGAAGTGTGTTGTCTGCAGGCACTCACTGGATTTAGGTTTGCAGGTGATTTTTATTTTTATTTTATTTTTTAAAATATATATATTTTATTGATTTTTTTACAGAGAGGAAGAGAGAGGGATAGAGAGCCAGAAACATCGATCAGCTGCCTCTTGTACACCCCCCACTGGGGATGCGCCCGCAACCAAGGTACATGCCCTTGAATGGAATCGAACCTGGGACCTTTCAGTCCGCAGACCGACGCTCTATCCACTGAGCCAAACCGGTTTCGGCTGCAGGTGATTTTTAAATGGTTATGGAACTTGGGGAAGGGGCGGCCGTACCACACACAGCACGGCCTCGCTCGCCTGCGGGCTGGTCTTTGCAGGAAGGTGCCCCAGGGCTGCCGGGCCCCTGGGGAACTCAGGGCCCCTCGGCCCAGAAGCAGGGCCTCTTCCCAGGGCTGTCAGCATCTCTGCTTCCTGTCACACAGCAGGATGGGTGCTGAGGCCTTACCCAGTCTTCATCCCTCTGAGTCTGTACTTGGGAGGCAAAGCGGGTTAGGGGAGGGTTAGGGTTAGGGTTAGAGTCATGGGGCCTTGTTACCTATGGCCTGCTTGCTAGGCAAGCTTCCCTCCAAACCCAGGTCCTGGGTGTGGCCAGGGGAGGCCCACCCACAGGAAATGAGAAGCCTCAGTGAGCTTTCATTTCCGTGGCATCTCACTACTGCAGGGGCTTGTGGGCCCCGTTCAGAGGTATCCTGAATATCGGTGGTGCCCTGCTTCCTCCTCCCTTCGGGCAGCCCTGACCAGCCCGCAGGAGACCACCCTGGTGGTCCAGGAAGGCTGCCTCGGTGATGGACGGGCACAAGGGCATCACTACTCAGCAGGGGGAACTTCCCGGAGAACTCAGCAGGATCAAAACGGGTTTAGGAAATGAAACCACCCTTCTGGCTGAATTAAAGGGATACAAACTAAATCCACCTGCTGGGAACAATGAAGTAAGTCAGCATCGCTTGGTTTTCAGAGTATCTCATTGGAGAAGGCAGCCACGTGCCTTAGTAACTAACAACTCTTTGTTATGTGTTTGTTCATTCGCTTTTGTGCCGTATGTATTGAGGGCTTACTAAGTGCTGGGTACTATCGGAGCTGGTGATACTGTAGTGAGCAAAATAAAGCCTCTGTTCTGGTGGCGTTTAAATTCTAGTAGAAGGAGACATAAAGTAAACAAAGAAACATATGTTGTAAAGTCAAGTATGATAACTATTATAAAGAAAATAAGATTGAAAGGATAGAGGGTCAGGGGGTGGTGGGAGGTAGCTGTTATTTTATTTTATTTTTATTAAGGTATTATATGTATACATAACTTACCATTCCCCCCTTCCCCCCTGAGCTGTTATTTTAGACAGAGTGAGTTCATAATTAGAGTCATGAATCCAGGCCTCTCCCGGGATTGGCTCCTCAAACCAAGCCTGGCACCACCACCACCACCACCACCACCCCGGGAAGTTCTGATACCCACCCAGGAGAACCTGACATTTGACCTCAGGGCCAGGAAGACCAAAGCTTCACGTTGTGAACAGTCGCTTTGCAATTTCTGGAACAGGCGCCACCTAGTGGTTTTAAATGGAATTGACCTGCATTTCATCATCAAAGGGCCTTAGAGCTTAAATGCCCTTGGAATTGAAATGCCCATAGTTCAAGACAAAATGTTACCCATGGGGTGTTGGGGACCAGGGTTGTGGCTTGACAAGTGTTTGATTGCATGTTGTTTCATACAGAACCTCGGAATGTATCTGTCATTTTTTTTTTCCATATCAGAAGTCATTTATTTAGGTCATTTTTCACCATCAACGTTGTTCCGAATCATATCCAAACAAGTGCATACACACGCACACACATACACCCCACATTCTTTCTTTCATTCATTGTTATGGTTTAGGCATATGCTAGGCTGGATATATATATATATATATATATATATATATATATATATATACACTGAGTGGCCAGATTATTAAAAGGCTAATATAATAAAAGGCTCATATGCAAATTGTCCCCTTGACCAGGAGTTCAACCAGCAGGCAGGCCAGCCAACAGCCCATGTCCCCTCCCCCTGGTCAGGCTGACCAGACCCCACCCATGCACGAAATCATTTGTGTGTCACACACACACACACACACACACACACACACACACACACACTAGAGGCCTGGTGCACAGGATTTGTGCACTGGTGGGGGGCGTGGCCTGTGGGGATCAGTCGGCTGTGGGAGCGCTGCTAATCTTGGTCAGCTGAGCCGCGCTCCCACTGTGAGAGCGCACTGACCACCAGGGGGCAGCTCCTGCAGTGAGTGCCCCCTGGTGGTCAGTTTGTGTCACAGCAACTGGTTGACCAGTCATTCTGCCATTCTTTCCCTGGGCTTGTATTACATAGGATGGGAGAAACTTACCCCAAATTGTAATCTTGTGTAAAATTCCACCACCTGTAGTTCTAAGAGCTGCCATATCCCACTGGCTTGGACCGTCCTCTGATCCTAGATTCTATTCTAGGACTAAAGGATGACATCCAGGCACAGTTTGGCATTTTCTGTTTTTTTTCTCTACACAGTGCATAGGAACAAACAAACAAAAAAGTCAGAAATACCTACCTCAAATCTAAGATTGGTGTTGGCTTTGCCTTGTACACACATTGTGGTTGAAAAGAAATTAACTTTTAATTAATTAGACGTTGCTGAGCAGGAAATAGGACGGATGCCCCAGGGAGGACAGAGCCCAGCAGTGCGTGACTGATCCAGCCACGGCCCGCAGGCGTGGGGCGGCAAAGGGTGTGAGCTTGTGGTGAACCCTGGTCAGCCGGCATGCTCAGCCCTCTGCAGCCTTGTGGGTAACTTACTGTGCGTGACCACAAACTGCTCGCCATCGCACAGTATCGGTGAAGTTGCATGTGTATGAGGCCTGTCCATTGCATCAAACTGTGGACAATATAGCAAGAACATGAGCCCGGAACCCCGATGTCAGATCCAGGTGGCTTGGCTTGAAAACGGCTCTTATTTATTTTCTGGCTCCCCAGCTCTGGCACTCACCCTGTATCCCATTCTCAAAGCATCTGTCCCCCCCTACCCGTCCCCTCCCCCCCCCCCCCCCCCCCAGTTGAAGACCCAAAGGAGGTTGCTGGGAAAACAGATTGTAAGCTTGGAGCAGCTGACAGCCAAGAGACAGGAAGAGCCTGCCTGCCATGGCATCGGCTCAGAGAGGAAGCAGTGACAATGTCGTTTGAGCCCTGCACTTTTATTTTTTTATTATTTTAAATATATTTTTTTGATTTTCCACAGAGAGGAAGGGAGAGGGATAGAGAACTAGAAACATCCATGAGAAACATCGACCAGCTGCCTCCTGCACACCCCCTACTGGGGATGTGCTTGCAACCCAGGTACATGCCCTTGACTGAAATCGAACCGGACCCTTCAGTCCTCAAGCTGACGCTCTATCCACTGAGCCGAACCGGTTCCGGCCCCCCTGCGCTTTTAAATGATGAGACCAAACACCTTGCATTTGGACTTAAGACATTTTCAAATGGGCATCTGTCGCTTATAATAAAAACAACACAAATAAAATCCTAACTGAAACAGCATCAGCTTGTCTAGTATAATTTTCAAGGACAGATCCTTTATGACAGCCAAGGAAGGAAGTAGAGATCTTTAGAACAAAGCCATTTGGCATGTAAACTCAGAATCCAGAGGCACCGGGCATGGGCAGAGTTGGCCAGCTCCTGCCTCAGGAGGCTTTGGCTCCATGGGACAAGCTTAGGGGGGTCGTGGTGGCAGCTACCTTCTGCGGAGCCCTTCCTGTGTGCCATGATGTGCTATGTGTATTCTTTCTTTTTTTAAAAAAAATATATATTTTTATTGACCTCACAGAGGAAGAAAGAGGGAGAGAGAGAGAGAGAGAGAGAGAGAGAGAGAGAGAGAGAGGGGGAGAGAGAGAGAGAGATAAAGACATCAATGATGAGATAGAATCACTGATTGGCTTCCTCCTGAACGTTCCAACTGGTGATTGAGCCCCCAACCCGGGTATGTGCCCTTGACTGGAATCAAACCTGAGACCCTTCAGTGTGCAGTTCAACGCTCAATCCACTGAGCCAAACCAGCCAGGGCTGTATTCTTTCATTCAACCAATCCTCACAGCAGTCCTGAGAGGTAGATATGTTACTGGCATCATTTTTTAGATGAGGGATCCAAACCCACAGTGATGGCACCTCCGGCGTCGCCACGGCGGCTAACGCTACCACTAACCCATGGCAGCTGCTGCCTCCGGGGCTTATGGACAAGTGTGTAGGATCAAGAATTCACATCGTGATGAAGAGTGATAAGGAAACTGTTGGCACGCTTCTAGGATTTGATGACTTTGTCAATATGGCACTGGAAGATGTCACTGAGTTTGAAATCACACTAGAAGGAAGAAGGATCACTAAATTAGACCAGATTTTGCTAAATGGAAGTAATATAACAATGCCGGTTCCTGGAGGAGAAGGACCTGAAGTATGAATGGATTTCCTTGACTCATATTAGATTCTTTTTTTGTCTTATAATGACAACAAAATGTAATATTTTTTAAGCCTTTCACGGCCTGGATTCTGTGAAGCCAGGTTTCCCGTTAAAGGGGAATTCTTGGAAGAGGCATTGTAAATGCCATTTTTTAAGTTAATCATGTTTATCTTGGGGTGGGGGGGGGGAAGAACATTGAAGACTAAAATAAAGGGGGTTTGGGTTGTCGTTTATTTATTATACTGCAATAGCCATTGGGACAAAGCTTGTGGTTATTTTGTCAGTTGCTCTCTTGTCATTTTACCTCTGTTTCCTTATTTACATGACCACTTGGTTCTCAAAAATTGTTCCAAACAAAATGATGAACTTTGGATTTTGAACAGGTGCGTTTAACCTGAAATTATTCAATTAAGTTCAAACTGTGATGCTTTGAAATTAGGATTTTTTTTTTTGCAGAAGAAACCAGTTTGGCTCAGTGGATAGAGCATCAGCCTGTGGACTGAAAGGTCCCAGGTTCAATTCCAGTCAAGGCCATGTACGTTGGTTGTGGGCACATCCCCAGTAGAGGGTGTGCAAGAAGCAGCTGGTTGATGTTTCTCTCTCATCTATGTTTCTAACTCTCTATCACTCTCCCTTCCTCTCTGTAAAAAATCAATAAAATATATTAAAAATTTAAGTGGTGAATGTCTTTTCATGTCATATTTCAGCAACATTAATGTATGCACAGTATTTCATTAAATGGATTTACCACAGTTTATTTAGCCTATTCTTATTATTGGCTACAGCAGTCTAACTAAATCTTTATACATGTTCGTTTTTCTTAGAAGAAATTCAGAAGTGTGTACTGTCAAAAGGTACATAATGTCATGTTGCTAACAAAACGTTTGTCAGTGGTTTTTCACATTTTATATACCACCACTGGCTATGTTCTCTCTTTGTCATTGTGATAGGCAAAACTTGGTATATTTAAGTTTTTCTTTACTAATTTTGTATTTTGTGGATTGTGTCTAGGAGGATTTTGCCATTGATATGCTTGCCTTGTTTCTCACTAATTTGTGAAATTCTTAATAGTTCCTCTTAGTCATGTATTTTGCAGGTAAATTCCCCAGTGTGTAATTTGCCTGTTAGGGGTACATTTATATATATATATATATATATATATATATATATATATATATATATTTGATATTTTACAGAGAGAAAGGGAGAGAGATAGAGAGCTAGAAACATCGATGAGAGAGAAACATCAACCAGCTGCCTCTTGCACACCCCCTACTGGGGATGTGCCCGCAACCAATGTACATGCCCTTGACCGGAATCGAACCTGGGACCTTTCAGTCCGCAGACGGACGCTCTACCACTGAGCCAAACCGGTTTCGGCGGGGGGGTGGGGTGGGGTGTACATTTTTTGACAAATAAATATTTTATGTAAAAAAAAGACAGAAAAGAAAGAAAGAAACTCACAGTGATAAAGCAACTTACTAGTCATATAGCTAGTGGCAGCACAGAGATTGAAACCTAATGTATCATAGTCTAAAACCTGTGGTTTTAACAACAATATTATACTTCCTCCAAGATGAGTCAATAGGGCGCTTGGCTATATGGAGAAGTAAGAATGATCTTTCCTGTTGGTACAGCCCCTAGAGCTTACAAAGCCCAAGATCATCTGCAGTCTCACTGTGCCCATTTTACAGATATGGAAACTCGGGCTTAGAGGTAGAAAGGGACTGGCTCAACGTCATTTGGGCAAACTGGATAAGCTGCCCAGAGGCGATGCTCCTCAAACGGAGCAGCCAGTCCACGGACTGCATAAACTCATAGCCGCGCATGGCTGGGGCCGGGGGAGGGCTGGCCTCTCCATACTGACCCATGCTGATGGGCCCAAAGGTCTCAGGCTGGCTAAGGACGATCTCTGATGAACGAGGGGACCAACTGGTGCTGTGGCCACAGATCCGTTGCAGCACACTTCCCAAGACGGCAAAGAGCTGCGCTGCATTCACACACTCCCAGCTCCTCCAGCCAAGGCCCAATTTCTTTTTCAGCAACACCTGATATGGACAAATTCCAGTTCAGCCAGAGAGGTTCGGCTCCCTGGTGTTCCCCCGGGGGCTCTCACAATGAAAGCTTCCCCTTTCTTCCACCGGGCCATCCTCAGCAAAAAGAAAAAAAAAGAAAGAAAGAAAAGAAAAGGCTGCAAGACTGAGCTGAGCTCCCTGAGGAGGGAGGAGCTGGGATCTGCCTGCTGGCTTCCTCCCAGAGCAGAGGAGCGGTCCCAGCCCGGGCCCCAGGGCCCTCGCTGTTGGGCCTGACCCGAGCTCAGAGGCGCTCGTCCTAGAGAGACAAGGCGAGGCTGTCTTTCGCTGTCCCCTGGGCGACTCGCACCTGGAGGAGTGACCAGGCAGGGATCCAGGCGACAGAACAGAGGGGGCCAGGACAGTCGCTGGGAGCGTGCCAGGGGGCTGGAAGGTGAGCTGCAAACCCAACCCCCTCCCTCCTCCACTTTGTGTCCAGGAGGTACTGCTCTCCCTGCAGAACTGGGGGCAGGGGATCCTTGGAGCCAGGTGAGCAGCCTTCTGGATTTATTTCCCCCACGAGCAATCTGTGAGCCCTGACTCTAGGGCGAGTGTGGAAGGTAGGAACGGAGGATAGAAAAAGCAAGTTCATGACGTCAAACCCAGCCCTTCCAGGTCTGGAAGGTCCAGCACCGGTTCAGGGAGAGCAGGCAGCTGGCCTTCCTTGAAAGCCCAGCTCTACCTCTCGCTTTCCTTGGGCAAGTCCTTAACTTCTTGCCATGCTTATGCTCGGTATTTATTTTATTTATTTATATTTTAAAATATATTTTATTGATATTTTACAGAGAGGAAGGGAGAGGGATAGAGAGCTAGAAATGTCGGATGAGAGAGAAACATCGACCAGCTGCCTCTTGCATACCCCCCACCAGAGATGTGCCTGCAACCAATGTACATGCCCTTGACCGGGACCTTTCAGTCCGCAGACCAACGCTCTACCACTGAGCCAAACCGGCTTCGGCTACGCTCAGTATTTATTGAGAGCCTCCTAAAGGCTTTGGATTCCGTGATAAGAAAAGAAAGAAAAAAAAAAAAAGATTCAACCAGACAACCAATAACAGCTTCCCCCCACCACCATCACCAAAGCAAGTGCGACATGTTCGGAGAGAGGCATAGTATATGATTAGGGAGAATCACCCTCTCCGGAAGGTTAGGGAATACTTTCCTAAATAAATGGAAATGGGGCCGAGGTCTAGGGGGAAGGATATCGAAGCCCGAGGGCTGTCTGTTTGCTGAGCAGGGAAGGAGGGGCATTCCATGGGGAGGGGACAGGGTATTCAAAAGCAGACTACTTGGCAAAAGGGAGAGGGACTCCTCGAAGGAACTGGAAGAAGACTCCTGAGGCCGAAGCGCAGCGTGGAGGGGCAGGTGGGAGCGGACCAGGCGAGAATGTGGGTCATTATCTTAAGAGGAACAGGAAGCCTTGTGAGGTCATCTAAGCCGGGAGGCGAGATGGCCATGGTTGTAGTTTGAAAAGATTGCCCTGGCAGTGGGAAGCAAGGAATTGGAAGGTGACCAAGGCACGAAATTCAGGAGACCAATTAAGAGGTTTCGGGTGTTTTGTTTTGTTTAAATAAAGGTCTCAGGTATTTGCCTGTAAAATGGGGATAATGATAACAATATACCTCATAAACTGTTGCCAAGATTCTGCAAGTTACTACATTTTATTTTTTAAATTTTTTAAAATAAAATGTAGTATTGATTTTCCACAGAGAGGAAGAGAGAGGGATAGAGAGTCAGAAACATCGATGAGAGAGAATCATCGATCAGCTGCCTCCTGCACACCCCCTTACTGGGGATGTGCCCGCAACCAATGTACATGCCCTTGACCGGAATCGAACCCGGGACCTTTCAGTCCGCAGGCCAACGCTCTATCCACTGAGCCAAACCGGTTTCGGTGCGAGCTACTACATTTTAAATATTTATTTCAATGCCTGGCACATGGTAAAACACTCAGTAAATGTCATTATGGTCAGTTTCTACAGAGTGCAGATCTCTCTGCTTCAGGGCTGCTCCAGTGAGACGGGCTGGGAGAGGGTAGTGGCTGTTGGTAGGGTGGAAATGTAGTTTGCATGAAGTCACAACGTGGAGGCCAGAGCCCAGGATGCCCCAAGGCCCCATGAGAATGGCTTGAGAGATGATTTCATGAACAAACAAACAAAAACAAACAAACAAACAAACAAATGAGTTCCAATTGCTGGAGAGACGGCATGCCCAGGCGCTGGCTGAGCTTTGAAACGTGCTTTTCCGCCAGGCGTTCCGGGGAGCAGGTGCAGGGCTCGCACCGGTGTGCAGTCGCGCGGAGGCTGGGACCCTCGCCCCTCCTCGCCCCAGGCTCCCGCCCCGCCCTGCTTCCCCGGCAGAGGGTGCCAGGCGGAGGGAGGGTCCCCCAGGCGGAGGGAGGGTCCCCAGAAGGCCAGCTCCAACCGGCCTGCAGGGGCTGCCCCCTCCCCAGCCAGTCACGTGGCTTGGTGGGTGGGGACCGACCTGAAGTTAGAGAGATCCCGTGCGCTCCCAGCTTCGGAGTGCGCCGCGCGCGCGCGTCCTCCCGAGCCCGGGGCTGTGGGTGCGGGGCTTGGAGGGGGAGGAGGGAGGAGGCGCGGGGTGGCACCTTGCGAAGCCGAGCAGCGGCGCGCACGGCGGGGCTCGGGGCATGGCCCAGCTGTCGGTGATCCCGGGGTCGGCCACGGCGTGGACTGGTAAGCGGGAGCTGCGATGGGGGAACAGCAGCGGCTGGGTCAGGGGCGCTGCCCCGGCCTGGGGCCCGCACCCCATCCGGTGCAGGGGATGCGGGCACCCACAACCGGGGGAGGGGGGAGTGGTGGACCCTGGGCGCTAGGGGTCCGTCCCGCCAGCGCCTCTCCGCGCCCGCTCTTGCCCCGAGAAGGGGTGACGTGGGGATGCTCCGCAGACGTCGAGGCTGGGAGCCCGCGCCGGCGGGGGGCGCTGTGCCGGGCCACGCCCCCGCGCGCGCATTGGCTGCCCGCCGTGACGTCACGCTCGGCTATAAAGCGCGCGGCGCGCGGGGCTCGCGGCTCCCGGCGCCGGCGGAGCTCGAGGACCGGGAGGACCGGGAGGACCCAGAGGACCCGGAGGACCCAGAGGACCCGGAGGGAGGACCGGGAGGACCGAGGACGGGGTGGGTGGCCGGGAGCCCGGAGCGGCGCCCGCGGAGCCTCGGCAGCAGCGATGTTCTACTCAGGGCTCCTGACCGAGGGCGGCCGCAAGGAGCCGGAGCTGCGCGAGGCGGCGTCGCTGCGGCAGCAGCGCCGGATGAAGCAGGCCGTGCAGTTCATCCACAAGGACTCGGCCGACCTCCTGCCCCTGGACGGCCTCAAGAAGCTGGGCTCGTCCAAGGACACGGTGAGCCCCGCGCCCGCCGCGGCCCCCGTCCCCTGCGCGCCCCGCCGCCGCCTCCCCGGGCGCGCCCATCGCTGCTTTCACTGAGTCACCGCCCCGGCCCCGCCGGCCGCCGCTGCCCTCCGACTCCCGGCCGTTCCGGATTCCTCTCCATCCACCCCTGCCCCGGGGTCTCTCAGGGTCCCCCACCCGCACCCCGGCTCCGCCTGCTCCCTGTTCTAGGGTGGAGAAGACCCTGCCCTGCCTTCTTGCCCCCAGTGGCCCCCCTTCCGCATCATGCACTGGACGGATGCGCATCGCGTGGGGCTTGAGCCTCGCAGCCAGGGATGCCTGCGGGAGGCTCGGGCTGTCTAAGGACCAGACAGGGGACTCCCAGTGGCGTGAGGAGAGGCGAAGTGGGAAGGGTGGGTGGTGGTGGGGGGGGTGCGCCTTGGCAGTCACCGTACCAGGGGACTTTTGTTGGCTCCATCTTGCCCCTTTGCAAAACCTTCTCCGTTTGATTTTGTTCTTACCTGCCTTTGACCTTGCATCCCGAAAGGTGACAGGAAAAGGAGGACCGAACGGAAAGATTTCCTGAACCACAGGCATCTCTTCATCATAATCAGCTCTCCTCCTAACTCCTCTCCTACCCTCTTCCCCCCAAATAGACCAGGCTGCTACGTCTCAGTGACCAGCTAACGGCTGGGGCTGGGGCTGGGACTGGGAGCTGGGGCTGGTTCTGGGGTTGGGCTGGGGCTGGGGGCTGGGGCTAGGGGGCTGGAGACTGGGGGTGGGGCTGGGGACTGGAGACGGGTTAGGCTGGGGACTGGGGGTTGGGGCTGGGGCTGGGACAGGCTTGTTCTTCTTAAGTAGAACCCCCAGGACTGGGGGCTGGGGCTGGGACTGGGACTGGGACTGGAGGTTGGGGCTGGTGCTGGGACTGGGGGCAGGGGCTAGGGGCTGGAGCTGGGGCGGGGGCTAGGGACTGGAGACTGGGGGTTAGGCTGGAGACTGGGGGCTGGGACTGGGACTGGAGGTGGGGCTGGGGGCTGGGGCTGGGACAGGCTTGTTCTTCTTAAGTAGAACCCCCAGGACTGGGACTGGGACTGGGGGTTGGGGCTGGGGCTGGGGCTGGGGCTGGGGCTGGGGCTGGGACAGGCTTGTTCTTATTAAGGAGCACCCCCAGGACTGGAGGTTGGGGCTGGGGCTGGAGGTTGGGACTGGGACTGGGGATTGGGGCTGGGAGCTGGGGCTGGGGGCTGGGGGTTGGGCTGGGACTGGGACTGGGGGCTGGGGCTGGGGCAGGCTTGTTCTTATTAAGGAGAACCCCCCAGGACTGGAGGTCTGGGTTCAAAGACCATGCTGCCCTCTAGCTATAGAAGGGGGAGGATGGTTAAGGGTTACTAGTTTAAAGAATTGTAATTAATTGTAGCGTGGGCTGGGCCAAATGTATGTTTAGCTTTGTAATTTTATCCGGAGTTTTCTTGTAGTTTACTTGTTTCCTTAAATTTCATGACCATTTTAACCATATGGGCAATCATTTATGAAGCATTGATTAAACGTCTTTTAAATGAAATAGGTACTCTATAATTTTTTCAGTATTTTTGAAATCTTTAAATTTGGTTGGGGGGGGGCAGGGGACATGTCAGCCTGGTTCACTTAAATTGTTATTTCCAGCCCAATAATGATTATTGAGGGCAGAGCTCCTGAATCTATCTTTTTAACATCCCTAATGACAGATACCAATATCAAATTTGTCCTCCATTGTGATAGTCATTTTTAGTTATTTACATTCAGGGATGTCTACCTAGTTATCTTGCTCTGTTTTTTTTTTTTCCAAAGGTATTTTTCCTGCACAAGTCACAGGATTGTCAATCAGACTCATGCTCACTCAGAGTGGTGACTGAAATGTATTCCTAGGAAAAACGATAACTCTTTCTTTCACTTTAAAGAAATCTAGATTTATTTAGCAAATCAGGTCCAGGTCTTCTTATGTCCCTGCCAAAATAATCCTAGCTCCTGAAGCCACCGGAACCAATAAAGAAGGAAGTATTAGGAAAGGAAGTAAAATGTGGAATATTTTTCTTCCCTCCAGCCTGGATTTAAGATATGATTGACATTTTGTTGTCCTGAGCTGTCAAGGAGTTTCCTATCCCTGAGAAACTACCTCCCCATCCTTCTGGTTTATCCTGTGTAGGAAGAATTCCATCTGTCTTTCTGATTCCAGTCTGTCTCAATTGAACACACAGATGCTGATAGCATAGAACACAGGCAGTAGGCAGGAAGAAGGAAGCATTGTCAAAAAGCAGGTTATTGCCATGGATGTAACACTTAGCAGTTTACTGTGAGATTCTGAACCGTGGTTCACACTTCCTCCTCCCTCTCCTCCCCTCTTCTCCTCCCCATTGCCCTTGAATTGATATTCCTCTCTCACTGTTCTCTCACCTTTAATGTGCAAATGATTGCACTGAAGAGCTAGAACAGATCACAGCCAGGCCCACTGTGGTAGGGTTAGGACAGTGGTCGACAAACTCATTAGTCAGCTGAGCCGAATATTAACAGTACGATTGAAATTTATTTTGAGAGCCAAATGTTTAAACTTAAACTTTTTCTAATGCCACTTCTTCAAAATAGACTCAGGCCATGGTATTTTGTGGAAGAGCCACACTCAAGGGGCCAAAGAGCCGCAGTTTGCAGACCACGGGGTTAGGAGAACTGTGAGTCCTGGGGTGAGGTGGCATCCTTAAGCTCTCCTGGAACCGATTTTGCTGCCTCAGTATGATCTTAAGCGTAACCTTAGAAGTACTTTTTCACTTCATTCTATGGGATTGACTCAGTTTTCTCACATTGAAGTGAAATTTTGAGGATGCCAAAGTTGATTAAATAGGCATATGGTACAAACTCAAGAGGAGGGCAAGAACAGGGAGGGGATAACCAGAGAGAGTAGATAGGGAGTGAAACAGATTAGTTTTATTTATTTTTTTAAAAATATATTTTATTGATTTTTTACAGAGAGGAAGAGAGAGGGACAGAGAGTTAGAAACATCGATGAGAGAGAAACATCAATCAGCTGCCTCTTGCACACCCCCTACTGGGGATGTGCCCGCAGCCAAAGTACATGCCCTTGACCGGAATCAAACCTGGGAC
Source organism: Vespertilio murinus (assembly GCA_963924515.1). Lineage (NCBI taxonomy): Eukaryota > Metazoa > Chordata > Mammalia > Chiroptera > Vespertilionidae > Vespertilio > Vespertilio murinus. The sequence goes on along the minus strand of OZ004709.1, from coordinate 136,150,689 downwards.
CCTTCAGTCCGCAGGCCGATGCTCTATCCACTGAGCCAAACCATTTTCGGCAAAACAGATTAGTTTTAGTTGACTCTGGGGTACTTGCCAGTGAGGAGATTGTGGGTTTTCTCCTACTAGGGACCTATATTAGAATGACATTGCTGAGTTCTCTGAATTATTTACCTTTTGTGAAGATGTTTCTGTAATTTTTGCTATTTGATACTAGCCTGCCAACTTTCTTTGGATTGGCCAAGAATACCCACTGGCAATCAAATGTGGTCTTGTTCTCTTGGCCCAGGGACGGGCCTTTGCCCTCCTATTCCTATTGTGTGCAGTTGGCTGATACAAAGTCTGCTATTCAAATTAATTGCATAATTAACTTATTTCTTATGTCTGCCTCTTATTTTGTTTGTCCTTTCATCTTGTGCTGGTTGTTTGTTTGTTTTTTCTGTGTTAGATTAAGAGCCAACATCAGAGATATGAGTAATATTTTATTTGTTATTTTTTTCAAAGTTCATGAAATTGGGGGGAAAAAAAGGCTCTACTCTTAGAGTTTCTTTTGTTTTAGTTACCAGGCTCCTCATTGAGGTAAGGACTTTTTAATTCTTTAAAACCAGTTCTGTCATAGGATATGTGCAGTCTTTAAATATCATAATATTATTGACTATTGGTCCATCCTTTAGTTGTCCAGCAATAGAATTTTGTTTTCCTGTCTGTGGTTCATTCTGCTTATGAGCAAATGTTTTAGCAGAAGTCACTAGAATTAGAAATGAAGGCCAGGGGAAGGATGGTAGACCACAGCAAAGCCAACAGACCATGAAATGACTAGCTCTGTACTCTGAGTATCTCATCTACCTGATCAGAATCTCTGGCAGAGCAGCCATGGGTGGTACCCTATAGTTTAATCATTCATAATGCCACAAAACATCCATAATCCTGAAGGTTTGGACCAAAGAACTTTGGTACCTTGGAAAAGGAGTATGCAATATCAATATCAATATCACAGCACGATCTGGTACAAACTGAAGATTTTCAGAGCCAAGATTGCATCCTAATTACAGCAAACATTGTTTGAACACTTGTTATGGTCAGAACACTTGCTAGCTCCTAGGATCACAAAGAAGAAAATTTTAAAAATTCTCTCTACAGGGAGTTTATCCATTATGAATAAGGACAGAACAGATTTATCTATTCTGTTCAATATTTATTGAACGTGTATCACATGTGAGGCAATAACATAGGCATTGAAGATACAATAGTGAACCAAAACCGAGTTTCTGCCCTTATGGAACGTACATTCTTGTGGAGGAAAAAGACAGAAGAAAAAAAAACCAAGTAAAAGTGGACCTAATGGGCCTGGTACCTTACCATTTTGTGTATATGAGAGACTTTTAGTTTGATGAAGAAAAAGGAATGTGCCTTTTTGCTTTGGGGTAAGGAAGATCAGCACATGTTTTTTAGATAAAGTATATTAACTGAATTATTTCCTTTTTAACTTATTTCTGCGTATTTCATATGTTGAATTCTGATAAAATGTACTAAAAATCTCTTACCTATAAAAAACAAACAAGAATTGACAGTGCTATGGAGAAAATAAACCAGGGAAAGGGAAACAGGGAGTACAGTGAGAGGCCAGGGTAGGGCAGAGTGGAACCTTGCTGTTTTATACAGGGTGGTTAGGGAAAGCCTCTCAGATAAGATTGTATTTTAGGTGATACTGAAAGAAATTAGCAAATTATCTTGGGGAAGAGAGAAACAGCCAGTGCAAAGGCCTGAATTATCAGTATGCTTGATATAATTGAAGAATTTGAGAAGGTCATTTTGAGCAGAACTAAGTGAGCAACGGGGAGGGTGATAGGAGATAACATCAGAGAGGTACTTATAGGCCAGAGTACTTACAGGTCATTGTCCAGATAGTTGGCTTTTAACCCAATATGGTAAACCAGTATTAGGCTCTGGGCAGAGGGGTTACATGACGTGATTTCTTTTATAAAAATACTAGTAGCCCTGTGCACAAATCCGTGTGCCAGTATGTTGCTGCTGCCCTCCTGTAGCTCCCCCCGCCCCCACTCATAGCTTGCTGCCCTGCCCTGCCCTGTCCTGACCTGTAGCTCTCCACTGCTGGCCTGCTTGTAGTTTGCTGCCCCATCCTCCTGCAGATCCGTGATGGGTGTTATGTGGTCATCGTTATGCCTCAGGGTGTAATGGATAATTAGCATATTTCTCTCTTATTATATAGGACAGACTACTGTCCTACTACTGTCCTATATAATGGACAGTATGGATTAGGCTGTAGAAGGGTAGGAGTAGAAGCCAGGAGATCAATCAAGTGAAAAATGAAGGCGATTCACAGTAGTGTGATAGCAGTGAAGGGGACAAACACACACACACACACACACACACACACACACACACACACAAAAAAAAAAAAAAAAAAAAACCACCAAAAAAAAACAAACCAGGTTCTGGATATATTTTGATGGCAGAACTGACAAGTTTACTTGATGGATTGGTTTAAGGGTCTGAAAGAAACAGTAGTCAAGAATGACCTCAAGGTTTTTGATCTAGCAGTTGAAAGAATAAAATTGTCGTTACTGAAATGGGTGAGTCTGGTCCATTCTGTGGACCACAAAATCCCATTAGTTTGGTTCTGTGTGGGTTCAGTGCAGCATAGGTAAAGGAATTGATGAAACAGTGCAGTATAGGTAAAGGTTTTAATAGGTGAAACCCAATAGGAACAGGTTAGGGATAGGGAAAAAGAATCAGGAATTTGATTTTTTAACAATTTTTTAAATCTGTTTGGGATTTCTATTAGTTATTCAAGTATCATTGTGGAGTAGACAGTTCACAAGAAGATAAGTAACACCACCAGGAAGCCCATGCTAGTTGCCATGAGGTTACAGTCACTATGTGCCAGAGGAGTTCAGTGGAAGAAGGGATTAGTATGCTCTGGTGTGACAAATTTAATCAGGCCAGCATCTGATTACAGCAGCATCATTCCCTGGTGAGTAAATTGACTATGAGATGGTATGGGGAGGAGGCTGCCTCCAGAGTGTGCCCTAGAGAACCTCAGAGTAAGAACTTACTTACAGGTTATCTAGTCCAATTCCCTGCCTATATGTGATCCTTTCTAACAAAAATGCAGTCTACCATGGCAGCTGAGAAACCACCATCTCAGACCAATTCGCAAGCAGGGAACAATCAGGAATCAGGCTGTTCTCTTTGAAATAATGTGTCTGGAGCACAAGGCAAAGGCAGAGAGAACACAGAAGGCCTGGGGCAATGTACAGCCTGCCTTATGTAGGTGCCCATGTGTTTTTTGAGCAACTGCAAACGCAAGGCCAGCCTGTCCATATTCCCATGGGGTAGGATGGGTTGTATGTTGTATATTTAGCTTGTAAACAAAGAAGAGAAGGCATAGATATTAGTGCCCTTTTAGATTTCCAAGGTCAGATAGAGACATGCATTTTGGGCTTGAAGTGAAAGTCAATCAGGAGTCCATGTTTACCTATAAACTACTATATATGAGAAAAATAATGGTGTAGGATGATTTCTTGCTCTTTTAGGGAAAAATAGTGAGTGGTAAACAGCTTTGATTTTAGGCTGAACGAGAATTTAATGTATACACATACACATACATATACCTACTAACATTTGAATGCTTCATATTATGTCATCTAATCCTCGCAAAAGTACAAGGTATTTACTAACTTGAACTCAGCTCTGTCTGACTCCAAAGCGTATATTTTTAACTATTACTCTAAGTCGGGTGTTGGCAACCTTTTTCCGTAAAGGACCAGATAGTAACTACATTTTTGCTTTTTTTTCAGGCTGAACGGTCTCTGTCTCAACTGCTCAACTTTACTTTTGTGCAAAAGCAGCCACAGACAGTTTATGAGTAGGGTGGGTTGTGTTCCAATAAACCTTTATTTCTAGAAATGGACAGTAGACTGAATATGGTTTGTGGACTGTATTTGCTGACCCCTACCTCTAACTGGTTGTAATTATGGTTCTATTGCCAGCTAGAAACTGAGTTTCTGCTCTGGGAGTAAATGCTACAAAGAAGGCAGATTTCTGTTATCCGCCCTATTTTCTAGTCTGGTCTATTCTGTGGACCACAAAATCCCATTAGTTTGGTTCTGTGTGGGTTCGGTGCAGCATAAGTAAAGGAATTGAGAAAGTGGTCTTAGATGTTCTTTCTCAGTTCATCATTGTGTGGCATCCTGCAGTATAATCTATTTTCTTTCACCTCACTTTCCTTCCTACTCTACAACCTGATTAGAAGAACTTGAAGCACACTGTGTGCCAGATTGAGGAACCTCAACTATTTCTACCCAGAAAACAGCACTGCCCATAGCCCCATTTCCTTCAGGAGCTGCTAACGGTGATGGAGGCAGCACATTTGAGCTTTCCTGGTTAGAATTTAGATGTCTAAACCCTGGTTAGGATTTAGCAGCTACATTTCAGAGACAGTAAAGAACCAGGAACTGCTTAGGTTAGTAGTTGCCTTATTTAGCTAAAGCATAAAAGAAGGATTCATGTCAGGAGATGACTTGAGAATTATGTCCAAAAGGCCCTCAGAGTCCCTACAGTACCTACTAGCTAATGTTAGTGTGTATTTTGGAGGAAATCAGGAATATAGATGACAGCCCTTGGAAAGCCAGTATTTCAATAAACATAAAAATAAACCACTTGAGCAAATTTACAAAGCAACATTCAAGGAGTAGAAACTCAAATAGAACAAACTATGTAATACGCAAGAACTAAAAGGACTCTGGAAAAAAAGAACTAGATGATGTTAATTAAGAAAGGCTTTTTGAAGTAAAGGGTAGAGATTTATTTGTTCATTACTATGTCAAGAGTTGGGGATATAGCTGTGACCAAGGCAATCAAGATCCCTGTCCTTGAGAATTAACACTCTAGTTTGGGGAATGAAATAGTAAATAAGCAAATAAACATCTTTTTAATTTATTGATTTTTATCATTATCTATTGCTTTTCTAGTATAATAAAGGTTTGATTCTCTTCCACCTCACTATTATGTCCCTCTCCTATTATCCCATATAATAAAGAGTTAATATGCAAGTTGACCATCACTCCAACACACAAGGTGGCCACCCCTATGTACATAAGATGGCCACCACAAGATGGCCAGCAGGTGAGGGCAGTTGTGGGTGATCAGGCCAGCAGTGGAAGGCAGTTGGGAGGGACCAGGCCTGCAAAGGAGGGTAGTTGGGGTCAACCAGGCCTGCAAGAGAGGGCAGTTGGGGATGACCAGGCCTGCAGGGGAGGGCAGTTGGGGGTGACCAGGCCTGCAGAGGAGGACAGTTAGGGGCAACCAGACCTGCAGGAAATGGCAATTAGGGGCAATCCGGCCAGCAAGGGAGTGGTTAGGCATCCAGGCTGTCAGGGGAGTGGTTAGGGTGTGATCAGGCTGGCGGGTAGAAGTGGTTAGGGGCAATCAGGCAGGCAGGTTGGGAGCCAGCAGCCCTGGGTGGTGAGAGGGATGTCCCAGATTGGAGAGGGTGCAGGCTGGGCTGAGGGGCACCCCCTCCCATGCACAAATTTCATGCACCAGGCCTCTAGTATTTGTGTAATGTTAAATAACTGTTTTGGATTAAATCAGCATTTACTGCTTACATTATTATGATTATGTTTATACTAGAGGCCGGTGCACAAAATTTTGTGCACTGGGGTGGGGGTTCCCTCAGCCTGGCTTGCGCACTATCCCAGTCCAGGACCCCTCAGGGAATGTCCACCTGCTGGCTTAGGCCTGCTCTCAGGCGAACATCCCTCTTGCTGTTCAGGATCCTTCGCTCCTTACCGCCTGCCTGCAGTGGAGGTGGGAGAGGCTCCCACCACTGCCGCTCCACTTGCCAGTCATGAACCTGGCTCTGGATGAGTGGTGCTCCCCCTGTGGGAGCACACTGACCACCAGGGGGCAACTCCTGCATTGAGCGTCTGCCCCCTGGTGGTCAATGTGTGCCATAGCAATCAGTTGTTCCACTGTTCAGTTGATTTGCATATTAGGGTTTTATTATATAGGATTATTCACAGTTGAATCAAATAATCCTATATAAGGCTAATATGCACACTGTCCCCTCAATCAGGAGTTTGGCTGGGTGTTTGAACAGGGGGCGGGGCCAGCCAGCTAACCACCACGGTCCCTCCCCCAATCAGCCCTATTGGGGCCAGACCCTAACCATGCACGAATTTGTGCACCAGCTTCTGGTGTATTATAATTGTTTCCTTTCTCATATACGTATTGTTTTTTGTTTTTTTTCAAGATTACTAATTCCCTAACCATTTACTTACTTAATTTTCTTTTTTTTTTAACTTAATTTAAAATATAAATATATATTTATTGACTTTTAGAGAGAGAAGAAGGGAGAGGGAGAGAGAGATAGAAACATCAATGATGAGAATCATTGATTGGGTGCCTCCTGCCCACCCCCTACTGGAGATTGAGCCCGCAACCTAGGCATGTACCTTTGACCAAAAATCGGGATCTTTCAGTCCGCAGGTCAAACCAGGTTCTCCGCTGAGCCAAACCAGCTTGGCCAATTTACTTAATTTTCTGTGTAAAATTTAAATCTACTTCAAATGCCTTAAAACTGAAGATGATGTAGCAGGTCCTCTTTTTTTTTTTCTTTTTTCTTTTTTTTTTCTTAGAGACGTCCTTCTTGGAGCCCTCTATCTTCCCATTTCATTTTGGACTGGTTGCTCTCAAGACCTGTTGTTATACAACCTGTTTCCTCGACTTTTCCTTCAACACTATTCTTAGAATTTCCTTTGCCTGTCTTCTCTTATTGGATCTTTTTTATTTCTTGGATCCTATGCTTTCTTTCCTCATTCGTTGGTTTCCCTCACTTTGGTGGAGCATATCCTTCAGTAGCTTCTTGAGAATGTACGGGGGCTACCTGCAGAATCTTGACTGATAGTTTGACTGGGTTTGTATCATCCTTTTCTCTTTGGGAGCTTTTAGGATCTTTGTCATCTGTGATATTCTAGAAATTCATATTAATGTGAAATCTTGGTGTGGATCCTTTTTTAAAAAAAATTATATATATATATATATATATATATATATATATATATATATATATATATAATTTTTTTTTTCAGAGAGGAAGGAAGAGGGAGGGATAGAAACCAAGGATCTGCTGCCTCTTGCAAGTCCCCCACTGGGGATCAAGCCCACAACCCAGGCATGTGCCCTTGATCAGATTCGAACCTGGAACCCTTCAGTCTGCAGGCCAACACTCTATCCACAGAGCCAAACCAGCTAGGGCTTGGTATGGATCTTTTTCTTTCATTATGTCAGTCAGGCACATTGTGGGCCCTTTCAGTCTTTGAACTTATATCCCCCAGTTCTGGCTTAGGATGCTACGCCTTCTTCACTTGTTGTTGTTTTATAAATCTGATAGTGCATAATTTCTAGCCTAGCCAAACTATCAACAAAACAGTCTTTTTATTTACTCTTACAAAAATAATAAACTTTTGGTATTCTTCCCAGTTATCTGGGCCAAGTGGGAGTCTTAATGCACTAATTTTATCCTAACATTAAATAACTTTATCCTAATCTATTTCCAACCTTAATTGTACTCTCCGACTATAGAGCTTCTAATACCTCTCACTCTACAGCAGCCTTTTCAGTATTTTAGTCTGAGAAGGAAAAAATGCTTTTACAGCTAGACCCCAAAATATATAATAGCTGAAACATAACAGTTTATTTTTTTTTCTTAAGTAACAGTACTAGTGGGAAGGTCAGTAAGACAGCCCTCCTTTATAGCCATTTTAGGGACCCAGGTTGGCAGGGATTCCTTTGTCTTCAACATGTGATCTCCAGGAAGGTTGCCCTAGAGGTCTTCTCCATTCCGGCCAGTCGGAAGAGGAGAAGAACATGGAGAGTGTGCACAGATTTTTACGGGTCAGGTCTAGAAGTGGTGCATGTCCCTTACACCCATATTCTGTTTGCTAGAACTCGGTCATATGGGCATGCCCCCATCTACACGGAGGTCTGGGAAGCATAATCTAGGAATCTGCCTAGCAAGAAGAGGAGAAGGGGGGTTTTTATGAGCAGCTGCAGTCTTACCACCTCAGCCTTCTGTGAAGTAGAATGGTATGACACACGTAGCTTTCTCTAGTCTAGTTTGCTTACCACTTTTCGGTTTCTTTTAAGATTCCAAAATTTTGTCAGCATCTCTCTCTTAATCGTTTTCTTTGCTGTTCTTTTTGTTATTCTAGTTTTAGGCCTTTCTTATTCCTTGACTATCAATCATTTTAGTAACATTTTGGTTCAGAGCAGAAGTAAATGTGTAGTTATACCGTCATTGAAAACATGTAGGCTTAATAAAAATGACCAGAGAAACACATCATGGAGGTATATGAGATTATTGGCTGTGAATTTTCAACTCTCGAACTATACTATGAATACTTTTAGTCATGAACATGAATGAATAGGATTATATGTACTGACAGGAAAATTTACCTTTCATATGTTAAAGAAAAACAGAACATTTTAGAACAGTGTTATAGTATGATCTTATTTTTGTATATGTTTGTAACTGTAATAAAATTTAAAGAATAGACTTCTGCCTGGCCGGTGTGACTCAGTGGTTAAGCGTTGACCTGTGAACCAGGAGGTCACGGTTCAATTCCCAGTCTGGGCACCTGCCCGGGTTGTGGGCTTGATCCCCAGTGTAGGATGTGCAGGAGGCAGCCCATCAATGATTCTCTCTCATCATTGATGTTTCTTCCTCTCTCTCCTTCTCCTTGCCTCTCTGAAATCAATTAAAAATATTTTTTTAAATAATAGATTGCTAAATTTAATGGTTATTTATAGGGAGTGGAACTGAAAGGGGGTTGAGAGGTTGGGGAGCCTTTCCCTTTTAATTTTATGTACTTCAGTGATGTATGGATATTTTACATTGAGCACGTATTGTGTTTGAACCTTCTTTGGTTACTAAAGAAAGGAACAAATAAAGGAATACAGTCACCGCTCAGTATCCATGGTAGATTGCTTTCAGTTCCCCGACCCCCAATTCTAAAAGTCTTGGATTTAGTCCCTTAAATAAAATGGGGTAGCATGTGTATACAGGCTACAGCTAGGTATGCCGATGTATCTCTTGATTCATGTGGATTCAGCATAGTGCTCAGTGTGTGGCAGATTCAAGTTTTGCTTTTTGAAACTTCCTGAGGGTACTTTTTTCCTGATTATTTTCAATCCACAGTTGGTTGAATCGGTGGATTCAAAGCCTTGTGGGAGCCAAAACCGGTTTGGCTCAGTGGATAGAGCATCTGCCTGTGGACTGAAAGGTCCCAGGTTCGATTCCGGTCAGGGGCATGTACCTTGGTTGCAGGCATATCCCCAGTAGGGGGTGTGCAAGAGGCAGCTGATTGATGATTCTCTCTCATTGATGTTTCTAACTCTCTATCCCTCTCTCTTCCTCTCTGTAAAAAATCAATTAAAAAAAAAAAAAGCCTGTGGGTATGGAGGACTGATGATAGTCAGCAGGGCTAAATGCCCTAGAGCAATCAAGTAAAATGAAGGCTGAAAAATATCTATCAGATTTGGAAATTAGGAGGTCATTATTGGTGCTTTGAATTCAAAAGTAACTCATTGAAGAAATTATAGGTATCAGGAACTAGATATAGTGATTTCAATTTTTCTTTAAAAAGACCTCTCATGACAAGGGTGTGATTAGAGGGGGGAGGGTATAGAGTTGAGGAGACAGGGTCTGAGATTTTCTTCCCAATAAATGAGAACTTTGAGTATGTTTTATAGCTTGTGGAGGAAGGGTCCAGTAGGAAGGAAGGAGAATTCAAGAGAGATGACTTCAAAGAAAATAATTTTAGAACTTTCCTCGTTTACCTTATCTATCCAGTAGTGATTAGACTCCTTTGCAAAATTAAGAGTAACCAGATAGCCCTGGCAGTGTTGCTCAGTGGTTGGAGCATCAGGGCACGTGCGGGAAGCAACCAATCGATGTGTCTCTCTGACATCATTCCTTCTCCTTCTCCCTCTCCCTCTCTCTTTTCCTGCCTACCTCCCTTCCACTCTCTCTAAAATTCAATAGAAAACAAGTACTTGGGTGAGGATTAACAACAACAGAAAAGAGTAACCAGATAAAGTTATCAGCAAAACGATGTAGAAGAAAAGCCCCAAACTTTCTAGGTTGGGCTTGATGGAAGCAAACACCCTGCTGTAGTATGATTTAAGTTAGGAATCCAGGCTAATTAATGAGAGAAATAAGAATAAAGAGTTTCTGTTTCTTTTGAGGAGCAAAGCACACCCCCAATGGCACATCAGGAAATCTGACAGAGTTAGCACTTCCTCTGGCTCCTTATCAAGTTAAGAAGCTCATTTTCTTTAAAGTGTCTCTTTCTCTCCTTTTCTCAAGAATACTAATTTAGAATCTGCTTTGCCAAGAGTCAGTGTATTTCGGGAATATGTTTCTTCACCTCAGCAGGGTTACAGTGAGTCATGGCTCTGACTCCACTCTTCCTCAGAAATCTGTAAGGTGGAGGAAAATGAAGACTTTCTCCTGTGCTCCCCCCTTTCCTGGGAAAGTTCTATGCTCTGGGCTTCTAAGAATGACTCTCTTCCCCCTAGAACTGGAGGGCTATCTGGTGTGTGTTACATAGAAGCTTATGGTTAGATGCTATACTTAGAGGGATTTCGAATGTTAATGTAAACTGGGAATAAGATGCTTTGTGTAGAAATTTCTCAGGTCAACCAACTTCTTATCAAGAAGTAGCTTATACTTTCTAGAGGCCACTGTGGGTAGAAGCAGTAGAGAATGGATATATCTGCCCTGGGACCTCTCCTAAGCTCAGTCAAAGAGCAGATTTGAAATCACAATCCTCGTTCTGCTTTCTAACATTAGGTATCCTAACACAGGTATAAGGTCAAGTTAAGTCCCTCACTTCTTGGTCAGTCTCTGCCCCTTATATACTCCCACTTTTTGGCCCATTGAAGAGACGGGCATGGATGACAAGCATATGGCAGGAGCTGTCTTTTACTGCTGTAGATTTAGAGGATGCCAGTAAGGATGATTCCTGTGGGTTCTGCCACGTTCCAAAGTGTGTCTTCTGAGAGGTTTGCTCGGCAGGTCTGAATTCCTGTCTTCCCACCCCATCCACACATAGGTGACTCACTCAGCCCTCAGGCCACTAAGGCATATATATATAATAAAGAGGTTATATGCAAATTGACCATCACTCCAACATACAAGATGGCTGCCCCCATGTGGAAACAAGATGGCCAGCAGGGGAGGACAGTTGTGGGCAATCAGGCCAGTGGGGGAGGGCGATTAGGGGTGACCAGGCCTGCAGAGGAGGACAGTTGGGGGGGACCCATGCCTAGAAAGGAGGGCAGTTGGGGGGAGGACAGTTAGGGACAACCAGGCTGGCGTGGGAGGGTAGTTAGGGGCAATCGGGCTGGCAGGGGAGCAGTTAGGGATCAATCAGGCTGGCAGGCAGAAGCAGTTAGGGGCAATCAGGCAGGCAAGCAGGTGAGCGGTTGGGAGGCAGCAGTCCTGGATTGAGAGAGGCATGTCACAATCCCAGCAGGCAGTCTGACATCCCTCAAGGGGTCCCAGATTGGAGAGGGTGCAGGCTGGGCTGAGGGACACATACAACCCCCCACCCCGTGCACGAATTTCATGCATAGGGCCTCTAATTTATATATATACATACATATATCACATATATGTATATATGTGTAATATATGTAATATATATTACATATAAATATATAATTTTTATATATAAATATATAATATATAATAATTTATAACACACACACACACACACACACACACACACACATATATATATATATATATATATATGTAAATTTTTATATCATGAACACACACACACACTTGGGTCCAAAAGATAAGACTGTAAGGGAGTGAGACTTGAAATAGAAATAGGCAGAGCTTCTGATAACCAGTGCTAGCTAGGTTTCTTTGGCCTGTGGTAAATAAGCTGCCCCTCTGTCAGTCCCCTGGCAGATACACCTATTCCACATAGACTAAAGCCACTCTTCTCTTGAAATTCCTTTGTAAAGGGCGGGAAGGCAGTAAGCCCAGAAGTCCAAATCACAAGGGTATTTCAGTTCTCAGAGTATTCTTTGGCCCCATCCCCACCTTTCAGTGTCTCACCTGGCTCTTTCATTCAGCGTGGCCTACTTGCCATTTGGTTGATAGCACCTGCTGTGGCAGTACCAATGGAGTCCCTACCTGAAGGAAGACTCGGTGTAGAGCTCAGTTAGGTGAAGCTCCTGCATTATTTTGGCAGCCCCTGGGGGACGTTGGGAGAAGGGGAAACGACCTGTCCTTAAGAAGCCTCTGCTTTCTATTCCTCAAGCAACCGCATAACATTCTGCAGAGGCGCCTCATGGAAACCAACCTGTCCAAGCTCCGGAGCAGTCGTGTCCCGTGGACCTCCAAGACCAACAAACTCAACCAGGCTAAGTCTGAGGGGCTGAAGAAGTCTGAGGAGGATGACATGATTTTGGTTTCTTGCCAGGTAATGTTCTGAGAACAGCTTTTCCAGGGTTTTCTGGCGGGTAGGATTTGGGCTCGTTATAATCAGAAGTGGGTGTCTCACCTCAAAATTGTAGAGTATGGGTCATATCATGGGATCCATAAATGAGTTCCAAGGAGGGCACTCCATGCAAGACAGAAAGTGTGTGCAGTGTTTTGTATGTGTGTGCATCTTTATGGGGAAAAGGACCAAACATTCATCAGATTTGCAAAGGGCTCTGACACACGCACACACACACGCACACTACTTGATATATAGAATGAAAAACCCAGATTTGGGATCTTCTGTCATCTCTAGATTGAGCAAGAAAAATGGCCTCTCAAAGGAGACTTAGCAGTGGGTAGAGAGGGGACACTGCAAACCCGTAATTGTGAACATGCTCTCCAAACCTGCCTTTCACATGACATCTGCGGCTTGCTCTCTGGTCTCCCTTCCCTTGCTCCTATTGAACCGTATGTTCCTCTCCACAGTGTGCTGGAAAGGATGTGAAAGCCCTGATTGACACAGGCTGTCAATATAATCTCATCTCCTCAGCCTGTGTGTATAGACTGGGGTAAGTAGCTACTTGTCCTGGGTGGAATTCAGATGCCAATCACTCTGCCTGAGTCTGTTTTGATGTTAGAGACGGTGAGGGCCTCCACAGAGGCTCCAAGAGAAGTGTGCAGACCTCAAATTTATCAACTGGAACCAGTCCTTAGTAGCAGGACAGAGTGAGGGATCTCAGACACCTGGGAGAATTCAGTGAGTCAGGCAAACCTTAGACTTTCCATTAACTCCCACCTATTAAGTTTTGGGGAAAGACATGAGCGCTCTGGAGAGAATGTGAGATTCTTGGTTTATTGTGTGCCATGCCCTGTTCCTGATTTGTGACCTGCCCAGACAACAGATTAGGAGGAGCTGCCCTGTTGATGTAGCCCCGGTGAGTAAAAGCAGGGAATGTGGTTGGCTTTAGCTTCACTCAGGATCCTGAAGGTGACACTGCCTGTCCCCAAAAGCATCAAACTGAACTTAGAATAGGATTGCTATAGCTGCCTGAACCATCATGGGGGCCATTAACCAATAGTCTTTTGGTGCCTTTTCTCTGTGTGAAAAACATATGCGATCTTACTGCTGAGCTTGCTGGGTATTGGGTGTGAGGGGCAGACACCTCTCAGAATTGAATGCACTTATTCAGTTCTCCGACAGATATGTTCTTCTTCCTTTTCACTCCATCTGTACTTTGATTTCTTCTTCCGTCTCTTTCCTCCAAAGTACCAGATGGGCCCATAATTGGGAGCATCAATCCAACATTCTTCTCCACTCCTATATCCCTGCATACAATAAGTCATCCCTTAGCCCAAATCTCTACATTGAAACAATCACTAAGGTAGATATAATGGCCCGTTTTAAACTACTTTCACCATGTCCATATTCTTAAGTAGGGCTTGCACAAGACTTGATTTGTGTAATCAGTGACCTCTGCTACATGACCTTTTTCATCTTGTTTCTATCCTGTCCTCAACGCTCACCATCATTGTGACTCTCTGAAGCAGCCTCTATGGGTTTTGTACATACAGGGCGGGGGAGGGGGGGTTCCAGGACACAAGTGTTCTTGCGCGAAGAATCCTGAGCTTTTTAATGCGATGAAGAGATGAGGCACAGTGCACCATGATGGTTCCAGAAAGACTTATCACGTCCTTGCGCATAATTACTAGTAGGTAGCAGACTGCCATGATCCCAGACAAATTAATAACCATCTGTAAAACTGCACTTTTTTTTCTTTTGGATGGGTTATCACACCAAAAGATAGGAAGTGGAGTAAAGAAAAAGTACTGGCACAGAAAGCCCATAATTAAGTATTTATCCACCAACCCATAATAGCTCGGGTGCTAGCTGTTCCAATCACATTACATAACTGTGAAACCTTGGCGCTGTTTTTTTCCTTCTTCCTCTGACAAGTTAAATTAATTGGGACTTTCTCCATGATATTTCTTGCTGATATCAATATCAATGCACTTACTGACACTAAACTTAGAGCACAAGACTAACTGATGAGGGTAGACTGAAATGAACAAAAACATAGAGAAAATTAGACATTGAACAGAGTGTCTTCTAAAAGTAGGCCTGACCTGCCCTCTCTGGGATCTATTATCTATAGATAGGTAGAAGGACGTGTTAACTGAACTTGCACACTGGTGGGAATGTTAGGATGTAGAATAGATTCTCTGAGTGAGTCAATTTTTACTTTTATCAGTGCACACTGTGGGGTATCTCTTTGAGAACAGGAAATGAATCTTTAGTTTTCTTTATATTCCCTGGCATGTTTAGGACAAAGTGCTGAAACAAAACAAAACAAAAAAAGCATAGGCTGGCTAGCACTTTCTTGGTAAATTAATCCCAGGAAATTCTTGGAAAATTCCGACCATGGGTGGGAAGGTAGACATTGCCAGATTCTGTCAGAAACCTCTGGTATCTTCTCCTCTGGTGCAGACTCAAGGAGCATGTCAAATCTCACAAGCATGAAGGAGAGAAGCTTTCTCTACCCCGGCATCTGAAAGTGGTGGGGCAGATTGAGCACCTAGTGATCACACTGGGCTCTCTTTGCCTGGATTGCCCAGCAGCGGTGGTTGGTGAGTAGAATTGGGGACCTGATCTATGGACCCTAATGTAAATCTTCTCTCTACTTCTAAACCCACATGAGATCTCATGCCTGATTTCTTCAAAATCCCAGGTTTTCACTTTTCTGTACTATAGACCTTGTCCCAATTTTTGCCTTCTATAGTACCAATTGGTCCCCGGGCCACATTCAAGGCAAGGTGGGAATTACTCTTAAAAAGGGGGGGAGGCAAGACAGCAAACATTTTGTGTGCCAGCGAAAAGGGTCCTTCAGAGATTTCCATGAGCTGGTTTGAGGTAGAGGGCAAGATCCTCTTACTCCTTTTCCATAAATCCCTTGATAATTTCCCACCATCTCATACTTTCCGTCATGTACTCTATTCTAGACTACTTATAAGTTCCTGGTTTTTATTTTAAAAGTACTTGAGTTTGAATCTTGGTTAAAAAGACCTGAGTTTAATTATTAGTTCTGTCACCTTTTAGCTATAATAATCTGGGAAAATTAAGTAGATAACAGATATTTATTAGATGGATGCAACAGATGATTATTGGATAAATGGATAGATGGATGGTTGGTTGGTTGGATGGATAGAACCTAATGATGATGAGGCTGACTTTTAAACCAGTATAGAAATGGTTGAATTTTAATTATTTTTTATTAGAGGACAATGAGAAGAACTTATCCCTTGGTCTCCAGACTCTCCGATCTTTGAAGGTAGGATGATTCTACTTCCTCTTTGACACTTTCTTTCTGAGGCAAGGGTCTTTTTTTTTTTTTTTTTTCCAGAGAGGAAAGGAAAGGGATAAAGAGATAGAAACATCAATGATGAGAAAGAATCATGAATCAGCTGCCTCCTGCATGCCCTCCACTGGGGATCAAGCCTACAACACAGGCATTGTGCCCCTACTGGGAATCAAACTGTGACTTCCTGGTTCATAGGTTGATGCTCAACCACTGAACAATGCCGGCGAGGCAGGAGTCATCTTATATGGATACCTCCAAAGTGAGATAATTGATAGTGAATCTCCTTTGTTTTCAGTGCATCATAAACTTGGATAAGCACCAGCTGATCATGGGGAAAACAGACAAAGAAGAAATCCCTTTTGTGGAGACAGTTTCTTTGAATGAAGACAAGTGAGTGTCCAAAAGGGTCAGATCAAGTCAAATTCATTTGCCGTTAACCAGAGGATTTCCCATATAGGATACGGGGTTGTGTCCTGTCTTTGACCTTCAGTCATACCACAGATATATCTCTCCTCACTCCCAGATTTCACCATCTTACAAAACTCTCTAGTTCACATTTCAGAATGAACAGTGATGATACTGCACAGAGTGTTGGGAAAAATGAGATTTTAAAACTAAACTTGTACTTGCCTTTCTCACTTCCTTGAATTTTGTATCATTTCTTCTGTTTCTTTTTCATTTCAGCACTTCAGAAGCATAACTACAGCCTGCAGCATATGCACACACACCAGGTTGACAGATTGAGGAAACGGTTTGAACCAAATGCAGTAGCAACTTGCTGTGGACCAAGTCCTTTTCTCTCATAGAAGCTCCAGGGCTCCTTCCCACCCAAACCTCTCTAGACTTTAGTCTGTGCTTAGAGATCTTGTCTGATTATAGCCATTGTTTTTTACTCCTTTGACCACTTAATTTCTAGACCTTTTTGACACTGCCATGTCTCACTTGTGGCCTATTTTTATGCTTCTTCCAGGAATTTGTTTTTATTTGTCAAATAGAGGAGCTGCCAGGTTCCATTTCTCCACAAGTACACTTGCTTCTTTTCCTATAGATAAAATGTATAACAAACAGGAACCTGGCCTTTACCTCCTTTCAGCTGTTTCAGGGAGGTGCAGGATGCCTATGTCTCAGAATTAATATTTCTTCTCATTCATTCATTGATTTCTCAATTATGGATAGATCTGGAATCTAAAAGAGCCCAGAAACAGCATATAAAAGTTCCAGAGAGGCACGTGAATTGCCTAAGCTCATGTATGGAATCAGTGGCAGAAGGGACCTAGAACTGAGACCTGATAAGCCAAGGCTGTGTTCATTCTCCCTTACTACGTCATTTGTATTCCAGCCTTGAGAGGAAGATGAAGAAATGAGGGCTTGTAAAAAGGTAGGGTAGGGGACGAGTATACTTTGGGGATGGATGCAAGGAGGATCTGGGTAGATCTCCTTCCTGTGTGCTAAGCCCACTAAAAGTCCCCCGATCCAAACTGACACTTTTAGGCCCTTATCTTGGCGCTTAAAAGCTGAGGATACAAAGATCAATGACATGGTCTTTCACGTGGGACTTTTTGGAGAAGGAACCACAGACAGAAGAACATTAATTGCTCTCTGGGATGGAATTGAAGGCTTCAGTAAATAATCTGGGCATCATTGTTAGACATTATTCCCAAGATCCAGTCACTATCTCTGAATAGACTCTGGATCTTTGTCTGCCATGGACTCAAGAAGCTGAGAACAGGAGCAGGTAAAGAAGACCCAGAGCAGGTCTAGAATAGAAGGGAGTACTAGGTAGAATCAGTTGGTGGGAAGGCCTGCGTAGGGAAATCTTTCTGGGATGGTCAGGATGAAACTTCAGGCTGGGTATTGAGGATTGGGAGCTCTTCAGCTCTGTCCTGGTATTAGGAAAGAGGCAGAGGGGATGGGAGAGGGGGGGGCAGGCTGGCAGTATTAAGGACAACTTTTTTTGAATCCCCAATATTTCCTGACCCCTCTCAAAGAATTGAAAATCACAGGGACTTCTCAGAACTCTTTGTTGGGGGCTGTCATCTTGAGCACTCAGATACCTATAGTGGAATTTCCTCTTCAATTTGGTCATGGAAGTACCTGGAGAAGTCAGAAAAATAGCCAGCTGTGAGTATCTCTTTAGGAGAATCCCAGTTCTACCCTTGATTCAAAGCATTAGTTCCCAGAGTATTTCATGGATCCCACTTTGAACTTTGCCAGGTCCCACCAACAATCTCATGTTGTGTTCAGCTGCTGTCCCTACCAAACAACTCTTTGGAACTCTGAATGTTTTCAGCTTTATGGAAACTCCCTAAAGACTAGAATGTTGGTGTCCTCCACTTGACCTCCACTTGAACAGCCAGTTATCATGGGGTCATCCTCAGGCCCCCTTCTTATCAGCCCCTATAGAGGAAGTGAGATGGGAAATTAAGCATAGCCACAGTAGAGGAGGTCACGTTTGAAGCTCAGCAGAGGTGATATCAGGTTACCAACCTTCAATGCCCCCTCCAATTCCACCCCATTGACTTACCTAGGGGGCCTTGTGCCTTTCCATTGAAGTCTCTCTTCTCTCCTCCCCTACCTATCATAGCAAGCACTTTGGCCTGCTTCTGATCCTAGGACTGAGTTGAAAAGCTTCACCCCTCCTTCCCTAGTTGAATGTTCCACTCCCAGCCTTGACTCTTGGCCACAAGTGAGGCATGCTGGAAGTTCCTTGGCCTCCTTTACCCTCATGTGGATTCCCTTTGGATGAGTAGACCAGGAATTCTCAGGGAAAGATGTGACTGATTCTGGCCCTTTGAGTTCAGGATTCTCTTGCATTAGGGGGATGATCAGATGACCTTTAGTGGTCTTTTTGGCCTCTGAGAATCAGTCAGTGGTTTTCTAATTTTGAAATAGAAACAGTTGGGGCCGTTTAAGCTTAGGGTATCATAATCATTTGAGTTTACTAAAAAAATAATTGCGCTTTAAACCTCAGGCTTGATAGGGGTACCTTAAAATGTCTGATGACAATTATGAGGAATCTTGAGCTCCATTAATTTTCTTTAAATGCTGCCAAGTTAATGACTCTGGTAGCCCACATCTCCTTGATATTCATTAGGGAGCACTGGGTCTACTTTTGTGGGGCTGGTAAGGTAAGCAGGTAAGGTCAGTTCTTCCCAGAATCCTAGAATATTCTTTCTGGTGCCTCTGATGGAGAGTGTTGGGAGAGAGTCTACCTAGGTCACAGTTCTGAAGACAGGCAGTAAGTAGCAAGAAGTAACCCTGTAGAACTGGTGTCTCTCACCTTCCTTATTAGGTGTCCATCTCAAATACAGAAAGCTTAGAAAATGTTTTTGTCATTTGGCATTCCTATGCCTGACTTACTTGTGGAATAAATGTTTTCTGACTTTTCTATTTCCTCGCCCTGCACAGACCCCACCTGGTAAGATTTCCTATCCCTTAGCTCAAAGTGTCTATAGAATGGATTGCTTGGTATGTGGGCTATCCTCACTCTGTGTGGTAGAAATCTCTTTCCAGGTTGGGGGCATGGAGGAGACGAACTGGATTCCTCCCTCCTTCTGTTTCCAGGCCTCTGCATTAGCACTTTATCTGCTCAGTGTTTCTGGCTGTGTAGGGTTTATTTGTGAAATTGACATAATTAACAATAAAGTGAAATCTTCCCCTCTGTGTGCTTGTCTGGTGTCTGTCTGTCGGGGCCCCAGAAGGTGGGGGAGCCTGGGAACAGCCTAATTGCATGGGTGTCTGTCTCATAGGGTCTTCTGAACACTAGGCTTTGTTGCTCTCATTTCCTCTATTGCTACTGGCCCTTGAACTCTCCCTCTCACTGCCTGTATGCCCTTAGGCAAGTCAGTGGACCTCTCTGAGCTTGGTTTTGTAATCTATAAAACAAGTGATAATAATACTAACTTTACAGAATCAAATGAGATAATCCCTGTAAAGTGGTTGGCATATGGTGTTCCCTCACAGCTTTCATTCCCTCACAATATGGTGGCTCAGCAGCATGAGAACACTTACTTCTAGAAAAGGAAATACAGTTAAACCTCGTTACTCGGAAGTCTCCCATCTCAAACAGCTGGGTTCTCATCCAAGTTGTTCACAGAAAAAAATGTCTCAGTTTTCGAACTGACACCCCTTTCAAACTGATACATGACAAAAAGCTGCTCTCAGGCAATAAACTAAGAAAAGAATGCTTTTGTTGCCAGTGAAATCAAAGATTAGTACAATTTTAAAACATAAAGAGGCCATCAAGAGTGCTAATGTTGCTAAGGTTAGGGAGAGGGAGTATGGTTGATCCAGCAGAGATACTGAGTTTGCCAGAGGAGACACTTGGAGGGCAGCCGGAGTGTGGACATATGATCTCTGTACTGTGAGCCTGGATGACAGGAATTTAACTTTGCTTTCATCACTTGGGATAACTTGGGATTTCATTATGAAATGCTGGACTCCTGGATATACTGGATGACCTTGTTCTTGCGGGGCTGCTGTAGTGGTTCTGACTTATTTTGAGGTGATCAGTGTGCATCATAGTGACTGAGCGGTCATTCTGCCATTAGGGTCAATTTGCATATTACCCATTTATTATATAGGCTTGTGTGCAAGAGGCAGCTGATCGATGATTCTCATCGATGTTTCTAACTCTCTATCCCTCTCTCTCTCTCTGTAAAAAATCAATAAAATATATATTTTAAAAATAGTAAAAATAAAATACTTAAAAAGAGTATCTCTGCTTTGTTATTTGGGGAGGCTGCAGTAACTTGTCAGCAATAGGGACCCCAAAATCTCCAGGAACAGAGAGATAATAATCTGACCTCATACATTGTCCTCATAGTGGGCACAAGCAAGTGATAGCATGGCACACAGGCAGCAGAGGGCAGAACATCTAACTAAAAGGGCCAAGTGATGCACATGGTAAAAGAGAAGACTCACTCAGAAATAACTGGAAGAACCGTGTGTGTGTGTGTGTGTGTGTGTGTGTGTGTTTGCACACATATGTCCTGCCACAGCCAGTAGAGGCACAATCCAAGTAACCATCATCATTGATGGTGTTTGTGACTTCATCTGTTCTCAGGCACTGGTGTGGGTTGGGAAAGTGCTGAAAGGTCAGAAAGGATCGGGTAGAGAAGTTAACTGTCTAATGAAGTTAATTTCGTATTTCTTAACAGCTTAGAGAGCTATCTGACCATTGCAGATAAAGCTGGCAAAGCCTTGGGCCCAGATACATCAATCGTCACTTCTGCTTCCTAACCTTCAGACCTTCACACTTAAACTTAGAGAAGGCTCTTTTTACTCTGGACCACCCCCCTCCAGGGAATTAATTTTTCAGGCCTCTGGAAGAAGTGAGAGGGCCCAGCTGGGCCTGTGTCACTCCTTACTAGGCAGAAGGAACAAAGTAGGGAAACCTGGTCCCAGGGAAGCAGAGGAAAGGGAAGGGGGAAAGTGGGCACCAAGGCCTGTCTTGCCTGTAAATAGAACGACTCCGGTGTTACTTGCCATTTGGGACTTAAAGGGGCTAAATACAGTTGATGCGATATCAGACATGTTCTGGTGTTAAACTCTAGCATCGGGAATCAAAGGAGAGGAAAAAAAACATAATCAAAGGAGGAAAAAAGTCGTAAAAATGCTCTGGTAAAACTTTTCCACAAAGAGGAAGCCACTTTTTAAAAAGGTTTATGAAAGAAACACGGGTATCCCATGGGAGCAGAATTTGAAATCCACAAGGACTTCAACCTCCTATTGGGCCAAGAATGAGGGGCCCAGAAAAGGGACGTTTTGCCCAAGGTCATTCAGCAAACCCGTGGGGGTTGTGATGAACCCTCTATCCTTTAAACTATTATCTCCACTAACTGAAAAATTATTTTATGGAGGACACTGAGCCATCTCCAAGGTCCTTCTAAATCACCTGCGGAGGATGCCCGCCTCGGAAGGCGGGTCAGCCCTCTCCTAGGACTTAGCAGCCAGCCACCCCCACCTTCGGAGTCCCGGGCCAAGGAGGCCGCCAGGGCGGGTCTTCCGCCAACTTCACACCTTTCGCAGCCAGCGGGGGCCGCGCCCGCGAAGGCAGTGCCCAGGCTGTGGAAACCTGGGGGGACGGAGAGAGAGATGGAGGGCAGACGGCGTCCAGGAGGCGCCTGGGCGGCGGGTCAGTCCCGAGTCCATGCACGACCCCGGACCTTCTGACGGGGGCGCGCTTCCCGGGAAGCGGTGGCTCGGCCCGCCCCGCCCCGACCGGCCGGCTGGCGGGGGTCTCCGTGGCGGGAAGGCGCCCCAGAAAGACATGCCAGCGCCTCAAAGCTTTGCCGGCCGAGGCTGCCCCCCAAGGGGTCCCTCCGCGCCCCCCGGGTCCCCAGAGTCCCCCGGGGCCGGAGCGGAGGCCGGGCGGACGCCGCGCAGCCTCGGGCCCCGCGCGCCCGGAACCGTTTCCGGGGCGGAGGCTTTTAGGGGCCGGCCCGGCGCGGCGGGTGACGCGGGGCCCGGGCGGAAGTGCGGGCGGAGGCGCCCGAGCCGGAGCCGGTCTGGGGGCCCGGGCTGTGGGGCCGCTCGGTGTGGCCGCGATGGCGACTCGGTGGGGAGGCCTCCCGCGTCCCGGCTCCTCGCTCCGCCTGCCCTGCCTGGCGCTGTCGGCGCTGCTGCTGCTGCTGCTGCTGCTGGTGCGGCCCGCAGACGCCGCCAAGGTGGGTCCCGCCCAGCCGCGCTCCGCGAGCTCCTCCCCCGCTCCCCGCCCGCCCGCCCGCCCGCCCGCGGGGTCTCGCCACCTGCTCCTCGGCCCGCTCCTCTCCCAGCCCCGCCGGCGCCCCCCGGCCGCCCCCACCCATCACCCTCCTACCCGACCGTCACCGCCTGGGCAGTGCCCACAGCCTGGGCAGCAGCCCCTCCGCCTCCTCGGCATTGCCCTCCCCGGCCCCCAAGCACCCACTCCCGACGCTGGGAGCCTTGAACGTCACTCTGCCGGCCCACCTGCACCCCCACCAGCCTCCCAGACCGCCACTCCGCCCCGTCCCCAGGCCAAAAAGATGGAAAGTCTCCTTCCCTCCGAGGAGGTCTTCCTCTCAGGAACGAAGCCATTTGTGGGAACTTGCCTCTCCCGGCAGGCAGCCCTCACCACCAGCCTCATATCCTCCCTCACCCAAACCCCTCCAGCGCCTCTCGAGCCCTTTCTTGCCTTCTCGGATCCAGACTACAGGAGCGATGAGGATGTGGCCTTCTCCCCGGCCCCATTTCATGGCCCTTCTGACCCCCTCATGCTGCTTTCTAGCCCCACTCCTGTCCACGCCTGTGCAGACCTGACCTGGCCCCATGCACACTTGTGCTTCCTCCTTGAGGAGTTAGCTTATTATTGGGGAAAACTGAATTGGCGTTTGCATTTCTTTAAAAACAAAAAATAGGAGCTTTATAACATCTTTAAAGTTCGGAAAAGACACATCACAGGCAGACAGATTTGGGGGGGGGGGGGTGTTGATTGGGGTTCTTGCTCAGGGATTCTTGTTGAACTCTTCCCTGCCTCCCACCAGAAACAGGAACAGCAGCATGTCTCCTGACTTTCAAAACATTGCTGGCACCCTCTGCCTATCTCTTTGTCATCACTTTGGGTAGGGTATTGCAATCTTGTGTTTATTTGTCAGTCTCCTTTACGAGGGCACATCCTAATTACAGGCAGGAGCCAGGCCTTATACTTATCCACACCACCTCATTGAGCAAAGGCCTGGCACCAAGCAAATGCTCACTCAGTGGTTGCTGAATGAGTAAATGAAATATCAACAACTCAGCCAGACATACCGTGTCTAAGAGCAGGGGGCCTGGTCCTCTGGGACTGAGGAGCACCTGCCTCTCAGGTGGGCTCCCCTTTGCTGAGGAAGGATCTTCTACTCCCCCTCAATTCCTATATCAGTCATTTCTTTCTCCACCTCCACCTCTTGAAATTTCCTTTATCCACAGTTGACCTCTCTGTAGGGAGTAGAAGCCAAGTTTCCTTCCTGCAAAGGGTAGACCAAACCGATCTCTGCTATTACTCAAGCTGCTTCCCTTATGTACTTTCTTTCTAATTGTAGCTGAGTGCCTCTAAGACTTCAGCCCTTCTATAGGACTCTGGCCCAACCCCTTCTGTCCATATCACTCAATGCCTTTCTACCAAAGCATGGAAGAATGTCCATAGAAGAAGGGAGACTTGGTGTTTTGGTTTGGTTTTTTTTTGTTTTGTTTTGTTTTTTGTTTTTTTTTTTTTAGTAATTTTAGTTTGATTCTCCCAATTCTTTTATAATCAACATTCTTATTTGTAGACATGTAGAGAACGCCTGGGAAGGCACATGGGCATTTCTCTAATCATTGTCAGCTGAATCCAGTAGCTTGGACCCCCACATCCTGGAAACACACTTTGCCAGAGGCAGGAGTGTTGTCAGCTTGACCTTCAGCCCACGCGCCAGGGGGTGGGTTTTGTTATTTAAATCCAGCCAAGCACCTGGAATGAATACTACTCGGGCCCACCCAAGAATGCACTTAATCTCCTTTGTCTCAACTTTTAGTAAAACTTCCTGGGTTTTGCTGTTTAAAATAAACACGCTGTATTGGCTCTGGGTCCCTGCCCCTGTCTGAGGACTGGGGTCCCATCCTGCCCCAGTTTTTTCCTTTTATCTCTGTGTCTGTCTCTTTCATTTTCTCAATCCCCAGCAGCCCTACTCAGGAACTGGATCCCTCTCTAGCTGCACTGAACTCGGAAAAGAGAGAAATACCCACATAGACACAGCTATCCATGTATCATATCTTTCTACTGACAGGTAGATGGTGATAGCATTAGCACAATTTGAGTGTTATCTGACCCATAAATGTGATTAATCAGTTACAGATCAAGTACTAAGTATTATTAAACTGATTTTATGTAATATTTAATGATTCATTTCCATTACCAAAAAGAACATGTATCTCTCAAAGTTATTTAAAGTTTTAAGTGAATGGTTTCAGAATGTTTGGTTGGGGGTGCGAAACAAAATGTATATGGAGCATTTTTTAAAAAATACTGATGATAGCTCGGCCAGTGTGTTTCAGTGGTTGAAAGTGGACCCATGAACCAGGAGGACATAGATTAAGGCACATGCTCCTGTTGTGGGCTCAATCCCCAGTAGGGGGCGTGCAGGAGGCAGCTGATAAATGATTCTCATCATTGATGTTTCTCTTTCCCTCCCTCCCTGAAATAAATAAAAACTTTTTAAAAAATTATAATAACCTGTCAACAAGCTTCATACTAAGTTTCCATTTTGGTTACAGAATTCGGAGGATGTTCGGTGTAAATGTATTTGTCCTCCCTATAAAGATATTCCCGGACATATTTATAATAGGAACATATCCCAAAAAGATTGGTAAGTATTTTTGATTGCTTAATTACCTGTCAGATTTCTTTCTGTGGTTGTCACTGTTCGCCCAAAATGTTCATCCAGTGTATTGTTTTCTTTTTTTAAGTATTTATTTCTAAGCAAAAGTGTCAAATTCCATTTCCATTTGAAAAAGTGAGATTTAGACCCTGAGTGTATGATGTAAGCCTAAAGTAATATAGGTTAAACTCTAAGCCCCAGATAGAGTGGGTTTTCTGTGGAGATGGGGCAGAGTTTGTGCCACCAAAACTTCCTTCCTTTGCCCCCTTAAATTTTGGCCCTCTCTCTTGCTTTTCAGTGAAAGGGAAGCAAGCCTCATTTATCTGGGTTATGATTTCGACAGCTTGTAGGTTCTGGTGGTACAGTGCCAAACGTAGGAGACTATGTTTAAAAGTGCCAGAGACTCAGGAAGGAATGGGAATGAATCATGTATACGCGTTTCCCACTTGGTGTGCCAGGAATAGGTTATAGGTGGGATATTGATCTATTCAGCGCTCAGGGTAATCAGGCATGCATGTAATGATTGAGATCCTGACTGGCTAGCCACCAGCAGCCTTCTCTGTTTCTCTCATGGACCTTGCAAATGATAGCTTTTTCTGCATGTGCCATAAAATGGTTGGAAAACAGTTGTTTCTGTCACAGGATGGATGAGGTCATTCCCATGGAATTGTCAAAGAAAAATAGCTCCAAATGCTGTGTACTTCACATGTACTTGATTTTATAGATAAACAGCCTGCAAAAAAATTGAAAGCAAAATTAGATTCACGCGGTTACAATATTCCAAGCTGACTTGGGGGGGGGGGGAAGGCTGCATTTGAGCTAGTTTAGTTTTTTTGATGTTATTGTCTGTTCTCATTTTGGTTCAATCTGATATTTGATAAGTATGTTCTTGAGAATTTATGAATGTTCACATTCCACTTAAATTGTCTCATATTGCAAAGTGATTTAGCTATATTCTTATAAGTTTTATAGCAGCAAGTTATTAATATGATATAAAAAAACTCAAATAAGTTTTAAGTTTTTCCTATAAATTTTCTAAATATATTGAGCACTTATAGTTTATTGTATTAGTAATAAAATATGATGATTATTATTTGAGTGGCAAATGAACTCACTATTCAAGTGGTTAACACTAATCTTTTCATTGACTTTTCTTATTCTAGATTCAGACTGAACCATATGTCATTCATTCCTGATTATTGGTCAGAAGGGGGAGGTTTGAAAATAAACAGTGGAATTAAGGCATGTTTGGGATTTTTCTTCCCTCCCTGCTCCCTGCCTGCAACTTAGCCACATACTGAGAATAGGTGTGATATTTCCCAGTTGTCACTAACAAAGTTTTTTTGTTTTAAATATATTTTATTGATTTTTTACAGAGAGGAAGGAAAAGGGATAGAGAGTTAGAAGCATCAATGAGAGAGAAACATCGATCGGCTGCCTCCGGCACACCTCCCACTGGGGATGGACCCGCAACCAAGGTACATGCCCTTGACCAGAATTGAACCTTTCAGTCCGCAGGCCAACGCTCTATCCACTGAGCTAAACTGGTTAGGGCCTGACAAAAGTTTTTAACTGACAGAAGGGTAATAAGCAAGTTATGTTATGGCCTTATGAGGCCTCTAATATCCATCTGGCCCTAGATAGACAGGGTGTCCCCCCAAAATGTATACACACTTCACCCCTTGTAGGCTCAATTGATATTTCTTTCTTTTCAAATTTAACCCATTGGAATTAATAATTATTCAAAGTGTATATACATTTTTTGGGACATCCTGTATTTACCTTTTGGCCTCCATTGTGCTCAGTTGTTAGCTTTAATTCTTCATTGACCTCTACTGTGTGACTTAAGAAAAGTTTGAGTTCTCTGGTTTATGTTTGGGGGTGATTTAAAGCCAAAAATGTCCTCCCTTTGGCACTAGAGGGAGGTGTTGCCCAGTTCCTAAAGTGGTTGAGTTCTGTATCTGGGTTCTGTGTTTACAATGTCTGGCCCTTCAGAACCAACCTTCTTGCTTCCTCTCCCACCCATTATCTCATCATTTAACTCTATTTTTCAAAAGAAACACGCAATTATTCAGCACTTAGATTCTCAAATAATTCTTGGATATTGTTACTTAGGCTTTTGAAGTTCAAATAGGAAACTAAATGGGAGATAAGTCTGAAATTCCTGAAGTTCAGAGAGTTACAGGAGGGCTGACCTAGGAGACAGGAGCCCTTGATTTGGGTTCTTTTAGCTGGTAGTTTACTCTGTAATCTTGTACAGGTGACTTCTCTGAAAGTATTGGGCTGGATGAACTCTGATTCTGAGCTAGATACTCCTGTAACGGGCTTTAGCTTTCTCTTCCATTTTATGCCTGGATCCAGCTGGCTACATTCTTAGTCTTCTATCTGTTTGGAACAGATAACACACACTTGTATGTGTGAGTTGTGGGACCTTACCCTTATTTAGTTGAAGACTTCTTTTTATTATTATGATTATGATTATTATTATTATTATTATTACTACTAGAGGCCTGGTGCACGAAATTCATGCATGAAGAGGGATGTCCCTCAGCCCAGACTGTACCCTCTCCAATCTGGGACCCCTCGAGGGATGTCCGACTGCCCGTTTGGCTTGATCCCAGTAGGATCCCAGTAGGATCGGGCCTGAATGGGCAGTTGGACATCCCTTTCACAATCCAGGACTGCTGGCTCCCAAATGCTGCCTGCCTGCCTTCTTCTTCTTCTTTTTTTTTTTTTTTTTAATATATTTTATTGATTTTTTAGAGAGGAAGAGAGAGGGATAGAGAGTTAGAAACATCAATGAGAGAGAAACATCGACCAGCTTCCTCTTGCACACCTCCTACTGGGGATGTGCCCGCAACCAAGGTACATGCCCTTGACCGGAATCGAACCTGGGACCTTTCAGTCCACTGGCCGACGCTCTATCCACTGAGCCAAAATGGTTTCGGCGCGCCTGCCTTCTTGATTGTCTAACCGCTTCTGCCTGCCAGCCTGATCACCCCATAACCACTCCCCTGCCAGCCTGATTGATGCCTAACTGCTCCCCTGCCAGCCTGATAGCTCCTAACTGCCCTCCCCTGCAGGCCTGGTCCTCCCCAACTGCTCTCCCCTGCAGGCCTGGGTCCCCCACAACTGCCCTTCCCTGCAGGTCTGGTCGTCCCCAACTTCCCTCTTCTGCTGACCTGGTCATCTCTTACTTCCCTCCACTGGAGGGTTGATGGCTCCCAACTGCCCTCCCTTGCAGGCCTGGTCCCTCCTAACTGTCCTCCTCTGCTGGCCATCTTGTGCCCACAAGGGGGGCAGCCATCTTGTGTGTTGGAGTGACAGTCAATTTGCATATTACTATTTTATTAGCGACTGCGTTTCCCCGAAAATAAGACATCCTCCGAAAATAAGACCTACTTCAATGGAAACATAATACATCCCCTGAAAATAAGACCTAGTGCATCTTTGGGAGCAAAAATTAATATAAGACACTGTCTTATTTTCAGGGAAACAGGGGAGTATCATGGTTATTGTTATTATTATTATTGTTATTATTACAGACTAACTTTGTTTAAATTACCCATTACATGTAATGATTGATCTTTTATCATTTACATTGTTTTGGATTTTCTTTTTAAGCCATAGCACAAAACAAAACAAAATGTACATTTTGATAGGGCAAATGGAAAGAATCAGCCTAGAGCATTGGGTGCCCCCAAGAAGGATTCTGAAAAAAGATAGGAAATTACAGTAGAGTTGTTTTGGCAGCCAGAAATACTCAAGGAAGAGATGTCAAAGGGAAGAAAATTGCCCAGCAGAAGGCAGGAGACAGAAAAGTTTGCCTACTTTTGCTGAAGGTGATCAGAGTAGTAGGCTTTTTTTTTTAGCTGGGAAAAGTAATAGCTTAATTATTTTCTAGAATTAACAGATTTCTGGGGAAAAGCTTTTTTATATAGAATTGCTTTTTCATAAGTCATAAATATATAGCTTGGAAAATAGAAAATGTCAACAACAAAAACATTCAGCCTTTTATTTTTTATATACTTCTTCCAAGTAATCACTTTTCATTAAAAAATATGTTTGTTGTCCTAATCCTCCTCCTTCATTCTTTTTCAATAGACGTTTGCTCATTAAGACAAGTAATTATTTCTTACTGTAGCTTTAAATGTTCCGGTTTCAGAATTTACCAACTGCTAAGTGTGATTAGCCATTCGTATACCAGACTGCTGCCAATTAAGAATGATGTTAGTTGATTCATAAAAGAGATAATCTTATATTTCAGCAATGCCCCAGGTCACTTTAAATCATTTAAAGCAGTTTTGCTTGGTAACTAAACAAGTTTGAATATGACTCAATCGGCTAAATAGGTTCTGATCCCATTTGGGATTTTTCAGGTGCATTATAAACTTCTAGCAGTAGCACCTTTGAAAATAGTTACTATATATTTGTCTTGGAGTTTCTTAGACTTTTAGATCTTACCAAATTGCTGATATCAAAAGAAAATTATTTCACTTCCCTTACTGATTATTTGTTCCTTATATTCTTTCATTGGATAAGTTCAATGATTATTCCAGATTTCAAGAAAGTTTTGATCAGTGTGAATAGAAAATCGAGCTAGACTTGAGCAGTATTTTATCTTTGTGTTTTTCAGCGATTGCCTTCATGTTGTGGAGCTCATGTCTGTGCGGGAGCCTGACATAGAAGCATACTGTCTGCGCTGTGAATGCAAATATGAGGAAAGAAGCTCTGTAACAATCAAGGTGAAAAACAAAAATCCCATCTTTTCTGCTTCTGTAATAGTTCTTGATAGTACTGAGACAAGAAAAAATGTTGACATATGAATTCTATTTTAGTTACTCAAATACTACTCACAACCGACTTTACCTCCTTCCTCATCTCCAAACCCCAACCCCAAAGAAACAGTAGGCCTGCCCTCTGCCTGCCTCATTGAGATGCTTTGTGGATTAATTAAGATAAGGTAAATAGGCATGGTATGTGTAATAGCACAAAAATACCCTGTGTCATTAGCATATTCCAGAAAAATGTCCCAGCTTCTCTGTGGGTCACATATGCCAGAAGATAGTGAGAATAGCGTGATGAGGCCCTCTTCTTCCTGCCCTCTCAATACTTAGGAAAAATTATATAGTGATTCGTCTATTCTAGAAACATCACTTCTGGATTTTAAGATATCCTTTCTTTATTTGCTATAAGAAATGGAAGGTGAATTGCTCTGATCACCATTTGTACCTCTAATGAGTTCAATTATTTTATCTTGGTGACTAACGGTTCTCTCCCGAGTTTTTTTCCTATATGGAGCTTCCCATTCCTTTCCCGAAAAGAGGGCACATGGGAAATCTGGGAATGGTCAGCTATAACAGTTAACAAAGATTTCTGGTGTGGTTGACCCTGTCGGAGAGCCCCTGCTCCAGCAGGGTGCTATTCTATAGAGAAATTCTCACTGTACTTTTTAATTTTAAACAAAAATTTTGATGTATAATTTATATAACCTAAAAGTAATTCATTGTAAGTGTACAGTTCCATAAATCTTAGCAAATTTTAAACAATTTATAAAAATCTAGATTTAGAACATTCCCAAAGCCCCCAAAAGATCTCTCATGCCCATTTACAGTTAATCCCATTCCTGCCTTCAGTCCTAGGCAGTGGTATCTGCCTTGTGTCTCTACAGGTCTGGACAGTTCATATAAATGGTATGTGGTCTTCTGTGACTGCTTCTTTCACTTAGCATAATGCTTTTGAGGTTTATTCATGTTGTAACATATGTCAATACTTAATTCCTTTTTATTGCTGAATAGCATTCTGTTATATGAATATACCATATTTTATTTATACATTCATCAGTTGATAGACATTTGGATTATTTCCAGATATTTACTATTATGAATAATACTGTCATGAATATCTGCTTAAGTGTCTTTGGGTGGGTGGCTATGTTTTCCTTTCTTTTAGGTAGGTTTCTTAGAGAGGTAAATTTATGTTTAACTTTTAAGAGACTGCCAGACTGTTTTCCAAACTGGTTGTACCATTTTACATTCCCCTCAGCAACATAGGAGGGTTCAGTTTCTCCACATCCTTGTTACATTTGGTATTGTCTGTCTGTAATTAAAGCCATTCTTGGGGATGTCAGCACATGAATTAAGATCTCAAGAAAATCACTGGCCTAAAACGTATTTTGTACATCTAACTTGATCTAAAAGAGTATTCTGTTGAAATCCATGTGCATTGCATTTTTTGCTAGGGTTCTTTGATGTTTTCTTGACAGCACTAGGACACTGTATTCAGGTGAGAAAGAAACCTGTGCTAGCGGTAGTGGTTAGCAGTAAGTGGAAATGGAGTTCTGAAGACTTAGAAAAAGATCTCAAAGACAAAATGCTCCCCTCCCCCTTTTTTTAAAAAAAATACTTTGGTGAGGAGTTGAATTTGTTTCTTATGTTGGAATCTAGTTGATATAGAAATCCTGTATCCTTAGCAGATAGACCAGTCTTCATTGTGGCTTTACTATAGTTCTAAAGAATTGTGATTCCTTGACTTGAATAGAGATGTAACTTATTTTCAATTTCCTTTAGGTTACCATTATAATTTATCTGTCCATTTTGGGCCTTCTACTTCTATACATGGTGTACCTTACTCTGGTTGAGCCCATACTGAAGAGACGCCTATTTGGACACTCACAACTAATACAGAGCGATGACGATGTTGGGGTAAGTTCTCAGCATGCCCTAGCTGACAGATCATCATCATGAAGTAATATAAATGTTCATGTACTGGAGCAGATAGTCAACTAGAGAAGCTAAAGACGGTTCTAATTTTAGTATTATATGCCTCTTTATGAGGAAATTGTGTTGTAAAGCTACAAATATGGTGGTTTAAACTGATGATCTTTAGAGAGTGTGTTATACTAGGCTTTGCTCTTCAGTACCCAGGGTGCAATTTTCATTACCTTTCCCTCTTTACTTTGAGAAAAGCATCTGAGCTAGCTTTCTGCCCACCTGAACACCTTCCCTGTTAGCATCACAAATATCATAGGAAGTAAAGAGGCTTTAGCAAAGCAAAGTATGAAGATCATACTGTTCTTTTCTTAATGACATGTAGCTTGATAACCTGTTGATGTTTTATACACTGAGTGGCCAGATTATTATGATCTCTGAATGCATAATAATCTGGCCACTCAGTGTGTGTGTGTGCCTGTGTGTGTGTATGTATGTATGTATATGTATGGGTGTGGTCCAGTCAGCCTGGCCAGAGGAAGGGGACATGATTGGCCAGCCTGCTGCTAGTCAAACTCCTGGTTAAGGGGTCAATTTGTATATTAACCTTTTATTATATAGGATATACACTGAGTGGCCAGATTATTATGCATTCTTGTTATTCTTCTTAAAAATCTTTGATCTTTAACCATCCCTCCAGTTTCTCTTCTTATCTTTAAAACACATTTATATTCGTCCATACAGTTGGTATAATCAGTGTATAAATGGTTTGTGATCTGCTTTTTGTGTCAACATCTTTCAAAAATGTCCAAAAAATGACATAGTCCACAAACTTGTTATTCATTTTAACTTAGAGAAATATATTTTTTGTTTTGTTATTATCCTGTTTGGGCTTATTTCCAAAATTTCATTATTATATATATATATAATTTTTTAGAAATTACTTCCTATTTTGAATTACTTTATTGGACTATATTCCTTAAAGTGGGTAAAATTCAGAAAAGCTTCAAGAACCAATTCCAAAAGCCAATGCGGTGGACATTTTCTCTGTTTTCCGCATCCCGCACAGAAAGGGAGAAGGACAGGTTCCTGAGTGGAGGAACTGGGGATTAAGAAATTAGAGAAAGAAAGAAGAGACATGCTGGGCGCTAGGTGGGCGCCACCTCTCTGATGGAGAAGCAGTCATGCACCACAGACAATACAGCACATTTATTGATTTCCAAAGGGGAAGTTTAAGGTCAAAAGGAGTTTCGGGTGTACCCAGGTCCTATTCATAAAGACCTGGGTAAGTTCCTCATTTTTTTGGTACAAGATTTATCATATCAAGATCTGGGTAAATCAGTCCTATTTGTTTCTCATTCCAAGCACATGGATAAAGATAAGAAATCAGTACTGATAACAGGATTCTGCCAGTGCCCTCGGGCTCAGCTGATAAGAATTAAAAGAATGTTCATGTGTCTTCTCAGGCTGCTCTCTACTGCAAACACCAGGATGAGCTCTTGTTAACCACAGTCAGAAGCCCTTTTACTCTTAAATGGCTTATGGACCTGTTGATAAAAGATGGAAAAGTGGATCCTGACTATCCTGTTTCCCCGAAAATAAGACAGTGTCTTATATTAATTTTTGCTCCCAAAGATGCGCTAGGTCTTATTTTCAGGGGATGTCTTATTTTTCCATAAAGAAGAATACGGTACACATTTATTGTTAAATGAAAATAAAGGAAATTTATTACCTGTATACGGTACGGTAGTACGGTAGTTGTCAACACAAACCAGACAAACTCAATCCTACAGTATCAAGAATTTACTCATTTATTCATTGACAATCATGTCATCATCTTCTGGAACATCATCATAACAGTCCAATTCCTGAATTTCCTGGTGAATTTCTTGTGACTCCATTTCTTTCAGAATCAGTGTACCAAATCTCTCATGTTTAGCAATAGCACTGTCTTTAAATGAGCACTTCTTGTCAAGGTAGCCTGCTCGCAGTGCATTTGCAATGCAACTCAGTGATTTTCTCCCATGAATTCTTCACCCAACTCACAACTTCTTGCAGTTTAGGTTTCACAAAGTTTCCATGCTGATTTCTCTCTGTTCACACAGCAGTGACATCAGGACTACGTCACTGGTTGCTAGACGCCAGTCGGGGCAGCCCTAGCGACCAGTTTACAGCAAATTAATTTTCATTCTGAGACAGCCTGAGGGCCTTATTTTCGGGGGGGATGCCTTATATTTCACTCAGAAGGAAACATGTAAGCAGGTCTTATTTTCGGAGGATGTCTTATTTTCGGGGAAACACGGTAGATGGCTTTAGTTACATCTGTAAACAAAGCCTCCTTTTCTATTTTTTATATATATATAATATATAAAATTATTATTATTATTATTATTATTGATTTCAAAGAGGAAGGGAGAGAGAGAGATAGAAACATCAATGATGAGAGAGAATCATTGATCGCTGCCTCCTGCACACCCCCTACTGGGGATTGAGCCATCAACCCGAACATGTGCCCTTGGCTGGAATAGGTCCTGGAACTCTTCAGTCCACAGGCCAATGCTCTGTCCACTGAGCCAAACCAGCTCCTGCCAGAACCTCCTTTTAGATCAATACATTATTGTCTTGTGAATATCAGTTATGAATATTCAACTTATTTACCCAAGATTTCATCTTAGTTTTGTTAAGAACTTTCATAGAAACATCTCTGTTTACTTCTTTTTTCCTTGTTTGTTTTATGAATTTATCCAATACAAAATGAGTAACTTTTTATTATCATGTACCATGTTAGACACTAGCAGTAAAGAGATAAATAAATAGACATGTAGGCAGGCGGGTATGGGTTAGTGGTTGAGCATCAACCCAGGAAACAGGAGATCATGGTTCGATTCCTGGTCAGGGCACATCCTCGGGTTGTGGGCTCCATCTATGCCGGAGGCAGCCAATCAATGATTCTCATCAAAAGATAGGGTTAGATAATTCTTTGTTCAAGGGGGCTGCCTACATTGTTCATTGTAAGATATATAGCAGCATCCCTGACCTCTACCCACTAGATGCCAATAGCATCTTCATCCTAGTCATGACAGTAAAAATTGTCCACAGATATTGTCAAATGTTTCTGGGGAGCATAATCACCCCCCAGTTGAGAACTAACATATGAAAATATTATGTGTTGCCGAAACCAGTTTGGCTCAGTGGTAGAGTGTCGGTCTGCGGACTGAAAGGTCCTAGGTTCGATTCCGGTCAAGGGCATGTACATTGGTTGCGGGCACATCCCCAATAGGGCATGTGCAAGAGGCATCTGGTCAATGTTTCTCTCTCATTGACGTTTCTAGCTCTCTATCTCCCTTCCTCTCTATAAAATATCAATAAAATATTTTTTTTTAAAAAAGAAAATGTTATGTGTCAAAGGCCATATAAACCATTTCATTATAAGGCACATAAATAAGAAGTCTGACTTAAACTACATCACTTACAGCATTAAATATCTAGTTCCTGATTTTAGGAATAGATAATATCAAAGAACATAAAAGAAATGGATGCACAAATGTATAGACAAAAACATGTAGAAAAGGCATTTGATTGGTGGAGTCATGTCCTAATAATCTTTTTTTGTTCACCAGTGATAGGTTCTCTGTGTAAGTTGACGGTTAGAGAACATCGTTTCTGAGGGGCCTGGCTGACTGTAGAGTTTCTGTTAAACTGATTGTCGGCAGAGAGAGATTTTCAGACCAAAGCTGTGAATTTATGGTAACAGTCTGTCACCATATAAAATAAAAAGAAGTTAAATTTTATTGTTGCTTACCCAAGATGAGAGTTCACTATGTGCTTTTAAAAGTGCTTTTGTTAAATTCTCAATTAAATTGTTTTATTTTTGTTCATTGTAGAGCATTTTAAATCAAGAGTTAGTACAAATAGTTCAGAAGCTCACTGTAAGCAGTCACAATATTTACAGTATTATGTATCCATGACACATCATTGCTATTATCAAAGCATTACATTAAAACATGTTTTGTATTTATTGTAATTTTATCAGGTGTGAAAAGAACAAACATATAAAGAGGGTAGATCTCTTTTTTTGCATTCTCCAAGCCTCCATGACTATGAGCAGCTAGTTCAATCTTGTTCTGATAGGTGGAGAACGGACCAAAAGAATTACTGGTTTGTTTACTCCTTTAAATTTGTTCCTTTAAAAGATCACCCACCCCCACCCCCATCTTGAAAAATAGATAGCAGGATTATGAAATTGAGAGGTGCTCTGCCCAAAAGTACATCCTTCTTTCTAATCTTGTTTATGTCAAAACAAGCCAATGGTAATAATATTTTATATACAAGTTCATCACCATATCCTTATAGTGTCATTTTAATCTACCTGAACAAAATCAGTATGTTTAGACAATACAACACCAAGTCAAGGTTAGGTGAGCTTAAGTCTTGTGTTTGTGCTTATTTGTTAAATGACCTTGGATCGGTTTATTTCTTGGTGGGAAATAGAGTAATCCAACAACTTCAGCCTTCCTCTTCCTTCACCTTATTTCTTATATCTTCAATACATTTTTAACTTTATGAAATTGTCATTATTTTCATTTGAAGATTAAAAATAAAAAAATTTAATAGGCTTTGCACAAGCTGTTACATAAGTTGAGGGAATTTTGGTAAAGAAGGCAGGGAAAGATTATTTATAGAAAACTTTTGATGCGATCAAGTACGTATTTTTGTATAAAAAGAAGACTAATTCTAGCTGGTTTGGTTCAGTGGATAGAGCGTCAGCCTGCGGATTGAAGGGTCCTCGGTTCTATTCCCAGTCAAGGATGTGTACCTCGGGTGCAGACTGATCCCTGGCCTTGGTTCTGGTTGGTGTGGGAGGCAACCAGTCGATGCGTCTCTCTCACATCCACGTTTCTATTTATCTCCCTCCCTCCCATTATCTCTTAAAAAACCAATGGAGAAATATCCTTGAGTGAGGGTTAACAAAAAAAGAAGACCGTGTCAAAACCGGTTTGGCTTAGTGGTAGAGTGTCGGTCTGCGGACTGAAGGGTCCCGGGTTCGATTCCGGTCAAGGGCATGTACCTTGGCTGCGGGCACATCCCCGGTAAGGGGAAGCAGGAGGCAGCTGGTCGGTGTTTCTCTCTCATCGATGTTTCTAGCTCTCTATCTCTCTCCCTTCCTCTCTGTAAAATGTCAATAAAAAATATTTTTTTTAAAAAAAGAAGACCATGTATTATAATACCACATGGTTATGGTTATATTTAGGTATATGGTGTGTATAGCTTTCTGGAGACATGCTGATGCCTGCCCTGGATATGTAATGGAACTTTTGAAAGCATGCACAACAAAACCATGTTGTTTCTTTACTAGAGGAAAAGTTTAGTTTAAGAGATACAACTTGTGACTTGGATCCTATGTTGGAACAGTTAGAAGCTTTGTCAACCGGGGTTTGGGAAAAAGAGATCAAGGAAAAGGCAAACAAAAGCAATGTTAGTTTTTAATGCTTTTTGTCATTTAGGCAGCTGTGTTTATATCTCCTTCACAGATAGATTAGCAGAGTGGTTTCCCCTGTACTGACTACAAACATCAGTGGCATTGGTTTACTTTGACCTGGATAAGTTGGTTTTCTACACTGATACTTGGATAAGCCTTCAATAGCCTCTTTCTAAGACAGCAACTAGCATAGAAACCATAGTGCTCTCAGCATTGAAAGATTCAAGTCTTTTTTGAATAGAAATTCTAAACTAGTAATTCTTACTACTCTTGATAATAGAAGGTAATTTTAGCATATGAGGTGTGTCTTTTCATCACAGATTGGGGAAGGGGTAAACCAGTTCATTTAGTGTATCTGTTGAGGGGGCAGGGAGAGATTAAAATCAACCAAGATAAAATCTTATCAACTCATCTCTCAGGGTGAATGTGGCCCCAGCTGGCAAATAATAATCCTATCTAATAAAAGAGTAATATGCAAATTGACCATCATTCCAACACACAAGATTGCTGCCCCCATGTGGACACAAGATGGTCACCACAAGATGACCAGCAGGGGAGGGCAGTTGGGGGCAATCAAGCCTGCAGGGGAGGGCAGCTGAGGGGGACCCAGGCCTTTAGGGGAGAGCAGTTGGGGGGTGGGGGGACCAGACCTGTAGGGAAGGGCAATTAGGGATAATTAGGCTGGCAGGGGATCAGTTAGGCATCAATCAGGCTTACAGGGGAGTGAATAGGGGGTGATCAGACAGGCAGGCAAAAGCTGTTAGGGGCAATCAGGAAGGCAGGCAGGCAAACAGTTGGGAGCCAGCAGTCCTGGATTGTTAGAGGAATGTCTGACTGCCCTTTTAGGCCCAATCCTACCCTAAACGGGCAGTCAGACATCCCTTGAGGGGTCCCAGATTAGAGAGGGTGCAGGCTGGGTTGAGGGAGAGACACATACACACATGAATTTCATGCACCGGGCCTCTAGTTCTAATATTATGGGAGTCTAGTAAGACAGGTCTTTTCTCTGCTACAATTTAGCTATACAGTTTTGAGTGAAGCAAGGAAAAGTCCTACTTTCTGTGTCTGTAGCATACAGATTTTAACATGAAAATAGATTTTCTTTCCCTACTCGTTAGGGAAGCTTCTTTAACATAAATGACCACTGTCTTTATCTTT
This sequence comes from Vespertilio murinus, assembly GCA_963924515.1. NCBI lineage: Eukaryota > Metazoa > Chordata > Mammalia > Chiroptera > Vespertilionidae > Vespertilio > Vespertilio murinus. The sequence continues at coordinate 136,112,110 of OZ004709.1, read as the reverse complement.
GGTCCCTGCTTCTTAAGGAAAATGTCTTTGGAAATGTGACTCATGGGAACATGTCACAGATACCTCCTCATTGCTTATGCCACTTGAACCACCTATTTCTGCAGCTGAGTTCAGCCTACTTCTAGCAGTTGAGTGCTTAGAAGTGCTTCAGCAAATAGATGGTCTGTTCTTGGAAAAATCCAGCTGCTTCTGTCTCTGGCTGGATAACTGCTGTTTTGTGTGTATGTTCACCAATTGTGCCATCTCTCATGTTCTCCATTCCTGGATTTTCAGGATCACCAGCCATTTGCAAATGCCCATGATGTGCTGGCCCGCTCCCGCAGTCGTGCCAACGTGCTGAACAAGGTGGAGTATGCCCAGCAGCGCTGGAAGCTTCAAGTTCAAGAGCAGCGGAAGTCCGTCTTTGACCGTCATGTTGTCCTCAGCTAATTGAGAATCAAATTCAAGGTAACTAGAAAGCAACAGTGCAGACAACTGGAAAAAACTGACTGATTTTTCCTGGGTTTTGTTTTAATGCCCTGTTGATTTCACCAACTCTTGCTGGAAAATTCAAAACCCGAAACAAAATTGTGCTTGAAATTTTTTTCTTGTTAACATATTAATAGAGACATTTTTTAAAGCACACACCAAGTCGCCAATAAACCTTACCCTATTTATGACAAAGTAGTACATCTGCCTCTAAATTACCTTGGAGTCCTTTACCTGGAACAGGCATTCTCTTTTTCACCACACAGTTTTAACTTGGTTTTCAAGATAATTTTCAGGTGGGTTTTTTTGGCAGGGGAGGGAAGGGATGTGTGGGAACTGCTTAACATAACTTTTCTCAAGTCACTTTACTATAAAAAAAATTTTTGTAAATAGACTTTATCTTATATTTTTAAGTTTCATTTCTACATTGCAGTGTGGCCAGCCTCATCAAAGCCCTGACTTATCCTTTTTGAATTTTGCACTGACTGTATTATAGGTATCTGGTTGGCCAGTAGCTGCACTTTATGGTAAACTAGATCTGAAATGCCTGGTGCCTCTTCACAAAATGCAGATTTTCTTTAAGTAATGTGATGTCTGATGCAATGCATCCTAGAACAAACTGGCCACTTTCTAGTTCACTCTAATGACTAAACATAGTCTTGGCATGAGTGGTCTTTCTCATCCCCTAATATCTTTAAGGATGAATCCTAAGGACTCGGATACTTGCAATAAAGAACTTTTCTTTTAAGCCAAGCCATGGATTGATGACATACACATGTTGTCAGCATTTCTGGTCAGGTTGAGAGGCAGCTGCTTGAGCTCTGGTGTTTGCAGCGTTGAACAAGTAATGGAGTTCTGCGTGCCTCCCTCTGAAGTGTATAACAGTCATTGGATAACTGGCTTTTTTCTTCCTATGTCCTCTTTGGAATGGAAAAATAAAAGTAATTTTTGAAACACCTACAAGTATATCTATGTCTCTTAACTTTTCTCTCCTCCCTCTTTTGCTGTATGATGAACTTGGAGATGCAAAGGCATGTGCACCCTACTGTGAGATTACTGTTTTAGACCAGTCTAATCATAAAACATTGGTACTAAATTTGTGTGTGTGTGTGTGTGTGTGTGTGTGTACAGAGAGAGAGAGAATGTGAGACTGTATGAGTACTAAGATAGGCCTCTGAAAGTATACAAATACCATTTGGATATATTGGGAGATTTAAAATGCATGTTATAAGAAAATCTTGGCAAAAATTATAATTAAATTACATTAAATTTATAAGTATAAGGTTTTAGAAGCTATTAATGGATTTTTTAGTTAATAAAAACAATTTTTCAGATCTTCAAATTTAACCTAAATTATTAATTTTATTGTTAATATTAAAATATGTAATTTCAACTACAACCAAGTGAAATTTATGCCAGGAATTCAAGACTGGTTGAATATTCTAAGATCAGCTAATAAAATCTATCACATCAACAGGCTAGAGAAGAAAAATGAAATGATCCTATCAATAGATGAAGATACTACTATTTGTAATGCTTCAAACAATAAAAATAAAACATACCACACACACATCAACAATAGATGCAGAAAAAGCATTTGGCAAACTTCAACACCCATTTATGAAAAAAAGAAAATACAGTAAACTAAGAATAGAAGAGAACATCCTCAACAAATAAAAAATATCTACAAAACCCATAGCTAACATACTGAACAGTAAAAAGTGCAAGTGTTCTTGCTAAGATGAGGAACGTGGCAAGGTGTCCTCACCACTGCTAATGCAGTAAGACAAGAAGAGGTATGCAGATTGGGAAGGAAGAAATAAAATTGTCTGTTTCAGATGAAATGATCATCTGTGTAGAAAGTAAAAATCACAAAACAAAACCTCTTAAAAAGAATTGATTATAGCAAAGTTGCAGGATAGAAAGTTAATATACAGAAGGTAATTGCCTCCCTATATTCTAGCAATGAACAAATTAAATTAAAAACAATACCATTTACCAATACCAGCCCCCAAAATGAAATAGGTATAGATCTAACAAAATATGTACAAATGAGGAAAACTATAAAACTAATGGAAGAAGTCAAAGAAGGATTAAACAGAGAGATACTCAATGTCCATTAAAAGGAAGGCTCAATACTGTCAAAATGTCAGTTTATCTCAACTTGATCTGTAGATTCAATACAATCCCATTGAAAATCCCAGCAAGTTATTTTCTGTATTTCAACAAACTGACCCTAAAGTTTATATCAAGAAGCCAAAGAACCAGAAAAGCCAACACAATATTAATGTAGAAGTACAGTGACAATATCTGATTTGAAGACTTACAAAATTACAGCAATCAACTCAGTGTCAGTGTAGTACTGACAGAATGGATTAATAGAACACAACAGAGAGTCTAATAGACCCATACAGCTATAGTCAACTGGTCTTTGACAAACAAAGGCAATACAATGGAGGGGGGCAGAAAGCTAGACACAGACCTTATACCCTTCAAAATATTAACTCAAAATGGACTACAGACCTAAATGTAAAACACAAAACTATAAATGACTAGTAGATAACAGGAGAAAATCTAGATTACTGTTGGTTTGGCAATGACATTTTCGATACAACACCAAAAGCACAAATTATGAATGAAAGAATTGATAAGGTGGACTTCATTAAAATTAAAACTTCTTCTCTGAAAGACATTGCCAAGAGAAGTAGAAGACAAGCCACAGACTAGGAGGAAATATTTGCAAAAGACATATCTGATAAAGTACTATTGTCTAAAATATACCAAGAACTCTTAAAACTCAACAAGACAGCCTCCTTAACAAAAGCCAAAGACCTGAACAGACATCTCACCAAAGAAAATATATATATAAGTGGCAAATAAGCATATGAAGAAATGCTCCACCTCATATATTCTAATAGGATATATTAAAATGACCTTTTAGAATGACCAAAATCCAGGACACTGATAATACCAAATGCTGATACGGATATGGAGCAATAAGAACTCACATTGCTGATGAAAATGCAAAATGGTATGGCCACTTTGGAAAACAGTTTGACAGTTTCTTACAGAACTGTATAACATACTCTTACTATAAAAAGCAATAGTCACAATCCTTGTTATTTACCTAAATTAATTGAAATATTACAGACACACGAAAACCTGCACATAAATTTTTATAGCAGCTTTATTTAAAATTGTCATAACTTTAAAAGCAATCAAGATGTTCTTCAGTAGGTGAATGGATAAAGTAGACTATATCCAGACAGTGGAATATTCAGTGCCAAAAAGAAATTATCAAGCCAAGTTAAAAATACATAGAGAAACCTTAAATGCGTATTACTAAATAAAGAACCCAGTCTGAAAAGGCTACATACTCTATAACATTCTGGAAAAGGCAAAACTATGTATGGAGGCAGTAAAAATAAATAAATAATCAGTGGTTGTCAGGTACTGGGGGAAGGGAGGGATGAATAGATGGAGCACAGAGGCTTTGTAGAGCTGTAAAACTATTCTGTACTTGTCATTGTCAAAACTCATGGGATGTACAACACCAAGAGTGAACTCTACACTACTTTGAGTGATAATGATGTGTCAATATTGGCTCATTAATTGTAACATATATCTGGGTGGAATGTTGCTAGTGGAGAAGAATGTGTGTGTGTGTAGGGGCCGGAGTTATATAGGAACTCTACTTTCTGCTCAGTTTTGCTGTGCATCCAAAATTGCTCTAAAAAATGCAATCTATTTAGAGGCCAACACATTTAATAGACATTGTAATAAACTAGGTTCACGTGGATCTTCCTGGTTATGCCCTTAATCTCTGTTTAAGGAATATTGACCAACATTGCACATTATGAGGCTATTACTTAAAGATAATTCTGATATAAAATAATATAACCCAGAGGAATGGGAGAGCATTTTTTTACAAAAGACTTTGTTACAGGAATCCAGTTTCATTAAGTAAACCTTCCTACTTGGTATTGTTATGTGTTGTCATATCTACATGTTAGGTAGAAGAAAAAACCCACACACACAGCTAAACCAGAACTGGGCAGTTCTGTTTAACTGTAAGCTACTTTGCATATTGTTACTAAATGATCACCTATAAATCAGGTTAAATCTGACCGATTCCAAAATACAGCACGGTGGTGACAATACTCAGGTAAGAGACTTCCCCAGAGTGGCCCGATGGGGAGAATAAGAATATGATTTATCAGAAAATCCCTAGGTGCTGTTGGTAAATGAATTTTGTCAGCTACCTGGTTATTCCATTATCTTAAACTATCAGTTATGCCTGCCTATATGTTAAAAGATTCAGATTTTGCAGGTGAATAATTAATCTGAAGTAGTGGTAAGGGTTTTGGTTTGGAAGTCAAGAGACCTAGGTTCTGGCCCCTACTCTGCAACTAGCTCTGCAACCTTAGCCAAGTTACATCCCACGAGGGGTTGGGTAAGAGGATTTCTAAGGCTCCTTCATCCCTGACTTCCCATAACTCAGTTATAGGTGTAGTTGTAGCTTTGTTTTTCACAGGCTAGATTTTTTTTTAATGTCTCTGCAAGTTGAAGCTTTTATGCTCAGCAGAGCATCCAAAATCTATTTACAATGTTATCATTAAGACCTCATTTATTTCCCAGAAGGGCTCTAGAACAGAAACCTGAGACTTTTCCAGGATAGGTGAATTTGTTAGCTGTGCATGCATCTGGAACTGCCAGACGCCAGCACTAATAGTCTGTGTTGCTTTCTTTTAAAAACTGCTCAGTTTCTACAAACGTGTCCAGTTTCTGCTAGATTTCCTTGATCATCTTCATTGCTACATTTTGCATTCTATCGCTCTGTTGTGTTGTTGTCCTTTGAATAAAAGGTGACCATATTTAAATGCTACTGCATTGAGTAGTGAGCTTTTGGTAATACCATTCCACATTTTGGAAATGCTCAATAGAAAAGCTTCTCATGGGTGTGTCTCCAGGCACAAGGCTCTATTTCCCAGGATAAAGCAAAGTCTTGTTAAAAGCCTAGACATTTTTAATTACCTGTGGCATATACAAATTACTCAGATTTCATCTGAGTCAAGGTTTACCATAGTATAAATTATCTGTCAGAATAAAATCATTCTCGAAAATGTGTGTGTGTGTGTGTTTGTGTGTGTGTGTGATTGGCTTTGATGGCATCTGCCTCATGTTTTGTATCCTGTTGTGTCGCTCTGGCTTTGTCAGCCATAGGCAGAAACAAGGCTCTGCTGCCCTCAGAAATGTAGAAGTACAGGCTCCATCCTCATTGTGCCAGCGTTTTGTAGCTTCTGCCATACTTGTTCTTTACTCTCTGTTCCTGTCTCTGGCTTGGGAATTTCCTAACTGTTTTCTCTCAGCAACTTTTTCTTTCTGATGCAATGTTGGCTAGTTTTTCATCTCCCAGAGATTTTTGTTTTATGTTATTTCAGGTCATTTGGTCAGTTCATTTCTTGTTTCTCTGTTTTGATTTTTCATTAGACCTATCGCACTTACATCATTCCCCCTCTCCTACCCCCCTTAGGAATAGTTTTTCCTGGCATTTACCCCTTTTCCAGTCTGTCTCAACATGATTTATTATAATCCTCCTTATCCTCACCCCCAACCCTGTTGCCCTTTCTGTTTCCATAGTCATTTGTCCTTCAGTAGCCATACAAGATAGGCTAGGCCAGTGGTTGGCAAACTCAGTCAGCAGGCCCAAATATCAACAGTACAATGATTGAAATTTCTTTTGAGAGCCAATTTTTTTTTTAAACTTCTTCTAATGCCACTTCTTTAAAATAGACTCACCCAGGCCATGGTATTTTGTTTTGAAGAGCCACATTCCAGGGGCCAAAGAGCCGCATGTGGCTCGCGAGCAGCAGTCTGACCACAGGGCTAGGCTTTTTCACAGGAACTGTAATACATCTTTTCACACTTGAATTCTGGTGCTTAGAGGCTGCTCCCCCCATTACACAGTGCAGCTCCCCTCAGGCAGGGCAACAAGTGACAGTGTTACCTAATCCTGCCCATAAACATGAGGACTGAGGATATGTTTTTATTGATTTGAAAGAGAGATGTGAGAGAGAAACATCGATTGGGGCTTTCCGTACTTGCCCCAACCAGGGATCGAACCCACAACCTAGGTATGTGCCCTGACCCGGAATTAAACCTGAAACCTATTGGTGTACAGAACAATGCTCCAACCAACTGAGCCACCTGGCCAGGGCATTACAGTGAATTTTTGAGAGTAAATGACTCCTTTTTTATTTTCAGATTTGCCTCTAGCACATCAGGTATTAATTAGAAAGGCTGTGCTGTGAGGTGGCATGATCATTAACTAGTTTGTAATTTCTCCAAGGTGTATTTTAAATATTGTGGTAGTTCAGTGTTTCCCAAACGCCAGTTATTTGCATACACCTTCACTGCCTTCATTATCTGTGTTCCACCTAGTATTTACTATTTTTCTCCAAACCAATTCACATTTTTTACTTAAGTAGATTTGATTTTTTAAATTTCTATCATACTATAAATGTGAAATCAGTATAATTCACAATAAATAGGCATGAAGAGTTAAATATTGTTAGAGTCTAGCTAGCTAGTACTGCTTGTTGAAGGCTTCCATCTGGGGAGGATCAAAAAGCCTTCTGGGAATGTAGGAGACACTATCACCAAACTAACACCATATCTGTGTAATCATTGAACTGGAAGAGAATTGAAAGGCCATAAATTTCTCACCAGGTGAATCAGTATTTTTTCATGCTGTTTGTGTACAGCACCAAAAATCCTCCCTCTTGCTCTAGCTGGTTTGTCTTGGTGGATAGAGCATCGGCCCGCGGACTGAAGGATCCCGGGTTCAATTCCAGTCGGGGGCTCAATCCCCAATGTGGAGCATGCAGAAGGCAGCCAATCAATGTTTCTCTCTCATCATTGATGTTTCTTACTCTCCCTTTCTGAAATAATAAATATATATATATTTTTTAAATCTTCCCTCTTGCTGAAACCAGTTTGGCTCAGTGGATAGAGCATCGGTCTGCGGACTGAAAGGTCCCGGGTTCGATTCTGGTCAAGGGCATGTACATTGGTTGCGGGCACATTCCCATTGGGAGGTGTGCAAGAGGCAGCTGGTCGATGTTTCTCTCTCATCAATGTTTCTAACTCTCTGTCCCTCTACCTTTTTCTCTGTGAAAAATCAATAAAATATATATATATTTTTAAAAATCTTCTCTCTTGCTACCACAGAATATTGTAACCCCATCTAGTTTTTAGAATGAGCTCAAAAACTATACTAGCACATCAAAGCAAAAAAAATCTTTGAAACATTGATCTCTGAGGAAATTGATATTGATGATGCTCTCCTTGGATTTTCCCAAATTTATAAACTTGGTTATGTTTCCAGGCTAACAAAGAAATGATGGACAATAGAAGCTACTCTAATCTACCAGAAAAGGTGCCTGTCTTCTCCGATTCTGCCCACTTGCCGCTGAGCAGGTCCTTCTATCTGGACCCCATGGTCACTCTCCACTTGTACCCCGAGGCCCCGGTGCCCTCCCCTTACTTTGAAGACTTGCCGCTGCTGCCCTTTTCCAGTGATTCACTGGTCCTGGAAAACTACAGCGAGCCCTGCCCCTTCTCCTTCCCAGCGCCTTATCCGAATTACAGGAGGTGCGATTACTCCTACGGGCCCTCCTTCATCCGGAAGCGGAACGAGCGGGAGAGGCAGCGTGTGAAGTGTGTCAACGAGGGCTATGCCCAGCTCCGACACCACCTGCCAGAGGAGTACCTGGAGAAGCGACTCAGCAAAGTGGAAACCCTCAGAGCCGCGATCAAGTACATCCATTACCTGCAGTCTCTCCTGCACCCGGACAGGGCCGAGACCGACAACAACCCTGGGAAAGGTTCCGCCATTATAGCAGCCGCCAGCCGCCACACGGACCCCATTTTTAGAATCATTTGACTCAGTGGTTCTAAGTAGAAACAAATAATATCACAAGTTGGGGTTTCATAGCATCATGCAGTAGTGTTCCCTAAATGTGATTTCTGGGTGGGCAGGTAATAGCTCGGATTAACCTGTGCTGGATATTTCTTAACTGGGTTTCAGGTGTACTAAACATCATCTGTAGATTGAGAAGACGTTTCTTAGGCACTTAGGGGAGCGGGAGTCCCAGGATTCTCTATCCCTCTCACCTTGTCCTTCTCACACCCTCCGCCAGCGTCTCAGCCGTGAGAAACTCTGAAAAGCATTGTGTGAGGAACGGTTCCTGAATACTAGTAGTGCACTTTGCTAACCCTCATGCGAAGCAAACACAACAAACTCCCTTGATTTGTCAAAGTTTGGTGTTTTTTATTATTTGGAATTGACAATAAATCTATGCCTTACCCATGTCATGATAAGAAAGTGTCTCAGATCTGTGGCAAAAGTAGGTAACGAAACCTTGTTGTCATTTCAAGTTATTTCAGAGTCACCGTTTTCCTGCATAGAGAAGACTTCCTTAGGCAGCTTAGTGTAGAGAGTTAGAGGTCACGCTCTGGAATCAAATTGCTTCCATTTAAACTGACTCTGGCCGAAACCGGTTTGGGTCAGTGGTAGAGCATCGGTCTGCAGACTGAAAGGTCCCAGGTTCGATTCCAGTCAAGGGCATGTGCATTGGTTGTTGGCACATCCCTGGTAGGGGTTGTGCAGGAGGCAGCTGGTCGATGTTTCTCTCTCATTGACGTTTCTAGCTCTCTATCTCTCCCTTCCTCTCTGTAAAATATCAATAAAACATATTTTTAAAAATAAATAAATTAAATTAAATTTAAAAATAAACTGACCCTGCTACTTGCTCCCCATGTCTCAGCTCTTTATCCACAGAATGAGAATTTAAAAAAAAAAAATAGCAACTACCCAATATGTTTACTATGAGGACTAACAGGTTAGCAGGGCCTGGCCCGTAGTAAGTATGCATAACCTTTATTTTTGGTGTCATTATTATTAATCCTCCTCTTGTTTTGTCCATAGCATCTCCATTCTCCAGGTTCTTTAAGCCAAAAAACCTGCCGCTGCCTTCACCCTGGGGAAGGACAGTCGCTGCCCCATATCTCGGAGTTTGCCTTCAGAATGTGTGTTCCTCTTCCCATGACTGGGCTCAGGTCTTCCTGCTCCCAGGTCCCATCTGTCACAGGCTCAGTCAGAACTTCCAACACTCTGTCACACTCATCTCCACTGTGATTCTCTATGACGTCTTCCCACCCCAGCCATTACTTGCTGCTCTGTTTTGTATACACATTTCTGTGCAGTTTCTCTCCTGCTATCCTTACATGCCATTCCGCACCTCTCTTTCGTCTTCAGTAGACTGTAAGCTCCTTGAAGATAGGGACCAGTCTTACCCATCCTGTGCTCTTGGCACCCAGCAAAGAGCCTCAGGTCAGGCAGGTGTTGTCAGGAACTATTCGGTGTCACTATTTTCCTATTCCTACTCTGTCACCTGTACTTGCTGACTGTCTCCTCCCCAGCCTCCCAGGCTCTCTTCTCAACTGGCCCCACCCTCACTCGGTTGTTCTTCCTTAAAGAACCGAGTTGTTCTACCTTGCTGGAACCCCAGGACAATGGCCTGTTGACTACCACGTTTTTTGTTTTGTTTGTTTTTTTATGTTTATCTGCTTGGTTTTCAAGGCTCCCACCAACCTGGCCCCTTCCCAAATATCCACACTCACCTCGATTTTCCCCATGAAACCCATTCCTACCCCAAAAAGAAAGAGTTTTTGCAAATGCATCCTTCTCTGGTAGCTCTTGCTTCCTGCCTAAATCAGAATAGTCCCCTATGGAAATCCTACCTGTATTATTTAGGAATCCTTCTCTCACTGCGAGAGACTTCCATGGTTTTTCTTGGACTTAACTTTGTGCAGCAAATACCTCAGCCTTTAAGTATGTGGACCTGCATTACAGTCATTCTATTAAGTTATGTTCTGAAAAAAAAAAGAAAAAAAAGGTTACGCTCTGTGAGAGCAGTCATCGGGTCAGATGCTTTCGGCTGTAAGGAAGAAAAAAGTCCAATCCAGATGGTACCATCAGTAAAGGCTCACGTAACTGAAGCTTCTCCCAAGGCTGCCCTAAGGCCAGGCTCAGCAGCCACCAGCCACCCGTGTTCTTTGTGTCTATCCCTGGTCTTCCTCTGGGAGGTTTCGGTGCCCCAGAAAGGCTGTCCGGAGCTCCTTATCACTTACAGCAGGAAAGAGTCTGCAACCCACGGTGTCCCCAGCAAAAGTCTGAGCGCCCCGGGAACATGGCTACACCTAGCCAGTCCCTGCAGGTCGGGAAGTGCTGACTGACATGTTCCACCTGTGGAACTGGGGTACTGCCAGCCTCTCCTGACCACACGGGTCCTCTAATAGAGACAGGAACCGGCTGTACAGGGGAACAGTAACGTGGGGGAGACGCCCACGAATGTCCCTACATGCTGTTTTGGTGTTCTCCACTGAGCACTCCCGGGCACACAACCGGTGCCCAAGGACTGACTGTCAGGTATCTCAAAATAACAGCCTCTCCCATGGGTGTTGATGAGGGCGGAAGCTAGAATTCGGTTCCTCTGGTCCCCGCTGGCCTCTCCCACTGCCCCAAGTGGTCACCTCGCCTCTGCTTCTCCCAGAGTCCTGTCTGTCACAGACAGACATGCCCACACCTTTGTTACTTTGTTCTAAACTACGAACAACTTCTATGTGAGAGTCCCCATTCCAGACAGTGGCTCCTCCACCCGGCCTCCTGCTGTCTCAGGGTGGAGCCAGATCGAGAGTCCCGAGTCTCAGGGTCAGCCCCCACCCTCGCAGGGCTCCCCTGCGACCCCTGAGGGCTTCCCACTATGGCTGGCTCTTCTGGGCAGTGGGCAAGTCTCAGCTTCTGGGAACTGCAGCTACAATGGCCTTTTCCACTATCCTCCTCACCCCCTCTTCAAAGAGAAAGATGGAGAATAACGCCCCTGCCCCTTCTCCCCACACCTGCCTTCCAAGGCCCTCTGCCACCCCTCTGCACATGCCCAGTACGCTCAGCCCGCAGTGTTCCCTGGCTCACACCCATGGCAACCTGCTCGGCAACCCGGAGTCAGTTGGGCTGAGGCCCGAGTCCAACTGTCAAAAGGGGCCAAGGCTGAGGGGGAGGAGGCCGGGCTGTGGGTAAGTCTTCCTGGGGGCTCGGACCTGTGGGCCGACGCAGGGCAGACCCCCACGGGCTCTGCTGGGCAGGGGCGGCCCACTCGCGGGCCCTGAGTCACAGCTGCTGCCCCTGAGCAGGAAGGGCGGCCACAGCCCTGGGATCTCAGCTGGTCCTGCAGGTGACCGGGTCGGGAGGGGAGTCCATTTGTCATCGGGGTTAAGATGTGTGACTCGAAGTATGGCCTTACCTCAGAGGTCCCCACACTTTGGGAGGAGGGGGAGGAAAAACTAACGTAAGCATTGAGCTACGTATATGCCAGGTGCTTTCCATGTAGTATCCCCTGAGCGGTAACAAGCGCCCAGCTGAGGTGAGCACGCAGGCCACAGGCTGTGAAGGGTTTAAAGCCGGCTTCTCCGAAATCACAGCTCTCGCTCTCTCTCCCAAACTGAGGTTCCCGAGGACACCCCGAGCGTCTGTGGGAGCGAGTGGGTCCGCAGAGAGGCCGCCGGCCCCTGGCCACTCGCCGTGTCCTCTGCTGGGCTGTGGGGCTGCGACTCAGACAACCGAAGTGCTCGTTCCAGGTGGTGTCTCGAAGGCCATGGAGCCCTCCGCAGCGCCTGCGGGGCCTTTGCCCAAGTACTGCAGCGTGGCCACCACCCTGGAGCCGCCCCCCTGGGCCGGCGCTGCCCCTCCCTGGAGCCTGTCCTTCAGCTGCCCCTTCGCCCTCCAGGCGCCCTGGCTCACCTGGCACAGCCCGCTCACCAGGTACCGATCCCTGCCCCTCTCGGGGAAGTGGTGCTCGCCTTCCTTTGTCCTCTCTGTCCTGTGGCTCTAGATAGTGAACCGTGAGGCAGAGAACTCCTTCCCGGGAAGGCCAAAGGGCTCTTCACTGCGTGGGCTATGATTTGCTGAAGGTTATTCCGTGACCCCGGTCTAAACTGTGCTCCCAGCGACGCTGACCTGGCTTCGGTCCCACCTTGTGGCAGAGTGGCAGGCATCAGAGTTGGCATGTGGGAGAGAAGGCTGCCAGGCATCTCCGGTTACAAAGTTTCTAGACCATTTTTTTAAAAGTATTTTTTAAATATGTAATTTTAAAATTGATTTCAGAGAGGAAGGGATGAGAGAGAGAGAGAGAGAGAGAGAGAGAGAGAGAGAGAGAAACATTGATGGGCTGTTTTCTGCACATCCCACACTGGGGGGAGAGAGAGAGAGAGAGAGAGAGAGAGAGAGAGAGAGAGAGAGAGAGACATTGATGGGCTGTTTTCTGCACACCCCACACTGGGGATCAAGCCCAGGCATGTGCCCTCCCCAGGAATCAACCACGTCCTCCTCCTTCCGAGGTCGGCACTCAGCCACGGAGCCATGCCGGCTGGGCTCTAGACCATCTTATCACCCACCATGGACTAGCTCTGGCGCCACGTGAGAAACTAGAGTTTCTTCTGCCACCACTAGCTGAGCTGAGGTCTCCCGGCCCCTCCTCAGGTTCCCTCCGTTATCCTGGCTTTTCCTGAATAGTAGTAGCCTCAGGTGCCTAAGAAGGGGAAAGGCACCTCAGCCTCCAAGCACATTCCAGCTGTGTTAGTCCCAGGGGTTCATGCCCGTGCTACTCAGTCCAGTCTGCCCAGGTTACGGGCATGCCAGCTTGCACTCTTAAGAGCCCCTTTCTTGCTCCTCCTGTGTGGGCCATCTCGCCCAAAGCCAGCGGGAAGCATCCCTGCATCCAGGCTCGCCCACAAAAGTAAACAGCTTCTTCAGAAACCCAAACCCTGACTCAACCATCATCTCCTCAGCCCTACCCCACCCCCACTGTGACCACGATATTCCCAGAACTAGCTTCTCCATTTTTTCCGTCCCCACAGCCCCTTCTTCGGCTCCTCTGTGCTTCCCCTGCTCAATCCTCCTTCCTCCCTCTGACCCACAGCGCCAGGCCATCTTCACATTCACTCCTTTCTCCTTTCCGTCCAAGCCTCCCCACCTCATCCTGGAATCCCACACACCCGCCTGGTATGTACCTTCGTGGTACCCTTTTCCTGGTCCGCAATCTAATCTCGGAACCAGCATTGACTGAACATACTGAGGCTAAGGATATTTTGATTACCCTGAAGCGATTCCCAGTCCTCAAACAATAGTTCCCTTCACTGTCCTCTCCTCCTGCCCAAGGTCACAGTTTATCTTCCTGGAAGTCCTCGATGGGTACTTTTCCTGTGGATTTCTGTTCCACGTAGCTGTGTATGTCACACACACGCCACGGTCCTGCGCAGACCTGCCTGTGGAGCGTGTTTCCTGCTGCTTTTTAGGGATTGGCCTTCTCTGCTCCCTAATTCCATTTGCTTTTTCCCAGATGTGCATCCTATCAGCCACGTCTCCCCACGGCTGACCCGACCCTGCAGGGGCCTGGCAGGCTGGGGAGAGCTGGAGATGCTGCTGGCACGTGGGTGCTGGCAAGAAGGGGACCCAATGGCTTTTATCACCGGGCTCAGATAAAGCCTGCTCCGGAGGCAAGTTGTCTCCACGGCAACGGGCGCACCTGTCCCCGCCCCTCCTCTGTGTGTGAGGAACCCCTGAGTCCGCTCTCAGCCGTGGTTGTGGGGAACCGTGTGCTCCCTGTGGGACCCCCTCACTCCAGGTCGTCCTCTAAGCGCTTTCTTGCCCACAGCTGGAGAGGCAGGGGGCTCTGCTTGTGGAATTCGAGGCTCCCCTTGTCTCAGGCCCAGAGCGGCCAGCCCCGCGGCAGAGCGTGGTCTTGGGAGAAGATGTCGTCCAGTTCTCATCGCCTGCGGGGTCCTCACTGCAGCCTGGGGACACGGTGCTGGCGCCCTGGGAGCCGGACGGACAGTGGTATGGCCCTGCCATTGTTTTGGCCTTGGAGGCGAGAGGCCCCCAGAGAGGTAAGGGGAGCTGCCCTGACCTACCAGCCCCCGAAGGAGCCAGCCTGGTGATCAGGCAAGAGGAGAGAGCAAAGGGTATCTCTGTAGCTCAAGGGTCTTAGAGGCATTAAAACACACACACAATCCTTGCCCTGACCGGTTTGCTCAGTGGTTAGAGCCCACAGACTGAAGGGTCTCAGGTTCGATTCCAGTCAAGGGTACTTACCTCAGTTGCAGGCTCCATCCCTAATCCTGGCTGAGGTGCATGCGGGAGGCAACCAATCCATCTCTCTCTCTCTCTCTCTCTCTCTCTTTCTCTCTCTCTTTCTTAGATGTTTCTCTCTCTGTGTCCCCCTCCACCCTTCCACTCTCTCTTAAACATAAAAAAAATAAGTAGAAAAAAATATTCTTGGGTGTGAATTAACAAAACACACACACTCAAAACCCTTACCCCCGCCAAAACCGGTTTGGCTCAGTGGATAGAGCGTCAGCCTTCGGACTGGAAGGTCCCGGGTTCGATTCTGGACAAGGGCATGTACCTTGGTTGCGGGCCCATCCCCAGTAGGGGGTGTGCAAGAGGCGGCTGATCGATGATTCTCTCTCATCAATGTTTCTAACTCTCTCTCTCTCTTCCTCTCTGTAAAAAAATCAATAAAATATATTTTTTAAAAAAACAAAAACCCTTACCCCCTCACTTGCCGTTTAATCCTGGAGGTGGTAACAGATATAGAAATCACACCTTTCAGGTTAAATGCTATCTTTCATCAGGGTACAAGCGCCTAAAGCTCTGTCCCTGTCGGTTAGCTGACCTGGGGCGGGAGCGGTGGGGTTAGCCTGGGTCACATCAGTTCTCCTGGCCTGCCCCCGCCACGCTGTCCAGAGACAGGGACAGTTCCCTTCTGCAGGGCTGACCGGTCAGCTGCCCTGTAATTCAGAGAACGGGAGGAGGAGGTCCCCCGGGAGAAGTGTGCGTGAGGAGGCAGGCAGAGCTGCGTGGCTGCACCGAGTTTTGCCTTGGGGGGGTAGGGGAACCCTTATGCCATGATATGCAAGTGGTGGTTGTACTAAAATGTTGCCATTTTCTGTTACGCAGCCTCCAAAGAAGAAATGACTGTTCACTTCTGGAACGGCAGGACGGCCACAGTGCCCCGGGGCGGGGTCTGGGGGGCGCCCCCCGCCGTGTGGAAGAGGGCCGTGGAGCGGCTGCACGGGCCTTTCGCCAGCAGGCCCCCCGCCGCCCTCCTCTGGGCCCCCTGCTGCTCTCTGTTGGGGCCGGGCACCGGCTACGTCACCCACGGGCTTCCCCTGGGCACCCCGGTCCTGGGCCCTCCCTGCCACCCCCGCCCCTGCTGCCAGCTGCTGTGCCAGGGCCCCCCCGGCTGCTGCCCTGTGGCTGGGCCCGCCTGGTGGCCCCTCGGCAGGACCTTGGCGGCCAGAGAACAGCCAGAGGCGGAGCTAAAGCCCAAGGTGCAGCCTCTGCCCCTGGAGGCTCCCAGAAAGGAGAAAGTGGCCGTGCTGGCTCCCATGGCTGCTTCTTCCTCTTCCTCCTCCTCCTCCTCCTCCTTCGCTGAAGGGGATCTAGAGAAGGATCTGGAGACGGGCCTCCCTCAGAGGCTGGTGGTGGACAGCACGGTCACCGCCGACCCCGGCCCTCCCGAGAAGCCGCGGAGGCGGCAGGCGGGCCCGGGCCAGCCCGAGTGGCGGTACTGGAAGAGGAACGGGCCCGAGCCGCTGCCCGGGAAGCCAGGTACGCCTTCTGCGGAGGCAGGCCCAGGCCCCTGCTCCCTTCCTTTCTTCCTTCCTTCCTTCCTTCCTTCCTTCCTTCCTTCCTTCCTTCCTTCCCTCCTTCCCTCCTTCCCTCCTTCCCTCCTTCCCTCCTTCCCTCCCTTCCTTCCTCCCTCCAGCCCGCTGGTCTCTCGGGAACCTGAGCCATGTGCCCACGAAGCTGGGCTTGGAAGTGAACCTTAGGAGTGTGGTCATGTTGAAGGGGGGTCTGTGGCGAGAGGGAAAGGGTAGGTTTCCATTTAAGCAGTCAAGCCCAGCATGAAAGGCCGGGCTGATTTTTTATGCAAAGGTTTTTGCATCCCTATTGAACAACTGTCCTGAGTCCTTAGTCTCTCCGGACAGGGAGCCACCATTGTCTGTCTGTGTTGCCCACCCCCCCCCCTCCCCTCAGCTTTGCCCGTGGAGGCCTAGATTTTCCTCCAGATGAGTAATCAAAGTGCCTGCAGGTGTTGATTAGTCTTCCACACCTTGAAAAGCAGAGAAACTATTTTTAAAAATATATATTTTATTGATTTTTTACAGAGAGGAAAGGAGAGGGATAGAGAGTTAGAAATATCGATGCGAGAGAATCATTGATCAGCTGCCTTCTGCACACCTCCTCCTGGGGGATGTGCCTGCAACCCAGGTACATGCCCTTGACCGGAATCGAACCCAGGACCCCTCCCCTCCCCCAGTCTGCAGGCTGACACTCTATCCACTGAGCCAAACCAGTTTTGGCAGAAACTATTTTTTAAACATTGGTCACCAGACCCTCCCCTGCAGAGGGACCCTCTAATATGTCGGAAGCAGGACTCTGCATTATGCTGCTTGTCCTTTCCCACTCGGAGGGAGGCGGTGCTCTTGCCGGCACTCCGCAGCCACCCCCAGGTCTCTGCATCTTGAGCTAAGAGGGGGCTCTCCTTTAGGGCCTGGGTAATTTGTTGCTCCCAGTGAAGGTAATTCTTGGAGCTCAACCATGAGAATCAGTGGACCTGTCTTCTCCCGGGACCCAGTCCTGCACCCAAAGCTGGAGTGTATGCCTGAGATGGGGCCAACCCCAGCCCGAGGCACAGCCAGGGTGCTATATACCACATCTAAACGGTGTGTGCCCACCCCCAGAGCTCTTCCTTCTCCCTCCAGACATTGTATTCCTTAAAGGAAATGTGTGGTTTTGTCTCCTAGCGGTGCCTGGCAGCCATCGGTACTGATGCTGACAGTCAGTCTTGGGCTCTTCCTCAGGATCTGCCTCTTACCAGCCCTCTTGTATGGTCCTCCGCCCTCCGCACGCATTACTTTCAGGGACAGGCAGTGAGGTTCCTGTTCAGTCCTAACCTAGCGATCCTGGAAACGCCAGACCGTTGGCTGCCGGCAGCTACATTGCTCTCCTCCCTTGCTTGTGGTTAGAAGAGGATTCAATCTGTAGTTTTAAAAAGTCAGGAGGGGATGGATTTCTGTTCAAGTATCCCTTCCTTTTTAATATACATATTTTATTAATATTTTACAGAGAGGAAGGGAGAGAGATAGAGAGCCAGAAACATCGATGAGAGAGAAACATCGACCAGCTGCCTCCTGCACACTCCCAACTGGGGATGTGCCCGCAACCAATGTACATGCCCTTGACTGGAATCGAACCCGGGACCTTTCAGTTGGCAGACTGACGCTCTACCACTGAGCCAAACTGGCTTTGGCTCCCTTCTTTTTTAGATAATTGCCCTATTCCCCAGGAAGTCACAGCCCCTGCCCCACTCAATTGCTGAACTTTTCCCCATCAGCTTAGATCAATGTGATCAATGTGATTGGTAAGCTCCTTCAGCTGGTGGTGATTGGTTACCTTTGCTTCCCCTACTGGTTGATTTGGAAAATTGGTTTGATAATGTCTACTCAATGTCAAACCTGGTGATCAGATACAACCTTCCTCAAAAACATAATAGCCAGAAATGATTAACAAAATCTATTTCTTCTTTAAATATAGAGAACAGTGCTAGGAGCTTATAGGTAGTGAAGAGATTCTGTGATCCTTGGTAGAATTGTACTCGGGTCGTCCAGACTAATCCCATCAGAACGGCGGCCTCTTTGGCACACCTCATTGCATTTTGGGTTTAGGCAAAAGATGCTGCAGCTTCCAGAAAGAAGAGAAGGGCCACAAGCAGCAGAGAGAACAGATGGCAGAAGGGGGACACACCAAGGAGCTGGTCCTGGAAGTAACCAACGCAAAGCCTCTACAGACCCCGCCAGACAAAGCGGAACAGGGGAAACTGAGTCAGGGGACCAGTGTGACACGTCAGAAACATGGGAATGCCTTAGACTAAAAGCCCTAGGATCTAGGTAAAGCAACATGGCAGGGAAGGGGCTGCTTCCTTTCTTGTGTGAATGTGTTTTTTTTCTTTCTTTTCAGTTTGACTTTCAATATTATATTAGTTTCAGGTATACATCACAGTGGTTAGACAATTATGTAATTTCTGAAATGATACCCCAATACATCTAGTACTCACTGGCACCACACATAGTTATTACTATATTAGTGGCTATATTCCCTATGCTGTGCTTTATATCCGCATGACTATTTTGTAACTATCTTGTTTGCACTTCCTAATTCCTTGGAAAGGGGCTTCTTCTTTTTAAATATATTTTATTGATTTTTTTTACAGAGAGGAAGGGAGAGGGATAGAGAATTAGAAACATCAATTGGAGAGAAACATTGATCAGCTGCCTTCTGCACACTCCCCACTGGGGATGTGCCCGCAACCAAGGTACTTGCCCTTGACTGGAATTGAACCTGGGACCCTTCAGTCCATAGGTCGACTATCCACTGAGCCAAACCAGTCAGGGCGGGAAGGGGCCTTCTTTTTTTTTTATTATTGATTTTTTACAGAGAGGAAAGGAGAGGGATAGTTAGAAACATCGATGAGAAACAGCGATCAGCTGCCTCCTGCACACCCCCCACTGGGGACGTGCCCACAACCAAGGTACATGCCCTTGACCGGAATCAAACCTGGGACCTTTCAGTCCTCAGGCCGCGCTCTATCCACTGAGCCAAACCGGTTTCGGCAGGAAGGGGCTTCTTAAGGACTCCTTCCAAGATTCTTTGACCTCTTGTGGTCATATCCCCTTTGAAAATAAAGCCCATGACTTCCATTTCCAGAAAAATGCACATACCTAATAATTATAAAAATTGTTTTTATTGAGTTTAGAGAGAGAAAGGGAGACGGAGAAAGAGAAACATTGATGTGAGAGAGATATATCAATTGGTTGCCTCCTGTATGCATCCCAACCAGGGACTGAACCTGCAATCTGGGTATGTGCCCTGACCAGGCTTCGAACCATTAACCTGCCAGTTCATGGGACGACACTCAGCCAAATCACACTGGCCACGGCGCCCAGAATTTTGCATATAATTTCAAAAAGGCTTACAGAACCTACAAAGGTCATCATAAACTTCTTGTGGAGGGGTCTGTGCAAGGATCTCCATTTAAATGACCCCTTACTTGGTGATGGGCATGAGTCTGCTTTCCTAGGACCCATGTCCATGGGAGTCTGTTTCTCACTAGGAATGCCAACATAGCTCTACTTAGAATTTCGATTCATCACATAAAATGCTGGCATTTTTTTTCCCGAGGAAAGGCATGTTCAAAATGAGATGAATTACTAAACTGAAAGGTGCAACAATACTGTTGGTGTGGTCGCTTAAAAGTTAAGGACGCATCTGTGACTCTTTAAAATCAGTGACTTTTGGTCCTTAAAATTACGTCAGCATACGACCCTCCGGATTCTTTCTCTTACAGGAAGCGGAGCGAATACCTGAGGAGGAGTTACAGAGTGGCCGGCAAAGCCTCCAGTGGTAGAGTGCAGGCCACAAATGACAGTCGCCTAAGCAGCAGCATCTTCACCCCTTTTAAAGGCTTCCCTGCAGGTGGGCGCAGGAAGCACCTGTCGTAAGAGCCACGGGAGTGCCGCGGCCTGGCCAGGTCTCCGGCGTGGTGAGATGAGCGCGAGGATGCTGTTCCACAGACGTCACAGGCCGTGGTCAGCCTGCTTTGGGCAAGTGCATCCACAGCCTCTCTGCCACCTCTTCTTAGAAAGCCCACAATTGTACACGAATGACATTTTATTGTTCTTAATATCAATAAAAAGGAATTCTCTTTATTTACAAATCTTTCCTTTTATTATCATAATTATCATTTACTTGCAAAGCAAGCAGTAAAAACTATTCAGACAGCATCATTATTACTTTCAGGCAGAAGAGGGTGAGAGCTTTAAAACTTCTGAGGTTAAAAAAGGCACTGAAAGAGACAAGCTCCGGGTCTCAGGAAGGCCGACCTTAAGAGCAGGATTAATGTATGAATATTAAAAGAATCATATGGTGGCTTTATTCTCCTTGCTACTTTAAAAAAAAAAAAAAGGCAATGTGATGGTCAACATCAGATGGGGAAAACCAAGTCCACACTTTGTCCTGAATCAACAGCCACCACTTGAGTCTTCTTGGTTAAGTCATTTGCACTCACAGTGACGGAATAGGTCCCTGGGTATACTTCTATGTAGAGGTCCTTCGAGATGTTCTCAGCCTGGAAGGAAAGCGATATTAGCGGCTTAGAAATTTTATATCCCAATGCCCAGGACACCTCCACCAGGCTTCCTTTGTGTCCAGAGGCCGGATGGAAGAGGGCGTTCCTATGGGAGATGGAGGTTCTGTTTTCAAGTCTCAGCCACACAATAGGACTACCCTTTAGGTAAGCCCCGGCGTCTCCTTCAGCTCCTTTCCTCATTCTAAGACTTCAGTAATAGCTACCTCACGTGTGAGAACGCTCTGTAGATGCTCAAGTGTTATAGGAACATGAGTCCTAAAAGGAACACGCTAGCTGGAGTAGAAAGATAAGACTTAGATAGAGGAAAAGACTAAGAACATAGTTTTGGGGAGCAAAAGCAGACAGTGGCACTTGTCTCACAGATGAGCAGTAATGGCAAGGCACCTTGGAGTGATGAGAATCATTCTTTTTCACTGTATTTTGCTAAATTCATTTTTTTAGGACAGCGAAACACGTCCTTTCTCCTAAGGCTGGGAATACTACAGGTAGATTCCTTTCTGTCATGCAGCAAGTCAGCTGGCTGGCAGAGCCCTCCCTGGGCAGACTGGTTCTCCTGATGGTGCAAGAACACTGGAGGCTAAAGGGAAAGCTTTGTTTGGAGCTGAGCTGAGCACAAACCTCCAATGCCAGACTTCATGCAAGGCGGGGAAGTGGGTCACGGCAGGTGAGCAGGCAGCGGGGTCTTAGCTCAGAACAGAGCCGTCATTAAGAGCCCAGCTCATGCACGAGATGCCACTCATGCTTACTCAGGGCTCAGAGGGAGCTGCAGGCGGAGCTGTCACTCTCACCACCACACTCAGTGGGGGAAACCAAGCCCTGGCCAGCAAATTCCACTAGGAGGATAAAATGATAATTTGTATACTTCCTCCCCCTCCATATGCCAGACAGATTTGAAGCCAATTTTTCTCAAAGCTGCTTTATGTTATACCCTTCATGTTTACCCGTTACTGCAAAATCAGGGGTCTAGTATAATTTAACAGATGTGACTGTCTGGGACAACACCACAACTATTTATTGGCTATCAACTATGTAAATAAAAGTAGGTTTCAGAAGATACAGCTGTATCAGAATTGCAGAAAGCCAAGGACGCCTGATAAGAGAAAACCCGGGGAGTAAGATCGGCATCTGTGCTTCCCACACCGTGAACATCTGGAAGAGTTACCGAAAGCCAGCAGGTTTTGGAGGCATCTAAGCCTAACTAAATCCTAGTGTATTCTGAATCCTGGCTAGCACACTGTAGACAAACATAAAACTAAACAAATGATTACAGCAACATGCTGGAGTTCCTTCCCTCAGAATTCCAGGCCTGGCCAGTTCCAGATTTCCTGTATTTAGAAACTAATGAGCACTTTATCCTAAAATGAGAAACTCGTCCCTATATGTTTTTACAGAGAAGCATGAGTGAAAAATGGGTACAAGTCCCCTCAAATGTTTTGGAATCTGATCTAACCAAGTGTACGTTTCAGAACTGTAGTGATGGTATTCACTTTGTAAGCAGAGGGGTCAGGCCGCTCCCGCTGCTCCAACAGATGGTGGAATTCCATCAGCAGGACCCCCCAGCCCAGCTGAGCTGTAGGAACTGAGATGTGAATACTTCGCATTCTTTCCAACCACAACTATGAGTCCAGGCCCAGAGCACCCCCGGAGCTTCCCGTGGGGGAAGGATACCAGGGAAACATTTTATACTGAACCACAATGTGTGCCCTCCGCACAGGGATAAAAACATTCCACCGTGAAAATGCTGCGGGCCCAGTACAGAGAGCTCTAGAGTCACCAGGTCAATTGGTTCATGAAATGGCCGTGTGGGGAGGCCAGCGGGGACACCGGGAGCTCCGTACTCACAGGCTGGGGGGCCTCTAGCGTACACTTTGTGGCCGGACAGATGCCTCCAAAACCAAGGGGCGTTTCTTGTCTCTGGAGAAACAAGCAGAAACGTTAGTGCCCAGATTCTGACTTCTGGATAATAAAGAGACAGCTTCTCCTACTTTGTGAGGAACTAACCATTGTTCCTTCCATTTTTCTAAGTTGTCACCTAAATTATTAAGGCTTTTAGTGAATCCTATGGGGCATATTTAGATGTTCACCATGATTATTTTTTTTTATCCTCCTTGGGTTTTGGAGTCAGATAAACCCGAGTTTGAATCCTATGTCTGCTCTTTGCTGAGAAGCACAGCTTAATTTCTCTCAGCCTTGCTCTCCTCATCAATAACACGGGGGCACTAGATTTCAGGGAAGATTTAAAGTGTAGAAGTGCCTGACACTTAACAGGCTCTCAGAGAATAGATTATTTACTGTGCTTGTCTTGAGAGTGGGGGTGCTAGTAGGGAACAGGCTGATAAAGTCAATTTCCCTTAGGGGCACCAACTCACATTTATGGGAAAGAATGGGCGGGACAGGAATGAATCTCGCTCACATGTAACCCCCTTATCATCAGGCCAGAAGAGGGGAGCCAGGGCTCGGGCTGTGGTGTCCCTCTTCATATCTCAAGGCCAGGGAAACGAGGGACTTCCGGAGTGCATCCAGCTCTCACGCCTATCGCTGTGGCCACACTTGCATTCTTTCCCTGACCCACAGGCCGGAGAAGCCAGAGATCCAACTGTGGACTGGACTCTGGATTTAAGTTCACTATCTTTGAGTACAACCAGTAGTTTAAAAATAAAAAACAAAACCATCTACTCTCCTCAAAAACAACAACAAAGGATTTCAGTTGAATCCATTTAACAAGCAGAATATTTGTCTTTCCCAGAATGACGTGGGGTAAACAAACAAGTAAGTTTGTAGTGAGAGGCCTGTGATATTATCTTTAGGAAAAGTATTTTATTATAGAGACATCCTCCTTGAACTTCCTTTTTTTTTTTAAATTACAAAAGACATGATAGGTGTTGATAGCTTAAGAGTAAAATATGTGCTTGCTAGAATCTCTTTTTTATCCCTACACATAGAAGAGGATATCTGAAGCTCTTCTCATTAACCTGCCCAAGAATCCCGCGGCCCAGGACTGCAGTTTCATCGGAAGACCCCATGGTGGCATCAGTCTTATAATTTGGGCACGATTACGGCTGTTGAGTTCTCAAAGACTGGGGTTGAGACATTACAGTTGAGCACTGTAATGCTGAGTCACACAGGCATCCAATAATATAGATCCACTGGGAGCTCCCAGACCCTGGGAGGCTGGGTGCACAGCACAGGACACGAGGATACACACCTGGCCATCCCCGAGGTCCGAGCACAAGTGCGTCTGCGACTTCCCTCTGTGATAACGATAGACGTGGGTTGCCCCTCCTTCCTCTGGCACAGATGAATAATATTTCTAGAGAAGTAACATGAATGATGTTGGGTAACCAAATAGATGCATTAAAAAAAAAAACTGTTAGTTGGGCAAAATATGGTTAAGAAGAGAGACAAAAGAGCAAAGGTAAGTTACCTGCCTGCTCGACAGGCCTCTGAGGTCACCTAACAAATCTTAGGCCGTGTAAAGAAACTGTGTTTGGCATCGCTTTGCTGCCATCTGCTGTCTCTGTAGGGCAAGAACTCTGGCCAACTAAAGCTGGGCAGGACCACGCTCTCTGCCAGCCTACACTTTCTTATCTGCGCCCCCATGTCAGATACACAATGCCCTTTCAC
Organism: Vespertilio murinus; assembly: GCA_963924515.1. Lineage (NCBI taxonomy): Eukaryota > Metazoa > Chordata > Mammalia > Chiroptera > Vespertilionidae > Vespertilio > Vespertilio murinus. Next base: position 136,087,688 of record OZ004709.1, on the reverse strand, counting down.
CTCCTCTCACGACAAGTTCTAATGAACAGTTCTGTGTTTATTGTCTGAGTCTCAGACAAGGACAAGGGAAGAGAGGGGTGCATCTCCTCGAGATGTGGAAATACAAAGGAAGTGTAACATAAATCCAGGAGCCTTGCAGTCAGCTCTCCCCTGTGAAGGAAGGGGGTAAGATCTCCAATTTAAGGAGAATAATCCAAAGAATAAGAAAGCAATTACATTTTTCTTGTCTACTTCCTTTTCCCCATTGAAGTTAACCTTAGATGTGCCCTTGATTATGACTAATGATGAGGACATCATTTGCCTGCTTGTTTTGAACACAGTGTAGGGCCAGCGCTGAAGGCATGAGGCCAAAAGAATGAGAAGCAAAGGAACACTTCAAGACATGGGTCTATGATGTACCTTAGGGGCTACGTGAACATTGTGAAGGCAAACTCAGAATACTGTTCTTAATTCTATCTCGGAAAGCCAAAGGGTTCTGAGGCTCCATTCCATAATGGATACTTGAACTGAAAACCACAATGAAGAACACCAATTTGCTAAACCTCAAACCAAAGACAAATATTATTCCTTTTACTGAGCCATGAACCAAAGTTTAAGTTGGTCACTTTATAGTAGAGCCCAAGTTTTGAATTTTTCTAAAACCATTTAACAGAATAAGAACATAAAAATATTCTCTGAGCTCAAACCAGTTTGGCTCAGTGGATAGAGCATCAGCCTGCGGACTGAAAGGTCCTGGGTTCGATTCCGGTCGGGGGCATGTGCCTTGGTTGCGGGCACATCCTCAGTGGGGGGTGTGCAGGAGGCGGCTGATCTGTGTCTCTCTCTCACCAATGTTTCTAACTCTCTATCCCTCTCTTCTTCCTCTCTGTGAAAAATCAATAAAATATAATTTTTAAAAAAGCCACACCTCTGCCAATGAGGGTGCTGCATCTGTTCCACATCTTTGTGCCCATCAAGCGATACAGACCCACAGGGGGCTACTTAAAAACGACATTACCAGGCACTTGAAACAGGTCAAATTCCTAATGTAGGGATTATGTTTTGATGCATTTTGAAAACAGAGAGGCTCAGTTCCAGTTTATGGTGACCCTACTGATTTTTTTTTTTTTACTCCATGTCAGAAGTGTTAAAAATGACAACTATTTGGATTTGATTTAGAATTCAGCAAATAAGCCTTTTCCCTCCTGCTAGTCTGAAACAACAGTGAGAGCAGAGACCTTTTCTGACTTGTTCACCGCTGTATCCTCAATAGCAATTACTGAATGCATTCAAACAAATATTTGTTGAATGAATTCTAACATGGATTTATCAGCTGGTTTAAATCCCTGAGTGATTATAATCCACCCACAAAGACGGGGCAGTGTGAACTGACAGTCTCCAGATTCTCCCTAAATTCCACCACAAAGACCCACTTTGGGAATCCATCACGGGGCAGGACGGGGCGTGGCCTCAGCTTACACCAACTTACCCCACACTGACTTGAAGTGTAGTCCATGAACTCAGCCATCGTTCTGAAAGAAGCACTGAGGGTTGGGCACCTTTCTTCTCTCTATTTGAATAAACGGCAGGTCACAGGTGAGTTCTGGTATTCCCTACTGGAGAGTGCAGTCATTTGGGGGAATCGCTTCCTTTTTACTTTTTGAAAGGCTTAGAAACTTGAAGTCAGTAAGAAGGATCTTACTGAGAAAGAATTCCAACTCCACAAGGAATCCAGGCAATTTACCCAGGGCAAAGACTGGTTTGCGGGCTTTCTTCTAATGTCAGATGGTAGCAAGTAATTTTTTTTTAAAAAAAATAAAGTAACTAACCAGGGCTGAGCTGCATCCTAAAGCTACCCAATAATGATCTGTCAAAATGTGAAGAGGTTTCAAAGGGCTTTTCCAGTTCGTGTCCTGATACTTGACAGCTTTCGCCAAGTACAAGGTCCCTCAGCTGCTTCCGTGTGCCCCGGCCCCCGGGCCCCCGAGCGAATGAATGGGCTGACCCCGGCGCAGGGGCCCTCACCTCTCCGGGGTGAAGGCGCTGGGGGCCGGCCGCGGGCCACCTTTCTCCGCAGGGCCGCTCCGGGAAAATGCCCTCCACGTTGCTCCCGGCAAGCTCCAGAGAATGCCAGTCCACTGCCCTCCGCTTAGCCCGCTTCAGCACTTCCTGACCCAGCCTGGCCGAGCGCTGCAGGGAACGCCGGTCCAACCCGTTCAGCGCCGCCAGATAGTTCTCCATGTCTACCTAGGCGGGTACATACAAACACACACACATAAGGGCGGGCCAGCCCGCAGCCGCGACCCGGCTCCAGAACCGGGTCGGAGCCGGGGCTTTAATCTCTCCAGCGACCAGCGCTCCCGGCTCCGCCCCCCACGCGTTATCCGGCGGCTGCCGGGTCGGGGCTAGCCGGTGCGCGCAGACCCCCTCCATTTCCGTCCCCCCCAGCCCTCAGAGGAAGCCCTCACCCAGCCCATCTCTCAAGGCGCATGCGCTCCACGCCTGGGGGCGGGGCCTGGAGCACTCAGCGCCGGCGCAGCAGGAGGCGGGGCGGAGCGGTGGGACGCCACGCCATTGGTGAGTGTCGAGAGATGGGCGGGGCGCGCGTTCTACGCCGGACACGCCCCCTGCGTACGGTGCGCGGCCCCGGCGTGGGGTGGCGGAGCAGGAGGCAGAGCGCCGGAGGCGTGCGGGGCGCGGCGGGCGATGTAACCTGCAGCCAGGGCGGCCCGGTGCGCGCCGTCGGCGGAGGCGGCCCCGGTCTTGGGGCCTGGCCCTTGGAAGTCATCTCCGCCGTTTAACGTAATGAATGAAACTTGGTCCCAAGTCAGGTGGTCTCCTGTCGGGCTGAGAAGCTGTGGGAGTGAGACTCGTGTGTCCGGTGTCCTCTTTCTGCCCGGTCAATATTTTGGGGATGTCGCTACTTTGATTTGAAGAGATGGCTAGGACAGACCCAAACAGTTCGGCTGCCAAAGTGGCCTTCGGAGAAGGGAGCCTGGCCAGCGGGCTGGGGGCGGGGGTGGGGGTTGGGAGGAACCTTCAGCCTTTGGTCGGAAGGCTGGTATTGCTGGCTGGTCCCCAGGACCAGAGGGCGCCTGGGCTGTGCAGGGTCATCTTAAGGGGCAGCTTCCTCACCCTTCCAGCGGAAAGGACGGACCCACACATTTGTGGGAGCTAAACCCACCTTTTAAGAATAGCTGAACCACGTGCACGTAGGGAATTGTGCATTGTTACCTTCCACATGATTCCATTCGGATATTGGATAGATGCAGCCCAAGGTCTCACTGCTAATTAGTGATTCCTCCCCGTGTGCAACAAAGCACTGACGCCCAGAGGGACCTAGTTAAGAGACACGGGAATCAAATGCTCCCCTGGGCTTCTCCACCGATGGCTTCTTTAGCAGTTCTTGGCTAAACCACCTATATATCAGGATTCATAAGCATTTTTGCTCATGTTCTGCTTTCAAAAAGTTGTCAACTGTGTAAATTATGGCCCTGTCACTTTGGCTGTGTGATTCTGGGTAAACAAATTGTTTTAAGTCCTTTGCACCTCACTGTTATCCATACTTGGGGATACGAATAGTACCAACCTCCCTAGGACTCTAAGCTTCTTGAAGGGACCATATCTGTCGTCTTTACTAGTTTGAGGTGCATCTAGTATTTTATCTGTCACAGAAGAGGCTAAAAATAGCTATTGTGAATTGGGTTGCTGTGAGAATTCTGTGAAGTAATTCCTATAAAATGCTTAGCACAATGCCTTGCAAAGAATAGGTGCTCCATAAACTTAGTTAGAATTAACTTGTACCAGCCACTGTCTTTGGAGTGTGGAGAATGGAAAATGGGTCAAACTAAAGGAAAATAAGAAAAAAAACCCCAAAACATAAAATCTGTAGTGTCGGAATAAAATGTGACTTGTTGTAAGACTGAAACAGATAAAGTGATATGAAGTCCAGAGGAGAAAGAGATTGTGATTGATTGGGGGGATCAAAGAAAGCTTTGTGGAGAAGGAATTATTTCAGGTGGACCTTGAAGGGTGGCCTAGGAATTAATGAGAAAGGGAATAGCTAAGATACCTATAACTGCTTTTGTAATGAGTGTGGTTAGGGATGAGATAATTTTTTTATTATGGACTTCAAGATCCTGGTGCCATATATTTTAGCTCTATCTGTATAACTGTGAACAGGTTACTTAACTGTTCTATATCTCAGTTTTGTTATCTATAAAACTAGAGGCCCGGTGCATGAAATTTGTGCACTGGGGGGGAGGGGGGGGAAGTGTCCCTCAGCCTAGCCTGCACCCTCTCCAACCTGGGAGCCCTTGGGGGATATCCAACTGCCAGTGTTGGATCAGGCCTAAACCGGCAATCGGACATCCCTCTCATAATCCAGGACTGCTGGCTCCTAACTGCTCGCCTGCCTGATTGCCCCTAACTGCTTCTGCCTGCCAGCCTGATCACCCCCTAAACCGTCCTCTGCCAGCCTGATCAACGCCTAACTGCTCCCCTGTCCCCTTCCCCCAACTGCTCCCCTCCTGGCCAGATTGCCCCCAGCTGCCCTCCCCTGCAGGCCCAGTTGCCCCCAACTGTCCTCCCCTGCCAGCCATCTTGTGGTGGCCATTTTGTGACCACATTGGCGTGGCCATCTTGTGTGCAAGTGAGTTATGGTCAATTTGCATATTACCTCTTTATTATATAGGATGGGAATTATAGAAAATTCCTCATAGGGTTGTTGTGCAGATTAAATAAGTTAATAATTGTAAAGTGCTTTGAATAGCATTTTGCATAAAGTAAGTGCTCAAAGAGTATTAGCTAGCATTATTAACTTAATCAGACTGCATGTTGGTTTCCCAGTATGCTCTCACTTGATTCTACAGCCATACCTCACCTCAGTTGGCTCTTCCCCGGGATTCTATTGCTACCTACTTACTCTATTTTGGTCCAATTGAAGCATTACTTTCTTGTCAAGTCAACTCTTTGAAATCTTCAGTTGTTCCCAAGTTTCAACCTCTGTTCCCATAGCTTTAAAAATATATACATTGTGGTACTTATTTCACTTGATCTGCTTTAACTTATATGTAGTTGTAATTCATTCTCTCTCAACAGCTATGGACTCCTTAAAAGGAGAAACTATATCATGGTTATCCCTAAATATCCAGGGCCTGTTAATAGTGGGTATTTGATAGACATTGTTGAATAGACTGATTTAATTTTTAATTTAAATAGATCCCTGTGAGTGGGGAAAAAAGGAGACATACATAATACTTTCAACAAGAAAGAATAAAAAAAAATAGACCCATTAGGCCAGAGAAGAGTTGGCTATTAAAAAATAAAATCTACCTACATGTACTTTGAAGAATGTAATGATTATTCAGTTATAACTAATTTTCCCAGAATTTAAATATTTAGAAATATGTGGGAAAGGAGATGCTTAGAATGAAACGGAAGCCTAAAAACTGACACTAAATTTTGGCATTTATATTTATAAGTATATTTACATATACAAACATCTATATAAAAGGCTAATATGCTAAGTGTCCGACTGTTTGACTGTTAGCTATGATGTGTACTGACCACCAGGGGGCAGATGCTCAACGCACAGGCATGGAAACATGGAACAGACTGATGAATTTCAGAGGGGAGGGAGGAGGGAATAGGGTAGGAAGAGATTAACCAAAGATCTTATACACATACTAGAGGCCCGGTGCACTAATTCATGCACTGGTTGGGGTCCCTGGGCTTGGCATGTGAGGACAGGACCGAGACCTGCAGTCTGACATCCCCCCCCATGAGGTCCCGAATTGGGAGAGGGCACACACCAGGCCGAGGGACCCCACCAGTGTGTGCACTGGGCCTCTAGTAATTTTATAATTTCAAGATTTATACTGTAAACCACAGATTGAGTAAATTCTTTTTTCTTTTTAAAAATGAAATGGAAATAAGATTGATGGAACATGGCCTACCATCAGGGCCCGTGCAGGTCAAACACACCCAAGCCAGGTACTTGAGAAAGCCAGCAGTGAGATTGGAAATGGAGCAGAAATCAGAGGAAGGGCAAATGGCTCAGGAATGTGCCTGGTCATCAACAGAGAGAGCAACTGTTGCTGTAAGTCTTTTATGATTTCTCACTTCATGAGGGTAAATTTATTACAGAGAACACACAGAAGTTATATGTCTTAAGTTACATGTTTTGGGGGCTAGATGAGTTGGAGGAAGTCTTTATTCCTGAGAGCTGAGGAAGGAGATTGGTGCTCTATATTTTTTAAGGAGAAAAAACAAGTCTAGTGAAGTGCAATGTAAGTTATTTTCCCTCTATGTGAAGGGAGCAAAAAAAGGGTTAAAAACTTGGGATGCAAAAGTGGGTGTCATGCCTGAGTTAGACAATGATTTATACTGTACATACCAGAGAATGTATAAATTATCTCATTTGACAGGTGGTATTTTTATTTCTTCAGAAGACTTAGGAGCTTTAGGATTATTACAGCTTTGTACAGTAGTATTATAGTATGAGTCATCAGATCATTCATTTTGCCTGATTACATCAATTCATTGGGTTATTGGGGAATGAAAGAAACTCATGATCAGAATTGCCATCTTGATTGTATAGGTTAAAGAAAATGAATCAAACTTCTGAGAATTAGCTTTCACAACCTTTTAAAATTTACTGGAGGTTAAAAAATTGGTTGCAGAACAGGAATGATTAGGGATAAGTTTTGTCATTTAAAAACTATCAGATTGAAGAATAGTAATTGGAAAGATATAGTTAGAATTCATGTAGAGTTTTTAAAAATATGTTTTTTTTATTGATTTCTGAGAGAGAAAGGGAGAGAGAGAGAGAGAGAGAGAGAGAGAGAGAATGAGAATCATTGATCAGCTGCCTCCTGTATACCTCCTACTGGGCTTCAAGCCTGAAACCTGAAACCTAACCCCTCCTCCCCCCCTCCCCCCATGTGCCTTGACCAGGATTGGGACTGTGACTTCCTGGTTCATGGGTCAATGCTCAACCACTGATGCAGCAGCTGAGCCATGTAGAGTTTCTTAAAAACTACTTTATTGAAGTATAATTTACATATAAAATTCACCTGTTTTAAGTTAATTACAGTTCAATAATTTTTAGTAAATTTACAGAATTGTGCAAACATCACCACAATGTAATTTGGGAACATTTTCATGAGCTGAAAAAGATTCCTAGAGCCCTCTGTATGCAGTCAGTCTCAGCTCCCACTGCTAGGACCAGACAACCACTTTTCTGGATAAGTCACATAAATGTATCATATGAATGAATGTCACTTTTTTGTTTGGCTGGTATGTCTCTGTTGAATGTCAACCCATGCACCAAAAAGTTGCTAGTTCGATTCCCAGTCAGGGCACATGCCTGGGTTGTGGACTCAATGCCCAGTAGGGGGCATGCAGGAGGTAGCCAATCGGTGTTTCTTTCTCTCCTTTCCGCTCTCTAAAATCAATAAAAACATATTTTAAAAAATGTTGTTATACTTGATGGTGTCCCACAGGTTTCCAAAAGCATGTTCATTTTTCTTCATTCTTTTTCCTTTTCTCTAAATTGGATAATCTCTATGGTTCTGCTTTCATGATCACTGATTCTTTTTTTTCATAATCTCAAATCTGTTTTTGAGCCTCTCTAATAAATGTTCATTTCTGTTATTGTACTTTCCAACTCTGGCATTTCTGTGTTTTGTTTTATAATTTCTATCTTTTTATTGATATTCTCTATTGGGTTGTCATACTTTCCTTAAATTAATAATATTTATTTTTTCAGTTCTTTGAACATATTTATGATAGCTGCCTTGAAGTCTTTGTTAAATCTAACATTTGGGCCCCCTTAGAGCTAGTTTCTATTAAATGCATTTTTCCCCCCTGTGTATACATTCTATGTTTCTTTTTTGTATGTCTCATAATTTTTTTGTTGAAAATTGAACATTTTAAATCAGGGACCAAGAAACTTTTCCTATAAAGAACTAGATAATAATTATTTCAGACTTAATAAGCCATATAGTCTCTATTGTAACTACTTAACTCTGCTGTTGTGTGAAAACAGACAATATGTAAATGGTGATTTTGATGTCTCCCCCAAAACAATTTATGTAAGAGACTGGCAGTGGGTCGTCATTGGGCCATGGGCTATAGTTTGCTGACCTCTATTTTAGATAATACAGCAGCTCTAGATTTTGATCTGCTCCCCTTTCCAGAGATTGTTGGCTATTGTTTGTTAGTTTACTTGTTTAGTGATTTGCCTAAACTAATTCTGTAGTGTCTGTCTCCCTTGCAGTGTGTGGCTACAGATGTCTCGCCTCAGATTTTTTCTTTTCATTCTTGTTTTTATTTTTAAAGCCTGACTCCCTAGGGATTGTCAGCAGAGCTTAGTAGTTGGCTTATAATCAGTAAGAGGTTGTATTTAGATATTTTGAGCCTAGTTAGGCTTTTACTGCTTGCCGATTGGTCTGTGTGTGGGTTGGGGAACCCATGTAAAGTTCAGTTTAGTCTGCCATGACTTTTGTTTTCTGTGTGTGCAAGGCCTCATATTCAGCCTTGTATGACCTTGAACATGTGCACACCTTCCAGATCACCAAGGATTTGTGAGAGCTTATCACGGCCCACCATGGCTGTCTTGTTCTCGGGAACTCACTGTTAAATTTCTGGCTGGTCTGTTTCTTGGCCCAACTGGTGCTGCAATCTCAGCCAGCTGTGAGGATGATTTTCCCTTTATCATTTACCACTTGCTTGTTTTGTTTTGTTTTATTGTATTGATTTTTTACAGAGAGGAAGGGAGAGGGACAGAGAGTTAGAAACATCGGTCAGCCGCCTCCTGCACGCCTCCTACTGGGGATGTGCCCACAACCAAGGTACATGCCCGTGGCCGGAATTGAACCTGGGACCTTTCAGTCCGCAGGCCGATGCTCTAGCCACTGAGCCTAACTGGTTAGGGCGTTTACCACTTGTTTTATAAGTCACTTGCTTCTGACAATATCCTGGGCACCAAATCAAGTCATCAGTCACTATCCAACTGCAGAGCTGCTGGTTTTCACGTCTTGTCCTATCCTATCCTAATGGAACTAGGAGATTCATGTGAGTTAAAAGTGAAGGGCAGATGATATAACATGTCATGTAGAATCTATAGATAGCATCACTTAAAATCCTGTGTGCCCTCTTCTCCTTTTTGTGTTTATGATGCTAAAGTCAGTACATTTGTTTTGTAAGAAGCAGGAGAGGATGAGAAAAAAAAAAAGATGCTAGTCTGTTTATCTAGGCCCTCCAAAAGCATTTCCTGCCAGGCAGTTGACATGTAGCCTTGGCACAGCTTCAGGAAACTGTTTGCTTCTGTTTACCCTTTCCCTGCAGCATCTCCTAGGAGCTGAGACGAAGGAGCTCCTTTAACTTTCTTACATGTTAGAAGCATCCTTTATAGAGCACTTTAGAATCTGCTCTTTCTGCTCGCACAATGGAAATTCTCATGTCTTTAAAAGAGGGACACATCTGTTTTAGTAGTGTAGTTCTCTAGAAGAAAAGTCAGAGCCTTCACGTGAATTACCCAACAAAATGTACTTTGAATGTTCCTTTCCCATAAGATTGTTAAGATAAGTCTCTTTCAGAAAACTCAGTGCAATTATATCTGAATATATAAAACTTGTTAATTATGGGATAATTGTTAACATTTCCAAAATCTTTCAAAAGATTTGAGGAAAAGAATCCACTATTGAGTTTCTTCTGAAGAATGTGATCTACTTAGTTAATTTATGATTCTTTTTTACATAATATTTTAGAAATATTTTGTGAAGTGAGAGAGATACTATATTTTTTTAAAAAAATAACTCAAAATGTTTATTCCTTTTAGGGAGCTGATTTGTTTCTAAATGTTTTTAAACCTCAAAACTCATTACGAGTTAGGAATGCAGAAGTATGATGGCTTTATTGTAATCCTAGAAACTGTGTTATTTTAATTAATCCTAACTATTATCTTTAAGGAAATGTAGTGGCAAATGTATTAAATTAAAGATGAGAAGGTTGAGACACACAAAAATACAATAACTTGACATATATACCGCAGTTAAACATGAGCAAAGTTAGGTCCTCTCTGATAAGTAAACTAATAAATAACACACTTCCTTTGTCCTGCCAGAGGGAGCTAACAATGGGTGGGGAAGGAGGCCCAGAGCTGTGATGTGGATGAAAGAATGGCATAGGAGCAGGTGAAAAGAATCAAGTTTGTGCTCAGGCCTGAATCAGGGATCTGGAGCCAGATGCATGCTTCAGGTTGGAAGCATATACATGACCCAAGATCAGAATGCAGCCATGGATCAGAACCAGAATACCTCTGAATGGCAAGGACCAGGGCAAATTACAGATCAGAGAACAAAAATATAGAAGATTGGCGTGCACACACCAATGGGATGGGTAGATGGGGAATGATGAGCATGTGTCCGGAGTTTGAAATCTCACATTTAAGGTCTGCTGCTAGAGTCTGGCCCCTTAATACTTCTGTGCAACATAGGGCCATGGGACCTCCTTGCCCCTCTGTAATTTACAAGGTTTCACAATTAATTGGAAGACGTGGCCATGCCTTCACACAACTGGTACCGAAGGGTTATGCACTGAAATGAATGACTCCCTGCCCTAAGGGAATCAGAAGTCGCTATAGCTTGCTGGCACGGGAGAGTTCTGCCTCAGAGCCTGGAGATGAAAGGGCAGAAAGATGCAGCAGGCCTAGGGTCAGCACTGGCACCAGTCATAGAGCTATCTTGCTCTAGTGAATGGGTGACTTTGGCCTCTTCCCTGACTGCTTATCTCTGTCTTGAAAACCATTTTGATTCCGGGACTGCCTGACCTGTAACCCTCTCATCACCGAGTGCCTGACAGTCCTGTAAATATGCACCACCTGTATATATAGGACTTCAGCTACATATTCTAGAGAAAGTAAAGGATAGTAAATCCAGAGCCAGGGTGAGACCAGCAGAATAATTGAGGCAATCCTTTCTGTTGATAGGAAACTAGGATCACTGCCCTCTTAGGGATGGAGCTCTTCTCCACACTCAGTGACTTGCCTGCCAGGGAGTAGGCCCTAAATAAATATTGGTTGATGCCGAAACCGGTTTGGCTCAGTGGATAGAGCGTCAGCCTGTGGACTGAAAGGTCGCGGGTTCGATTCTGGTCAAGGGCATGTGCCTGGGTTGCGGGCACATCTCCAGTGGAGGGGGGTTGCAGGAGGCAGCTGATCGATGATTCTCTCTCATCGATGTTTCTGACTCTATCCCTCTCCTTTCCTCTCTGTAAAATATCAATAAAATATTTTTAAATAAATAAATAAATAAATAAATAAATAAATGTTGGTTGAATATTGAATTGTGGGGTGTGTAAGTGATGGAAGCACCTGAGGGGGGAGAAGGAGTGAGGGAGTAGCTCCTGCCAGGAACAGGGGCTGGATGCAGCTTTCAGGTGTGAGAAAGATGGAACTATATTGCTGTACAGAAATGTCCTAGAAATAAACTCAGGCACAAAGAAATAACTGGCATGTCAAAGGCTATAGGACCATTCAGGGCAGGACTGGAAATTAACTGAGTTTCTTCGTCCCTAGATTTATGCTGTGCACACTGAACAAAGGTTTTGTGAAAATCAAAACAGTGCTTAGGCCAGCAAAAACAAATATTTTTTAAATTAATATAAAGTTTGAGTAAGTGAAATTTTGAAGATGATGGAATCTAATTGATAACTTCCTTAATGTTTAACCTGTAGGTAATCTCCCCCTTTAAAGTGCTCATTACAGTAGTGATTATGTGGAGAAAAAGCCCGTGATGAAAATGTGGTATAAAATTGTGTTCTTTGTTCAGCAAGTTAAAACAAGCTGGTCTGTAAGCAATTATTATCTTCATCAAAATTCCTAGCTCTAATGTTTTGGCTTCATTGGCCCAGCACGTATGCCTTCTCAAACAATTGGATGGATTTAAAACACTTAGGAGATGTTTGTGCTTATATCTTAACAGAGCATCAATTCAACAGTAAAAAGAAATAACACACATAAGATTTGGCATCAGGGCATAGTTTTAAAAAGAAAATCAAACCCAAACTGAAGTAAACAAAAAGCCCACAAAAATGCTTACATCCCTGCATACGAATGAACATTCTTTAATCAGCCTTGTGATGTCCTTAGTAGCAGTGCCCCAGCTGGGGTTCATGAGTGATCTTCCTTACTCTTCAATCACTCGATATTTCTGCAAAAAAGTTACCAGAGTGACTGAATACTCACTACTAACATTTTTATATTGGTGATACGTCCTAAAAAAATATCTTTTTACTCTTTTTGTTTTATTTTTGGTTATCCCAAACAGCAACATAAATGTGTCCAGCATTTTAAGGAAACCGTTCAGGTGCCCGTTTGGGTGAGCAGATAATTTAAAAGTGATTAGCTATTTAATTTCTGAATGTGTGCATGTGTGTCTATGAAGAATGTGCCTTTGGATCAGACCGGAAATGTTTGGTTAAAAAATAATAATCTTCGCTCTTACTGGTTTGACTCAGTAGATAGAACATCGGCCTGTGGACTGGAGGGCCCCAGGTTTGATTCTGGTCAAGGGCATGTACCTGGGTTGCGGGCACATCCCCAGTTGGAAGTGTGCAGGAGGCAGCATGATCCATGTTTCTCTCTCATCGATGTTTCTAATTCTCTGTCCCTCTCCATTCCTCTCTGTAACAAATCAATAAAATATATTAAAAAATAAAATATAATAATCTTTTAAGACTAAAAATATCTACACGTTTATTCTTAAAGTCATGTAACTTTTTTCTAGAGGACTAGATGTCTAGTTAGATTCTTTGCTTATTTAATGATTACATAGTCGAATATACTGTGTATTTATTTGAAATTACGGTAATTCAACAGCTATTTATCAAGTAATTACCATTTGCTAAATGTTAAAGATGTATACATCTTCAGGAGGTGCACATTTAAGAGTCAACAGATTGGGTCACGGTGAGCAATAGTTGTGAACAGGTGTTATGGGCTATGAACTCTGTCTTGGGTTCAAAGAGGGGGAGTAATAATTCTGCCTGGGTGTAGGGAGAAGTCATAGAAGGCTTTACTGAAGAGAGAACATTTGAGTTGGGTCTATCAAAGATGTTCACTTTCTTGATGTTTTCTGGGAATGACAAGATATTAATGAGATTGGAGCATGGACTGCCTGAAGCCAGCAATAAGATGACAAATTTGGAGTGTCTTTGGTACATCCAGGTGCAAATATCCACCAAATAGTTGGAAGTTCAGGTCTGGAACTTAAGAGAAAAGGTTGGAGCTAGAGATAATAGTTTGGAAATATTAGTATATTTCATATGGGCTTTTTAAAAAAATATATTTTATTGATTTTTTTATAGAGAGGAAGAGAGAGAGATAGAAAGTTAGAAACATCGATGAAAGAGAATCATTGATCAGCTGCCTCTTGCACACCCCCTACTGTGGATGTGCCCGCAACCAAGGTACATGCCCTTGACCGGAATCGAACCCGGGACCTTTCAGTCCGCAGGCCAATGCTCTATCCATTGAGCCAAACTGGATTCGGCAATTAGTATATTTCATTCAAACCATGCAAGTAGATAAGATGCCTAAGGAGAGGCTATATGTAGAAAAGAGCCAAAGGAAAATCTTCCACTTAAAGGGTATGTAAAAGAAGAGGTAGTAATGAAGGATGCTGGAATTGTGGTCCTTGAGGTAGGAGAAGGTTTTGATAGCAATGCTGAGACTATAGAGAATGTCAAGAAGGAAGCTCAAGATGCTACAGAAAAAAGGAACAATCGGAACAAGAAAATAAAAATATAAAATAGTTGAAATTAAAAAATTGAAGAGTTAGAAGGAAAAACATACAAAATTCCCCTAAAGTAGAACAAAAAGACAATGAGATTGACAATTAAAGAGATCAATCTAAGGGGTTCAACATATAAATAAAAGGAGTTGTAGAAGAAGAAATTAAAACGCAGGGAATAAAATTTATTTTTTTAAAATTTTAAAACATATTTTTAATTGATTTTTCACAGAGAGGAAGGGAAAGGGATAGATAGCCAGAAACATTGATGAGAGAGAATCATCGACCAACTGCCTCCTGCACACCCTCCACCAGGGATGTGCCTGCAACCAATGTACATGCCCTTGACCAGAATCAAACCTGGGACCTTTCAGTCCGAAGACCGACGCTCTATCCATTGAGCCAAACTGGCTTCGGCTGAAATTTATTTTAAAAGCAATACAGGAGCATTTATTGGCACTATTGGACATGAGCCTCCAAGTTAAAAAGGCTCACCCGGTGCCTTAAACCAGTGTTTAAAAAAGTGCAAATCATCATGAAATTTCAGAAAAGATTCTACAAGCTTCCAGAGACCAAAAAAGCATTATATTCCTCAGCTGCAGTATTAAAAAGTATGTTAGCAGTGGGGCAACACCTTCTAAAATCTGAATCAAAAATATATATTTTTTTACCTAGAATTCTTTACAAGGACAAACTGTCAGTTCAGGGGGAGCATAGTTTAAAATCATTTTCAGCCTTGCAAAGTAGTAAAATATTCACTTCCTACACACCCTTTTTCAGAAAACAGTGGAAGAGGCGCTCACAAAAATTAGGAGGTAGAAAAAGAAAACATGAGATGCAGGCAATACAACACTAGAGATTATTCTCCTCAAGGAATAGGCATGCTTCTGGGACAGGGAGGAAAGGAGGTTCATTTTGACACAGTACAGGAACTTTGAGAGAGTCACATCTCTGTTTTCTCAGTGGTTACCAGCTGACAGTAGTTAGAAGTATCGAATATAGGCTTAGAACAGATGCTTGGGAAGCAAAGAGGATCTAAATCACTAAGGGAAGTTAAAAGGATTGTTGGGCAATATTTAGTATTGGGAGGAGGTTTGTAGTGAAGCCTGTCAGTTTCTCTTGCACTTTGCAGTAGGGTTTCAGAAATTAGAAAGGTGCTTTTTCTGTCAGTCACTTCTATTTATCAGAGATTAAAAAAAAAACCTTTTTCTTGAGATGCTCTGAAGATTTGCACTTGATACACAAACTGAATTATGGTCAGCAAAGGATCTATTTCTTTATGGTATTAGAATCTCTGTGTTGGAAAGCTGAAGCTCTTAGCAATTGCATTTAATAAATCATATTTGGTAATATTCCCTCCCCCCACCCCCACATACATGAAGTTTAGAGTGAAAGCTTCCAATGCATCTATAACCTAGACTTTTTGAACCCTTAAGTCTTGGCTCTTCAAGTCTTGATGAATTGAAAGTTGGCTGATGAGTTAGATACTCAGGAGGAAGGAACTAAGGACAGAATGGAATGCTAGTATCCCAAAGGAAAAGAGGAAAGAAAGGAGGAGATGAGATAGTAGATGTAAGTGCTGGGAAGAGCTTGGCCTTTCGGGAGACTGAGAATGGCTCTGTCCTCTGACTCCAGTGTGTCAGCCATGTTTCCTAGAGTACCGGAAATGTTAGGATGGGCTGGCTACCACTTAGCAATAAGGTAGATGCATGCACACTGCCACTCCCACTGTACTGTGTACAAATTTTTACGCTCATAGCTATGACTATACACGTGTTAATATGAGTGACCTTTTCATAGTTTACCATTTTAATAACTCCCTAAGCACTTATGATTCCATTTGTTAAGAAAATAATTAAATTGTACTGTTTATTTGAATCTATTAAGCATGTAAATTTGGTCATCTGAACTAGACATGTCCCTTAGAGATTCTGACTCATAATATCTAAAGATATCCTGAACCAGAGAATTGCCTTTTGAAAAGCTCCTCAGGTGGTTTTTATTTCCAAGAGGACAAATATTTTATTCTTTACAGAAATATGAAGGAATTGGAAGATGACACAGTTCTCCTCTGGTGATTTCTAGCATGTACCAAAGATTGAGGACTACTTTTTGTTTCTAATTGGCTCTACACATTGCATTCAGAATTATTTTTCTCAAGTGCATATCATGTCACTTTTTTCCTTGAAAATACTGTCTTTCCACACCCTTCTGAATAAAATTCAAATTTCTTAATATCACTTTCATGGCCTTTCTAGATCTGACCCTTATATCGGTCAGAGTAGGCTTAGCTTATGCTGCAATAACATCCCTTAAGATTTCAATGGCTTAAAACAACAAAAGCATATTTCTTATTAATGCAGTATGTCCAGCATGGTGCTAGTTTATTCAGGGAGAGTCTGCTCCATTGACTCAAATGTTTTTGGATCCATGTGGCAGAGAAGAGAAGAATGGACATCTCTCACCCATTCTTCAATACTTTGACCAGGAAGTGACATCTATCCATTCTGCTCAGAGCCTGTTGTCCAGAAGAGTCGCATGGCCCTGCCCAACTGCAGGATGACTGCAACATATAAACTTCTGGGGACTGGGATGGATATTAGCAAGCCCTAGTAGTAACTACCACAGACTCGTAGTCTATTTTTTTTAAAAAAATTGAGGTGAAATTCATACAGCATAAAAATCATTAAAAATGGCCAAAACCGGTTTGGCTCAGTGGTAGAGCGTCAGTCTGTGGACTACAGGGTCCCGGGTTCGATTCCGGTCAAGGGCATGTACATTGGTTGCGGGTACATCCCTGGTGGGGGGTGTGCAAGAGGCAGCTGGTCGATGTTTCTCTCTCATCGATGTTTCTAGCTCTCTATTTCTCTCCCTTCCTCTCTGTAAAATATCAATAAAATATATTTTTAAAAAATCATTAAAAATGTATAATTCAGTGGCATTAATTACATTCAAAATATTGTGCAACTATCACATCTATGTAATTTTAATACATTTTCATCACCCCAGAAGGAGATCCCATACCCATTTGTCCTTCCTTCTGGCCTCTGGCCATTATTAATGGTTCTTTTTGTGAGATTTACCTATCTGGATAGTTCAAATAAGTGGAATGATAAAACATTTGACCTTTGTCTGGCTTCTTTCACTTACATAATATTTTCCGTGCTCATCACACTGTAGCATGTATTAGTACTTCATTCTTTTTGTGGCCAGATAATATTCTACTATGTAAATATACTACATTTTATTAATCCATTCATCTGTTGATGGATATTGGGTTGTTTCTACCTTTTGGCTATTGTGAATAGTGCTGCTATGAATGTATACACTATCTCAACACCTGTTTTCAATCTTTGGGGTATATACCTAGGAGTAGAATTGCTGTGTCACATGGTAATTCTATATTGAACTGCCAAACTATTTTCTACTTTTCTACCTTTCTTTAGCCTCTATTACTCTATTCCTTTGGTTCTGAATGATCTCCCCTCCTATTTATTGAAATAGAAATTCTAACAATCATTTAAGTTTGGTTTCAAGTCCCTTTTCCTGAGTTTTCTGTAAGAATCACTACTGCTTCTGCAAATTCCTATTATTTCCTCTTTCTTTCTTTTATACCACCTATTTTATTCTGACTTGTTTATACGTACCTTCCTCATTTGCTTGCTATAGGTTCGTTATTTTGTTTTTGCAGTCAATCTAGAAAATGACTAGAAGACATTAATTCTCATAATTATTATTTCAGGGATGATTGAACAAAATTCAGTAAACTTAGTCATGAGGGGTAAATCGTTCTTTAAAGATGTGTGATTAGATCTAAGATTGATACCATTGGAACAATGATTGGCAACCAGTTTCAAATCACTAAATTTTTAGACTTTAATTTCTTCCAATCTAAATTTATCTTCAAGTCCCTGAGAGAAGGAAAAAGGACTGTTCAGCAAGACGAACAAGTGAGGAGACCTTCCAGGCTTAGCTTTTCTGAGTCTGCTCTTGTCTCCGATCCATTTAACAACCAGCTGGCATCTCATTTTCACCCAGGCCCAGCCCGCCCAGCATCATCAGTCAGGCACTTTCCTTAAATAAATAGAGAATAGACTGGTGTTTGGAATAACCTCACCCCCCCATCCCCCCCAAACAACAACATTGCAGACTGAATCTTTTTCAAGCTTGTTATAGAAAAAGAACCTTGATTTTATGTACTGTATCTTTTATGCACTTTGGCAGGAGGGAATGAAAGGCACTCATTACATGATATTCAGGCAAGGAAATATATTCTATGAAAAAGGGGATAAGTTAAGCAGTTATCTTTAAAAAATGTTTTTTTAAAATATATTTTATTGATTTTTTACAAAGGAAAGGAGAGGGATAGAGAGTTAGAAACATCGATGAGAGAGAATCATCGATCAGCTGCCCCCTGCACACCTCCCACCGGGGATGTGCCCGCAATCCAGGTACATGCCCTTGACCGAAATCGAGCCCGGGACCTTTCAATCCGCAGGACGACACTCTATCCACTGAGCCAAACCAGTTTCGGCAAGCAGTTATCTTTTAAAACTAATATTTATGATTTTGTTAAAATGCAATTATAGCTGAAACAGGTTTGGCTCAGTAGATAGAGCATTGGCCTGCGGACTGAAAGGTCCCAGGTTCGATTCCGGTCAAGGGCATGTACCTTGGTTGTGGGCACATCCCCAGTAGAGGGTGTGCAAGAGGCAACTGATCGATGATTCTCTCTCATCGATGTTTCTAACTCTCTATCCCTCTCCCTTCCTCTCGTTAAAAATCAATAAAATATATATTTTTTAAAATGCAATTATAATATTTTATAATCACTGAAATCTAAATGAGATTTATCATCCTGACAAAATTAATGTTTATCTTAAAGGGCATGGCTCTAGGATGTCTATTTTATCTATTTTTTACAATATACAAAATAAATCTATTGTCAGATTGTAGATTCAAAATAATTTACCACTTACATGCAATAAACAATATTTCAAGAAAAACTTTTAAATATAATATTTTATGCAGTATACATGAATATTTCAAGAAAAAAGATTTTAAATGTAATAATATTACCATAACTGTACTAACATAGTATAATATTATAAAAGCTGTAGGAAAAATATAAGCAAATATCAGGATTACTTCTGTTATTTTCTAAAATATTTTTTCCTCTGGCTCAATTTTTGTTCATCAGTTTATGTTCATTTTATTCCACAAATGAGTGAGATCATGTGATATTTATCTTTCTCCAACTGGCTTATTTCACTTAGCATAATGCTCTTCAGGTCCATCCATGCTGTTGCAAATGGTAAGCAATCCTTGTTTTTTTTTTTTGTTTTTTTGTTTTGTTTTGTTTTTTTAATATATTTTATTGATATTTTACAGAGAGGAAGGGAGAGAGATAGAGAGCCAGAAACATCGATGAGAGAGAAACATCGACCAGCTGCCTCTTGCACACCCCCTACTGGGGATGTGCCCGCAACCAACGTACATGCCCTTGGCCGGAATCGAACCTGGGACCTTTCAGTCCGCAGACCGACGCTCTACCACTGAGCCAAACCGGTTTTGGCCCAATCCTTGTTTTTTACAGCAGCATAGTATTTCACTGTGTAGATGGTCTAAGTTTTTTAACCCACTCATCTGCTGATGGACACTTAGGTTGTTTCCAAATCTTAGCTATTGTAAATTGTACTGCAATGAATATAGGGATGCATACTAGTATATCCTTTCTGATTGGTGTTTCTGATTTCTTGGGATATATTCCTAGAAGTGGGATTGCTGGGTCAAATCGGAGTTCCATTTTTTTTTTTTTTTGAGGAAACTCCATATTGTTTTCCACAGTGGCTGCAACAGTCTGCATTCCCACCAGCAGTGCATGAGGGTCCCTTTTTCTCCGCATTTAGATGTTTATTTATTTTATTATTTTATTGTTAATCGTCACCTGAGGATATTTTTTCATTGACTTTTAGAGAGAGTGGAAGGAAGGGGGAGAGACACCTAAAGAGAAATATTGATGTGAGAGAGACACATTGATTGGTTGCCTCCTGCACACTCCCGGACCAGGCCGGGGATCGAGCCTGCAACCGAGGTATGTTTCCTGGACTGGAATCGAACACATGACCCTATAGTCTGTGGTTGGACACTCTATCCACTGAGCAAAACCAGCTAGGGCAGGATGTTTATTAATAACCTTATAACTTATGTTAGTTATATCGACCAGGAGATTAAATAATTTTTGCCCCTTAAATTCTGTTTACATATAAATAAAATATTTTTTATACCAATAGAACATTTTCAGGTGAGAAAAGACATCTACTGTCTTGATGTATATATAGATATATGCCAGAAATTTTCTACAGGTTTTCATTGTCAGTCAAAACAGTAACAGAAGGGACTATTCACTGGAGGGATTGTTTGAGGGAAAAACATAAAAATTAGAAAGTTATTTACAAACAGATGTGGTATTTTACAACCACATGCACAATTAACCAACATTGCTTACTGAAGCTATTTTGTAGTCTGGAATGATGCATGGTAATACTCAAAAGCAGACAAGGTTGCAATTCTGCTAAGCTGACCAAAGGACTGGGGTAGAGAACCCTTAGCCTTGCTCTAGAATGGTGATGATTACCTTTTGAAAAAATTATTTATTTATTTATTAATTAAGGTATTATATGTGTACATAGCTTACCAGATGATTACCTTTTTTAAGGTAATGAACACCTTTGAGATTTTGTTACAGGCTACAGATCTCTCCTTTTCAAAAATGCATTATATGCACATAAATAATTTTTCTTTGTATTTATTTATTAATTAATATATATTCTTATTGTTGATAGTATTAACAGATGTCTTTGATTTCCCCCTTCCCTTCTTCCAAGCTTCTAACCCTCCCCAAACACACACACACACACACACACACACACACACACACACACACACGTCTTCACCATTCTATTGCCCATGTTCTATAAATTCTTTAGTTTATCTCTTCTTGTCCCCACAATCTCCAC
This sequence comes from Vespertilio murinus, assembly GCA_963924515.1. Taxonomy (NCBI): domain Eukaryota; kingdom Metazoa; phylum Chordata; class Mammalia; order Chiroptera; family Vespertilionidae; genus Vespertilio; species Vespertilio murinus. Next base: position 136,066,894 of record OZ004709.1, on the reverse strand, counting down.
ATCGAGGTATATAATAATTTTACATTCCATTTGAACATCTCTGGAAGAATATACAAAAAACCACAGTGATTGCCTGAAGAGAATAAAAGGATATACAGAGAAAAGGAAGTCTTCCTTCCCACTCTTGCTCTCCGGTTCCCCTCTCTTCAGGCCTCTTGCACGCCCCCTACTGAGGATCAAACCCACGACCCTGGCAGGTGCCCTGACTGGGAACCTCTGGTTCCTACCTCGGTGCTCAACCACTGACCACACTGGCAGGGCTCTATGTTTTTTTAAGTCACCATGTCAAATATTTGTGCACACACATTTTGGGTTCTATACTTTTGACCCCTGTAGATTTTTAAAATTAAGTAGCTTTTAATAGAATATAAGATATTTTAATAGACTATAGCAGTGGTTGGCAAACCGAGTCTCGCGAGCCACATGCGGCTCTTTGGCCCCTTGAGTGTGGCTCTTCCACAAAATACCACGGCCTGGGCGAGTCTATTTTGAAGAAGTGGCTTTAGAAGAAGTTTAAGTTTAAAAAATTTGGCCCTCAAAAGAAATTTCAATTGTTGTACTGTTGATATTTGGCTCTGTTGACTAATGAGTTTGTCTGGACTATAGTAATAACACAGTATAATATTTAGGCAATTATTATGGATTATTTTATTAGATTACAGAAGATAGACATTTAGTTTGAGCGGCCTATTAGTGCTGTTATGTTTATATAACAAAACCTTTCGGATTCCTCAATGACCTATTTTAATATTTTATTAAACTTTGTTTAAACTTTAGTAGGACATTTTTAAAAATACATTCAGTTTAAGGACATATCTTTCGGAGATAAACATAGCTGTGCCCAGGTAAAGTGGCTTTTATGAAGGAAAGGACTACATTGTATTTCAACTCATGTGTATCTGCTTGATTCCTTTTAGGAAGCCTGTGTGAGTGTGTGGCAATCGTGGGGCTTTCCTCCGAGGGAAAATCACCGTGTGTAGAACTGACAAAGTAAAGATAATAGAATAAATTCAGTCTAGTGTTTCTTAATCTTGGAGATTCCAATTGAGTGGGTCTGGAACTGGGCCAAAACCTGTATTTCTGACGCGCTTCTTACATGATTCTGAACTAGGAGTTAGGAACTAGTGATGTAATACATATGCTTTACTGACGATAAAAATGAATTATAAGGACTCATACAACTGACTGAGTTGCATCTGTGTGAATGTAAACCCCATTTGCCTTTTGAGGGCTTGGAAAAGAGGCAACTAAAAAGGCAAAAGGAGCGACAAACTCATCCCTTTGCACTCCTGATAACTATTTCAGAGCGTTTTATGTCACAACTGGCCCAAAGCCTTAAAGCTTATTATGGAAAAACTTCGAATATGTGGTGCCTTAGAAATGAGGTTCTACTCAAATGGAGGGGGAATGCAAGGCAGGATTGGGTTAAATAGAACTTGTTGAAGTTACGGATTAGTGATTAATAATTATTTTTTTTTAAAAACGTTTTAGGATGCTTTCAATCTTTAGCATTTATGTTTAGCTGTTTAAACAAAACATACTGTTTTTGTTAAAAGTTTTTAAAAGACCTGCTATGTGGAAAAGCACAATCCAGAAAACTTAAAAGGTCATCTGGGCACACAATCTCTTCCTGTTGCCTGCCTTAGAGAAACCTTATTGTTTGCATCACCAGGCATAAATAAGCCCCTTTAATAACCACATATAACGTTACATTAGGAGGAAATAACTGCTCCATGAGTACTAGACCTGCAAAACCGAAAGACTTCCTTGAACATCTTAACCCCTTTGTCCTTCAAACAAACATACAAAGGGAAATCCATGAACCAGAAAACCCAAGCTACTCACCAGTCTTAAGTGCAGGATTTAAAATAGCCATAGGAAGTAAAGCCCATTTCTGTGATGTCAAGTGCTATTCTGGTATGTAACAACACAGTTGAATTGTAAGTCCCACACAGTTAAAATATTAAACAGACCCTTAGCTATAAGATGTGTTGTCTGGCGTCTGTACGGAATATAACCAGAGTAATCAGAGTATATATTGCACTTCTCCACACAAAGAGAATCAAAGCTACTGCTTCTAAAGATTAGGAAACTTTCCTTAGACTGACAGAAGACAGTACAGAGGAAATGGCTTGGGGGTGGAGGAGATGTGTGAGGGAGGATGAAAGGAACAGTATTCATACTATCCAAATTAGAGCCAGGATGTTTATGCTCCAATCTTGTCTTGGCTCTGTGTTGAGGGGACTGAATAATGGGACATGGGAAAGTGTATCTCTGAGATCCCTACATTCAGCACTAAATGTACCAAATTCCCCCTATATAAGCAATCTCTGCATGTCTCAATATATATTGTGATTAAAGTCCAAAGCCAGCTAATGCTAATTACCCCTTCCTCTTTGTTGTGGCCAGTATTCTTCCTAAAGCTGTTAGTTCATTCTATTGTTTACAAGTCACTTGCTCCCATAGGATTGTAGCTTTATGGGGAGTGTTTTTATTTTTCACTTACTCAGACAGCATATATTTTTTGTGCAACTATTTCATGACTAGAGGCCTGGTGCACGAATTTGTGCATGGGTGGGGTCTGGCTGGCCCACCCCAATTGGGGGATTATTAGGCCTGCGGGGTGCGGGGGGGGGGGGGTCCTGAGGCATTTGTTGGGCCAGGGGGAGGGGCCGAAGGCAGTTGGTGGGCTGGCCCCACCCCAATTGCCCCTCCCACCCCTTTGGGGGCGGGGCAGGGCAAGCCCACCAAATGCCCTCGGCCCCTCTCCCTGGCCAGCTTGTCCAGGTGGGCTAGCTGGATCCCACCCATTGAACTCCCGGTTGAACTCCTGGTCAAGGGGACAATTTGCGTATTAGCCTTTTATTATATAGGATGAAAATTGTGCTGAACACATAGATGTAATTATTAGCAAGATAGACCTGGTTTCTGTCCTCATAGAATTTATATCTCCCTTAGTACTTTATACATAGTTTACTTTATTTGTCAAGTGATGTGGACATTAGATTAATGCAAATTATTAAATTAGCACCATTTGCAATTGTGTTAAAACATTTCAGATGTCAGTGTCTCATAAATCTTTGGCTAGTATTAAAATTAATACTGACAGTGGAATTTAGACTCAAAACTATAGCAAACTTAAGGGATGTTAATATTCTTTCTGAAAGAGCCGATCTAATTGAGTTTTTTCTTAGGAATTAAAAAAGTTCCATGCATAATTTGCAATGGGATTGGCAAACAAAAAGAACTATTTGTATCTTATTACTGCTGCCAGAGATGAAAACGATTACTGTCCTGGATCTGAACACAGAAAATAATTTAAAAATATATGTTTTATTGATTTTTTTTTTTACAGAGAGGAAGGGAGAGGGATAGAGAGCTAGAAACATCAATGAGAGAGAAACATTGATAAGCTAACTCTTGCATACCTCCTACTGGGGATGTGCCCACAACCAAGGTACATGCCCTTGACTAGAATCGAACCTGGGACCCTTCAGTCCGTAGGCTGATGCTCTATCCACTGAGCCAAACCAGTTAGGACTGAACGCAGAAAATTTTGATGCTTTCTGTTGAGTTGGCTTTCTTTACAGATACCACTCACAAGAAAATCAGGGCCTTAATAGTAGAAATTTCAATAGCTTGGGAAGTGGGAAACTTAAGAATCTCCTTATAGAGCTTAGGGAGCTGCAGGTGGAATTTGCCTGAAGAATTAGATTCTGTGGCTCCTGTCCCCCAAGGAGTCTAGTACATGAGTTCTCTAGTTGCATGTGGAGGGTAATATCACCTAGAACCGAGGTTTGGAGAAGATTGGAGAAGGCTAAGTCTATCCAAATACGGCCTCTGTCTCCTGAAGGGTTTAAGCACGTCAGTGAACCAGAATATAAACTCACTGCTGGATTTTGAACTTGAAGTAAAACTTACTCTAATTTGCCTAGTTTCAAGTTGTCTCCTGCATTTTCCAGCGTGCCTCAACAACTGAAAATTTGGGTTTTCTTAAGGTAGACCAATTCACTTTACTAAGAATTGATTTATTTTTTCACACAGATCACTGTGTCACACTGTGTGTAAAGTTTTTCTAAGAAAGGCCAAACACCCTCTGGCCTCAATATTATTGAGCTGGAGTTAATACTGGTAATTCACGTTAATATCCCTTTTTGGGCAAAGGAACAATGGGCTTTACCAGTTTGGTTCTTGCCACTATTTGTGTTCTATTGTAAACAAGTTAAATTATTTTCAGGATGGATCTTAAACTCCCCATGATTAAAAAACAAAACAAAAACATGGATATTTTTGCATTGATTTTTAGGGAGAGTGGGAGGGGAAGAGAGAGAAACATGGATGCGAGATAGACACATTGATTGGTTGCCTTCCATAGGCACCCTGGGTACATGTGTAATTGAACCCCGAACCCTTCAGTGTGCAGGCGGAAACTCTACCCACTGAGCCAAACCGGCTAGGGCGTCCCCATGATTTTTGATGCTTGCCCTGTAGCTGAGTAAACACCTCCTTGGGATATGACAATTGAACTGGCTTGGGCTTTTAAACATGTCTTGGCCTCAGGGCCCCTTTATGCTCATACACATTTGTTCCTTCAAAATGTAAGTAGGTTTGTGAAAGTCCATTTCATGCATTTCAATATTCAAGTTCTATTTATAGTGCTGTATGGGAGAAGAAATTGGGTTACACGGCTTCCTAATATCCCACTAAGCGTGTATGAGTTTAGATGTTAAGTGACTTGTATTATTCTTTTTCCAAGTGGACTGTCATATTGGGTTAAAGCTTTCTTTCAGAAGTCCACTAATAAACCACAGATTTCTCACTGCTGTGGGGGTATTTTATTGCTTATTATTTAATGACACCCTTTTCCAGTTTTTGGTTTTGAGAGCTGATGGGAGCATTTAAAACAACTTCTCAGAATGCCCCTGGAACTTTCCGTTCAGCCCAGACTCCTCGGAACCCCGGAGCCTCCGGAGTTCCCGTGGTGCTACCACCGCCGCAGCGCCAAACGGAGCTCTTGGTGCCTCTGGGTTTTGCGGGGCTCCCCCAGGCCGGCCGAGGACTGGGAGAGCGGAAAGACCTCCTCGGGTTTTTTTGGAGGCAGGTCCAGGCAGCTTTTCCCAGACTCTCTCAAGCTCCGGCTTTTCATGCATACCAGCAGAGCCGCTTTTTTCTTCCAGTGATTGAAACCATCTGGACTGCAACAGGGGGGTCACGTGTGTATGAGAAAATGACATAAAGTTTTAGACTCCCCCCCCCCCCCCTTGTGCTCCGCTCCAGACCCAGACAGTTCTTAGTCGGGTGGTGCCGAGGTGAGAACCTTTCAGTCTGAGGGCCAGCTCCTTGTCCTGCCCACGCTCAGCCCCCATCTTCCCTGTTCCTATGTCCTCTCTTCCCCCACCCCCCCCCCTCCACCCCCCATGCGGCCCGCCCCTCGCGCGCACTCGGCATCGGCGGCGGCGCGGTTTTCTTGCAGCCTCGGAACACACCCCTCCGCCGCCGCTGGGCTCCAGCAGCCCACCCTCTCCGTCTGGGGTGGAGGCACACCTCCTCCACGCCCCCTCCGCTCAAATCTGCGGTCCCTCCCTTTCCCCCTGCAGCCCGGCGGTGGTGCGGATGCCTGCCGGCCACCCGCCCGCCCGCCCGCCCTCCAGGATCTGCTCCTCCTCCGGGTGCGCGGCTCCGGCCAAGCTCCCCGCCGCCGCCGGTGCGAGCGCCCAGCCTCGCTGGGGGGCGCGGAGGTAAGTGCATTCGTCCCCCTCACCCCCCGCCGTCCCCCTTGGCTTTTCCTGCCCGCCCCAGTGCCCTTGCTCCAGGCGGGTGGCGGTCCAGAGCGTGCCGGCTCCTCCGGCTCTGCCTTGGCCAGCCGCTGCGGTCCCAGCCGGTTTCCCGCTATTCGCCGCTCCTTGCCCCCCGGCGGCGGGGTTCCCGCTCTGTGAGGGTTAGCATCCCGGCGCCCGCGCACTCCGGGGGGACTCTGCAGGCACCGAGGAGCTGCTGGACGGGTGGGAGCTCTGTCGGGGCTGGAGGGGACTGCCCTCCGGGAGGTCGGGGCTGGCTCTGCCTCCTTCCCGCCTGCTGGGACTGCGGTTGGGGGTGGGGAACATCCAGACAGCGGGTTTGGGGAAGTGCAGCAGAGCCGTGGTGTGCAAGAGCTGGCTACCGTCGGGGGCGGCCCTAGAAGTGGACAAGCCGCCTTGTCCCCTGGACATGCCCAAGCTGCTCTGCAGTGGCTGTGGTAGCTTAAATGCAGGCTCTGTAAAGAACACACACACACACACACACACACACACACACATACACACACAACTCAAACAAAGGGAAATTAACTTTGTACTCTAAACAAATTAAACTGTGTTTATTGGGCATGATTACCTTTCCTTTTTTTTGCTCCTCTTAAGTGTACTGAGTATTAAAGATTTCTTTTCTTTTTTTTTTAAAAAGTGACCCAAGACTAAGGGAACACACTTCAGCCAACGTTTATGCTACCTTATCCAAGAACTTAGTAATTTAGTCGAGTTCAAGAGACTGAACATTTTCAAGTGTTTCTAAAGAGATTATTGCATTTCCTGAGATCTTTAAACGAACGTGGTTCGTATTACTTGAATAAAACAACTTCACTAAAGTGAGAGGATTTGCCTTGTGGCTGCCCAAGTCCAGCTTCTGCTTGTATCCCCATGCAGGTGTTTCTGCTGTTTGGACAGCAGGGCCTTGGGAAGGGTGAAGAGGTCATTATCCCATCTCCAGGACTGTTTGGAGCTATCCTGTACATGCACACAGTTCAGCTGGCTCTCTTAGGACGGGACCACAAGGTTAAAAACCAAGATTGCATTATTTGTTTCTCTCCAAGGAAATTCCCTTCATTGATGGGATTCTTCAGGAGTAAGGGTTTCTAAAGGGTCAGACATAATCTAGGTTCCAGAAAGCTAATCAGAGGTGGAGACCAAATTGCTCATAGTCTGTCTTCCATGCTGAATGAAGGAAAATGCAAAGCAAGAGCTCAAGAAGAGCCGGCTGAATGCATGGAGTGAAGTACAGGCTTTCTGCGCCCTTGATAGACAGCTCTGAGACCACCCTGTCTTCAAAGTGTGTGTGTGTGTGTGTGTGTGTGTGTGTGTGTGTGTATGTGTGAATCCTCCAGGATATTTTTTTCCCCATTGATTTTTAGAGAGAGTGGAAGGGAAGGGGAGAGAGAGAAACACCGATGTGAGAAAGACACATCAATCAGGTGCCTCCCGCACGGCCAGGGGAGAACCCACAACCTAGTTATGTGCCGGGAATCATGCCCTCTACCGGGAATCAAACTTGTGACTCTTTGGCCTGAGGGCCAACTGAGCAAAACTAACCAGGGCCAAAGTATTTTTTTTTTTTTTATTGCACGCTTAGATTGTGATTGGCTTGATATTTAGTAAAAATTTTGGGTTTGTGGACCGGACCCATTTGGGAAAGAAGAATGACGCATAAGAGAAAAATAACAGTTTCAGATTAGAAAAGCTCAGAGGAGAAAACACTTATGAGCCAGGGTGGCTTCAGAGAAGGGAATGCATTTCCTTTAGGCCTTGAAGCAAAGTGTGGTTCAGAGACAAGCAGAGAGCTGCTGGGGAGAGTTTTCAAGAGAGCAGAGACCATTTAGCTTGGAGCTTACTGAGCATGTACTCTGTGCCACACACCATGCTCTCGCTCTCATCTTTCAGTGTTGTGAAGTGGGCATTGTTGTTCTTGTTTTAAAGAGAGGGGGTTCTTGTTTTAAAGGAGATCAGAAAGATAAGTGACCCGCTTCAGATCACACAAGCAGTAAGTGGTAAAGCTGGAATTCCAACTCCCCCGTTGTCCGACTCTAAAGCTTGTCCTTCCACAATGGTTAGTGGGAGGTTTGGTGGAAGCAGACCGTGGTCAGCTTGAAGTCTGGAACTTTATCCTACACACGTTGTCTAGCTTTTAAAGATTTTGGAGAGAAGGAGTGATGGGGAAAACTATGTTTTTTTAGAAGATGAATGTGACATCTGTGTTCAGGAATGTGACAGACTCATCACAGGTAGGATGTAGTTCCTAATTGGGAGGTTAAAAAAAAAAAAAGTGAGTGTAGCCGAAATATCTGGATGTTTAAATTCCCGCCCTATTTAACTTTCAATAGCTTGGGTCTTGGCATGAGAACGAGTCACACTGACCATAAGGCTATGGGGGATCAGCAAAGAGCTGGATACGACCAGGCGAACGCTGAAATGGAATGTGCAAATGGAGCCACACAACTGGTGGTTTGTCCTTTGTGTCCCCCACGTGTTTCGCAATGCTTCGGTGCAAGTTCTTTCCTCTCATGACTTACCCAGGGACCCCTGGGACAATCAGTGTTCTAATTTGCTTAAGAGCCTTTACTGAGTGGAAAAGTTGACCTCCAAACCAGGGCCCCTGCCCTAAAGATTTAAACTGAGGTGCTCCCTTCTTCTCCAAATTTCCTTGTTTCTTAAAAATGCTAAATTAAAGAAAAACTTGGTGCTGGTAAGGTAGAAATGAATTGAGATGACCTTTCTTTTTTTTTATTAATATATTTTATTGCTATTTTACAGAGAGGAAGGGAGAGAGATAGAGAGCTAGAAACGACGATGAGAGAGAAACATCGACCAGCTGCCTCTTGCACACCCCCTACCGGGGATGCGCCTGCAACCAATGTGCATGCCCTTGACCGGAATCGAACCCGGGACCTTTCAGTCTGCAGACCGACGCTCTACCACTGAGCCAAACCGGTTTTGGCAGAGATGACCTTTCTTAATAATTAAGATAAAAAGTACATTTATTTCATTGCTTTGTTATGGAGAAACAATAGGACGGATGCCTTTGGGAATTGGGATGGGCTTATGAAAGCGAGGGTTTAGAGATGAGAAAACCCTTCCTACCCCATCCACATTTCTTACCAGTTAATTGTGTTGTTCATATATACAGCGAGGGAGCTCACAAGCCAGTTGAATACCCAAGTTTATAGCCAAGCCCTTTGATTCTCGACAGATAAAGGGCTCAGGAAGGGCAGCAGTGGGTGGAGCCATTTTGCTAGAATTGTCTCTCACTTTGTATACAATGCAGATTTCTTGCTCTTCCTTATGCGACCTTTTCCTATGAACTTGTCAGAACTCTGAAGACTTGGTTCTTAGGCCAGGAATGTCAGGTAGTAGGAAGTTGCACAAAAAAGGGACAGGCAGGAAAATCAAGTTTGTTTGCTTTAGCAGTTTTATTCTAATTAATGCTAGACAACTTAAAAAAAAATTTAAAAATGCAAAACCAAAATATGACCACAGGCATTCATACCCATTTTACCTTTAAGAGCCTCTAACTAGAGAGCTTGCCCTATGGAATGGTGCTTTGATACGTGAAGTTCTCACTAGCACCTTTAAATGTGTCAGGATGACCCAGTTTGGGTTTTGAGCCCCTGAGGAATGTGACCTCTCAGTGTAGGGATCTTAGAGTCGAAAGATATGAGTTAAAGTTTCAGCTTTGCCATTTCTTTAGAAGTTTTTGTAGTTTGATGTAGGAGGATTCTCTTAGCTCAGTTTTTCTAGTTCTTCTGGGTCAGGCTAATCCCCTAGGACCAGATGGGGTTCATGCCCTGATTAGTCCCTTGGTTCCTTCTCTTGTTTTTTTTTTATGTGGTATCACTTAAAAGCCATTTTGTTTTTTTTTCTGTAGCTTCTAGATATAGATCAGGAAGGAAAGCCATCGAGGGCTTCCTCCAGCTCATTGTAGCCCAGTGGTGATCTTTCAATGTGAGTTCCAGTGCGAATGCTCTTGATGTTAGTTTTGTGAGATGGGGGTCTCAAAAAGAGACTTTCTCAATTCTCAAGTCTCTTATTTAAATGTCAGAGATGTTTGGTTACATTTTTTTGGCTCATTACTTACTCACAAAGTTGTTAATGTTTTTATTTTGGTAAGAATTTGTCATTTTTATAATTTATTCAGGAGTGATTTAGATTTTCTAAGATAGCGAAAAGGTAGCTTAGAAAAATAGAACTGGTATATTCTTTTGACAGTCAGATGTAATCTCCTAGTATAGCAGAACCATGTGATTATGTTAACCCACTCTCCCTCCAAATATCCTTAAATCTCTCTCTCAAGAGATTTCCCTACCTGCCTAAGAAACGTTTTCTGAGCTTTCTAGACGGATGATCACAGATTATCTTCTTGTCGTTAGCCCAAGTTTTCTTTTAGTATTTCTTACTTTTACTGTTTTTCCATCTCTCTTCAATGTACCGATGTTCACAGAGTGAACCAATTGTCTTTCCTGGGTCTCAGTGGCTGTACCACATGTGCAGACTGTCCTTTTGCATACCCATGCTTCCCTTCCCTCCTCTGACTAAACAAATAGGGCTTTCCCTGTTTTCATTTATGCCTTACTTTTTAGACCTATGATGATACTTGTTGCTTTGTGTTTTGCTTTATGCAGAAAGTCAATATTAGTTATGCTGGCAATTAGATATAAAGAAACCATCCTATGTAATAAAGAGCTAATATGCTAATTAGACCAAACAGCAGAACAACTGCCCGGATGACCTTCCGGATGAAGCCGGGTCTGTGAGGGCCGAGCCCTTTGCAAGAATTTCATGCATCAGGCCTCTAGTTTGGAAATAAAATGTGTCACCTTCCTCCCCCTTTCCTCTCTCCCCCCTCCCCCCCATCAGTATGAGTAATTGAGGAACATGTGTGAACTCTGGAGATGATTTTTTTTCAAAACGTTACCATTGAACGAATTTTGCCCAAATCTTTTAAGGTCTTAAAAAGAATCCAGTCTTTGCAAGATTGCACTAAAAGTAACAGACTTGCCCAATTAAGGCCTTTCAGAAGTGTTAGAATCATTTGTTTAAACTGGACTTTAGGATCTCTAAGAAATATGCTAGAAATAGTTTGCTTAATCCTTTGTTAATAGCGTAAGAAATAAATCCTTTTTTTCCCTCATTTTTTTTATTAAGGTATTATATGTGTACATACCTTACCAATCCCCACCCCACCCCCTCTCCCATACATGCCTTCCCTCCCCAGAGTTTTTCGTCCATTGGTTATGCTTATATGCATGCATACAAATCCTTCAGTTGATCTCGTATCTCCCCCAGATCTCCCTCCCCTCCCCGCTGTAATTTGACAGTCTGTTTCTTTTACTATCTCAGTATCTATCATTTTGTTCATCAGTTTATAATGTTCCTTATTATCCATAAATGAGTGAGATCATGTGGTGTTTTTCTTTCATTGACTGGCTTATTTCACTCAGCATAATGTTCTCCAATTCCATCCAGGTCACTGCAAATGATAAGAACTCCTTTTTTATGGCAGCATAGTATTCCATTGTATAGATGTACCATAGTTTTTTGATCCAATCATCTGCTGACGGGCACCTAGGCTGTTTCCAAATCCTAGCTATTGTCAATTGTGCTGCTATGAACATAGGGGTGCATATATCCTTTTTGATTGGTGTTTCTAGTTTCTTAGGATATATTCCTAGGAGTGGGATTACTGGGTCAAATGGGAATTCCATTTTCAGTTTTTTGAGGAGACTCCATACTGTTCTCCACAGTGGTTGTACCAGTCTCCATTCCCACTACCAGTGCACGAGGGTTCCTTTTTCTCCGCATCCTCGCCAGCACTTGTCCTTTGCTGATTTGTTGATGATAGCCATTCTGACAGGTGTGAGATGGTACCGCATGGTCCTTTTGATTTGCATCTCTAAATTATTTTTTAATGGATCGCTTGTGATCAAGGGCCACTGTGGTTAGAATATGCTGGTTGGACATACTTGGATTGTCAATATTGCTGGTCTTTTGTCTGTTTTTGTTGTAAAGTTTTAATCTAGATATTTGTGGATATTTTTTCCCCTTCTCCCTATTCTTCCTCTTCCCCACAGCTAACTGGAGTGGGGTAGAAGGTGCTTCTAATCAAGGAGTCAGTGTCCTGGATGTTCTGTCAGACACCTGTCTCCAAGGAGGCGCTCTGCTGTGTTGTTGTTATTTATGTTGTTATTCCTGTCCTCTGGCTAAGCAAACAGACCTTCCTTCCCCCCTCCCTCCCCTCCCCACCCTTTTCCCTCCCTTACCCCTCCTTTCCCCTCCTTTCCCTCCCTCCCTCCCTCCCTCCCTCCCTCCCTCCCTCCCTCCCTCCCTTCTTTCCTTCCTGTATTTATTGAATATTTGCTGTGGAAAAAGCACTGGGCTAGCACTTTCAAGCATCTATTTGTTCTCATTGCTTTATTTTTTCAGTAAACATGCTTAATATTAGATGTTTGGCAACTCAATGAGTGAGTAATGTTAAGAAATTAGATAGAAAATTATTTTGGGATATGGGTGATTCACACTGCTTTGGGAAGTGGCTGTTTATACATCGCTCTGGTTATATTGCCCTAAGTGCTGAGATGACTCCTGATACATTTTCTGGACAGGGCCCAGTCAGTTATTTGTGCTATTAGTTATGATAGATTACACTCACCGTTGCCAGGATATCCGTTTAACATAATATGCCCTGTAATAGAAAGAACTGATTATTAGTAGTAAGAACTGCCTTGAGAAGTTTTTCCCCAAAGCCTGGTCTTGTCACTTGAGCCAAGGACATATGGATTGGATTCTAGGTGCTTAGACGCAAAGGGCTTCTACACAAGCCAGAGTGATCCTAACACTAGTACCGAAGGAAATGCTGCTTCTCTTGAAAATTGTGTACTAGCACGGGGAAGGAGGAATAGGCTTTTTGCTTTTCAGTGGATGCTAGAATCTGTACACAGAGACTTAGAGATGAAGAAAGCCCAACTTTAAATGAATATTTCATGCTGTGGGGTTAGGGAAAAATAGGATTTAATGTCAAAGTGTTTATTTGAATCCTTACTAGCCAATTAATCAGAGATATTAGTTGTGAAGATTCTGTTTTACTATTTTCCCACACATCTGTGACTTGACAGGTCACTGCCTTGAATTAGAATAGTATTTAGGACCAAGTGTTTATACAGGAAGTGATGGTGGAGTCATGGGAGATGAACAGAGGCCACTTTATACCTTATTTCAGATGGACCATTTAAAAAATATATATTTTATTGATATTTTACAGAGAGAAAGGGAGAGAGACAGAGAGCTAGAAACGTCTATGAGAGAAAAACATCGACCAGCTGCCTCTTGCACACCCCCTACCGGGGATGTGCCCGCAACCAATGTACATGCCCTTGACTGGAATCGAACCCGGGACCCTTCAGTCCACAGACCGACGCTCTACCACTGAGCCAAACCGGTTTCGGCTCAGATGGACCATTTTTAAGACCCCATAAGTAGGTTAGTGGTCAGAATTAGTAAGCAATAATTTTTTAAAAGGTATTGGTAAAATAGCATCTAGCAGCCTTTGTCTATTCCAGGATTAGATTTGAGCAATAAAGCCAATTTGGGAGCAGCGTCACGTGTCCAGTGCTGCCTACACTCCAGTCACCTACATACTTCCCATGCATCTGTCACTGTTCCTGGTCCCTGGAGAGCTAGGGGCAGATCTCAGGATATGAGGCTCAGGCTTGGTTGAAGCCACATCAAGGGTTGGTCCTGGTAGGTCAGCATTATTTTCTGCGGTTTATCATCGCTAGGATTGGGGGTGTGGGTAGATGAGTGGGTGGGGCAGGGAGGAAAAAATAAAAGGGCATATAGCTCTGTGGAAATTGAGTGAAGAAATTAAAAAGTTAGAACTTTTCCCCCTCTTCCCACTCCCATTGACTGGGACCTTTATTCTGTTGGAAACTCTTATCACTCAGGGTCATTTTATCAGTACTTACAGTAACTAGCTAAAGACACTGAGACCTCTGTACACTGGTGGAAGGCACCCTCCTAGATGATCCTTTGTTTTTTTTGTTTTAAAAAAATATATTTTATTGATTTTTTACAGAGAGGAAGGAAGGGGGATAGAAAGCTAGAAACATCGATGAGAGAGAAACATCAACCAGCTGCCTCTTGCACAGCCCCCACCGAGCTTGTGCCCGCAACCAACGTACATGCCCTTGGCCGGAATTGAACCCGGGACCTTCCAGTCCGCAGGCCGACGCTCTATCCACTGAGCCAAACCAGTTCCGGCTTGATGATCCTTTGGATATGTATTTGGGTTATGCCAGTTTTCTTTCCCTTGTTTCCTAAGTTCTATGCTGTTGTTGTTTTAGGAATGTTTTGGCTTCAGTGTATACATTCTTTTAGGGCTATGGGGACTGGGGATGGGGGACAGAGTGACATGTTGCTAAATATGAAAGATTTTTGTACTTAGATAAATCTCCAGGAAACGAGAGACAGAAAAACTTATACATAAATCATAACGATTGGGAAGTTAGAAGGGAAAATGGCTTGTAGTGTAACTGCTCTGGCCAGTGTGACTATCTCTGTTAGAATGGGCCTGATGGTTGGATGATGAGGTGCAGAAGATCTCTTATAATCCACATTATTCCATAAAGAAGAAGATGCTTTTTAAAAAGAGAAATCAGCCAAAACCGGTTTGGCTCATTGGATAGAGCATCGGACTGTAGACTGAAAGGTCCCAGGTTCGATTCCGGTCAAGGGCATGTACCTTGGTTGTGGGCACATCCCCAGTAGAGGGGGTGTGCAAGAGGCAGCTGATCAATGTTTCTCTCTCATCAATGTTTCTAGCTTTCTATCCCTCTATCTTCCTCTCTGTAAAAACTCAATAAAAATATTTAAAAAAATAAGAAAATAAAGAGAAATCATAGTGCATTACCTTGTTGTTGTGCTTGTTTTTTAAAAAATTGACATGACATATCCACAAGTGAGTGTTTAAGCTGGGCATGGTGGTGGACATACAAGACAAGTATGTGAAAAACCAACAGCTAGAACTTAGAACATATAATTGTTGCCTAAAGAACTATATCAAGTATTATTTTATCAAACTTTCAACTGTGAATCACAAACAGGGGTTTGGGGCCCCAGACAAAGCTTAGAAAAAGCAGGTTTATGGTAAAATCTTGGGTTGAAGGAAGGCCGTTAGAGATGTTGGAGTGTCCCAGGGTTCAAGCGTAAGCCCCCTTCTTTTCTCTGCGCACTTCTCTTAGGTGGGCTCCTGATTTCAAAGTGCTAGCATTCATCGAGTTTTCCTCTGTGCCAGACTCGTTTTAAAGGGTTTAGTGCACTAGTTTAATCTTCCAGACAAATTTATGACTTAGATAGTGTTATCCTCACTTACACATGTGGAAACTGAAGTACAGAGACATGAACTTTCTTGAGATTACACAGCTCATAAGCTGAAGATTCAGGATGTGAACCTAGGCAGGGGGGAGACTGGATGCTAAGTTCTTTTTTTTTTTTATATATATATTTTATTGATTTTTTTTCAGAGAGGAAGGGAGAGGGATAGAAAGTCAGAAACATTGATGAGAGAGAAACATCGACCAGCTGCCTCTTGCACACCCCCTACTGGGGATGTGCCCGCAACCAAGGTACATGCCCTTGACCGGAATCGAACCTGGGACCCTTCAGTCCGCAGACCGACGCTCTACCACTGAGCCAAACCGACCTCGGCAGGATGCTAAGTTCTTAATGGTTCTTTCTCTCTAGCCTTCTAACTGGTCCCAACTCCTCTACTCCTGTCCCTTCACAGCCTCTTCTCCATATAGTAACCAAAGTTTCACATTTGTCCCCTACTTTAACCCTCGTATGGAATCCCACCCATCATACTTAGAGTCCAAATTTACCACCCAGCCTTGAAGTGCTCTAACCTCTAACCCTCCCAGCTGCTGTCCACTTTCGTCCTATCTCTTCTATCTCAGCCTTCGCCCCGCACCTGGGATGAACATTTCTGTCCTCACTTTATTCAGGTGTCAGCTCAAACGCACAACTGTTCTTTGTCAATCTTTAAGGTTCGCTTTGTTTCTGTTGCTAAAATTATATACATATTTGTGTGTTTTTCCTATTTGCTTTCTCAAATAAACTCCACGAAGGTTAGGGAGTTGGTTCATCTGTTTACTGGTGTCTTTACTTTTTAGAACAGTACTCTTTTAGAAAGTTTCCTTTAAATTTTTGTCAAATGAGTAAACGATATCATTTGCATCTGATGTTCATGTTTCACGTGACTTCACTTAGATAAGAAGAACGGAGAGGAAAGGGATATATGTACAGGTGATATGTCTGGCTCTTACTTAGCTTTATGTTTATTACCAAGGCTTTCCCATAGTATTTGGCCGAGAAAATGCTCATGAAATCTTAGTTGAATAAATGCTCTGTGATTTGTTTTGGTTTCCAGATCTAGGAGTTTAGAGAAGATTTAGAATAGCGTGGGCTGGAGTGCTTGGAGAAAATTTGTGGAGGCCTTGTGGACTTTGCAGGAGAGATTGGATTTGTTGAGCATATAGGAATCACAGATTAATTCTTTTTTAAGCTGGAGGACTATTAAGATGATCTAGTTCAGTCTTTCTGTTTATAGATGGGGAAACTGAGCCCAGAGAGCAAAGGAATCATCCAAAGGCACACAACTACCGTGTTTCCCCGAAAATAAGACCTACTTCATGGAAACATAATACATCCCCTGAAAATAAGACCTAGCGCATCTTTGGGAGCAAAAATTAATATAAGACACTGTCTTATTTTCGGGGAAACAGGGTAGTGATTGTCAGAACCATGTCTAGAATTCAGGTATTTCGATTCCTAAGTCAGTTCTCTTTCCTCCACACAGTGCTACCTTCAGAACTGAGGAGGACACTTTGGGGAGGGGGGTTGGGAAGTGACTAGGAGTGGTGGTATGAGCAAAGGCCCAAAGCAGAGATGTTGTTGGCTTGTGTGGGGTGGAAACTGGGATAGGAATGAGGGTGTCCTAATTGTCTCAGCAGGTTAATGAAAGATACAGTGGGGAGATACATGGGAGATACAGTAGGCTGTATGAGATGAGGACCAGATCATGAAGGATCTTTAATGTTATCTTGAAGACTTTAAATTTGGAATGACAGGGACGCATATGAAAATGCTCGAAGTTTTGTTCCATCTTTTCTCTCCAGTGAAGATGACATATAATATAGAAAATGGTTTGGAATCAAGGAAGAAACTGGAGCCTTGAAGGAGTTAGGAGGTAACAATCTAGGTATTAGTGTAGTTAGGAGCCTAGTAGCATTTGTTGTTTTTAAAAATATATATTTTACTGATTTTTTTACAGAGAGGAAGAGAGAGGGATAGAGAGTTGGAAACATTGATGAGAGAGAATCATCGATCAGCTGCCTCTTGCACAACCCCTACTGGAGATGTGCCCGTAACCAAGATACATGCCCTTGACCGGAATCGAACCTGGGACCTTTCAGTTCGCAGGCCGACACTCTATCCACTGACCCAAACCGGTTTCGGCTATTTTGTTTTTATTCTTCAGAAATTTATGGTGGTTTTAAAGATGACCTATAATTCTCTGCTAAGATGTGTGTACCCAGATTTCTAAGCGGCGTTTGGAATATGAAGCTGGGGAACTGATATTTTTCTTTAATCCTGCATATGGCTATCAATGGCATTTCAGTATCCAAATGTTAATTCCTGGATTTTTGCTAATCTGAGCCAGGTTAGGAAAGTAAGGCGAGAAGGTAGCATCATACGAGTGTGAAAACAGTGATATAGGGGGAGGGCAGGGGCAGAAGATCACGTGGAGAATGAATGGGAGCAGCTTCTGAGAGAAGAAGGCCTGGACCTCGCTGTCAGAGGGCGGCACGGTGGCTGGGGAGTCGGGCATCCGGGACCCCAATCTTGGACTGCCTTGTTTGTTTGTTTGTTTGTTTGTTTTAAGGACATGAGGCCTATGGAAGTATAACCTGCCTCCTGGGCCCACTGGTTTTCAACCAGTGCTGATGAGAGTAGATCGTTATAGCCCTTGTTAATTGACATGGTATGATACTTCAAAAAAAAAATTTTTTTTTTAATCCTCAGGAATTGCTTTCCATCTCTAAGGAAAAATCTTTAAAGGTCAGCATGAAAGTGAGAACACAGACCTTTAAATAATATCTCATACTGGATCTGGAAATTTGAGCAGGACCTGTTAAATACCAGATACTGTGCTGAGTACTGGAACTTTAATCTTTTTAAAAAATAAATATATTTTTTATTGATGAAAAAGAGAGAGAGAGAGGGAGAGAGGAGAGAGAGAGAGAAAGAGAGAGAGAAACAATGTGAGAGAGAAACATTGATTGGTTGCCTCCTGTATGCACCACGACCAAGGATTGAACTTTAAACCTGGGAATGTGCCCTAGCCAAGAATGGAACTGGTGACCTTTCAGTGCACAGGACTGCTCAACTCACTGAGCCACGCTGGTCAGAATGGAAGGTTAATCTTTGATTGTATCACAGCACATACTGAATGCTGAGGTCATTTTGAAGATGAATAAGAGTTGGTAACTGATGTAGCATCTTTCCGGTTTAGCCAATAGGAGAGTGGTCAGCAGTAATGTATTCTCCTTTGCTTCTTTGCCCACACTGAGCCCTCCCCTCTCCTCTTTACTTTTGTTCCCGGACTCCATCTTTAACTTTTATGGAAATGAAAATTAGCGCCTTTGCATTAGTTTTGGGAAGTACCACGAGGGCAGCATTTCTTTGATAAAAACTTTAAGATCAAAATTTTTCCAGAGAATCTCTCCTGCTGGCGTAATCCCAAAGAAGACTTCTCTGTGAGATCTTTCCTCCTGCCCCTTAGAGTTGCTTTGCCTGCAGTGTGGAGACAGGGCCTACGTTACTCTGTATTTCTCCGGCTCTTCATGTCTGCCGGTTTCCCCGGCTTTATCTGAGGATGCTGGGAGGAGCACAGTGTCTTGTTCCCTCAGAATGAATGACACAAATGAGGGAGGCAGCCAGGGTGAATTTTCCCGTCATTTGGAAAGGCAGCTGCTTAGAACAAAAGAGGCAAGAGAAGATACTCGGGGAGGAGTGTTTTACTGAGCCTTGGGATTGCCAGCCTGAGTGAGGTGATTTCCCTGTCCGTTGCTTGACACCTGGAGCCAGCTTATACACTGTTTGAGGTTTAGTCTGCTTTCTTTGTGTCTGTGAGCTCAAACTACAAAACATGAAATTATATTCATCTTTCATTTTAAATTAGTACTTTAAAATTTTTAATTTATGCATTGTAGTAGACTATAAAAAAGAAAAGCTTCACTTTTCCAACAATCAGAGGTCAGTGGTCACTGTTCATATCTTAGTGTACCCTCTACTTTAGTCATATCTATGTACACATTTGCATTCTCTTATTTACCAAAGCAAGATCACACTATACATAATGTTTTTCATTTTGTCTTATTTTAAAACTAGTAGCCCTGTGCACAAATCCGTGCACCAGTAGCTTGCCAGTAGCTTGCTGCTGCCCTCCTGTAGCTCCCTCCATCCCCCCGACTCCTCCTCATAGCTTGCTGCCCTGCCCCTTCCTGTAGCTCTCAGCTGCCCGCTTGAAGCTTGCTTCCCCACCCTCCTGCTGATCCGTGATCTGGTCGTTATGCTTCACGGCGTAATGACCATTTGCATATTACATTTTTATGACATAGGATTATTTCAGTTTTCCAGTCTAGTAAATTTATATTGTAACCACTTTTCATATTTCTCATTGACCTCCAAGTGTCCATGTTGGTTTTTTTTTAAATATATGTTTATTGATTTCAGACAGGAAGGGAGAGAGATACAGAAACATCATTGTGAGAGAGAATCATTGATTTGTTGCCTCCTGCATGACCCCTACTAGGGATCGAGCCTGCAACCCGGGCATGTGTCTTTGACTGGAATTGAACCTGGGAACATTCAGTCCACAGGCTGACACTCTATCCACTGAGCCAAACCATCTAGGGCTGTTATTGTTTCTCTATACCAACATTGAACCTACAATCATGTATTCTACCTGGTTGTTATGTCCCTTAAACTGCGTTTACTCTAATCCTGTCCCTTTTGTATGATACGGTCTGGTTGAAGAATTTCCATAATAGGTTCCATTAATGGAGTGCTGACTCTGTGACCTGTGCACTGCTAAGAGGTCTATACATGCCATTTTATTTAACCCTTGCCCCAACACTGAGAAACATACTTTAGTATTCTGTATTTTTTTTATACTGTCTTCCTGTGGGACCTCAGGTATCCCTGGAACTTCAACGATTTCCTTTATGTCGGAGATACATCACCTTTATCTCAATGGTCACCTTGAGAGCATGAAATCTTGAGCCAGATGGCCTGGATTCAAATCCCTTTCTCATCACCTATTATATGTGATCTCAATAATATGGGGCAATAATGGAGCCTACCGCATAAGGTTTTTGTGCAGTTAAGTGAATATAAATTATATATCTTAGAAGATAGCCTGGCCTATTGTTAGTGTATGTAATTATTGCTGATGGACAGCTGGACGACCCCCAGTCACTTCAGACTTTCCACGTTCAGTACTTGTCTCTCTAGAGCTGCTCTTTCTGCTCTTGTCTTCACCAGCTCCTTGAACCATATCAGAGTCACCTCCAATTTCTCCTTCTCTCTCAGGAACCTCACTCAGAAAGTCCAGTCAGTTTCATTTCCCCAAAGTCTGTCTTACTATTTTGCTGCCTCCCTCCCAGTTGAAGCCTTGACCATCTTTCCTGGCATGCCCGCCCCCTTGGATGTTCTTCAGTCAACCTCTCAGGCCACTGTCAGGAGGGAGCTTTCTGACTGCAGTTTCATCACCATACTTATTTCTTTAAAAAAATTTTTTTAAAATATATTTTATTGATATTTTACAGAGAGGAAGAGAGAGAGAGATAGAGAGCTGGAAACATCAATGAGAGAGAAAACATCGACCAGCTGCCTCTTGCACACCCCCTACCGGGGATGTGCCCGCAACCAATGTACATGCCCTTGACCAGAATCGAACCCGGGACCTTTCAGTCCGCAGACCGACGCTCTACCACTGAGCCAAACTGGTTTCGGCACCATACTTACCATATTTGCCGGCGTATAAGACGACTTTTTGGCCCTGAAAAATATGCCTCCAAGTGGGGGGTAGTCTTATACGGCGAGTATATAACAAACTCTGTATTTTGAGTGGAAATGTTAGGGGGTCGTCTTATACGCCCAGTCTCTTATACGCCGGCAAATACGGTATTTTTCAGGGCCAAAAAATCGTCTTATACGCCGGCAAATACGGTATTTCCTTTTTGTGAGGAATAACATACAGTAAAGTGCACAAAGATGCAGCATATATCTTAGAGGCTTTCAACATTGGTACCTGCCCGTGATAACCACCACTCTGATCAAGGTAGGGAACATTTCCAGCACTGCAGAAGGCTGCCTTAGGCCTCTCCCCAGATGGCGTCTGCAGTCCTACTCCCAAACACTCTTCCTTTACCTTTTGTTTGGCCCTTTCTTGATCTGTATATAAGTGAATCACAAAAAGTCTTTACTGAATCTTCTTTCACAGGGTAAGTCTAAACTCATTTGACATTCAAAACCCTTTGTCATCTGGCTTTTACTTCAAGTCCCTCACACGCAGCCTGCCCTTCCTGCCTGTCAGAATTGCATGCCGTTTACCAACACAATAGGCCCTTTTCCCTTTCTTTCTTTTTTTTTCTTCTTTTTTCCTCTTGATGTTCCCTTGGCCTCCTGACTTAATTCCCTGGCAAATTCATCCTTCCTGCGGATTCTCCTGGCTGAATCAGACCTGCTATGCACCCCGGAGGCATGATTATTATAGAAGTTATTTACTTAAGTGTTTTTCTCCTCTTCTCATCATGTTTAAAGAGAGCAGGAATGGGGCACTTCCCTCCTTAGTTAGTTGAACTTTACACAGCTAATGTTCTTTCCAGAAAAACCAGAAAACAGAACTGACCCTTCAATCTGCAGGCTGACGTTCTATCCACTGAACAAAAATGATCTGCAATCCTGCTATACAGAGATGACCAAGTTTTACATATATACTAAGACACGTATCAACACTGTAAAACAAACAGATACACATTCGTGAAAATACTAAATATTTCTTACCTTATTTATGTTTAGTCTGCCCCTCCACCTCCCGCTTTGCTATTATAAAACACTGGATGGATGGACTTCCTGGTGCCTGTATTTTAGTGCAAGTTTCCCGATTGATCTTGGAGGATACATTCGTAGAAGTAAAATGGATAGATGAAAAGATATGAACATTTTCAAGGCTTTTTGATGCATGTGGCCAAGTTGCCCTCCAGAAAGTCCTGAACCTGCATGTACTCCTCTCGGGTGAGTGAGTGTCTGATTGTAGCCATCCATGCCAAACTAAAAGGAACAAAAGTAATATTTGCAAATCTGATAAGATAAAAATGGTATTGCATTGCTATTTTAATTTGCATTTGTTTGATTGCTACTGAGATTTAATATTTTATCATGTCTAAGGCCACTGAATTTATATTTATTTGTGATTTACATGTTCATATATTTTCATATTTTATTTTTACTGATTTTACCAATTATTTTAATATTAAGGATGTTAACTCATGGTATATATTACACATATTTCCCTCAGTTTGTCATTTATCTTTTTATTTTATTGTCTTCCACAGATAAACATTTTATTTTTATTTTTAATATATTTTTATTGATTTCAGAGAGGAAGAATGAGGGAGCGAGAGATGGAAACATCAAAGATGAGAGAAAAATCACTGATTGGCTACCTCCTGTACACCCCCTATTGCAACCTGGGCATGTGCCCTTGACCAGAATTGAACCAACCCTTCAGTCTGTAGGTTGATGCTCTATCCACTAAACCAAACTGGCTAGGGCAGTTAAAACATTTTAAATAATTTAATAAATTTAAAATTTATTAGCTTTAAACAATTTTTAAAAATCTGTGGTATTATTCTTAGAACAATCTTCCCTCAGCAAGATTAAGATAAAAACTATTATGTGGTCTTCTACTTCTTTTATGATGTAATTATTTTATTTAAATCTTTACTCAGTCTGGAATTTATTGTTACCTATATATATAAAAGCCTAAGCGAGTGGTGACTGGCCAGTGGCTATGAGGCACATTGACCACCAGGGGGCAGATGCCCCACACAGGAGCGGAAACCACAGGCATGGAAACATGGACAGACAGATTAATCTCAGAGTGGAGAGGGCAGCAAGAGATTAACCAAAGATCTTATATGCATACTAGAGGCCTGGTGCACAGATTCATGGTGGGGTCCCTCAGCCTGGCCTGTGGGGTTCGGGCCAAAACCGGCTCTCCGACATCCCCTGAGGGGTTCCAGATTGCGGGAGGGTGCAGACCAGGTAGAAGGACCCCACCAGTGCACAAATCCGTGCACTAGGTCTCTAGTAAAATAATAATAATGATAACAGTTATTATTTTTGAGTCCATACTATTATGCTAGACACATGCTTTACAGGTACTAACTCTAATACTTTCAACAAACCTGTGATGTAGGCACTATTATTTTACATGCTAGTTTCACTGTAAATTGACTTGTATTCATCTCTTCACTGATTTAGTATGAACCTTATGTTTTTATTATTTCTTTTGTGATATGTACTTGTATAGCCATTATTGATAGTCTGTTTCATCTTTTTGAGAATCAATATCCACCATTTTGTAAATGTTATTTACTTATTTATTGAGGATTTACTGTGAGGAAAGCATTCCATTATTGGGATTAACTTTGCTCTTCTTTTCTACCATACTTTTCTTTTTTACTGCTTATATCTTTTTTCTATTCATTCAATCTTCTGCATTTACTTGTTCATCCTCCTTTCGTAGGACATGGTTTGTGCCTAAAGGATGAGAACTTGGGCACGTTTCTGGAGAGGCTGATTGGCGTTACAGCCTTCATGTCAGGTGGCACCTGGTGACTTGAGTTTCACTGAGTGCATAGCACGTGTGCAACCCTAAGCTAGAGATGGTCAAGGACCCGAGAAGAGTTCCCATGCTTGGTAGGGAATCTTTAATTATGTAAAAGAGGTGGATATTTGGGATAAGGCACAGGAAACAGCGTGTCCACTGGAACTGTAAGCAAGTAGGCATCCTGCCTGGTAAAAGCATCAAGGGCCAACTCCATGGAATAGGAAAGTCACAGACTTACAAAACTAATAAGTCGCCGAAACCGGTTTGGCTCAGTAGTAGAGCGTTGGTCTGCGTACTGAAAGGTCCCGGGTTCAATTCCGGTTAAGGGCATGTACCTTGGCTGCAGGCACAAACCCGGTGGGAGGTGTGTAAGAGGCAGCTGGTCGATGTTTCTCTCTCATCGACGTTTCTAGCTCTCTATCTCTCTCCCTTCCTCTCTGTAAAATATAAATAAAAATATATTAAAAAACAAACAAACTAATAAGTCAAAGACCCTGCCCTCAAAGAGGCATAAAACACCTAGAGTAAAAAGAGCTAAAGGTTAGTACCAAACTACAAGTGGATTCACGGGGCAGGTTAGAAGTTATTGGCAAGCATCTGGAATGACAAGGGTTTAGAGAGACAAGAACTTACTTATGAACAAGAAGGGTTTGAGGAGGTTGCATGGATTTGACTTGGTGAAGAGGACCGGGGGGGACTTTAGGAAGAATATCCTGAGGTACAAAGGTCGGAAAATGCTTTATAAACTAGGTTCATGTGCTCCCATCTGTAGGCTCCGTGCCCCTCACCCAGTGGCTGAGTCTTGGCTCAGGAGCAGTGCTCTGCCCAGGGCTCGGCTCTTCAGTTTGGGTGCTGGATTTTTAAAAAATTTGATTTATTTTATACATATTTAAATATATATATATATTTTATTGATTTTTTTACAGAGAGGAAGAGAGAGGGATAGAGAGTTAGAAACATCGATGAGAGAGAATCATTGATCAGCTGCCTCTTGCACACCCCCTACTGGGGATGTGCCCGCAAGCAAGGTACATGCCCTTGACCGGAATCGAACCCCGGACCTTTCAGTTCGCAGGCAGATGCTCTATCCATTAAGCCAAACCGGTTTCGGCTATTTTATACATATTTTTATTGATTTTAGAGAGGAAAGGAGAGGGAGAAAGAGATAGAAACATCAATGATGAGAGAGAATCATTGATCACTGCCTTCTGCAGGCACTACTCTGGGGACTGAGCCCGCAACCCTGGGCATGTGCCCTCCCTGGGAATTGAACAGTGACCTCCTGGTTCATAGGTTGACACTCAGCCACTGAGCCAGGCCAGCCGGGCTGCTACATGATTTACTTAATCAGACCTTTATTGAAGTACATTTTGATTATTTTTAGTCTCTTTCTGTTAAAATGGAATAGTACTTGTCCATGAGTAAACACAATAAAAAAAACAACAATAACCTATTTTAATTATTTCCGAGAGGAAGGGAGAAGGGTGGAGAGACAGAAGCATCAATGATGAGAGAGAATCATTGAGCAGCTGCCTCCTGCATGCTCCCTCCTAGGAATCAAGCCTGCAAACCAGGCATGTGCCCTTGGCCAGAATCAAACTTGGGACCCTTCAGTCTGCAGACCAATACTCTATCCGCTGAGCCAAAGGGGTTAGGGCGAATAAACACAGTTTAATATTAATTTTTAATTTTGATAATGTAACCATTTTGTTGGGGGGAGGAAGATAAGCCAGTGGTCTGCAAATTGGGAAGATTCTCCAGAATCTTGACTTCCATATCTCATTATTCTAGAAGTGGATCTGTCTGTGACAACACTTGTACTCAAGGTATCCCCTTTCTTAACCACTCTTTTCCCATTTTGCTAAAAGAAGGCATAGCCATAACTCATCCCAAATCTTGCTTTTTATATGTCTGGTGTGTGAAAATTTCTAGTTTAGCAAACAAAGGAACAACTAGAAATATATTTGAACATTTAAAACATTGATTTTAGAGAGGAAAAGAGAAAGAGAGAGAGAGAGAGAGAGAGAGAGAGAGAGAGAGAGAGAGAGAGAGAGAGGAGAGAGAGAGAGAGAGAGATATCAGAGAGAAACGCTGATTGGCTGCTTCTGGTATGCGTCCCGACCTGGGATTGAACCTGTAACCTAGATACGTGCCCTGACTCATCACCTTTTTGTGCATGGGACAGTACTCTAAACAACTGAGTCACATCTGCCAGGCCTAGAAATATTTTTAAGAAATGAATGACTCTGAAAAACAATTCCTTTTTCGATTCAGATGGTTTCCATTTTTATTGTCAATAAAATTGAGAGTTGTCAGCTGGTAGATAAAAATAATTTTTGATGATAAATTACTGTGTAATTTTGGCATATAACTCAGAATAAGTACAGACTGCCCTAGCCGGCTTGGCTCAGTGGATAGAGTGTCAGCCTGCGGACTCAAGGGTCCCAGGTTTGATTCCTGTCAAGGGCATGTACCTTGGTTGCGGGCACATACCCAGTGGAGAGTGTGCAGGAGGCAGTTGATCAATGTTTCTAACTCTATCCCTCTCCCTTCCTCTCTGTAAAAAAATCAATAAAATATATTTAAAAACAAAAACAAGTACAGACTGACAGATTGTTATAATAAAATCTCTTTCATTTCTATCTAGGTATATATGTGAACAAAATTTCTTGGTGCTTGCTACTATAAAAATGGGAAATTAATGTATTTATAATAAAATTTTGCTTATATTTAATAATACAAATTTATAATATAATTATGTTTCAGTCATATTAATAATAAAGGTAATAAAAGCAATCCAAAAGAAAATTATTTTAACATTTAGAGCTTATAGCCATAGGATAATTTTAAAAATTTATGTGTATATATAGTTATATATAATAGTTGTACTGCAGAGAAGTTGATCAACAAAAGATTTTCAAGCATAAATACTTGGACAAAATTCTGAGATGGAAGTAAAAAGGAAATTAAAGCTCAAGGATAAAAAGAAATGCTATAAAATTTCATGTTTTTAAAAAAATGGATGATGTATTTTAAATCACTGGCATTTAGATTTCATTGGATTTGTTTTGGTTCATTTAAGAGAACAAGGTAGGAGTTTTATTTTCAAATGTCCATATTTATAAAATGCCAGTGTTTATAATATTCCAGGAAGTGCATCTCTACTACTGTTTATGATACAGACATTTAAATGTTAACTTAAATGCCTGGGGAGCAGCACTTGTTTTGTTAAATTCATTTTCAGTAGCCTATGATACAGGTGCCCGGCCAGAAGAAAGGGGAGAATAGTGAGGGAAAGCCGCACAGGAAGTCCCAGAGCCAGGAAAAGCAGCCAGGGGAGATACTGTGGGAGCTGCTGGTCCTTGAGGGACGGTTGGAGTCGGCTCAGCCAAATAGAGATGGAAAGGCATCCCAGGAAGAGGGAACAGCATATGCCGGAGGTCCAGGGGTGTAAAAGAACACGGAGGACTTTGGGGGAGACGGCAGGAGGGGCTTGAGCAGGATGGTGATGTACAGCAGCCGGGCAGTGCACTCTGATGGCCCAGCAAGGAGAGGGACGGTGGTGGATGTCGGTGGAGTGTTCTCTTGCCAAGGGCCAGGCATGAGATAGCGAGTAGAGCCCACCCATGAGTGGTGCTTCCTCCCCAGTGATGTTTTCCATATGAACAATCCGGACGTTCTTACACATGCGGAGACTCTGCATTCTGCTGGGGGAGAATACCGAGGCCCGGCAAGGATCAGCTCCTCTGACGGGCCTTGTGGCTTGGTGGCAGTCTGAGGTTAGTGCTGAAGTCCAGGGGTTCTTCCCACACACTGGCCTCGTGCTTGGTTGAGGCCCACAGCTGTAAAATAAGACCGTGTAGTCCTAAAAAATGGATCGCTTTTTTTTTCTTTTGCCTATTTGCAACATTTTTTCAGCAAAGTGCGGTAGAGCCGTAATTCAGTGTTTGCGTAGAGCAGATTGAACGGACTTCAAAAGGCAGCCGGCAAGGGGCGGATTTGATACCACGCAGAAACACGCGTTGGTGAGATGAGTGATTTTTCCATTTACATTCTCCAGGATGACACTGGCAGCTTTGTCCTTAGAGAACCCTGAGCCACCTCCTAGTTTATTTTTTTAAAAAAATATATATATTTTATTGATTTTTTACAGAGAGGAAGAGAGAGGGATAGAGAGTTAGAAACATCGGTGAGAGGGAATCATCAACCAGCTGCCTCTTGCACACCCCCTACTGGGGATGTGCCCGCTACCAAGGTACATGCCCTTGACTGGAATCAAACCTGGGACTTTTCAGTCCGCAGGCCGATGCTCTATCCACTGAGCCAAACTGGCTTCGGCCTCCTGGTTTATTCTTACAGGCAGTTGGGAGGGCGAACTGGGAGGTTTGTGCCATTAAGTAGATTTCCTGGGCCTTTCGTAAGAGAGCCTGGGCAGGAACTGAGGACAGGCATGGGAACATGACAAGTAAGGCAAGGTAAGGTTCCTGACTGGTAACTGGTTGGTTTCATAATATCCAGCTTGGTTTTAAAATGTTTTAGAAAAGCCTCGTTCTTGGGGGACAACAGTAGAGAATGTTGTCAAGGAAATACTGAGTCAGTACAGGAGACCTACTATGTGCCATTCACTGCTTTCATAAATCTCACTGATTGTCTCAAAGAGGAGGAAATCATGACTCAGAGAAATCAAGTGACTTGTCCAAGGTGCAAAATTTGAACCCAGGTTCATTGGATTCCAAAGCTCTACCCAATGCATGGTGATGCCTCCTTGTGCCGAAATAATGGAAAAGTAGCCATAGTCTGCCTGGTGTGGCTCATGGGCTGAGTATTGACCCAGGAACCAAGAGGTCACCAGTTCAATTCCTGGTCAAGGCACATGCCTGGTTTGTGGGCTAGATCCCCAGTAAGGGGTGTGCAGGAGGCAGCCGATCTAGGATATTTTTTCTCTCTCTCTCTCTCCCCCTCTCCTTTCATTTCTCTTTAAAAATCATTTAAAACAAAAATATTTAAAAAAGAAAAAGAAAGTGAGTGATATTCGGGATTGGATTAGGATACTTGTGGTATCTAGCTAACTATTCTGAAAAACGCCAAGTATGTCTTATTTGAAGGAATTAACGGAGAGGAGTAATGCTGGCGAAGAGAAGGGAATTGAGGGGAAGATACTCGGAGTTCTTCAGACTGTCTCTGTCTCGTGGAAGGGGATTTTGTGCTGACGCATCTGGTCCTTGGCAACGGTGGTTTGGAGGAAGTGGCTCCTGAATTTATTTGTTGCCAGTTATCTCTGTGGTGGAAAATGGGGGAAGCCTAGCACACTATAGGGATATGGGATCTCACAAAATACAGCTTCTTTTTTTGTTAATTCTTACTCGAGGACATGTTTCTGTTGATTGATTTTTAAAGAGAGAGGAAGGGAGAGAGAGAGAACCATTAATGTGAGAGAGAAACAGTAATTGGTTGCCTCCTATATATGACCTGACTGGGGATTGAACCCACAACCTAAATATGTGCCCTGACTGGGAATGGAATCCACAACCTTTGTGTATGGGAGGATACTCCCATCAACTGAGCCAGCTGCCCAGGGTCAAAACACAATTTTTGTTTATATGTATATATTTTGTTGTTAATCCTCACCCAAGGACATTTTTCCATTCATTGACCTTTTTTTTTTTTTTTTTTTTAGAAAGTGGAAGGGAGGGTGACAGGCAGAGAAAGAAACATCTACATGAGAGAGACACGTTAATTGGTTCTCACCCTGACCCTTCAGTCACTCTATCCACTGAGCCAAACCACCTAGGGCTGTTTTTTTGAGTCCACACAGAATCCCCAGGTTTTAAAACTTTTTCCAAGGAAGGAGATTAAAAATAAACAAAAACTCCAAAACTATTATCGTCTTCCCATTATATAAGAAAGAAAACTTGAAAACCAGAATAAAGTAAATGAAAAATAATCAAATAAACAGGATAGCAGGACAGCCCTTTCCAAGAAAGCACATTCTACTCATCCATTACAAAATTAGGTAAGATTTAAACTATTTAGATTCAGCCGGAACTGGTGTGGCTCAGTGGTAGAGCGTCGGTCTGCGGACTGAAAGGTCCCGGGTTCGATTCCGGTCAAGGGCATGTACATTGGTTGCGGGCACATCCCCAGTAGGGGGTGTGCAAGAGGCAGCTGGTTGATGTTTCTCTCTCATCGACGTTTCTAACTCTCTATCTCTCTCCCTTTCTCTCCGTAAAATATCAATAAAATATATTAAAAAAAAACAAACCTATTTAGATTCAGGAAGAAGTACAACATACAATGTATTGCCATGCTTGTCGGTCCAGGAATTTTTATTTGTCAGTGCAATGTTAGGAAAAGCTGGACTGTCCGGCTGGTTTCATACTTCATTTTTTTAAATCACCATTACTGTTGACAGGTCCATTTTGACAGGTAGGTTGATGAAAACAGTATCACCAACCTGTGTCATTTACTCAGTGTGGGCCGTTTTGATGAAGGGAGAAGAGGGGAGTCAGCACCCTTCTTCGGCTTGCATTTCTGTGGCCAGGCCAAGACGAAAGCAGGGGTAGCTGCTCTGGTGTTCCACTGATGACGGCTCCCCCAGGGACCTGTCTGTGGCTGGGTCTCATGCAGGTGGAGGCGAGGGATGCACAGGACCCTCTCTGCCCAACAGGGGAACAGGTAGAAGTTTGTGTGAGAGGGATGCTGTAGATGCTCAAAGAACTTTTTATCATGTTCTGGACCAGTATTTAAGAGAACCCTTCCTTGCCGAAGCCGGTGTGGCTCAGTGGTGGAGCGTCGGCCTGCGGACTAAAAGGTCCCGGGTTCAATTCTGGTCAAGGGCATGTACCTTGGTTGCGGGCACATCCTCGGTGGGGGGTGTGCAAGAGGCAGCTGGTCGATGTTTCTCATCGACGTTTCTAGCTCTCTATCTCTCTCCCTTTCTCTCTGTAGGATATCAATAAAATACATTTTAAAAAAAATAAAATAAAAGAGAACCCTTCCTCCAAAGGAATTGTCCTGCTTGGGTCTCCAAGGTAACCTGAAGGCAAAGGCACAAAGGCCCATTGTTTCCTGCTGGGCAGCTGTTTATTGCATTGGTGCTGAGGAGGGGCGTGGGGAGCCCGCAGGGCTGTGCCTAGGTGTTCCGATTTGGGGGGCGGCCCTGCCGCCTGGTTATTTTCTCCTGAGTCTCTTTTGTGGGGACGTTGGGCAAGCTGCATTTTCCTCGGAGCAGCAAACTCTCAGCTTCACCTTCTACTTGGTCTGCGGGCTCTGAAGGTTCTGAGTGCCTGGGGACAGAAAAAAAAAAAAAGCCCAAATGCAGCTTGAGAATTTCCCAGCTGCCCTAGCCTGCCCCTCCGGGTCAGAGGGAGCCTTCTGCAGTTCCAGGGCCGAGCGGGGGGAGGTGTGTGTTTTGGCCTCCTCGGAGAAGGGCACATTAGCTTGCAGGGCCTGTTTACATTAGTTTGGGTCCTTTCTGCTTTTGATTACAAATGAGGCCTCCAGCGGGGGACTTCCCTGCTTCCACGGAGGTCACTGCTTCCCTTTTTCTGCTTTCTCAACTTTCCTACCTGGGGAAGAGCCGCCTTCTCCTCCCCTCCCCTCTTGGCCCTTCCCTTCCCCTCTCCTACACTGTCCTCTCACACTTTCCGTGGCTTAACTTCTTGTCTTCTTGGTAGACTTTGCCCAGTGAGTGGATCAGTTCTCAATCAGGAAGCAATTCATCCGCCTCCCAAGATTCCCTTTTGCTGAAGTCTGTGACTGCTAGACCCTTTCTCATTAGCCTGTCGCCGCCGTAGTTGTTAGTACTCTCCCTCTAAAAAGAGTCGTCCGAGCCCAGGGGCTGGGCTGCTTGTTGGTGTGTGAAGCTCAGTGTTGGTGCAGGTTTCCTTGTTTTTTTTGGAACGTGTGTCTTGGCTTCTCAGGTAGAATGAAACCCCTTTGAGGGTAAGCGCTCCAGGTCTTCTCTTTCTCTTTCCCCCAGCTACAGTAGGCTTCGCCTGAGGAGGAGAGCTGGGCCAGGCGGCCCCGTGGAGTTACATCACCCTTGTTCACAGTGTCAGCCTGCCCCAACCCTCTCCAGGCTGACTTCACGTATGCTCTCTAAGACTACGGCTTAGTACATCTACAAGAGGAATCCTTTTTGCCCCTAAGCCTGCCTCAGACCTCTTTGTTCTTCTTGTTCCTTTGAACAGCCATGATATCGGAGCCTCTGAATCAATCAAGTGACCATGTCTGTCTTTTGACACCATCTCTTTCTTTAGAAAAATGTTTTGTTTTGTTTTTTAAATTGATTTCAGAGAGGAAGGGAGAGGGAGAGATAGAAATATCATTGATAGAGAGAATCATATATCAGCTGCCTCCTGCATGCCCCACACAGGGGTTTGAGCCTGAAACCCAGGAATCAAACTGTGACTTCCTGCTTCAGAGGTCAATGTTCAGCCACTGAGCCATGCCAGCTGGGCGCCATTTCTTCCTTCCTTCCTTCCTTCCTTCCTTCCTTCCTTCCTTCCTTCCTTCCTTTCTTTCTTTCTTTCTTTCTTTCTTTCTTTCTTCCTTTCTTCCTTCCTTCCTTCCTTCCTTCCTTCCTTCCTTCCTTCCTTCCTTCCTTCCTTCCTTCCTTTATATATTTTATTGATTTTTTACAGAGAGGAAGACAGAGGGATAGAGAGTTAGAAACATCAATGAGAAAGAATCATTGATCAGCTGCCTCTTGCACACCCCCCACTGGGGATGTGCCCACAACCAAGGTACATGCCCTTGACCGGAATTGAACCTGGGACCTTTCAGTCCGCAGGCCGACGCTCTATCCACTGAGCCAAACCGGTTTTGGTGCCATTTCTTTCTTAAAGGCCACTGGAAAGCTCAGGTGACATTTACTTGATGGTAATAACTTTTTCACTCTCTTTATAGCTCTCCTACTCTTTGGAACGTTTCTCTCTGGGATAATTCAGGTAGGATTTTTTTTTTTTTTAAACCAGTGGACCTAATTTTGCATAGTGACCTCTTCTGTTCCCCAGCCTTCGTCCAGCTGACCGATCTCGGTGCTTTTCCAAGGGGAAGACCCTTGTTTGGGTTCCTGGAATTCCCTTCCAGTTCTACCAGTGATGTTCTGTGCCCGTGGTTCTCTGCCTCCAGCCCACTGCCCTCTCCTTGATGCCCTGCATTCCCATCGCATGCTCCTGGGTTCCTGCCTACATCACTAGATGGTTTAATGTTTTCTTCTGGTTTCTGTTTGGTCCGCTCTCAGATGGCAGTCTGTTCACATTCACACGTAGATCTAGAATCCTCTTTTTAAGCCTCAACAAGTAAGCCCCTAGCTTGCCCTTCGTTTACGGTGATATTTTTCCTCTTTTGTCACCATCTGCCGGCCTTTGCAGTGGTCTTCTCTTCAGTTTCCCTGTGCGCTGCCTGCCTCTCCCCCGGAGTCTTTCCCTCCAGCGTAGATCACAGATGAAATATTTACTTAGTCTCTGCCAAACATTCTGGCGGTGTTGTTTTGCTTAAGAAGACATGCAGATAAACTGTTTTGATTCTTGGCCTTGGTGTTCTAGGGCAGATGTTTCTCCTACAACAGAGGTATTGTGGTCAGCTGGAAAGTGTGCTGGGCTAGACTTTGGAGAATTGGATTCTGATCCCTGCTGCACTTCTCATTTGTGGTACGGTCTTGCGCAAGGCACATTTCTGTGTCTCCATTTCCTCTTTGTCAAATTGGAAAGGGAGATAGGAATCTATGGATGGAGACGGGAGCCCAGAAAGTAAGCCTGGGGGATGGAGGAGAGAGTAGACAGGCTAGAGGCAGAGAGCCATTCCCACGAGTTTCATCAGTGAAATCAGAAGGCTACTCAGATGCCACTACAGACCAAATGAATATATATATAGCCACTTCGGAAAAGTATGAAATGTGATAACAAAATGGTGGACATCCTCTGACAGGGATGACCTCAGGGGATAGCTGCGCCGTCCACCCTGGGCTTGCTCTGAGTCCACACCTGTTCTCTGTCACCCTGGGCATGTGGGAGGCTTGGTCTTCTGTGGGGTCAGTTCCAGAACTCTGCCTCCCACCTCCCACCGCCTTCAGAAACCCAGAAATATTTGGAAACTCAGCCAAGATCTTCACCTGGCTTTGATTTCCCATCATGTGGAAAACGGCCCTTGGAAGTTGCAATTTCCAGAGACCGTAAATGTTTGCTAACATGTCCAACGTCTGCATTTGTTGATCAGTCCTTCTGTGCATGGCTGCGTTCCAAGTCGTGTGCCCTGAAGGTGTTATAATTTGGTTCCAGCAAGGGAGGGGGGGGTATATCTGCGGGATTCTGTCACCAGGAACTAGGAAATAGAAGTAGACAAAGGAATTGAGAGATGCCCCCTTGGTGTTCATGACAGGCAGTTCCTCGAAGAAAAAGCAAAGTGGTTTCACGTCTACCAACGCAAACCATAGCCCCCACATAATATACATACCGTATTTGCCGGCATATAAGACGATTTTTTGGCCCTGAAAATACCGTATTTGCCGGCGTATAAGACAACCCCCTAACATTTCCACTCAAAATACAGAGTTTGTTATATACTCGCCGTATAAGACTACCCCCCACTTGGAGGCATACTTTTCAGGGCCAAAAAATCGTCTTATACGCCGGCAAATACGGTACTCAGACCCGCAGAGCTATATTTCTTCGTTATCCCTCCCTGTCCCCTCTGAAATGATTCTGAGATTTAATCAAATCTTGCCTAGTTTATACTTTGTCTTTCCAGATAAAGTTTTGCATTGGTTTCCAACAGTTGGACGAAGGGCCTCCAGATCTTTTGCTGCCCTGTATGTAGTCTTTGTCAGGCATAATCAGCAGAACCTTCTCCAAATGAATGCAGAGCGACCTTTTTCTGCGGGTTAGCGATAAGGACCTGAACTCTCGATGGATATGCCCAACCTTAGGAGGCTCTTGGGCTGCCGAAACTTGCTAGAGAAAGTCATGGAACTGAATAGGATAGTTCTGGGGAGAAGAGTTATGTAATCAACTCTATACTGTCCACCGGGCCTTCTTTGCTATTCTGCAATACTTTATGTGTCCCTAAATCCATGCGACACAAACTACAATGCTCATTCCACATTTTTTTTGTACGCCATAAGCTTCAATTTCATCATAATTCTACCTAGTAACATAAAATTCTGGTATGATTCCTTTTCTTTAATTTTTAAAAAATAGTTTTTTATTGATTTTTAGATAGAGAGGAAGGGAGAGGGATAGAGAGATAGAAACATCGATGACAGAGAAACATCATTGATTGGCTGCCTCCTGCAAACCCCCTACTGGGGATCAAGCCCACAACCTGGACATGTGTGTGCCCTGACCAGGAGTTGAACTGGGGACCACTTGGTTCCTGGGTCAGTGCTCAACCACTGAGCCACATCCTCCTGGCTCTTTATTTTTTTAAATTTATTGATTTGAAAGAGAGAGATCGATTTGTTGTTCCACTGATTTATATATTCATTGGTTGATTCTTGTATGTTCCCTGACTGGGGAGCGAACCCACAACTTAGGCATATTAGAACAATGTTCCAACCAATTTACTACCCGGCCAGGGCCCTGGCTCCTTTTCTTTATGTAGCTAGGTATTCAGCAGTTCATCCAGCGCCCAGAGAGCGGGCAGTGAGCATTCCCGGTAGGCTCTGTGGACCTATTCATTGTGAATGCCAACATCATCTACAAAATAATGGTTTGACTTGGGGCTTGATAAGAGTTGTGAGCTCAAGTCTGGTTATTTGCTATTTTCTCCATCCCATTGTACTTTTTAAAAAATATATATATATTTTATTGATTTTCCACAGATAGGAAGGAAGAGGGATAGAGAGCCAGAAACGTCGATGAGAAACATCGACCAGCTGCCTCCCCCCCCCCTGCCCACCAGGGATGTGCCCGCAACCAAGGTACATGCCCCCGACCGGAATCAAACCTGGGACCCCTCAGTCTGAAGGCTGACGCTCTATCCACTGAGCCAAACCGGTTTAGGCATCCCATTGTACTTTAAACCAAGTTTTCCCAGGCAGATAGCCCATTTGGTAGCTGTCAGGTGATGCCTCGTGTGTCCTCCCTGCCACTCCAGTTCTGAGTATCGTGAACTTGCTGGTTTCTGTCTCTTACAGTCATAGCTCGTATAGATCTCCCTCAGGCAGGTGGTTCTTCAAATCCTACTCCCATCCTCTTTAGCTCTCTTCTTCCATCTGCTTTCTCTCCTACCTGTTTTTCTTAGTTGCCTCAGGAAATATGCTTTCTGTCCTGCTCCATCTTGGGTTGTGGAGTAGAAGTTAACTCTGACCATAGAGGATAAGCATGACACCAAGTGTCCTTCAGAAAGGAAAGTCAGACATTTGGGAATGAAACAAGGCGGTGTGAAGAATCAGTGCTATCAGTCCTGCCCTTGTGAGAACCTTTAGAAATCCCTAAAAATACCCGTCTTTTAAGGAACCAGTTCTTTTCCCAGGGCTAAAATTTGAGATATATAAAAACTATTTAATTTTATTCTTCTACTAAAGGCCTGGTGCATGAAATTTATGCACGGTGTGTGAGTGTATGTGTGTGTGTGTGTGTGTGTTTGTCCCTCAGCCCAGCCTGTTCCCTCTCTAATCTGGGACCCCCTCAAGGGATGTCCGAATGCCCGTTTGGCCTGATCCTGGTAGGATTGGGCCTAAACAGGCAGTCAGACATTCCTCTCACAATCCAAGACTGTTGGCTCCCAACTGCTCACCTACCTACCTTCCTGATTGCCCCTAACTGCTTCTGCCTGCCAGCTTGATCACCCCCTAACCACTCCCCTGCCAGCCTGATTGATGCCTAACTGCTCCCCTGCCAGCCTGATTGCCGACAACTTCCCTCCCTTGCAGACTTGGTCCCTCCCCTGCTGGCCATGTTGTGGCAGCCATATTTTGTCCTCATTGGAGTGATGGTCAATTTGCATATTACTCTCTTATTAGATAGGATAGAGGCCTGGTGCATGGTTAGGGGCCAGCTGGTTTGCCCTGAAGGGTGTTCTGGATCAGGGTGGGGGGTTCCCTTGAGATGTAGGGAGGCTTGGGTGAGGGGCCTGTGGTGGTTTGCAGGCTGGCCACGCCCCCTGGCAACCCAAGCAGAGGCCCTGGTATCTCGGATTTATTTATCATCTATAATTGAAACTTTGTAGCCTTGAGTAGAGGCTAGGTGCAGGCCAGGGTGGGTGGAAAGCTTGGCTTCCTCCATCTCTGGGGAAACCCAAGCCTCCTGCTTGCGCTGTGGCTGCACCCATTTTTGTTGGGATTTATTTATCTTCTATAATTGAAACTTTGTAGCCTTGAGTGGAGTCCACGGCTGGCCAGGGTGTGTGGGAAGCTTGGCTTCCTCCATTGCTGGGGAAACCCAAGCCTCCTGCTCACTTCGAGGCCACAGCCATCTTGGTTGGGTTAATTTGCATACTCGCTCTTGATTGGCTGATGGGTGTGGCTTGTGGGTGTAACAGAGGTACGGCCAATCTGCACATTACTCTTTTATTAGATAGGATGTTTTGTTTTACCGCTAGTATTTACACGGCTATTTTTTTTTGTATCATTATTATATGTAAACAGTATTTTAGCCATGCTACTCAGTGATGAGCTTATCTGGGCATCTAACTAACATGTCTAGTATTATTTCTTTGGGAAAATGTTTTCAACTTATAAAAGTGACCGACTGATAAAGGAGAGTTTAATGAAAGCACAGTCTTCTCCTTCTGACCCATGCTGACGATGTGGCTGTGGAAGGGGCTGCCTCTGCTCCTGTCACATGGAGAGGAAAAGGAGTGCTTCCCAGGAAGGCCTGGGCTGGATCAGAAAAACAAACCCACACAAAAACTTTTGTCTGAGTCTCTAGGTAGGTGGTGGTGGTGGTGGAGGTGCTGGTGTGGGCCATGCCTGACCTGCCTAAGCTCTTTTCTTTATCTCCCGCCACCCCCCTCACTCCCCGGCCCCCTTCCGCCTTGGCGGTGTGTATTTCTTTGGAGAAATACTTTAGCTTAAAGCCTGAAGAAGTTCTCCCACTTTGAAAATCATGATCTAATTATGCCCAGACCACATTTTTAAACATATTGCACTGTGGCGTTAATCGAATTATCTCCTCCTTTTTTGGAGTAGGAAATAATGCATTCTTGTTGTGATGCCGTATCAGGTCTCTGGTGGAAAGCTTCTCGTTGGGAGCTGTTTACGTTTCCCGTGGGGCAAGTTCATGAAAACGGAAGATGTCCCTGGGCTCTGTGTGTAAACCGCAGTGTCTCCTTGTAGAATGAACCGTTCAGGAAAGTGGAACAATCGTTCTGGGTAAAATTCTAAGCTCCGCTAGTCCAGGTGACTGAGATTTTCCTGTTAGAGTGGGACAGCTTGCCACATGTTTTTGCCTGGGGACAGTGTGTGTCATGTAGTTCCAAAGAAGTCTGTCTATTCCTGGTCATCTCTTTCTTTTCCTTCTTTCTTTCTTTTTTTAAAATTTTATTTTAAAAAAATTTCTTTATTTGTTAAGGTATCACATATTTGTCCTCAACCCCCCCATACCAATCCCCCCACTCATGCCCCCACCCCCTATTGTCTTTGACCACTGGTTAGGCTCATATGTGTGTGTCCTTCTTTCTATGGTGCCCAGAGATGGTTTGAGCTCATCTTTGGTCCCATCTCTAAAAACAAAACAAAACAAAACAAAACAAACCCACACAAAAAAACACACACAAAAAAAATAATGCTATTTTCATCAAGGTTTGGGAATAAAATCTGTGGCCACAGGGCAGGGTAAAAAGAATGGTTCTTTTAAATAGCAAACCTCTCACCTTTGCTTCACTGGTCCCAGGCTGTGAGAACTGAACAAACCAGCTACAGACGCTTCTTGTGCAATTTTGAGGTGAGGATGGGCAAAATCCCAGGAGCTGGGAGCAGACATGTGGCTACCAGAGAGATGACATCAGCCGGTTTACTGGTGCTGTGGAGGGTCGGGAGATTCCAGGTGCTCAGCCTCCTTCCTGCCCTGGGGGTGTCTGAAGCCACGCCCGGTCCTATTGGCAGCCCAGGCCTTTCCCCCTGTGCCTGGGAAAAGCCTGCGTGTGATTCTGGCCTCCCGCTGTCCCCACAGGGACCTGGCTTTGGAAAGGGTCTTGCAGCTTCGGCTGTGGGAACAGAGCTTGGAGGAGTGAACAGACATGTGTGTCTCGGTGTCTCTGTGTGAGTTCTGTGTTAGTACTAACAACCGGAGAGGGTTTCCAGACTGGGAGTTGGATATGAGATGGGAGAGGAAGATTGGACATCTGACTTAGGAGTTGCCCTTTTCTTGGAAGGGAAGCAATTTATGATTTGACTCATTTTTGAATTAAAATTATTTGAATGTTTTCTTTTGATTCTCTTAGCATGGACACCTAGTAGACAGTAGGAAGGCATTTAAAAAAGTATATTTTATTGATTTTTTACAGAGAGGAAGGAGAGAGGGATACGGAATTAGAAACATCGATGAGAAAGAGACATCGATCAGCTGCCTCTTGCACACCCCCTGCCAGGGATGTGCCCGCAACCAAGGTACATGCCCTTACCCGGAATCGGACCTGGGACCCTTCAGTCCGCAGGCCGACGCTCTATCCACTGAGCCAAACCAGGAAGGCATTTCTGATAATCTCCTTTCTGTGTCAGCTCCTTCCCCTGTGCTTATCCTGGACCAGAGCCTCACCAAGCTGTAATGGGTGACGAACTGGAGAAAGCGCTTCTGCAGGAGGCTCTCCCTCCTTCCTCGGCCTTGCCTCGTAGTCCGGGGTCTGGAGCTGCTGTGGTGGGGCCTCTTGGGAAGTCTACTCACGGTGGGAGTAGGGGGAGCCTTATAGCTCTGAAGCACGCCAGGGAGAATGGAGCTGGAGGTGGTAGATCCCGCAGAGCCCATCCGCTCACTAGCTCTGTTTTCCTGTCAGGCATTGGGCACTCACTCTGGTTCCATCCTCCTCACCCAAGTCGTGGGACGGGGTGGGAGTGGGGGGGAGGGGAGGGAGAGAATGAATCCTCTCTGTGGAAAGCCACCAGCAAAAAGCTCATACTAAGCTGATACTTACTCGAAGAGGCTCAGACATCCCCATCCCAGGCCCGCCTTGGGCTCCTTAGGGGCCGTCCGTCCGTCCGTCTGTGGGCTAGGGTTTCTCTAAGGCTCGCTCCCATTCAGGGATAGCTACTGCTTACTCGGAGCCATGTGTGGGGCCAGCCCAGGCTTGTTCTCTCCGGGCATCTTCCCGACCACTGTGCTTTTTTCCTCTTCCTTTTGGGCTTTCACCTTCAAGGCCTCTGAGCTGTCAAAAGTCCTTCTTCTGAGAGCCCGGTTCCTCCCCGCCCAGGCCCAGGAAGCTGTGGTAAGCTCTTGGTTTCCTTCCCAGCCGGGCACTTCTGGGAAGCTGTCTGCATTCCTTTCTGCCCAGCTCTCTGCCCCCGGGGCCCCGGGGAGTGCGGTGGGGAGAGCGGTTGCTTCATGCCTCTGTGACAAGGAACGCTGAGGCAGTTTTCCTGAGAACCGTAGAGCCACCGGAGTAACCAGGAGTTCGAAGGTGGAATTTCCCGTTCTTGCCATTCTGGAAACCGGATAGCTTTTTGTAGCGTGTGGTGTGGTACTGATTCTTCTTGGAGTTTTCCCCCACTTGCTTCCCTGGCCCCTTTGCTGCTCTGAGAGAGAGGGAGTGAGGAGGAAGACTGGCACTCGGTTTCCCGAGATCTTTGTTTGGAGGTGGGAGCAGAAGATGCCTGTTGTGAGGAAGGAGCTTAGAGGCAGGTGAGAGGATGTGTCTTCGGGCTGCCGTCTACCTGGGTGTGCTGACGGGATGAATGGTTTATGGTGGCATCCCCTGGCCTGTGAAGGCAGGAGCCGCCATCTTTACCGCGTTTAAAATCTTCTAGGGGGCAGCACCATCAGCTCCCGTAAATGAGATGGCCCCAGGGAGGGTTAGAAAGAATGACCAGCCGAAACCGGTTTGGCTCAGTGGATAGAGCGTCAGTCTGCGGACTGAAGGGTCCTGGGTTCGATTCCGGTCAAGGGCACGTACCTTGGTTGTGGGCACATCCCCGGTGGGGATTGTGCAAGAGGCAGCTGGTCGATGTATCTCTCTCATCGATGTTTCTAGCTCTCTATTCCTCTCAATTCATCTCTGTGTAAAATCAATAAAATATATTTTTTTTTTTAAAAAAGAAAGAAAGAAAAATGACCAGGCTGGGCACATGAGCGCAAGAGAGAGACATTTTGCTGTAGATACTATTCAAGGTGTGTGTGTGTGTGTGTGTGTGTGTGTGTGAGAGAGAGAGAGAGAGAGAGAGAGAGAGAGAGAGAGAGATTGGGAAGTGGAGGTTGGGAGTGAACAAAACGGGGTAGTAAGTCTGGAGGGACAGGAGGAAGCTGGCTGTAGAGCATGGGAGCTGGAAACTTTTGCAGAGATGCGCCCGAGTGGCTGGTGGCCAGGAGTCCAGGGAGTGGGTGTGGGCATGCCAGGTGTGCCTGCACCGCTGGGCACCTTGGGTGATGACCATGAATGCCTTCCTCTGGGAGCAGGGCTGGTCCCATGAATGCCCTCCCCACCCTTGAACAAAAAATTGAACTGCATTAGTCCACTTATACATGTATTCCCGCCCCCCCCAAAATACTGTAAATGTATTTTTTATGATCCATCTAAAATCTTTATTTTTTAAAATTTCTGTATTGATTAAGGTATTACATATGTGTCCTTATTCCCCCATTACTCCCCCCTGTAAATGTATTTTCTCTTCCCTCTGATTTTTTTATAGCATTTTCTTTTTTTAAGCTTTGTTTTCTCTAACTTTATTTTAAGAATACAGCATATAATTCATATACAAAATATGGGCTGATCAATTATTATGCATTGGTAAGGTGGTCCACAGTAGGCTATCCTCAGTAATAATAAAAGTGTGATATGCTAATTAAACCGGACCTCTTTCTGTCCTTCTGGACAAAGCTGGGGCTGTGAGAGAAGCCCAGATTTTGGGTGCCGGAGGGAAGCCAGTGCCAGCAGCCAGGTGAAGGAAGGCTTACTTTTGCATGAATTTCATGCATCAGGCCTCTAGCATATAATAAAAGCCTAATATGCTAAGTGTCTGGTCTTCTGTTCAACCAATCAAAGTGTACAATGCTAATGTTATTCTAAGGCTGCTCAACCGCTCACTATGATGTGCACTGACCACCAGGGGACAGATGCTCTGACTGGTAGGTTAACTTGCTGCTGAGGTTTGGCCAGTCAGGACTGAGCTAGATGGGCTGGACATGCCCTGGAGCCCTCCTGGGCTGGCCAACCCCTTGTGTCCCTCCCTGGCCCTGGCACTGGTGGGGTCCCTCAGCCTGGCCTGCACCCTCTTGCAATCGGGACCCCTTGGGGGATGTCGGAGAGCCGGTTTCGGCCCAATCCCGCAGGCCAGGCCAAGGGATTTACTGGTGCACAAATTCGTGCACTGGGCCTCTAGTTAGTAAATAAATTTGGGGGGAGTCAAAAAGTTATATGCAGACTATGACTGCATGGGGCTTGGAACCCCAAACCCCTGCATTGTTCAAGGGTCACCTGCAGCTATGTGATTCTTGCCTTTCTGGTCCTGGCCTAGAGTGTTCTGGGGCAGAGGCGATGGTTCTGATAGGGGCTGACTGGCCAGAGTCCCCACCTCCCAGTGTGCTGGCTCCATAAGGAGGAGAAGCTTCTCGGCGGCTGCCAGCCCTCATTGGTGTGGCTTGTAGGTGTGTGTGCCCTGCCTCTTTAGGGCTTGAGAACAGATGTGGCTTAATTGGAAGCAGACCTACCTCCAGGGCCCAGATCTGAAACGTATGTTACAAAATTACTGCTCGTCTTGGCTCTTCCTCTGTGTCTTCCCTTCCTTTATCTTCCCATCAGAGTCAGGGATTGTGAGCAGCGCTGCTATCACACAGACTGATCAGGGCGTTAAGAATGGAGCTAAATATAACTGTCTGCACACACCGCTCTGATGTGCTCAGGCCCATCCTTGGGAGAAGAGGCTGATGTGAGTCTGTGATAGAGAGGGGGCCTTTCCACTCCAAACAAAGTGAGAGAGAACGGGGAGGAAAAAAGGTCGGAAGGTACTCCAGGAGTTACTGATTTCACCCCCCCGCCCTTCCCCTTTGCATCATTTCCTGTTAGTGGTCAAGGACAGGAGAGAAATCCGAGATCTTGTTCTTCAGCCATTAGGTAGTCAACTCATACTTACTGTACTTTTCAGCTGAAGCAGTATTGTGATTCAGATATTACATACGACTTCCTTTCTGACTGAGACAATGTATAGTCTCTTGGGAGAAGGAAAAATGTGTTAAATAATTAGAGAATAGTGAAGATCTTAACCGTTTGATCACCGACTGAATATGTTTGTAGTTCAGAAACAAAGTTGTATCTTGAAACAGTAGGAAAAGTTTCTGTGAGGAGGCAGGATCTCTTCTGGTCTTGGAAAGTTAGATGGACTTGATACAAGCAGAGGTGGGTGGATGGGTTCTGGATGAGGGAAGCAGCAAGAACGTGGAGAGCGTGGTGCTCCCAGGCCCCGGCCAGGCTGTGCCGTGGGAGCGCTGGGGCCGGCGGAACAGAGCTGGAAGGCTGGACTTGGAGTTCTGCCTTGGGCACAGGAGACGGGAAGTGACGCAGCGGAGGTGGAATTTGTGGAACTCACTCTTGTAGGTGAAAGTAGCATCATTTTGGGGAGGACGGAGACCGGCAGGAAGGAGACCCGCTAAGAGAGCATGGAACGTCAGCAGCAGGAGTAGAGAGGAAGGGGGTGAACCCTAGAGAATATTCAAAAGTGAGATAGGTAGGACCTAGACGTGGGGCGTAGTAAGGATGCAGCTGCAGGGAAAGCGGGGGGTGCCAACATTTCTGCCCGGTGAGAATGTGTTTATGAAGTGCGTTGGGCTTTTCAAAGCACTCTTCATTCAGTAACTATCTCAGAGTTGTCTGGGCTCCTAGAGTTCCTCTAGTCTGGTTTCATCTTCCAGATGGGGAGATTAGAGCCAAGGAAGGGGAAGGTAATGCTCCCGGCTACTTAGCGGTGGAGCCGGACCTTCTATCCCCTAGGGCAGTGTTTCCCAAACTTTTTTTTTTAAAATTTATTTTATTGATTTTTTACAGAGAGGAAGAGAGAGGGATAGAGAATTAGAAACATCGATGAAAGAGAAA
The DNA here is from genome assembly GCA_963924515.1 of Vespertilio murinus. Classification (NCBI taxonomy): domain Eukaryota; kingdom Metazoa; phylum Chordata; class Mammalia; order Chiroptera; family Vespertilionidae; genus Vespertilio; species Vespertilio murinus. The sequence continues at coordinate 136,022,956 of OZ004709.1, read as the reverse complement.
CATTGATCAGCTGCCTCTTGCACACCCCCTACTGAAGATGTGCCCGCAATCAAGGTACATGCCCTTGAATGGAATCGAACCCGGGACCTTTCAGTCCGCAGGCCGACGCTCTATCCACTGAGCCAAACCAGTCTCGGCGTGTTTCCCAAACTTTTGACCTATGTGTACCCCTTCTATAATTTTCGTAACGCTGAGTACCCCTCGTCAAAAAAAAAAAAAAGGATGTATTTTAATAACAATCAAAATATATTTATTTATTTCTTTTTTTGGTACATACATAAAATAATAATAAACAAAAAATAAAATTATTCATAATAAAATATAAATAAAAGTTATGCCGAAACCGGTTTGGCTCAGTGGTAGAGCGTCTGTCTGCGGACTGAAAGGTCCCGGGTTCGATTCCGGTCAAGGGCATGTACATTGATTGCAGGCACATCCCCGGTAGGGGATGTGCAAGAGTCAGCTGGTCGATGTTTCTCTCTCATCGACGTTTCTAGCTCTCTATCTCTCTCCCTTCCTCTCTGTACAAATATCAATAAAATATATATTTTAAAAAATAAATAAAAGTTATATTATAAATAGCATTTATTTGCACACCGGACCATCTCACGCCTCACAAGACTGTCTTGACTTGACTCGTGAGAACTTAGAATTAGGCGCAGCTAAGCACGGTGCAGTGCATATTCCCACCAAACTCCGGTGCAACTCGTACCCCCACCAAACTCTTCCCGTACCCCTGGGGATAGGCGTACCACACTTTGGGAAACACTGTCCTAGGGGAACTTTAAGAAAGACTAGCGTGGCAGGAGGAGTGTGGGGTCAGACAAAAGTCCTGTCTAGTTGAGTGACATTAGGTGATGACCCATCTATTTTAGTAAAATTAAGCTTTTTCAGAAGCATTCAGATCAGACCAGTGGTTTTACTACTGAGAGTTTTTAGCTTCAGAACCAGTAGGCAAGGAAGATGGACTTCTTGGTTTCTTCTGGTTCTGAGATTCTTAAAGAGTACAGGAAAATAACCTCCATGAGAAGCTTTGAGTTGGGTTTCCTGGGGGACTGTGGCTGGTTTCCAGCGTGGCGCCTTTCTGAGGGTATTTCAGGAGTAATTCGACTCCACGTGGTTTACACCGTGTGTGCTGACCGCAGAACCTGACTACGGAGGAGGACAACTCTGCTGTCAGCAAGCTGTGGACAGGACAGTCGGTAGCTGGGAACTCAGAATTCGCAGAGTTACACTATGGCACTGCTTTTATCTGCTTCCTTTTCCCCACCTCCTTTGACACACACACACACACACACACACACACACACACACACACACACTCCTCCATTCCCCTTTCCTCTCTCCCCTTTTAATTATTTTTAGAGTGAGAGGAAGGGAGGGAGAGAGGGAAACATCAATGAGAAATAAACATAATCTATCGGCTGCCTCCTGCATGCCCCCTACTGGGGGTTGGCCTGCAACCTGGGCATTTTATTCCTGACCAGGAATAAAAACAGTGACCTCTTGGTTCTTGGGTCGATGCTCAACTGCTGAGCCGCACTGGCCCCTTCCCTGTTTTTCTTGTCTCATTCCCCTTCCGCCTTGTCTGTCATCTCCACTCTTGTATATCTTGTCTAAACAACTTCCGGTGTTGGAGCCACCTCCCCACTTGGTGGAACTCAGACATGCCTACACAGCGAAGCACCTTGTGGTATTGTTTTGTCTGCATTTCCTGAGGTGGGGACTGGCCCTCAGTGAGCCACGCCGGAATCGGGGAGTCATTCTGGACCCTTCCCCATCCCCACCGTCAGTCATCTCCAAATTCCTGTGTTCTACTAAAACAGCTGGCCCGTCCTCCTCGTGTCCATTCGCATTGCCCCGTACAGCAGGAGAGGGAAAGCAGGGAGGGAGATTGCGGTGGAAGAAAGAAAAAGAGAGATGAGGGTCATCGTCGGTGTCCTGAGAGGCATTTTGCAAACCTCCAAATTCCAGGTTGGAGTCTCCATCTTTGCCTCTCACACTCTCGCAGCTCCTCTGGGTCTCTGACCCTCAGGGACTGCCTGGAAGCGGGGCTTCTGCTGGCGGTGTTGGAGAAATTCCAAGTCTGGAAGGGAGCGATACTTTAGGAAGCAGTGGTAACTCTCCTGGGAGCACACGGGCAGAGTCAAGCCTCCTCTTCTTGCCGAGCCCTCCCTGGGTGGACTTTCCTTCTCGGCCCCCCGCGGGCCTTTTCCTTGGAAGAAGCGTGTGCACGCATTACGGGCCGCAGATGGTATCTGCACGGATGGTGCGTGGCTGCCATCTCCTCCCCTCCAGGACTCTCTCAGATGGTTGACTTCCTTGGCTCGAGGAGAGCCAGGGTGTCCCAGGGAGAGGCTCCGAGTCCCACGGCGTGTGAGAAAGAAGGCTCCTGCTGGTATCTGCTGTGCCGGGGACAGCAGTCCTTGACCCTTTGTTCTGTTCACTCTGCCTCCCTCCTCCTCCTCCCAGCCACTAGCAACGTTAGCCAGCCAGCTATGTGGGGTCTGGACAACCACATTGACCCAGGGTAAGAACCCTGGCACTGAGGGAATAACAGGCTTTCTGAATTTTTTTTCTTTCCTTCAGAAGGCTAAGTGGTGCTTAAATGTGTTCCTTGACATCCTGGGAGTAACACTCAGGAATTCCCCAACTATGTTATTCTCAGACTTCCAAGCAAGCGTCCTCCTGTTTCTGTCCTCCAGGGTCTTAAATTACTCTCTCCTCTCCCTCCACATTCCTTTGTTTTTTTCCCCCCCTCTTATCATTTTACCCATCTTCCCTTTCCTTGTAACTCAGGATCTGTTCCCCTCAACCCCCGTTGCATAAATTCCTCTGTGTTTTTTATTGTTATTATGTATTGGTTTTGGGTGTACTGCTTAGTGTTTTGATGATCATATACTTACATCGTGTCCCCGATTCCTCTGTGTTAACCTCTAAGTCAGTGTTTCCCAAAGTGTGGTATGCATACCCCCAGGGGTACGGGAAGAGTTTGGTGGGGATATGCACTGCACCGTGCTTAGCTGGGCCTAATTCTACGTTCTCATGAGTCAAGTCAAGACAGTCTTGTGAGGCGTGAGATGGTCCGGTGTGCAAATAAATGCTATTTATACTATAACTTTTATTTATATTTTATTATGAATCATTTTATTTTTCGTTTATTATTATTTTGTGTATGTACCAAAAAAGAAAAAAATAAATATATTTTGATTGTTATTAAAATACATCCTTTTTTTTGATGAGGGGTACTCAGCATTCCTAAAATTATAGAAGGGGTGCACATATGTCAAAAGCTTGGGAAACACTGCTCTAAGTGAATGAATGTTTATAAGCACCTCTTTTTAAAGCACAAGTCAGACTAGCTCTATTCTACATGAAAAGGGGCTACATCTAATCCTTACAGAAATTAGAAACGTCCAGGTTCCCACCCTTGGGGAAAATAGAAATGGTTTAAAAGACTGCTACAGGACTGTAATGTGTGTTTACAGGGGTGGGCAAACTTTTTGACTCGAGGGCCACAATGGGTTCTTACACTGGATCGGAGGGCCGGAACAAAAGCAACCTGACCATGCTGGCATTCTCATCTTGGGCTGCTGGTGAAGGAGCGGAGGGGAGAGCAAGAGAACCCTCCGCTCTTTCGGCTCCGCGGGCCGGATAGAACACCCAACGGGCCGGATCCGGCCCTCGGGCCATAGTTTGCCCACGGCTGGTTTACAATGAGACTCATCTGTAGACCAGGGCCACCTCCATGTTCCTGGGAGAAGAACTGGATTTTGAGGGACCACTGCTCTTCTCTCTTCCTCATTCTTCTTGAGTCCTGGGACGGAGCACCGCGGTTCCCATCCTGGGAGACAAGCTGGTATGTGGGTATCCCAGCGATGCCTGGCCGAGCTGGCTGCTGCATTCCCGCTGTCTAATGCTTCAGCTGCCGTCCAGCCGGAGTCCTCGCTCACAAACTGCTATCGGATGACAGTACGGGAGGTTACAGATCCACAGGAATTCACTCTGATAGTTCAAAATACCACTTTGCAGTCCTGATCATGGCTAGCCATGGTTTGGGGAGATAAAGGGTACAAATTGTTTGGATTCCTGAGCTGTTCTGGGTCCTCGCTGAAGCCTGGACGGTCAGAGCCCCACACGGGAGGCTCTGATGTGAGCAGCAGGAAGGACGGGGGCAGATTAGGCAGAGCTCAGCTGTCTCTTTTTTTTTTCTGAGAGCATTCTAGCCGCGAGTCCCCAGAGATGACTCCATGGGGCTAAAAGTGGTAGTTTTCTCTCTTCCTCTTCTGTAGGAGGACGCAAGAGCCTCAAGATCCGGGCGTGTTAGCTTCTTATCTTGCAGTTTTAGGGGCGACACAGGCTGGATTTTCTTTATTTTTTTCCCTCTTCAGAGTACTCGCCTGAGGTGTGATTAAGACTCCATTTACCCCTGAGTCTGCAGATAATAGTGTGAGTCCCCTGGATACACTCTTGTTCTAGCCGGAATGGGACGGAGTGAGACACGGACCTCACTGGCCCCGAGCGTTTCAGTCCCCGAAGCCCAACGTCACATTGACTCATCCGTTGACTCACGTGGAACCCTTCCTCACGTCTCTTTCATGTACACCATTTTCATTCTGTGGCCGTGCAGGTTTTTTTTTTTTTTCCTTTGCTTGTGTAAAATGATATCTTTTGTCCTTTTAAAATGTCATGTTGTTGTGGTGCTAGTTTGTGGAGACCTTTTCCTCCCAGATTATCTCCAGTGTATTCATCATCCCTCTCAATCCATTTGTCATAGGCATTTTTGGTATGCAGGTCTTAATCTAAGTCATCGACGAAAAGGGTGACCACACGGGGTCTGGAGCAGATGGGAAGTGCCAGGCTCCTAGGAGCTCAGAGCGCGTCTTCCTGGTCAGTATTGATCCATTTTGCTGCACAGTTTGGGCCCTGCTGCTCCGAGTTGCCAGACCCGCCAGCTGCCTGTCTATTTTTGTTTTATCCATAAGATCAAGAGAGATTTTTTTTCAGAAATCTGGATACACTGTGTCCCTGGCATTCATGCATTCTTTGATATATGTGTGTGCTTATTTATGTGTTTATTTAATATATAACATATACTATATACAAATATCATGTAAACATGTGTGCATATTATATCTAAAACCCCAAACTGTTATTTATAGGCCGCTTGCTGTCTCTTGCTCGATGTTTTACATATATCTCCTTTGTTCTTTACAGTCATCCTGTATTTCATTAAGTAAAAGTAGTTGCTTTTTTTCTAAGAGTGACTAGTACTTAATCTCCAGTGATCAGTGCTTCCTTCTGGGTCCTTGCTACTCGTCATAATTTATATACTCCGTTCTGGAGTTTTGCCTAAGACACTGCTAACTTGAAAAATACTTATTGAGCACGTACTGTGTGCAAAGAAAGCACTGCATTCCAGCCTGTTGGAAGTTTAAAGTCGGATAAGAAATGGTCCCTTTACTCAGACGATTAAACATATGAAGGAATGAACAGCGGCTTGGTGGGGAAGAGAGGGAAAATGGAAGAACACAAAAGGGAGAGTCCTGAGTGTGGATGGAGCCAAACTAGCCACCTCCCAGGCCTAAGTGGCAGTCTTCAGAAGCCACAGCCGTGGCATGTCCCATGTTCGAACCTCTTTACAAAGACGAAAGGTGTCCACTGGACTGGTGTTTTAAATCCTACCCCTGGACTTCTCTGCGAGTATCTTCCTGAGCCTGAGAGTGAGAAGAGGCAGGCCTGGGAAGGGTCCATTTAAAAAATATATATATGTTTTTATTGATTTCAGAGAGGAAGGGAGTGGGAGAGAGACAAAGATCAATGATAAGAGAGAATCATTGATCAGCTGCCTCCTGCACGCCCCCTACTGGGGACTGAGCCCGAAATCCAGGCATGTGCCTTTGACCGGAATCGAACCTGGGACCCTTCAGTCCCCAGGCCAACACTCTATCCACTGAGCCAAACCGGCTAGGGCGGCTTTTGAAGTCTTTCATTTAAAAATGTTATTAGAAATATAGAGAGTATATTTTTATATGTATAGTTTATTTTTAATTTTTAAAACATCTCTTTAGCCCTAAGTGGTATGCTCAGTGGTTAGTAAGTGCATCAGCCTGTGGACTGAAAGGTCCCAGGTTCGATTCCGGTCAAGGGCATATACCTTGGTTTCGGGCACATCTCCAGTAGTAGGTGTGCAGGAGGCAGCTGAGCGATGTTTCTCTCTCATCGATGTTTCTAACTCTCTGTCCCTCTCCCTTTCTCTCTGTAAAAAATCAATAAAATATATTAAAAAAACAAAACAAAAAAAAACATTTTTAAATTGATTTCAGAGAGGAAGGGAGAAGGAAAGAAAGAGAGAAATATCAATGGTGAGAGAGAATCATTGATTGGCTGCCTTCTGCATGTCCCCTATCAGGGATCAAGCCCACAACCGGGGCATGTGCCCTGACTGAGAATTGAACTGTGACCTTCTGGTTTGTAGGTTGACGCTCAACTACTGAGACATGCTGTCTAGACTATATGTACAGTTCGTTTATTTATTTATTTATTTATTTACTTACTTATTTATTAAATGTAAATATTCATGTACCTATTACCCAGCTAAACACTTCTTTTAGCTTCGAAATCTTCTATGTGAATACATGCATTCATTTAAGAAAAACATATATGTTAAATTGTACAAGTAAAATAGTAACAGTGTAAAGTATTAGAGCTTAGTAAAAAGGAAAAATGGCTAGCATGTGATTATTGTTTTGGTATAATTTTCTTTTTCACTTGTTTGGGTTTTTACGTTCTTAGTGCAGTTATAGCTCTGTTATGCATAATTAGCATTGTCGACACTGTTTAAGTCTTGGCAGTCATCACTTACCGTTAATTCTTAAGTAAGTGATACATGCAGGTGCTGTAAATTCAAAAGGTATAACAAGATGCGTAGTGCAAACCAGTTCTTCCTTTCACCTTCTCTTCTCTCTCCCTAGAGCCAATCACTGTGCCCATTTTTGGATTGTAGTTATCTTTTCAATGGCTGCACAGCAGCCCACCGAGTGCAGTGTTTCTCAGTGGCCAGGCCACCATCACTAGTGGGCTGGGAAATCAATTTAATGGGCCTCGAACAAGCGTTGGTTTGTTAATGCAATAGGTCAGGACAGCAAGTAGCAGAGAGCATCACACATAGTAAGGGTAAGCATTATTCTGAGAAACCTTTTTGGTTCAGTTTTAGACACACGTGCACACACAACAGGTTCTCTCACACATGCAAACACTATAATACAATATAAAATGCACTTTTTGCTATGAGTCATGGTTAAAAACCATGTGAAATATACTAGTGTAGTAATGATTGGCATGGAGGTTGTTTCTATGCTTTCATTATTATAAACAATGCAGGGAACATGCATTTCCCCTCTCATATTTGGAATTTTTTTTCTTAGTATAACTCCCTAGAAGTGAGGATATTGAGTCAAAGGATAGGAGCATTTTAATTGACCTAGCCAAGTTACTTTCCAAAAGCTATGTCCCATTTCCTGTTTAATACATGACATCTGGACTTTGTTCAGTATAGGTTATTTCAAGCACATTTTTTTTTCTGTGCACTATATATGTGATACATATTTTCTTAACAAAATGTGATAATCCCCCCTTAAATAATATTAAGTGAACATTTTCCTGTTTTACTAAACATTCTTCAACAGCCACACTTCTCATTCAGGGGCAGCTTTTCTTGGACGTAGGGTGTGAAGGGTGCCTACTCTTCTCACCCACTTTTATGATTTATATCATGTACACTTCTACTTATTTATCTTTAAATTGACTTTTGGAAAGCATTTTATTTTTATTTTTTTAAAATATATTTTATTGATATTTTACAGAGAGGAAGGGAGAGAGATAGAGAGCTAGAAACGTCAATGAGAGAGAAACATCGACCAGCCGCCCCCTGCATACTCCCCACCAGGGATGCGCCCGCAACCAATGTACATGCCCTTGACCGGAATCGAACCTGGGACCCTTCAGTCCTCAGACTGACGCTCTACCACTGAGTCAAACCGGTTTGGGCAAGCATTTTATTTTTTAAAGTCTCACCTGAAGATATATTTCCATTGATCTTTAGAGAGAGAGAGTGGAAGGGAAGGAGAAGGGGGGAGGAAAACAGGAAGAGAGAGAGTAAGAGAGAGAGAGAGAGAGAGAGAGAGAAAGAAACATGGATGTGAGAGAGACTCATCCATTGGTTGCTTCCTGCATGCGCCCCGGCAGAGGCTGGGGATCAAACCTGCAACCGAGGTACATACCTTTGACCGGAAATTGAACTGGAGAGCCTTCAGTTCCTGGATTGATACTCTGTCCACTGAGCAAAACCAGTCAGGACGAAAGCTTTTTATCTATATATATAAAAGGCTAATATGCAAAGTGTTCCCTTGAGAGTTTGGCTGGGAGAATGGGAGTTGGATCGCTCACTATGACATGCACTGGCCACCAGGGGGTGGTGCAGAACATGGCGGGCAACCAGCAGCAGCAGCAGCAGCAGCAGGGCACTGAGGGAGTGAGGGAAGGAGGAGGTGAGAAAGGGGAGGAGGGGGAACTGCGCGGGCGATGAGGGAAGGAGGAGGCAGGGAGATGGGGAACCTGATTGGCCCTGATTGCCAGCCAGGCATAGGGATCCTACCCATGCCACATTTCATGCACCAGGCCTCTAGTTTTTAAATAATTTTAGATTTGCAGAAAAGTTGCAAAGACACTTTCTCTAATATTATATAACTACTAGAGGCCCAGTGCATGAAATTCATGCACAGGTTGGGTCCCTAGAGGCTGCCAGCTGCCAGCTGGGGCCTTCTCTACCATTCCACCGCCGTCCTGCTCTTGTCCAGGCCCATTGGGGCCGGCAGTGCCTCTGCTGCTACCCACTGCGTTGCTGATGCCTGCCATGTTCCACATTGCCCCCAGGTGATTAGCGCACGCCTAATTCATGGTTGGTCCAACTCCTGCCCATAGGACAGTTTGCATATTAGCTTTTTATTATATAGGATGGTACCATTATCAATGGGTAAAAGGTAAAGTAGGGTCTTAACTAGAGACTTGATTTGGATTTCATTAGTTTCTCCCACACAGGTCCTTTTGCTATTCCTGGGCCTGATGCAGGATATATCCCACATTACAGTCAATGAGTATATCTTTTAGTCTCCTCCAGTCTGTGACAGTTCCTCAGCCTGTCCTTGTCTTTTATGACCTTGACGCTCCTGAGGAGTGCTGTTCAGGTACTCTATGTAATGTCCCTCAAGTTAGGTTTGTTTGATGTTTTCCCATGATTAGATTGAGGTCATGGTTTTGGGGAAGAACACCACAGAGATGAAATGCCCTTCTGAGCGGATCCTGTCAGGAGTGTATGATGCCAACATGGCTCATTGCTAGCAATGCTGTGATCACTTGGTTAAGACATCTGCCAGGTTTCCCCTCTGTCATTACAGTTAATGAATATTCTGGGAGAGATGCTTTGCAATATCCTATTTCTCTTTAGATTTTTACCCACTGATTTTAGCAAGACAAAACTAAAAGCAAAGAAAAAACTTACATACCTTCTTTTGCATTGGTCTAACCCAGGGGTGGGCAAACTTTTTGACTCAAGGGCCACAATGGGTTCTTAAACTGGACCAGAGGGCCGGAACAAAAGCAACCTGACCATGCTGGCACTCTCATCTTGGGCTGCTGGTGAAGGAGAGGAGGGGAGAGCAAGAGAACCCTCCGCTCTTTCAGCTCCGCGGGCCGGATAGAATAGCCAAACGGGCCGGATCCGGCCCGCGGGTCGTAGTCTGCACACGGCTGGTCTAATCAATGAGATCACTGAAAACAGGGTTAGTAGCTGGTTCTCTTTTTTTCTAATGCACATTAAGATAAATATAAGAAGATTGAAAAATATAAAATGTTTGTCCATCTATTACTTATAGTCGTCTTGTATACACACTACACCTTGAAAACCCTGGACCACTCTGGGGTGCTAAGCACCAAATTGTTTAAGTTCTAAGGAGATATTGCTGATCTCTTATTAATCAGATTGGCTTGCTTATTAGTTGGTATCCTTAGTTTATATATTAAAAATGTATTAATGGGCCTTTGTACAGAGCCCTACCCTAGGATTCCGAGTTAAGACCTAATTCTTCCCGAGGACAGTTAAGGCTGGAGGGAGGATTAAGCTGAACAAGCCACGGTGCACCAAAATGCAGAGCCGTGAGCACAGCTGGCACTGGAGTGGCGGTTGTTGCAAGCAGTGCAGGTAGGGAAGAGAGTCCAGGCCAGCCAGGGACAATCAGGGAGAGAGCATAGAGGAGGCCACTCAGTTGGGTCCACATTCCCCAGGGTTGCCTGGAATTTATTCTGTGGGGTACTCCTTTCCCGGGCTCAAGGCATTTTCTTGGTTATATCGTGGAAAAGCCACGTGAGTCCCACACTCCCCTCATTCCTCACCTGCTTCCCCCCACTTTGTGCCCCACCTCCCCATCCTAAAGCTTCAGTCATGTCAGATTAGGATCTTGGCTGAGCTCAGAGTTCTGAGCTGCGTCAGCACGAGGAGCCCATCACACAAGAGTGAAATGGTGCTTTAGAGGGGCCGGGGATTGCCTCCTCGGTACAGTCTTGCCTGGCCCCACGGCTGTGTGTGTGTGGCCCCGTGTTAAAAGGCTCAGATTTAAGGGGCAGTGGCCAGAGGCCTGTGGATCTGAGAAATTCCAGGAAGTTAGCCCACAGAGGAGCATTGTGACAGACACTCTATGAGACTGGATCGAGCCACTGAGTACCTGTGCCCTGGGATCTGAACTTTGAGCTTCGCACTGAGAGCTGAGCTGAGGGGGGGTGACCCAGGGCTGGAAGGCTGGCAGACCGATGGCCAGTGCTCAGCCCAGCGTGAAGGTGTCCCGTGGCCGTCTCACCACCTGGGCGGTGGGATCTATGATGGGATAATTATAGTCTGAATCCCACACTTTTCTGGTTCAGAGCCTTTGGCTTGGTTGGTGGGTGGGTGGGTGGGGGGGCGATTTTGGAGGTTGAGGGGTGGAAGGTGGGTGGGAGGCAGGTGGGATTAGGACAGGAATAGGACCTGGGAGATTCCCTTCCACAAATGCCAGGACTTGGGCATGAATGGGCATTGCTCTGCTTTCCCAGGAAGGCTGTGCACGCGAGTATGTGTAGCAGTTAGCCAGCACGCTGGAGGTCCTGCCAGATGTGGCTCAGACAGAGGAGGACCGGGCTTGCCATCTGGAGGGAGACGTTTAATTCATTGATTACAAAGGCCCTCATCGTGCCCAGCAAGAGTCTGCTTGATTTGCCAGGAGGCAGATTGCCTACCAAGAGAACTTAGTGTTGATTTTTTTAAGCTTATTTTTATTTTTTTAATTATTATTTTTTAATTTATTAAGGTATTATATGTGTACATAGCTTACCATTGCCCCCCCCCCCCCCCATTCATGCCCTCCCTCCCCAGAGTTCTGTGTTCGTTGGTTGCACTTATATTCATGCATACCACTCCTTCGGTTGTTCTCTTATCTCCCCCCAGGTCTCCTTCCCCTCCCCGCTGTCGTTTTGTCGTTTGACAATCTGCCCCCCCCCCCCCCCCACACACACACTGCTCTCCCCTGGACACATGTCTCCCCGGGGCACCCGGCCCCCTGGGACACTTAGTGCCGATTCTTCTGCTTTGTCAGGGCGGCTTTGTGTCAGAAGATGGCTCGGCGGCGTGAGTCCCTGGCAGAGCCTCGGTCTTCTTCCAGGCACTTCCCTGGCCGTTCGCTAACTTCCGCGTCCTGTGTTTGGCGCCTTTCTGCTCCAGGCAGGAAGCCTGACTCTCCCATCTCTTCCTCTGGGAGAGGCTGCCTTTGTGGAGGACAGGCTTCCGTGTGATCCCAGGCAGGTGCCTCCAGAGCCCCTCGCCAGGGCTCTGCGGAGAGGGTTGGGTGGAGACTCTGTAGCCCCCGAAACAAGCTCTGTCTGCTGCTTTGGACTCATTCAGAAAGCGCTGGGACCAGGTGACTGCCGTAGAACACTCCAGTTAGAAGGACCCTTGGGGAACCCCTAGTTCCAACCACCCTCTCCTTGTCCGCAGGAAGTGTGGAAGGGGGACAGGGACTTGCTCAGGATCTCAGCACCTAGAAAGCAGGGCCTGGGCTCCAGGGTGCTGACGCCCTACTCCTGGGTTTTGAATTCCCCGTCCGCATTGCCTCTCGGAGGTGGGAAAGGAAAACCGAAGTCCTAAAAGGGCTCTTGAACAAAAGCTGCCTGCCCACATTGCAGCCAGAGTCGAGGGCAGAATTGGGCGGGACACATGCTGATTCCCCTTGCTTGGGTAGAACTGGGTGTCTTCAGGCGAGATGCCTCTGGACCCCGATCTGACGGGCACGGGGAGCTGGCCTCCCCAAAGGATCTGAAGTGCTGTCGCGGCTCTCAGGCATTCTCAGATCCAGCCAGTGTGTTAAAACAACAGCTCACCTTTCTTGAATCTTCCTTTAATCCCCAAAGGAAGGAACGACTTTAAAAGATTAATTCTGCTCCTCTGTTTTCAGGTACAGAATTTCAGTTGTTTTATTATTATTTTTTTAATCCTCACCTGAGGGTATGTTTACTGAGTTTTATTTTATTTTTTTATTTTTATTTTTATTTTTTGTTTACTGAGTTTTAGAGATTGAGGAAGGAGAGGTGATAGAGAGAGAGCAAGAAAGAGAAGAGAAGAGAAGAGAAGAGAAGAGAAGAGAAGAGAAGAGAAGAGAAAAGGGAGTAAGGGAGGGGAGGGAGAAAGAGAGAGAGAGAGAGAGAGAGAGAGAGAGAGAGAGAGAGAGAGAGAGAGAGAAAGAGAGAGAAGAACATTGATGTGAGAGAGGAACATTATTGATTACCTCTACATGTCCCAACCTGGAACATGTAGAGGAGGTAATCAGTTGTTTTTAAAGAGAGAAGAACATACGATAAAGTCTTCTAGTGACCCATGTCTAGAATCTAATGATCACATACCAGTAGATATATATTCTCTTGGTACAACATATGTCTGTCCACCAAAATTCCCTCCTCTTATGGAGAGGCCACCTGTTTCTGTGTTGTTTGTTTGTCTAATCTTCTTCATTGACTCATTTATCTCCCTCACATTAATTGATTGTCCACTGTGAATGAAATACCAAAGTGGATAAAACTTAAGGGGCTCATGACTGTGAGGGGGACAGGGGTACAAGTAACAGTGATAAAGCGACGTGAATACCTTAATAAAGGCGTCTTCAAGCTGCTGTGGCTTGCAGAGTAGACAGACATTCTGCCAGGAGATCAAGAAATGTCTCACAGAGGACGTGTTAACCGAGTTGGGCGTTGAAGGTAACCAGGTTTTGCTGGTTGGGGAAGGAGAGACACTCGGGTAGAGGTGTCGGCGTGAGAGGTGAGGGCCGGGAGAGGAAAATGCTGTCTTCAGGGCACTAAGCGGTGGGCTGCGGCTTGCCTAGAGTGGGGTGGCGGCGGCAGGGGACTTGTGGGCAGGAGATGAAGCCAGAAAGGGCTTCAGACTTTGTGTCACAAGAGGGGGTTGGACGTAGGCACACTGCTCCTGCTGTTATTCAGGCCTCGGTATCCCTGCCCCCTTACCTCCAGACAATAGTTCTCAAAATTTCTTTTTAGTAAGGGAAAAAGAGGTGTTTTTCCTCAAAACTTTTACACCTGTCTCCGAATTTTATTTATTTTTATTTTTTTAAAAATATATTGATTTTTTACAGAGAGGAAGGGAGAGAGATAGAGAGTTAGAAACATCAGTGAGAGAGAGTCATCGACCAGCTGCCTCTTGCACACCCCCCCCTACTGGGGATATGCTCACAACCAAGGTACATGCCCTTGCCCGGAATTGAACCCGGACCCTTCAGTCCAGAGGCTGATGCTCTATCCACTGAGCCAAACCGGTTTTGTCCCGTCTCCGAATTTTAAGACATAAAATGACTTCTTTTTTATTTTTTTTAAAGTGAAAATGTATTTTCTGTAAGCACAGGGACCTGCCCAGCGGAGGGGAGAGTGTTTTTGTGCCTGAATGGAGCTGACCCGAGAGAACCTTCTCATCTATGGGAGCCGGGCCCGATCCTGCGTCCCGTTTGGTTTGGCAGCGGCGCTGGCGGCGGCGCGCCTGGGAGCGGGCAGGCTGGCCATGGGAGAGAGAGGCTGTAAAAGCCGGGAGCACGTCCCGGGAAGGGTGACCTTACGAAGAAAGTTCTGGGAAACAAACCACAGGGAGACTTTACAGGAATTTCCAATTGAGCCCATAGGCACAGCACACGAGGGAAGGAGATGTAATTACAGTTTGTTAGTCTATGAAAAGATACAATGGGGTGACGTGAAATGGCTGTTCTCTAAGTTTCTCCTTCCCGCAGGCTGGGAAGAAATGGGATTTTATGCATTCATCGAAGCGAATATTTAGTGAGTGCCAGCGGTGAGGTGGGCCCTGTACTACCCTGTTTCCCCGAAAATAGTGTCTTTTTAAAATATATATATATATATATATTTTATTGGTATTTTACAGAGAGGAAGGGAGAGAGATAGAGAGCTAGAAATGTCGATGAGAGAGAAACATCAACCAGCTGCCTCTTGCACACCCCCCACCGGGGATGTGCCCGCAACCAATGTACATGCCCCTCACCGGAATCGAACCCGGGACCTTTCAGTCCGCAGACTGACGCTCTACCACTGAGCCAAACCGGTTTCGGCCGAAAATAGTGTCTTATATTAATGTTTGCTCCCAAAGATGCGTTAGGTCTTATTTTCAGGGGATCTATTAGGTTTCCACGAAGTAGGTCTTGTTTTCGGAGGATGTCTTATTTTCGGGGAAACACGGCAAATGCAGGAAACACGGTGGTTAACAAAAAACAACAACAAAAAAACAGCCCAGGTGCCTGCTCTTACGGACTCATGGGGGAAGACTGACACGAAGCAAGGCAGGGCACCAACAAACCGTGGCGAGTGCCGGGAAGGATAGGTTCTCGTGCAGGTCGGAGGAGTTCTCTGAGGAGCGGAGAGGCGAGTCGAGGCATGGTGAGGAAGCGGCCGCCAGGCAAAGGCGGGCGTGGGGGAGTGCCCCGCGCAGTGGGGAACAACCTGGAAAAAATCTGGGCGTTTTGGGGAACTACAGGAAAGCCCGTGCAGCCAGCGCACAGAGGGGGAGGGCAGGAAACTCGCTCGGAGGAGGCCAGAGAAGGATCGCGCTGAGCCTCCTAGGTCCCGGTAAGGGGTTTTGGTTTTGTCCTCAGGGCGATGGGAAATGACACCAGCTGGTTTGAGAGGGGGATTCAGACAGCTCCACGGGGAAGGGAGCTGTGACGGCAGGAGCAGAAGCCGGGCCAGCGGGGAGGTTTTTACCATAATTAAGGGGAGAGGCTGGGGCGGCAAGGGAGGTGCAGAGAAAATGGACAGGTAAAAGACATATGTTGGAAGTAGAGTTATTTGGAATTGGTAAATGGATTGGATGTGGGGGGAGGAGAGAGGTTAGGGAGATGGTTGTCTCCGGGGTTGCTGGCACAGTGTGCCTGTGGGCTTCTCAACAGGTACCAGACCGCTTAAGGCCGTCAGAGCCCTATCTTTCAGAACAGGTCTGGTGGGGTTGACCTGTATGTATCCAGCGTCATAGGAGCTCTCTCTGTCTGAGCTGCAGACAGGCCCTGAGGAACCTGTATAACCCCAGTACGCCACTAGGGGGAGCGTGGCCTGCATTCTCTGTCAGGTCTGGAGGACGTTTTGACGTTTAGATTGCTTTCAAGACTCATTTGTATCAGCTTCGGTACTGGGCCTTGGCCCCCGGCCCCACATTCTTCTTGGGGGAAAATGCCTGGCATATGGCAGTTGCTCAGTAACTCTTGGTACACTATTATATTTGGTGATAACGTGAATAATGCCCTCTTTTAGAAATGGACGGGCGTGATCACCTCTGCTTTCTCAGTATGGAGACTGGCAGGTGGAATGTGTTTGTAGAAGGTCGGAAGAAGAACCTGACCTGGGCTGGGATGTTGGGAGTGGGAAGAAGGAAAACCTGAGTGATTCGATGGCCTCGCACTTGCTTCGTTCTCTCTTCCTTTGCAGACTTGGGACCCTGGGGCCTGTGAGGGGTTTCTGAGGGGTACTTGGGTCAGGCTGGGCATGTCAGTGGGTGATCGGGTGTGCACCCTCTTGGAGGCTCTGTGTCCTCTTCTTTGGGGGGCGGGGCAGGGAGAGAACAACGGTCCCAGGGTTTTGTTGTTTGTGGTGAAGAGCAACTGACTTGCACACATTAGCTCTTTTTATGCCCATCTCAACCCTATCGGTTATGATAGGTTTTATGGAAGGGAGCTGTGGTTAGATGATTTGCCCAAGTGCACGAGGCTGGTGGTTGAGCCAGGCGCTGCCAAGGTCTTCTGACTCCTGCCCTGCCCGGTGCTCTCGGAACTAGTCTGCCTAATATATATGGAAGAGAGTCCGAAGGCTTGGGAAAGATTTCTAGATCGGCGGTAGCTAATCTTTCAGACCTCCAACCAGTGACTGCTGTTCTAGATCTGTTATTTTCTGGTTCTGTGACCTGGGGCAAGTCATGTGACCTCTCTTAGATTTTTAACAACAAAAACTGTTACATTCGTACGATAACACCAGCCCTAACTTTCAGGCCTATTGTGTTGAACAGATGAGTCAAGAATTGTGAGAGTATTTTGGAAAAATAGAAGATAATTTAGGGCTATAAAGCAGGATTTTTTGCCTCTAAAATGTGCACCAGTACTTCCACATCTCATAGGTGCTATCATAGAGTCTTCAAACTAAAAGGATGGTGGTCAGGCCTACGTCACCATTACTCAGAAAGATTCTCTAGTCAGTTGCTCAATGGTTAGAGTGTTGCCCTGTGGATAGAAGGGTCATGGGTTCGATTACAGTCAAGGGCGTGTACCTCCATTGCAGGCTCAGTATCAGCCCCAGTTGGAGCCTGTGTGGGAGGCAACCAATAGATGTGTCTCTCTTATATCAATGCTTCTCTCTCTCTCTCTCTCTCTCTCTCTCTCTCTCTCCCCCCCCCCCTTTCTCCTTCTTTTCCTCACCCTTCCTTCCATTCTCTCTCAAATATCAATGGAAAAAAATATCCTTGGGTGAGGATTAACAACAACAACAAAAAGATTCTCCACCTTCCCCTGGGACCCAGCCTTGCGTCAAAAACGTTGTTAGTTTGTGAGATCACACGGCAGTGTACCTTAGCGGAAAGAGCACTGGACTAGGTGGCAGTGGACTGCTCTCTACTCTCAGTTCTTCCGCTGCCCAACTTAGCTTTGTAACTGTGGACTAAACATTGGACCTTTCTGAGCCTCAGTTTTCCCACCTGTAAAATGGCAGTATCGGTGCCGTACATTTCAAAAGGTTTTGAGGATCAGACAAAACAGTGCATGTAAAAGAAGGTTACAAAACATAGACGCTCACAGGGGGTTAAACTTAGAGGGCCTGCAGTGTCCTAGGCACCGTGCGCCCTCCCGGACAGAAGTGACCCTGTTACTGGCCATGACAGCAGCTCACAGGAAGTCTGAGCGGTAGCCGCAGGCTCGGAGCAGGGGAAGAGCGCTGAGGATGTGTCTGTCACCTTTGTTGCTTGGGCTACGACCCTGGACTTCCCCAGGACTCTCTCTCACTGGTCCTGACGTGGTGTCTTTCCTCTCCGTTGCAGGAAGATGAGAGACTGCTTGGGCACCAGCGCTAGTACCATGAGGCCCTGCACTGGTTAAAACCATCGCCACGACCTGGGCAAGGCAGCAAGGTAAGCAGAGGCCAGTCCAGGCGAGCTCCTGGGATGTGAATGCGTTTCCGCCTCAGCTGCTGCCCGGAAAATCCCAAGTGCACAAACAAGTCAAGGCAACGCATCTGGGTCCTCCTGCCGGGATCCAGGACCCAGAGGAAGGGCTTGCTTCCCCTCCAAGTGCTCCAGCCCTCCCCCCTGCCCCCCCCCCCCCCCGGCCAGGATTCTTCCAAGTTATAAAAAAATGAGACACTGGAGGGGAGGAAAACAAGTCCACTCACTGTCTTCTCCCTTCTCCCCTCTGAGCTGTTCAAGCAAGTTCCCAGGAGCAGCTCAGAGCCTTGTTTGCCTGGACGGGAGGAGGAGGAGTGGAATGCGTGCAAAAGCCGAGCTGATCAAAAGACAGTGCTGTTTCATGGAAGCCTCCCAGAGCTAGAGAGTGAGAGGGGGAGAGAGAGAGAGAGAGAGAGAGAGGGAAAGAGGGAGAGAGAGAGAGGGAGAGAGAGAGAGAGAGAGAGGGAGCGAGCGCACAGCAAGCGAGTGCTGGCGAGAACAGGGTCTCCATGACAACTGGCCTGGCCGGCTAGCAGCGCTCTGCTCATTTGGCTGGAAGGAGCTGCCACGAAAGGTCAGAGGAAGGCGCTGTGGGAAGCTCGCAACAGGTATCAGAGCTCCAGGGAGTGGATTTGGGGGCCCTGGGGGCCCTGGCAGACCGCGGTGTGAGCCAGACTCCGCCGAGAATGGAGTGGGCAGGAAAGCACCGGGACTCCCAGGTAAGTTAGCTCCGGGCTGGGACTGTTTTCCTCCGGCCCTGCCCGCGGTCTCGGGCTGCGGCAGGCGAGTGTCTGTGCTCTCTGCTCAGGGTCGGGGGCTCGGGAATGATGTCATGCTCCAACAGTTGGATTCTATTAGCTCAAGGAGGGAGGGAGACAGGCCAATTTTCTTGACTTTGCAAGTCTAGCTGATCTCACGCTTGCTGAACCTGAAGTGTTTAGACTTCGCTATAGAAATCATGTTACTTTTATGTAGAACAAAGGCTTAGGATATTTTACAGGAAGAGTCTTACGTAGAAAAAGTGGGTTTTTCATCACTCCAGCCTCGTGTTTATAGTTCTTACATGGAAACTCCAGTGTCTTTTGAGTGGCCCTTGTTTGTTCTGTGAACACTGTCTGTTTTGTCTCTTGATGCTGCTGTGTCTGACCTGTAGTGGGGAAAAAAAAAAAAGTAATTAACTCCGCTAGGAGCCTGTGGTGAGTTGCAAGTCTAGGTGGAGCACTTAATTCGGACAGAGGGACTGTCTCAGGGATATCTAAACTGGGGTCGGTGTGTGTCTGTGTGTCCGCCTGTCTGTCTGTCTCTCTTAGGTAGCTCAGTAAGAAGCAAGCTGTCCTCTCATTAATAAGGGCTTTCCCTAAAGATCTGTTGGGGTGGGAAGGGTACTAGGGGGCGGGTCTTGGGATTGGAGGGTCTCCAGAGGTTTCTTACCCAGATAGTTCAGAGCGAGTCCTCGGGGGGCAGCTGCTAGGAGCGAGGCTGCCAGAGGAGACATGAGGTGCTGGGGTGGTGCCGACGGATTCCCAGGGTTAATATTTTAACCAGATCTCAGGGCACCCAGTGTGCTCCTACTGTTTGTCCCCTGTTTTGGTAAAACTTGTTCTGGCCCTGCAGAGGGTTGTGTGGGGACCGCAGTGCGGCCTGGGAGAGGGGACACACGAGGAAGGCACTTGCACAGGGGAAGGGGTGGCTAGGTTGTCGGGGGTCTCATTGGGAGGACCGATGCAGAGGGCACCCGCCTGCAGCGGAGACCCGCCAGAGGACGTGCTTCCACCCCCGCCAAGCTGTGTCTTACCCTCCCGGACCTCGGGCGACTCTGGTTTCTCTGTGGGATGAAGGAACAGCTGCTGTCCTGGCTCTTCATTTTTTTTCTTGAACTTTCTTCTGAACAGAATGTCTTTTGTATTCTGGCAAACAATGAGGGGGCCTTCTGATTCATTCCGGGTCAGCTTGCCAAGGCAAGCACTGGCCATCCCCACTGTGGGCTCCCTGAGTGTGTGGACGTGTGTGCATGAGTGTTGTGGCCCGGGGGCCCACGAGGGCGAAGTCGGTGGCCCTGGGCTTCAGATGGGCCGCTTCTAAAGCGAGGCCTCTTTTTCACTGCCCTCCAGGGGTCCCCCGCTTGGTGGAAACGTGTTGTCCCGGGGGGAGGACGACGATGCTGCCGGTTGGGATGCAAGTGGAGCGTATGGGTCGGAGCCTGGGAAGCAGGGGCCCCTCGGTGGGCAGCGCAGACCCGGGATCTCCGTTCTCCTCCGCTCGCTCGCGTGGCTCGTGGCTGGAGCCCCTCAAGCCTGTTGCCCCACACGTGGGAAGATGCTAGCAGATGATCTTTCTTTGGGTGTCGCAGACAGTTGGCGGATCTAGGGTGAGGAGACTTGAGTCCATGGCCAGGTTCTCAAGGTGGACACGGGCAAATCCCTTGACCTCACCGACTTCAGATTTATTAGCCGTGGGATGGAAATAATGATAGAACTGTTTCTCAGGATTGTTGGGGGAGAACCAATGAGATAATTTCCATGAACATGATTTTAAACAAGTCAAGTCCTATACAGTGTAAGATGAGTTGAAATTTGAAGGACAGACCAACTCTCTTCCGGAAAGTCACTGCCTCTCTGCTCCGGTCTCCCCTCTTATCCAGTGCCCCACTTTTCTCCTGCATTTATAAATAAAAGAAGTCTTAGAAGACTTCGTTAAGATGTTGAAGGAAAAATACAGTGCTTTCTTGGGCTGGGACGTTGAGAAAGAGCGGTGTTCACTGGAGACTTTGGGCCGCATGAATGACCTTCAGAGATGACCCTTCCCTCGGGTCGCTTGGCTTGCTTTAGCACCGAGGAAGGGGATTCCACGAGACCCCTGGCTTTCCCAGGGCCCCACGGCTACCCAACAGGTGCGCTGCCATCACATCAGCAGCTGGAGGAGAGGCTGCTGCTTGCCAGGGCTGCTTCCCTCCGCCGCTGGGTTCCGCTGGGGAGACCGTGCTGCGAGGGCAGGGAGGGCTCTCTCCTCTCTGCTCTCCTCTCTCCTTCGAAAGGCAGGCCCCTGACCGGCAGGAAGAGTTCCTGCTCTGGAAGGCCCCGAGGGGGGGGGGGGGGCTGGGCAACCCTTTCAGGAACTTGTTCGGCTCCAGCTTAGAAGAGAAACAAGAAAGAAAGGAACAAGGAAGTGGGAATTCCAAGGGCAGAGATACTTGATATGCCGCCGTGGGGCTGTGCCAAGGGACAGAATTGAAGGGGAGGGGCGATGCCAGCCAGGGCATCCCGGATCTGTCCTCGGGAGTCTGCAGGGATCGTGGGATACTAGGTGGGAATACAGGGAGGGGCCGGGCACCCACGGGGGGGCCTCAGCTTTTGCTGTCAGACCAAGAACCCTGCCAGCCACGCCCTGGAGCCGTATCTGGGAAGAAGCCCCCGAAAGACCCAGAGTAGGCAGATTTTTTAAATTTTATTTTTAAAAAACAGTAGAGCCCTGTTTCCAGGTGAATCCCGCCGCCGCAGCCTCTGAGGCCTGCAGGAGAGCTTGTCCCCAGCTTACACCGGGGCTCCAGCTGCGCCCTCGCCCTGTCGGTCCAGCTTCCCAGAGCTGGGTCACAAGCTGGATCCCTCCGTCTCCCTTAAGGAGCATTCCTTTTTCTCCTTCTCTTCCCCTTCCTCAACTCCCCTTCCCGCACACTCTCCCCCTGGGCTCCCTCCTCTCTAAAATGAGAATGGTCGGCCGAGACCGGTTTGGCTCAGTGGATAAGGCATGGACTGAAAGGTCCCGGGTTCGATTCCGGTCAAGGGCACGTACCTTGGTTGCGGACACATCCCTGGTGGGGGGTGTGCAAGAGGCAGCTGGCTGATGTATCTCTCTCATCGACGTTTCTAACTCTTTATCCCTCTCAATTCCTCTCTGTGTAAAATCAATAAAATATATTTAAAAAAAAATGAGAATGGTCGGTTACCCAAGGAAGCTGAAACGTTGGACAGGCCAAGAGCATCCTTAGTTCTGCTGGTTCTGCTCCTGTCCCTGGAATGCAGGGCTGGGGTGCACAGTTTGGAGGGACACCCCAGACTGCAACTATCCTAGCCACGGGCTGGCCTGGAACTAAGAGAGGCTGCGCCCCGTCCTCCACCCCCTCCGGTTCTAAGAACTGTTTTTAGGAGTTCTGCCTGCACCTGAGGGAGGCGGGAGCCTTCCAAAGCACCTCCCTGCAAGCTGGTGGGTCTGAGGGACTGAAGAGCCATGTCTTCCTGTAGCTTCTCTTAGCTGTTCCCTGAGAGACTCCTGACGTCCATTGTGGGGCCCAAGAGAGCTTCCTGAGGCAGCCAAGCAAAGGGCACATGCATCCGAGCCCCCGAGGGAGGCCGGCAGCCTCCCTGCAGAGCTCTGGATTGGGATCGGCCTCCCTTCTGTGCTCTGCACCAGCTGGGGGGAGAGGATGTTTAGGGCAGGCTGAGGGGAGGGGGAGGGGAAATCGGCTCCCAGATAATTGAGTTCTTTGAGTTAGAGGAACCATGGAGAGTGGAGAAGGGGCCAGGAGGGCATGAAAGGAAAAAAAAAAAAAAAGACCATCTGGCATAGTCTGCAGGGATTTCTCTCCAAAGCCTGTGGGAAAACTCGAATTAGTGAGCGCCTTCTTCTGGGGGGTGGGGAGGGAGACTCTGCAACTCTTTCATGCTGGGAGGGGACACTGCGTACATGTGTCTCGGTAGGTGGGTGGGGGGAAATGCTGGGGACATCTGTCTTAGGGGAGCATGCCACGTCATATTATTGTCTGATTGAAAAAACCTGGGGTCTCTGTTTCTAGCCACAGGCCCTCGAGAATTGTTGCGGGGTGTGTGTGTGTGTGTGTGTGTGTGTGTGTGTGTGTGTGTAGGTGTAGGGGAGAGGAAGATGTTAAATGAGTCTAGACTACATTATTGAAGGATTTTTTTCCAAAGATCTATTCTCTTATTTTTTTTGGCCCCGATACACTGTTGTTGAAGGGCTGTTGAAATTATCACAATATTCTCCTCATGTAAAAACTGCCTGAACGTTGATTGTACTTTGCTTATAAAGGGCGAATTATACGCAATTAGGGTAGGAGGCCTTCTCAGCCAGAGCTGACCTGTTCCTCAGGGCTCGTTATGAAACCACCCGCTCTTTAAAAATCTCGACTCTTGTTCTGAGATACTTGTCCCCGAAGGGGTTTGTACGTGAGCTGGAGATTCCCAGGCACTGTTTGGGAAAAAATGAGATGAAGGGAGGGTATGGGAATCATGATCTGGAACAGTAGGAGGACTACTAGAAGGAAAAAGGGAGAGGCCCTGGGAGTGGGATTGGAGAGAAGACAGTTCTCAGGGCAGACAGGGGTGAAAGGTAGAAAAGGGTTATCTGGATGCACCGAGGAGGCCCTCACCATCGAGCGGAAGGCTGGCCTGTCTCCACAGGACTCAAGGAGACAGTACTGTGCAGGTTGTAATAAATCCTGGGGAGACCGGGGTGGGTGGGGGTGGCTGGCACGGGGACTGACACTCCGGTTCATTTGCTCTCGGGCTTGGCAGCATCACTGGTGCCCATATGCTGTCTTGGTCTGTTCACCCATTTAGTTTCACCCATTTAGTCACCGAGCACAGAGGATCTGGGCCAAGAGCTGGGTAAGATCTAAAAAAGTATCAAGTGTGGCACTCATGCCCATATATGCTGTAGTAGATGCTGTGGTTGTTTCCTCCCCAGTGCGGGCCTTTGTGTGATTAAGAGAGGAGAACCACGGGTCTGCCGAGGTACTGGGTTTTGGTGGCAGGGTTAATGACTCTCTCATGCCTTAGGCTGGGAAAAAGAAGGAGGGTCCGACTCTCAGAAGCCGGTTTAAAGCATTTAAAGCACGGCCTGAATGATGGAGAGGAGCCAGCTAACGGGCTGGAAATATGAGGAGGGCGAGGGTTCTCGGCCTGTGTGAGAGCTTTTCCGAGAGTGTCAGAAGATGGGACGCAAGGGAGGGGGTGGTAGGAGAAAGGGGAAATGGGAAAATTGGAAAGAAAATTAGGAAGTCGCCTGGGTTTCAGAACGAATTCACTTCGTGGAAGGAACTGGATTTTGACGCGCTCACTTGTGTCCTGGAACCCAAGCACCTTGATGGAGTTCTGATAACCGAGTTGTGATAGATTACCGTATTTGCCGGCGTATAAGACAATTTTTTGGCCCTGAAAAATACGTATTTGCCGGCGTATAAGACGACCCCCTAACATTTCCACTAAAAATACAGAGTTTGTTATATACTCGCCGTATAAGACTACCCCCCACTTGGAGGCATATTTTTCAGGGCCAAAAAATCGTCTTATACGCCGGCAAATACGGTACTTTCAAACGAACCGACCTGTGATGTGTTCGTTCCACTGGATAATCAGTGAGTGTACGGTGCTGCCTCAGAGCAGCTCGGATGGAGCCATCTGCACTTCGAATGAGTCTTTTACGTTTGGTGTGGGGCAGGGAGTAAGAGCTGGAGCTCAGGGTTCTTGTGAGCCTGCATTTAGGACCTGACAGTACTAACTTACCTACTGTGTGACCCTGTGGCCTTGGGCAAGTTATTTAATCTCTCTCTGAGCCTCAGTTCTCTGCGAGGCATCTGTGAAATGGAGATAGTGATAGCCCTTAGCTTGTGGAGTGTGGTGAGGATGGCACGAAATGACACCTGCAATGCTCTCAGCCCAGAGCCTGGCACACAGTACATGTCCAATGCTTTCCATTATCATTACCAACTTAAAGCAGCATTTCCAAGGGAGTAAGGCTGGCACCTCTTAATCAGGTTGGGGTGACTGTGGTGGGCAAGTCAAATCAGATTCTTCTTGTAGTAGGAGTTCCCACTTTGCATTTTCTTCATCTTTCTATCAAGACCCCAGGAGTGCCGAAACCGGTTTGGCTCGGTGGATAGAGTGTCGGCCTGTGGACCGAAAGGTCCCAGGTTCGATTCCGGTCAAGGGCATGTACCTTGGTTGCGGGCACATCCCCGGTGGGGGGTGTGCAAGAGGCAGCTGGTCGATGATTCTCTCTCATCGATGTTTCTAACTTTCTATCCCTCTCTCTTCCTCTCTGTAAAAAAATCAATACAATATATTAAAAAAAAAAAAAAAGATCCAGGAGTGTCTCTGAGGTGGTCCTTCTCAAACCAGCTTCCCAAGGCTCAGCTTTATCCGCCTGTAGGATGCTTATCCTTAATGGTCAGAGGAGACTAGAACTGCTTCTTGCCTGCCCCTTTCCTGTTGGCCAGCCCCCAGGGGCCCCTGCAGTCCTCCTTAACCCGGCACTGACGGCCCTTTGCCAGCTGCTCCTGGTGCTCTGGACACATCCACTCCCCTCTCCGCTTCCATGAATTCCAGGGATGTCTCCTCCACCACCCAGCTTAGAGCACAGGCTTAGAGCAGCCAGCTCTGGATGGAGACTCGTCACGTGGCTTTTCTTCCTCCTATCTGTGGACCTCTGGTGAATTAATCTCTGTCAATCTTCGTGTCTTCACCTGCAAATTGGGAGTATCGTTACTCATCTCAAAAGTAGTCTTTTCGCCATCTTTTCTATGCCACCATAATCATCCACACGAATGTCCTGGCTGATGCTCTGAAAAAGTATCAACGATGCCGAAAAGAGAGGCAGGTGCCAGGTTCTTCCTGGGCCGTGCTCCAAAGTCATCAGCCAGTCTCCAACTGTGATGACGAGGCACGGTGACATTGGCGACTTTGAAGTTATTGGTGGCCACAGAGCTGGGAAGATTGTTGGGAACCTCACAAGCAGGTTACATTAGTGTGGCATAATCTGCCCCAGATTTGATGTGCAACCGAAAGACCTAGAAAAAATGGCAGAGCAACCTGCTTCTACCCTGTCACTTTAGTCTTAGTGTACTGCCAACCCCAGCAGGCATCATGGACCAGGAAGAAGCAAGAGGAAAACACACAGGAGGGAAAATCTTGGGATTCCTTTTCTAGCAATGTAATGCAAATGTGAAAATAAAATGCCTCACAGGAGAAAAGAGTTTGTTGTAAGGGTTAAATGAGTTGATTTATATAAAGCACTTAATGTATAATTAGCGTTCCTGTCATGAATCTGCTCTCAGTGAACACCAGCTGCTGCTGTTATTAGAGATTTCTCTCGCCATGCATTTTTTTTGTTTTTTGTTTTTTGCCTGCCTTCAGCAGAAGGAGCCCTGCCCAGGTAGTCCGCAGACCCGAGCTCTTGTCCCGGCTCTACCTGTGACTTGCTGGGTGACCCTGGGGACGTAATTTGACTTCTCTAGGCTTCCGTTTCCACTTTCTAAAAGTG
Organism: Vespertilio murinus; assembly: GCA_963924515.1. NCBI lineage: Eukaryota > Metazoa > Chordata > Mammalia > Chiroptera > Vespertilionidae > Vespertilio > Vespertilio murinus. The sequence goes on along the minus strand of OZ004709.1, from coordinate 135,996,903 downwards.
GGAGATTTGGACTGAGTGTTTCCATCAACATTCTGACCTATTTTTTAAGTTTGATTCTCTGAAGTTCTACGAAATTTAAGTATAATATTCTATACATTTTATCTCCTGAAATTGGCCAACATATATAGTTTATGCTTTAAAACTATTTGAGGAACTTAAAAAAAAAAAACACCCAGCAGCTGGATTCAAGGAAGCATTTCTACTTCATACTCATGACCCGGAGAGCCGGGAACATGTTCGAAGAGGCACACGGTGGGCGAGGAAGCCCACCAGGTCTGTGAGGAGGAGGTGGGTCTCACTTGGTGCCGCTGGGAAAATTCGGGTCGACGTGTAGAGTCCTCATTTGTTCTGCTGTGTGGACTTAGACCCGCTCTGTGGACAAATATGGCCATCGCTGTTTCCTCCTCTCAGTGGAGAAAAATTGCTGTGTTCTGTGACCGACTCTCTCTCTCTCTCCTTTAAGTTTTGAGCGAGCCAGTTGTGCTCAAAGACAAACCCGTGTGTTAGGGGGAAGAGTCATCCAATGAAAGCGTAATGTTTAGAGCCCGGGCTCTGGACTGATGGGGTCAAATTCTGGCTCTGTCCCTTACTGACTGTGCAACCTCAGACAAGTTCCTTAGCCTGCCCCTGCCCAGTGCCTCTTCTGTATAATCGCATGGGCTTGAGGCCCAAGTATCAGGTGCCTAGAACAGTGTCTTGTATCTAGTGCTGAATGAAACGTAAGAAATTGTTGTAGTTGTGAGCCAAGCAGAGTTTGTTTCTGAGTGACTGGTCTGTCAGGTTTGTTCTGCTGAGAAACGTGAGGCGATATCCCCATCCTCTGTGTGAGCAGTGGGGAACGTCCAGCCTGAAGGGCCGTCTAAGGCTGGAGGAATAATTTGGTCTCACCTTGCCAAGGCATTGGGGGTGAGTTCATTAAATGTTTTACGAAATACAGCAGGCTAATTTTTAAAAATATATATATTTTATTGATTTTTTACGGAGAGGAAGAGAGAGGGATAGAGAGTTAGAAACATCGATGAGAGAGAATCATCGATCAGCTGCCTCTTGCACATCCCCGCTGGGGGTGTGCCCGCAACCAAGGTACGTGCCCTTGACCGGAATCGAACCTGGGACCTTTCAGTCTGCAGGCCGACGCTCTATCCACTGAGCCAAACCGGTTTTGGCAGCAGGCTAATTTTTAAGTTGATAATTCTGTATGGCTCTCGAATGATGTTACAAATGTCCAAATGGTCCTTGGCAGAAAAAAAGGTCCCCCACCCCTGCTCTGTGTCTTAGGCAGACATCTAGTATGAGCAGAGCAGTCATACTAGTAAGTGCCCCTAGGCAGTACCTAGAGCATAGCTCCGGGGCTTTGCTGTGGTGAAGCCATATGTAAACCAGAGGGGAATCGGGGTGAACCAAAGGAGCATGCCCGTTGAAAGGCCGCTCTCTGATGAGTAATGTATGATGCGTGGCCCTGGAGTAGGGACGTGGCAGAACCCTGTGTGAAAGAGCTAGACAGGACCTGGGCTAAAGGGGAGTGTAAACTCGGACAGACAGCTAGGTGTGGCTAAGTCAGTCAGTGGTGTCATAGAGCTCCTGGCACTTCGTCTTCCCAAGAGACATGCTGACTCCCGGCCCCAGCAGCGACCGCTCGGACCGCTCAGAAGTGCAGGGGATTGAGACGAGGAGGTCCTGATCTGCTCCCAACGAGAGTGCGCAGCACACATAGCTTGGTGCATCTTATCTGCGAGTGTAATTATAAAGAGATTTGCTTCTCCAACTGCGAGAAGCAGAAACTTTCGCTGCCAAACTTAGCAGCATGTTCTAAGTCCCTCAAATCTCCTTTGAGTGCTACCAAAGCTCTCAGCTTTGTTGTTATCTCTTGTTGAAATACAGCCTGGGAAGGTCATATCAACAGTGCCAATTTATGGGCCCGCTGAACCCAGGCGGGCCCAGGGCAGAGTGGGGCGTTCCTGGGAGTAGGTGCTCCACAGACGTCCTCTTTGAACGAGGCTGTCCGTCATTTAAGGTTCCTTTTGCTTGAGAAGACTGAGCACTGCAGGTTAGGGTCAGACATTTTATTTCTTCAGTTTTACTTCTGGAGGCCCCCACAGGCAGGAGTTGAGACTCCGTGGTAGCTCCCTGGGCCCTCAGAAGCTCGGCAGTGGTGTGACTTACAGTATGCCCTACGTTCCTCACCGGAGGCACGTGTTCCTGGAACAACGCGGCTGCGCCGGGATCTCCCACCCTGTTTAGTTTGTTACCAATTTTTGACTTACCGTGTGTTCTCAAGGAGTGAGTGATGAAAAGAGGTGACGACCAGACGGTGTTCAAACCACACGTGGGCCTTTGTACTCGCTGGTAAACGTCTGGGGATAAGAAGGTCAAACCCGCCGAAACCGGTTTGGCTCAGTGGTAGAGCGTCGGTCTGCGGACTGAAGGGTCCCGGGTTCGATTCCGGTCAAGGGCATGTACATTGGTTGTGGGAACATCCCCGGTGGGGGGGTGTGCAGGAGGCAGCTGGTCGATGTTTCTCTCTCATCGACATTTCTAGCTCTCTATCTCTCTCCCTTCCTCTCTGTAAAATATCAATAAAAATATATATATTAAAAAAAAAGAAGGTCAAACCTGTGTGTGTGTGTGTGTGTGTGTGTGTGTGTGTGTGTGTGTATTTGTCACACGGTAAAATGTGTACCAATAGGAAAGATCACTAAAGGACCTGACAGACCCTGGCTCTTGAATGCAGGGGGGCAGCTGAGATGAACTTGGCAGTGGCCGTGGCTTGCAGTCTGTGACTCGACTGACTCAGCTGCTGTGGTCAGGGAATGGAGACCTGGGCGTCTAGCAAGGGAAGAGTGCATGGAAGTTCCTTGTTTTCTTTGCCTCCTGCTGACCCCTGATTCACTCACCCCTTTGGATTCAGACACAAATGGCAAGACTGCCAGAAAAGTGGCTGGTGTTTTAAATGGACCGGGCAGCACCGGCCTCTCTGGGCTGGTCAGCACGGCTGAGCTGCCGTCTGGGAGGGCCAGGGTGAGGATGGGGCGCTGGTGGCCAGGCGGGTGGCGGGTTTCAGTGACTCTGAGAAAAGTGCTGTAAGGGAAGTGGCAGGGATCGGGTTTAAAAGACAGCAACGAGGAACAACTAGCAATGTTTGTTTTATTTAAATCCCATTAAATGGAAATAAAAGTTGTGTGTGTGTGTGTGTGTGTGTTTTCTCAATCTCAAAACCCAGAGGTGGGTTTCAAAACCAGCGCTATCCAGATTTCTAGTTCCCTGAAAAACACCCAAGGTCAGTGTGTACCTAGCTTTGCTGGAAGAAGTTGAGCCCGGGAAGCATAGACACTAAGGGGGAAAACCATGGAATTACATGTGTTTTGTCACAATGAGAAAAATTGGCGGAGGAGGCAAAAGAAAGCCATGGAGACTGCAACACCTGTGCCATACCCCAGCCCCCAGGAGCAGTTAGCGTCTTGTCAGTGGGAGCGTTGGGATGACTTTTTCTGTGTTCCCCAGGGGTTCCTTTCTCCTCAGCCTTTTCTCTTTTTATTTTATTTATTAAAACATATTGTGTGTGTGTTTGTTCTTTTGTGTATGTGTATGTGTGTTTTTTGTTTTGTTTTTTACAGAGAGAAAGGGAGAGGGATAGAGAGTTAGAAACATTGATGAAAGAGAAACATTAATCAGCTGCCTCCTGCACACTCCCCACTGGGGATGTGCCCGCAACCAAGGTACATGCCCTTGACCGGAATTGAACCCGGGACCTTTCAGTCCGCAGGCCGACGCTCTGTCCACCGAGCCAAACCGGTCAGGGCCCTTTTCTCTTTTTAATTTAAAGCCTTTCCCTGAGACCCATCTTCTCCTGCCTACTAGTTAGTTGCAAAATGAAGGGGGGTAGAGACTGTCCAACTCTGCCTCTTGTTTTAAAACTGAATTCATTTATTCACTCGATACATAGTTTTCGAGTCTCCAATTTGCTCTAGGCGCTGTTATAAATGCTGGGATGTAGAGATAACGAAGACAGCAACGTCCTTGTATCACGGAGCTTCAAGCACAGTGGGGGAGCAGCCAGGAAACAAGTAAAGAAATCAAATGGGATGAAGGTCGAGATGAGAGCTATGGAGGAAATAGTGGTCACGTAAAAGAGAGTAACAGGAACTTGGGAGCTATTTTCAACAGAAAAATTTAGAGAACGCCTCTGAGAATATGACATTGGAGGGGCAAGTTCAAGAACAAAAAGAAGCCACTCCTGGAAGAGGGAATAGCAGAGGCGAAGCCCCCCGAGGTCGGAGAGAGCTTGACCTGTTCTAAGAACATAAAGTCATCAGTGCTAGGACACAGGGAGCCTGAATGTAGGGTATAAAATGGTGGTGGAGGCTAGTTCAGAGCCTTTTGGCCACAGTAAGGAGTTTGAAGAACCAATAGGAGGGGTATATTTTGTATTTGAGAGAGATGGTTGGCTAAGAGGAACATTGAATTTGATTATCTGAAAAGAAAAAGATATGGGTCAATAGGATCTGGAGAAGGTATACGCGCACAGCTAATTAGCTAAAGGATGTTGAATAACTATTCAGTTCTGCATATTTTTTGGGATCAAGCAAATACGTGTATGAAAACTTTCTGTGGGTTTTAAGTTAGTGGTGTATCATTAGTAGAGCGCCTACTCTCTTCTAGGCATTGTGTCACACCAGGCATTTTCACTTGCATCATTTTAGTAAATTCTCACAACTGCCTGTGAGTGAATTTGTGGATGTTCTGATGTCTACCGACGAGGAACTCGGAGTGGCCAACATGCTGAAAGTCCAAGCCTAAGCCAGCGTGATTCCACTCTGCTCCGTATGCCAACCGTACCTCCTCTTAGTTACCTAAAATATTTAAGGAACGTTACTTTCTGAATTGTTACGTGTTGTTTACTTCCATGTCCTCCTTTCTATCTGTTGGAAGCTGGGATGGCTTTGGATACTTGTGGAGTTTTTGAGATTTTTCTCAGCTTTCTCTGAAAGGAGTCCTGGTTCAACATTGAGAATGCCAGTCAATGCCAACACAGCGGAGGGCCCGTGTGTGTGTGTCAAGACTTGAAAACAGATAACCTGAGTCCCTCGCTTTGCCTGGGTAGGAAGAGTGATGATCTTTCTCCTTAACACTTCACAAGTAGTTAGATGCTTTATATCAGTGGTCGGCAAACTGCGGCTCGCCAGCCACATGCGGCTCTTTGGCCCCTTGAGTGTGGCTCTTCCACAAAATATCTGTGCAATTGAAACGTACAGTGCAATTAAAACTTCATGGCCCATGTGCGGAAGTAGGCTCTTAAAAGAAATTTCAGTCATCGTACTGTTGATATTTGGCTCTGTTGGCTAATGAGTTTGCTGACCACTGCCTTAGATTCTGATTCCTCCTGTTTTAGGTAAAAAGATGGATTTTATTTTGGGAGAATTCTGTTATTTTTGAAATATTTTTATTGATTTTCAGAGAGGAAGGGAGAGGGAGAGAGAGAGACAGAAACATTAATGATGAGAGAGAATCATTGATTGGCTGCCTCCTGCCTGGCCCACACTGGGTTTTAAGCCTGCAGTCCGGGCATGTGACTGGGAATCGAACTGTGACCCCGTGGTTCATGGGATGGCGCTTAACCACTGAGCCATGCCGGCTAGGTCTGTTTTTGGAGAATTTAAAAAATTTGTCAGTAAACGAGCACTCGTAAACACACTGGTATGATTTCCTACTTCACAGGCTTCTCGTAGAGTCTCCCCATGTGTTGGAAATGTTCAGGCCACCACTTCTCACTGGCTGGAAATTGAATAGTGACTAATTTCTGTTGGTGAATACTTCTTTTCCCTGGGACTGATTCTGTCTGGATTCTATAAATGAAGGATTGGGATTCCGAAATGAAAATAGAGTGTAGCATGTTTGAGATCTGAGTTCGGACCAGGCAGCTGGCTTAGACAGGAGTTTGTGACGGGCAGAGCCGAGTGAGGCTGACGTTCAGATGTAGCACAGATTCCGGGCACACACAAACTTCTTTTGTAAGAAATGGGATTCTCCACTCCTGTCTTCTCTGTCCCTGTCTGTTTTAGTTGCTTCAGAAGGAAAATATATGTGGTTAGGAAAGATTCCTTAGACAGCGTTTTTGTCTTCGCACTGATTTACTTAGCAGACAATATACATGGTCACCCACCGTGAGCTTGGACTCACAGATGACTTAGGGGATGAGGCAGAAAAGGTTTGTCGAGGTCAGATCTTGAAGGGCTCGGAGCTTCTAGGAAGTGGGGAATCATTCTCTGAAAGCAAACTGGGTTTGGTTGGTTGGAAAGAAACCTGTGCGCCCATGTGTAAGATAGAATTGCGTGGGAGAAACTCGTTTTGTTTATCTTATTGATTGTGATATTACAGACCCTCAAAATTAAGGGATGTCTGGGGGTCTGAACTCCAGGTTGCAGAGCTCTCAGGAGCTGCAGAGCAGTGGTTCCCCAAACTCACCTGGAGAGCTTGTTTCAGTAGTTCTGAGGTGCGGCCCCAGAGTTTGCATTTTTCACAAGCTTTCTAAGTGCTATTAGGAACGGCTCCTTGAGAAGGTCGACAGCTGAGATTCAGATGAGGATGTGAGGGCCTGATGCTAACTGGTATGCCTTCCTTCATTAACCTAGAATTTCATGTCTCTACGTCAGAATCCCCTGGGTGGCTTCCCCTGTGACATCAGCAGAGCTGCTGCCCCAGTCACAGTGATTCTTCTCACGCTATCCATATCACTTCCGGGTGAGACTTCCAGCTCTGTGCCTGTCCCTAAACAGCTGTTTGACTGTGTTTTTTGTGTGTGTTTTTTTTTAACATATCCATCTGGGCATTTGATTCTATTAGGAGAGGTGACATTCATGCCAGGATAAGCCCCTTCCCCTCCCCCTCCAGCCCCGCACCCCCCTGCCCTTCAGAACAGCCTCTTGGTTGGCAGACTGACGCGGGGACTGCGGGCAGGCTCAGCATAGTGTGTGCTGTTGATTAGCCAGGTTTACACGAGACATGCCCGGGAGATTATCTCTTCAGCTCCAGAGTACAATTCAAGGGCAAAGTCCACTGTTGGCAGCTGACTGGCTGAGAACACCTGGGAGAGAGGCTTTCTCTGGGCTTTCACTGCGCCAGGCCCCAGTGCCTCTTCCCACAGAGGTCAGGTTTTCCCCCGTCCGCTGCCCCAGCGGGGGATTTGGGGACTCTCCTCCCAGAGCAGCATGGCTCCAGACACTGGCCCTGGCTGTTGACTTCAGGACCCGTGGCTTCAGGTGACACACTTGACTTAGTAAATGCCAGCTGCCCTCTCTTCCTGGGCATTCTCATTTTCCCGAATCCTTGTCTGTGCGTGCTTCTCCCATTGCGGAGACCATCTTCATTTTTCCTTGTGGTCAGAGACCCTTAGATTTCCACCTAAGGCTCTCTCACCTCTTTTTATTTTATTTTATTTTATTTTATTTTATTTTATTTATTTATTTATTTAGGTATTATATGTGTATATAGCTTACCTTTCCCCCTCCCTCCCATTCATTGCCTCCCTCTCCACCTCCCTCCCCAGAGTTGTGTGTTCCTTGGTTGTACTTATATTCATGCATACCAGTCCTTCGCTTGTTCTCTTATCTCCCCCCATGTCTCCTTCCCCTCCCCACTGTCATTTAACAATCTGCTTGTTTTATGGTGACTATCTCAGGACCCCATGAATAGAGTCCGCTACTCCTCTGGCTCACACTGCCCCTCCCCCGGGTCCCACTGCTTCCCCGGGGCACACGGCTCTCCCGGAGCACATGTCTCCCCTGGGGCACACGGCTCTCCCAGGACACATGGTCCCCTTCTCTCACCTCTTTTTAAGCTTCCCTCATCAGTTCAGCACAAGCATAGAGTTCTGTTTCTGTGTGGAAAGGGACATTAAAGGTTACCTGACCCAGCACTGCCCAGTCTTTTTCATATCCCTGCACACACAGGAAGGGCTCATTTTTGTAAGGCACACTGGGGTGAAAGGAGGCTGCTGGTGGCGCTGAGCCCCAGTGCTGCCGGGCTTGAAGAAGTCACTCTATCTGCGCCACTGGGTCCCATTCAGATTGTTTGGGATACTCTGGTCCAGACCCAGGTGCCTCAGAGTTAGAGACGAGAGACCTGAGTGCCCAGGGTGGCACAGCTAGGACCAGGGCTCAGGTCTTGTCCTTTCTGCTGACCCAGGGCCTTGCTGTCTGCACACACAAGAACTTTAAGGTGTTACAATTTCTGATTAGCAAGTGTGCAGGAAACTATCTTGGGTGAATTTGTTTTTGTAAAAAAAATAAAATGGAAAATAAAAAGTGTTGGTGAGGACGTGGAGCAATAGAACCCTCATGCGTTGCGGGCGGAGATGTAAATGGTGCAGAATTAGGGAACCAAATTCTCTTGGCTCCTCAAAAAGCTAAAACTGACCATATGGCCCAGCAATTCCACTTACCTAGGTGTACACCCAAAATAATTGAAAACAGGGACTCAGACACTTACTTGTATGCCCGTGTTCATAGCAGCATTATTCTCAGTAGCCCACGTGGAAACAACCTGTGTTTACCCACAGATGAATGAATTAAAAAATGTGGTATATTCAGTATTATTCAGCCTTAAAAAGGAACGAAGGTCTTATACCTGCTCTAATGCGGATGAACCTGGAAATCACTGTCTTAAATGAAATAAGCCAGACACAAAAGGATAAATATTGTGTGATTCTGCTTATATGAAATAGCTACAACGGGCAAATTTATAAAGACACAAAATAGATCAGAGGTCACTGGGAGCTTAGGGAGAGAGGAGAATGGGAACTTATTGCTTAATGGTTATAGAGTTTCTGTTTTGGGGTGATGAAAACGTTTCGGAAATAGTGGTGATGGTTGCACAACATTGTGAAAGCCACTGAATTGTAAACTTAAAAAATGCTTAAAACAGCAAATTTGATATCTTTCCTATGACATAAAAATGATCATACTTTACTGTAAAGTTTTTCACTCGGTAATTCACCTAGGCTATTTCTCCATGTCGGTGTATTATTTTCAGTGGCAGCATTGTGTTTCTTCAGATGAGTGTATCATACTTTAATCAAGCCCTATCGATGGACATTTGAGTTGTTTCCAATTTTTTTTTTTTTATAATCAGTGCTACAATAAGCGGCAGTACACAGCCAACTTTCCCCAAGTGTTCTAATACTTGTATTACCTTAGGCAAAATTCCTAGAAGGGAAGGCTTGCTAATCAAAGGGTATTATGCTCACTTAAAATGTTAATAAATATTGCCAAACTGCCTTCCAAAGGACTTGCATCAATTAATTCTCACCCACAGTATATAAAGGTGCCTGTTTCTACCACGCCCTTAGCGACGTGGGTGTTATTCATCTTTGTCAATCTGATAGGTGAAAAAGGTTTTATTATTGTTACTTTATTTAGGATTTCTTTATTAGTGAAATTGAACATCCTTTATGCTCACTGGAAGCTGTGTTTATTTTTATGTGAATTTTCTGTTCAAATATTTTGTTCATTTTTCTGTTTGGTCGGTATTTTTTCCTGTAGATTTGTAAGAACTTTTACATACATCTTACTTTAGAACTTTTTGCCTTATATGTTGATGATATTTTTCTCCCCAGTTTTTTTCTCTTTATTTTTTTTACTTTGTTTATACTAATTACTTGCCTTTCACATGTTTTAAATGTTTACGGAGGCAAATATATAATATTGAATTTAATGGCTCCTCAGCCCTATGGCTGTTGAGTTGGATTTTAAAAATTTTTATTCATTCATCAGAATTATAAAAATAATTCATTTTTTATAGTTTTAATTTTTACATTTAAACTATGACTTTATAATTGATAAAAACCAAAATAATCTTTTTGCTATTAATTTGCTTCTTACATAAAATTTATAAACCTGTCCACTTTAGTGTTTTTAGTGAGTGAGGCTATCTATATTCAAGTTATTATTATACTTCTCATTTAGTATATATCATAACCATTAAAAACATTTTTTGAGCTTTTTAGAGGAACATTACTGATTCAGTTTACCGAAAAGGCTTTTAGTGAGAGAGGCAGATGAAGAAAATGCACCTGATTCCCAATCCTGTTTCTTGTTTTCTGTTATTCTTATACAGCACAGGCGGATTCCTTTTCTTTGTTTTAAAAAATATTTTAATTGGTTTTTAGAGAGAGAGGAAGGGAGAGGGAGAGAGAGAAACAGAGATTGGAGGGAAACGTTGTTCTGCTGCCTCCTGCACACCCAGGAAAGGATGGAGTCTGAAACCTGGGCACGTGCCTTGCCTGGGAATTGCGCCGGTGACCTCTCAGTGCACAGGCTGACGCCCAGCCGCGCCCCAATGGCAGGGGCCAGATTCCTTTCCTCAATGTCTGGGGAGAATTGCATCACTCCCCTTTTGAAAAGCTTCGCTTTGAAACTCTAGACCTAGATGTTGTGACAGAAAAACCTCTCTCTCAGGTTAGACCTGGTTTGGTGCAGTGGGAGCAGGAAGTCAGTTGCATGTGGAAGATGCAGGGTTTGGTGCTGAGGAGAGTCAAGGGCCAAGGTCTGAAGGGATGTTAAGACTCAGGAAGGTGTGATTCTGTGGGAGGGGAGCAGCTTGAAGAAGTGGGGAGAAATTTCTTAATTTGTTTAGAAGATAAATTAAGGATGAGTTCAGCTTTAGGCATTCCTTTTCCTTAAAATTTTTAACATAAATTTATTTGCAATGTTGTGGATTTATCTCATTGTTTCTTTGGAGTATTGAGTTTTGTTTAGGCTCTTTCTCTCTCTTCCACAGAGATGCTTCCCAAAATGTCGTATTTTCTGTAAACTAGATATAGAGGCTTGATCAGATTTAGATTTAAACATTTTTGAGGGGACAAAAACCCTTTATAAATAATGCAGCATATCAGAGGCACATAATGTTTGGTTTTCTCACTATTACTGATGCTAAATTTGGTCACTGCTTAAGGTAGGGTCAGCCAAATTTCTCTGTTGTAAAATTATAGTTTTTCATTTCATAACTAGCAGATAATTTGTGGGTGACCTTTGGCACTCTTCCCCATTAATCTTTCACTTAAGTGGTTTTAATTTTAAAATTTTTTATTATGGAAGATGTCAAGCATACACAAAAATAGACAGAATAGAAGATGAACACCCATATATACATCATCCAGCCTCAACTATTATCAACACATGGACTAGCTTGTTTTATCTTTATCCTTGTCCACCACCCCCCTCACCCCACTGCATTTTTTGGAAGCAAAAAAGGCATCATACCATTTCATCCATAAATACTTCAGAATGTATCTCCCAAAAGATCTTTCAGACATGTCTTAGACATGTTGGTTTCTGACCAGCAAATTTTAGTTGCTTTCACTGGGAACAGTGTCTACTGATGCTTGAATTGATCCAGAGTGGGGGCTTTACAAGCAGGTACAGTGGAAGGAGAAAGGGGATAGGGATTTGAGGGTGTGATGGATCATGGATTCTCGCCTGGAAGGACAGAAAGGTGGTGGCTGGTGTAAACTAGGGAAGAGAGACTTGGCCAAGGTCAAAGAGTAGCTATTGGGTAGTAAAAAGGTCAAGAGACAGGCAGGAAGGGAATTGTGGTCAGGGTATAGGGTTTCGTAGGACAAAATTGAGATGTCTGGTCTTAGGCAGTGACAAGGTCCAACATTTGTCCATAGGTGGGTAATTACTAAAGTAACATTGAAATCAGGGAATCCATCATGAGTTTTGAGTGGATCCATTCACATAGGTACTGAAGTTGCTGGGATGCAGAGAGAGCTGTCAGGGAGAGCCTGGTGTATGTTAGGGCAGGAGATGGCACATGCACCTTCTGAGTACCTGTATTAGTATGTATTAATTATTGTATAATTTTACATACAAATAACCATAAACCCATTTTGCCCTTCTCTCTCTCTCTCTCTCTCTCTCTCTCTCTCTCTCTCTCTCTCTCTCTCTCTTTCTCTCTCTCCTGGGTCATTGTCATTATGCCTATAGGAAATAAGCATATTGTAGGTTTCATAGTTTTTAAGAACTTTGAGCTAAAGTTCTTTGTGGATGAGCCAAAAATGAAAACTTGAGATGAAAGCTCCTCTTCCTAAGATACCTCTTGAAATAATACTTTTAGGATGATCATCGTTGAAGAAAAAGAAGTTAAAGTGGAGCTGGGCGGGAAGAAGGGCAACCTGGCTTAATATCAGCATCTCCATGAATCCAAGGCAGACAGAGTGGGTGCCCAGCGAAGTCTGGGAGTGGGGTGTTTTCTCACTATCTTGCCAAGCACCTATGTTGAAGGGAGTGACTGACCCACAGGCTTACGTGGTTTTATTTATCATCATTATTATTTTTTTGTTAATCCTCACCCGAGGATATTTTTTCATTGATTTTTAGAGAGAATGGAAGGGATGGGGAGAGAGAGAAAGAGAGAAACATCGATGTGGGAGGGAACATCGTTGGTTGCCTCCTGCACGCTCACTAACCAAGGTCAGGGAACCTGCAACCAAGGTAAGTGCCATTGATTGGAATCGACCCTGGGCCAATGCTCTATCTCCTGAGCCAAATCAGTTAGGGCTTATGGGTTTTAATGTTGAGAGAAAAGTGTTTCTGTTGGGCTGTATTTGGAGTTCATTTCCTGCTGACTTTGCTGGGGTGCATGTGTGTGTGTGTCCGTGCATATATATATGTATAAGCAGAAATGTCACCTCTGCTTTAGGCAGAATAATGATAGTTATTTATATCTGAATAATAGCTTACGACGCACACCGTATTTTTACATACATTATCTCATCGGTTTAATATTCCAATCTTTCCAAAGAGGAACTGACATAACTGTCTACAGAAGAATTAATAAAGGTGTACTTAGGGGAAGGAACAGGAACTTCAAAGTCAGACCTAGTTTGAATTCTGGCTTTTCCTTTTACTAGCTATATGACTTTTTAGTTTTTGTTTTCTTATTTGGTAAAATAGAATTGATAGCATTTACCTCATAGGATAGTTTTAGAGTATTAAATGAATTAACATAATTAACACCTGGGAACAATGCTTGGCAAAGAAAGACCTAATCATGTTAATAACAGAAACAGATTATCAACAACAAAGCAAAGAAGACCATGCACATGTCCTAATCTGGTTAATTAAGATGGCTTCTGTGAATGGCCTTGGACTTTGAAGTTCCTTGGTAGTCATGAAAACTGACCTTCTGATTCCAAACCTTTAGGTAAGAGGAAACATACCATTTTCTCAAGGCAGACAAAGTTTGTTTTTAGCTTTATATTTTAATGAGATTTCTTTTTTTAAAAAAAAAACTTATATGTTTATTTATTTATTTATTTAATTTATATTTTATTGATTTTTTTACAGAGAGGAAGGGAGAGAGATAGAGAGTTAGAAATATCGATGAGAGAGTCATCGATCAGCTGCCTCTTGCACACGCCCCACCAGGGATGTGCCTGCAACCAAGGTACATGCCCTTGACCGGAATCGAACCTGGGACCCTTTAGTCCGCAGTCCAACACTCTATCCACTGAGCCAAACCGGTTTTGGCGAGATTTCTTATATGAATATCTTCTTTGGAGATGTTGAGTGATATAGCAGTTATCTTACCATTTTTTAAAATCAAGAGTTATATTCTTTTCTTATTTTTACAACCACTATGACATTTCTTTATTATTTTTTACAGCAAATGCTTATGTGATTTAGATTTCCTGTAGCTCTCTTGTAGGGACTGCTAATAAAAGACAAATGTGTTACATGAAGTTGCAGGTCAGTGAAAACCACCCAGCAAGGAGCTGAGCTAATGATGTGCATTATATATGTAGCTTTCCAGGAACCCGATAGGAAAGTGGAACTTAAAATACCCAGGGGCGTGGGTATTCATCACACTCCTTAGATGGTCGCCTTGAATTGTCACTTTTTCAGTTGGGATTTTGTAAGAGTTGGGCAGTGATCAATCCAGGGATCCTGAGTTCTATGTTCTGTACTCTGTATTTTCAACTGAAACAGACTTTGGAAAATCAATGGGAGGATTGACTTTCTACTAGAGAATTAGAGCCTTGTAACTGTGTTCTTGCCTGTATTAAAACATTATGGGTTTTGTTTATAATAACCCCTGGGAAGGACGAGGCTAATCAAACGTAAAGTTCCCTTTTAAGTACCAGGGATTGGACTTTCCTTCGTGTACAAATAGGAGGCTGACTCAGTGCTGAGAGATCTGGTGAACAAGCCTATTGCACTCCTCCCCTCTTTTCTTTAATCATAAATGCCAGGCAGGGATTGCCCTTTGCTTTATCTGTTTGACTGTTTCTGATCTGGAAATGACCATCCTCACGTCTAGACAATACCAGCCCTGAGAAATGGCTGAGTGACGCTCACATCACAAGCAAATCATGGGATTATGGTGACCCAGGGAGAGATCCTAGTTGGGAGTGGATGACTTTTCCAGAAGATGAGAAACAGCAACAAGGCAGGGAGGTGACTGCCTTGGGAATGCAGATGTGCCCCTTGCTCCCTGTGCTCCTCATCGGTCAGAGGCAGGTAGAATGAGGGGAATCTGAGCCACCAAGGAATTTGCATGTGTATGTTTTTATCCTTTTCCTCTTTGAAGCAGTGATCTTAGAAGACAGGAAAAACTGCCATGATCACAAACAATGTTTAATGCAAAATAAAACTGATGGTGCTCTGGGGCCTGGGATGGAGCTGACTGCTTGTGGAAATGCAGGTAGCGGGCTCCTTAGATGAATGAAATCTGTAGTCCCAAAGTACAAAGAGTGGCTTAATTTCAGTGGAATTATACCCATGGAATCTCAGATGGAGTGCCTTCCTGTGTTTTCTTAACAACTGTTAGCCCTCTGGGGGTTTGTGTAATGGGGGCTACCATACCCAGAAGGGAGATGCATCTGCCAAGAGAACATCTGTACTGGTTCGTAGATGCCACATAGCCAATACATTCTTTGTTGGTTTCAGGGTTTAGGTGTTCCACATTGCCTGTATACAAGACTGCCTTGTGATGATCACCTTGCTTTGTCAGCCCTCTTTTCTCACTCTGTTCCTTGAGCTTCTTTAGCTTTTATTTAATTAACTAGCAGTGTTTCCCAAAGTGTGTTACGCATACCCCCAGGGGTACGGGAAGTTTGGTGGGGGTACGCGTTGCACTGGAGTTTGGTGGGGATATGCACTGCACCGTGCTTAGCTGCGCCTTATTCTACGTTCTCATGAGTCAAGTCAAGACAGTCTTGTGAGGCGTGAGATGGTCCGGTGTGCAAATAAATGTTATTTATAATATAACTGTTATTTATATTTTATTATGAATAATTTTATTTTTTGTTTATTATTATTTTGGGTATGTATCAAAAAAATAAAAAATAAATATATTTTGATTGTTATTAAAATACATCTTTTTTTTTGACGAGGGGTACTCAGTGTTACGAAAATTATAGAAGGGGTACACATTTGTCAAAAGTTTGGGAAACAGCCGAAACCGGTTTGCCTCAATGGATAGAGCGTCGGCCTGCAGACTGAAGGGTCCCGGGTTTGATTCCGGTCAAGGGGGCATGTACCTTGGTTGCGGGCACATCCCCAGTAGGGGGTGTGCAAGAGGCAGCTAATCGATGATTCTCTCTCATCACATCGATGTTTCTAACTCTATCCCTCTCTCTTCCTCTCTGTAAAAAAATCAATAAAATATATTTTAAAAAAAACTTTGGGAAACACTGAACTAGAGAAATGGAATCACCCATTGTGTAGTCAAGACCAAGGCCACTGTGAAGCCATAGCTTTTTTTTAAATTTAAATATGTTATTGTTGATTTTAAAGAGAGAGAGGAAGGGATAGAGAGAGAGAGAGAGAGAGAGAGAGACATTGATGAGAGAAACATCGATTGTCTACCTCCTGCACACTCATACTGGGGATTGAGACAGCAACCCATGCATGTGCCCCAACCAGAAATTGAACCTATGTACTTGTGCACCCAAATTTAATAAATATTAACATTTTACCATATTTGCCTGAAAGCTGGTAAAAAAATGTTTTTAATATGACAGGTATGACTAAAGCTTTCTCCAATCCTTTTCTTCCTGAAAGTTGATATGCCTTATTATCACATATAGCTTATCCTTTTTTAAAAAGCTTATCCTTTTATAGATATTTGTTTCCATAACTAACGTGTAGTATTATGTATTTTATTTTATTTTTTTTTTTTTTTTTTTTTTTTTTTTTTTTTTTTTATTTTTTTATTTTTTTTTTTTTTTTTTTTTATTAATTATGGTATCACATAATTGTCCTTATCCCCCCATTCCCAACCCAAACCCATCCCTACATATTCCCCTACCCCCTTATTGTCCATAGTGCATGCACACAAGTCCTTTGGTTGATCTCTTCCCTTTACCCCCACCCTCCCCTACTTTCCCTCTGAGGTTTGAGAGTCTGATCGCTGCTTCTCTTTTTCTGGGTCTATCTTTGTTCACCAGTCTATGTTGTTCATTATTTCGTCTAGATGTGTGAGGTCATGTGATCCAAGAAATACCCTTATAAAAACCTAAACTGCGATAAGCCTTAATGGTTATCCTGAGAGGCAAATGAATCAGTCTGTAGTGAGTTCCGTTCTGGGCAGAAGTACTAGCTATAGCGATCAGACAAGAAGAAGAAATAAAAGGCATCCAAATTGGAAAAGAAGAAGTAAAACTGTCCTTATTCGCAGATGACATGATACTATACATAGAAAACCCTAAAGAGTCCATAAAAAAATTATTAGACTTAATAAATGAATTCGGCAAGGTAGCAGGATACAAAATCAACGCCAAGAAATCTATGGCATTTCTATACACCAATAATGAACTTACAGAAAGAGAGACAAAGAAAGCAATCCCATTTACCATCGCACCAAAAAAATTAAGATACCTAGGAATAAACTTAACTAAGGAGGTAAAAGACTTATACGCAGAAAACTACACAACACTGAAAAAAGAGATAGAGGAAGATGTAAACAGATGGAAGAACATACCATGTTCATGGATTGGTAGAATCAACATCATCAAAATGTCCATACTACCCAAAGCAATCTATAGATTTAATGCACTCCCCATTAAAATATCAACAGCATATTTCACAGACCTAGAAAGAAGTCTCCAAAAATTTATCTGGAATAAAAAAAGACCCCGAATAGCCACAGCAATCCTGAGAAAGAAGAATCAAGTAGGAGGGATCTCTGTACCAGACTTCAAGCTGTATTACAAAGCCACTGTTCTCAAAACAGCCTGGTACTGGCACAAGAACAGACATATAGACCAATGGAATAGAATAGAGAATCAAGATATTGACCCAAGGCACTACGCTCAATTAATATTCGACAAAGGAGGCATGAGTATTATGTATTTTAAAATTTCAAACACACGACACCATTCCTGCATGCAGCCTTTTGCAGCTTGATTTGATTCACTCAGTGTTATTTTTGAAAAGTGTGCATGTGTAAAATCATTCAATTAAACTGGTCTGTGATCACCATTATGTAATAGTGAGAGGTGATTGAAGTATTTCTCCTTTTTGTGTGTTAAAAATAGTGCTGTGATGAGCATCCTTGACGAAGGAATGTGTGAGAGCTTATCTACCCCAGCTGCCTGTAGCGGGGTGCACGTCCTCAGCTTTACTCACTCACACCAGATTGTGCTCTGTGATGCCTATATGTATTCACCAGCAGTGTATATGGGTTTTAATTTCCCCAAGTTTTTGCTTACACTTAAGAGATCCCCCCTTCTCGGTATTTTCCAATCTGATGAATATGAACTAATAGCTCATTGCTTTAATTTGCATTTTCCTGATTTACCAGAGACCTTGAGCATTATTTCATACATGATCGAATATTTGATATTCCTTTTCTTTGAATTGGCTCTTCATATCTATTATGTTTTTCAATTCTTCCCCCCCCCCCGTCTTTTTCCTGTTGATTTTCAAAGTTTTTAATGTATTTT
Source organism: Vespertilio murinus (assembly GCA_963924515.1). NCBI lineage: Eukaryota > Metazoa > Chordata > Mammalia > Chiroptera > Vespertilionidae > Vespertilio > Vespertilio murinus. Next base: position 135,978,959 of record OZ004709.1, on the reverse strand, counting down.
GATTTTAAATCACTTGTCAGTTATGTTCTTTGCAGTTACTTTCTTCTTGTCTGTGGCTTGATTACCTGAGTTCCCTCCTTCTCTCGAGCTTCCTTATGATTTTCAGTCCTGGTGGACTACATGGTCAAATTGTTATGCTACGTCCCCTAGGTTTCTGGGTACTGCTTCATCTTTCAGAAGTATAATAGTTCTGGAGCCATCATTCCTTCCTCAGAAAATTTCGATGAATTCCCAGAGAAAAGAGGAGATCCTTAATTTAGCTCTAAGATCTGACATACCTCTGTCTTCCCAACTCTCCCTTCTCCCTGGCTTACTTCCAGTTAAACTCTCGCTAGACTGAACATCTTGCTGTTCTTCATGTGTCTTCTATCTTTCTGTCTCCAGGACTCTGCTCTTATAGTTCTGTCTATCCGAGTTGCCCCTTCATCCTTTTGCCATTTGAGCTGCCAGGTCCAGAGCAAGGGCATCCCTCCCTAGGAAACCTTCCTGCTTCTTCAGAAGTCCACAACATTTCAGCTCTCAAAATGACACTTAAAATAGCCCTCCTATACCTGTTATATTTATGTGTCTACTGTGTCCACCTTACTAGAATGTAAACTCTCTGAGGATGGACATATATACCTGATGCGTTTTGGTGTTCCAGCCAGCACTAAGCATATTAGTTCACACATGGTTGGTATTTGGTATGTTTTAGTTGAACGCATGCATGACTGTATGTGTGTGAATGGAAGGAAGAGAGACTGTTGACCTGGCTTACCACAGACTGTACTTATAATTTCCTACATTCTCCTGCTCTTTCATACCCTTCTCCTGCTCTAGTGTATAAAGAACCAGACTTTGCTTGATCTAGACCAGCAGAAGGATAGGCCAACCTCCTGGCCCACAATGCAATAGGAGAGCACGAAGCTGATCCTGCTGTGGGAGCAGGAACTTTGGGGACCAAGGGTTCCATCAGGATGCTTTTTGGGTTCAGGGCATTAGGCTGCCTACATCCTATGCACTTGTAGGGGAGAGCTTTCAGAGCAGTATGGGAAAAGGAGACGTTGAGAACGCTCTTGGCAGAGGCAGGAGCAGAGGGACTGGAGAGGGTGGCGACTCCGAGGTCTCTTTCCTCCTTACTTCCCAGGGCTGGGCCTCAGTTGAATCGGGGACAACGCTACAGGCGTGATATTCGCCGTTCCTCCTGCCCTGGGACCCTGAGTCACGGTCTAACTCTCCATCTCAAACAGGCTCCCGTCTCATTCTGACCAACTCCCGTTTGTCTGGAAGGCCTGGCTCACGTCTCTTCTCCCATAGGCGTCCTGTGTGAACTGCTCCAGCCCCTTCTCTCCCACCCACTGTCCTTTGGATGCTTTTGGTCCGCATCTCATACTTGGATTATTTGCTATTGCATCCCATTTTCCGAAGTTAATCTGTGAGCTCCCTGAATGCGTGGTTTCCTCTTGCTGCTGAAAACAAAGCGGCGATTGGTAATTACTAACGGTTTTATTGTGCAGCCAAAAAAACAGAACTTGGAAGATTATCAGTAGCAGAATAGCTGGAGATGGGAAAGGACATACAAGTAACACTTGGCCTTGGGCTGGTTCTCTGCAGCCTGGGTCTGGGAGGCGGTGCTTGCTCGTCTGTACGGTCTCCCAGCGAACAAGGGAGGAGGGCAGGGTTCCTTCCATCCGGCATTTGAAGCTCTGCCTTCCAACAGCAGTCAGCACCTGGGCAGGCGAGGGAAGGAGGAGAACAGGGTGTGGCTTCCAGGGAAGAGGAGGGCGGGCTGGTGGCGGGGGCCCTCAGCTGGGCTGTGACCGTGCCCGTCCCCCCTACCACACGGAGCTGCAGGCACCCATGAGGCATTGGAACTTGACTCATCCTTTACCAGCCTCTTCCCCGAGCTGGAAGCAGGATGGGAGCCGCAAGCCAGTTGGCCGACTTGCCTCTTCTGCCTTCAAGTACTTTGTTTCTGTTGCTAGCAACAGACATGGGTAGTGTAAATAAAACGCAGACACACAGGCACACAGACACGCAGAGACTGAAAATGCGAGTTGTCGGTGCGGGGGTGGGGGTTGGGGGGAGGATGTTGCAGTGGAGACTGAGGTGGAAAGGGGACTGGAAATGCGTAGCCAATCTCCCAAGGACACTTGGTGTGCTCCCTCCGGCCTTTGGCCACAGGCCTGCTGGTGGGGGCAGCCGAGTGGGGGAGCCTGGGCCGTCGAGTAGGAGACGCTGCTGTCTGGATGCCACCGGTGTCGAAGACCGGCTGCTTGTTTCCGTCGGACACCAAGCTTTGCTCGGACACTCCTCCAAGCTGGTGCTGGGGATCCGAGGGCCGGTGGCAGCTTCTTCGCCTCTGCCCTGCCCTGTCTTCATGGCTTTGCGTATGGACGGACCCCTTGCCGTGCTTACGGATGGTGTCCACTGGCCGGCAGCAGCTGTGGCTTTCTGGTGATCCTGACCGACCTAGAAAGGTCCTCTGAGGTCTGAACATGTGACACACACGTGTTTGGGTCAGCTCCCGGACGCTGGGAGCCTCCCTAGCGTGGACCACGGCTGGGCCGAATAGTTCATGCTCTAAGGAGCAATAGTTGCATCTCATGTGAGATGAGCTTGTTCAGCTGTAGCGTGATGAGGATGGGTGATGGAGAAGACTGTGAGTCTCCATTGCTGGAACATACATAGGGGCAGATGAGGTGTTCTTTCTCCCTTCCTCTCTGGTTCTAACAGGTATCCGAGATCACATCTGGAAAACCTCTTCTGCGTCTGAGCTAGAGGGGTGGGGAGAGGAACTGCGTGGATACGATAGGTCACGTTGAGTCAGTTACGACCTTTAGCGGGGAGTTAGAGGATCAAGGTACATGTGAATGGGTTACCTAGTTGTATAGTGTAGGAAGTATGCAAGATTATCCCTATCGTAATAGCACCCTGATTCATATTCTAGTAGCCCTTCTTGAGCAGGATGGAGAGGAATAGCGTTACTCTCAGGGTCTGAGGATTGCAGAGGCCCAAGGGAGTCACCTCCCATGTGACCTCCAGCGTCTGCGTAGTCATGGTGGCACCAAGCCTGGGCGCACTCCTGAGGAAAGCACTGGCCATGTTCTCCTTGTTCCCTGGCGTAGGCAGGAGGGTGAGGCATTGGGCTTGGTCCTTAGGAGGAGGAGCTGACTAGGGCTATTATTGAATGGGGTGAGACCCAGCATGGTTGTGAAGCTCATAAAAGGTGGGCAGGAGGCAGTGCTACCCGAGTTGGTCAGAGGATGATGGTTCTTGTAACTATAGTCCCTAAACCACCAGGCCTGGGTGGCTTTCTGGAAAGGATGAAGGAGAGGCAAGAAGACCTCATCAACTGGACTTTATCTCCCATACTCACTTCAATCCTCCCCCCTCCCCCGAGTATCACACAAGCTGCCTGTGAGATCTGGTGGTTGACTCCCCTACCTGTGATTCAGGTGAGCGGGGGGGGGGGGGGGGGGTGTCTTGGTGAAGTCCCTCCCACCAAGAAGGACTGTAATGTTTCCCGTAATGTCTCCCGTAAGAGCCTGGCCTAGTGCCTAGCACAGAGGAAGTGCTTGGCCATTGTTTGGGGACGGAACGCTTTCCCAGCCTATGCTTAAGAGGGACCTTGGACTAGGCCTTGGAGCGCAGAGAGGATTTGAATAAGCAGAGAGGAAGGAGAGTACTCTAGGCTGGAAATGGTTTGAACACAAAAAACATGAAGGCAGTAATGGACATTTTCAGAGCAGGTGGTAGGTATCCTGTTTGGAGAGAGAAGTGCGTGTGTGCGTGCGTCTTCGTATGGAGGAGTGTGAAGGGTACGGTGGACGGTGGTTGGTAGGAAGGAAGAAGAGGGAATCGAGATTGGTTGGTAGCTTTTGACAAGGTTCTGGAGGAATTTGGGTCTGGCGTGATTGGCAGTTAAGGATCCCAGAGGAATGGCATGATGCAGATGCTAAGTCTATCATTTCTTTTCTTTTTCTTTTTTTAAAATATTTTATTGATTTTTTACAGAGAGGAAGGGAGAGAGATAGAGAGCCGGAAACGTCAATAAGAGAGGAACATTGACCAGCTGCCTCTTGCACACCCCCTACTGGGGATGTGCCCGCAACCAAGGTACATGCCCTTGACCGGAATCGAACCCGGGACCTTTCAGTCCACAGACCGACGCTCTACCACTGAGCCAAACTGGTTTCAGCCTAAGTCTATCATTTCTGAGCAGGGAAGACTGGGTACGGAAGAATGAAAGGAACTAATGATGATGACAGTAACACTTCACATTTATTTAGTGCTTCCCATGAGCTAGCATTGACAAGCTGCCGCATATAATCAGATCATTGTTGTAAACTAGACATGAGATGAGCCGGAAAGTGCTGCATAAAAGACAGTAGAGTCAGTTTCTTCATATCTGAGTATGTTTGGCTCTTAGGTAGTTAAATAAGAAATGGCTCCAAGGACATCTTCTTCCTGGCCTCTGCTTCCCAAAACTTGTCCTTGAAGCTGGAGCTGTTATCTGGCATGGCTGGGCTGCTGAGTTTTTGCATACTCCCTGCCAGGAACTAATGTCCTTGGGCCTCAGCTGGGGTGTGTCCCCACTCCAACCATCTGGAAGGTTAGAGAAATTAGCCACTAGAATGTGGCCATTAGTGCTCCGAGAGGTTACAACCTGTCAGTGGAATCCTAAGCCTGGGAACGGCTTCTCTCGCAGGGCTTTTCAGAGTTGGAACAGGCTGACTTCTAGCGCTGACGGATCCCTTATTTGGACACTTGAGTTTTCAGGGTGAGATTGGACTTCTCCTTTGGTTTAGGAGAGTCTTTTAAGGATCCGCTATCTTTTGTGAGTAATTTTCGAGGAGATTACGTGACATCAGAGCGGTACCTTTCTTCGCCTGATTCTCTCCTTGACCTCAAGACCAGGATGGGGTCCTGTGCGCTCACCTGCCCATTCTCCCCTCACCTCAGTCTTCCCGGGGGGAGGGGGGAAGGGGATGGACAACACATCATGGAGCTACGAGTCAGGGTGGCTGAGGCTCGAGTGTCAGGCTCCGAGGTTGGGAGCAATCTCATGCCCAGCCTTGGGGCTTGTCTCTTGGCTTTGGGGAGCTCATTGTGCCCATGGACTTGGTAGATGTGCATTTTTTTCCAGCTCAGATGCAAATGGGGCCAAGGTGGGTGCAGGAAGCAGTGTGGGTGGTGGTGGTGGTGATGGTGGTGGAGGACATAGCAGTGCTGCTGAGGGTTAAGAGCCTTTCGTGGCAGCTTTGAGAGCATAGTCCCCCTGCCCACCCTGCACTGTGGACAGCTAATCATACTGGACGCCCAGCTCTGTCCACCTCTGGCTTTCCTTTGGGTTGACCCCTGCCAACCTCAGGAAAGTAATTCGGCTCATGGCTGTGACATTGGATGCTGCTGGAGGAAGGGAAAGCAGGAAGGAGCAGAACGTGTTTCTGTCAACCAAGGTGTGCTTCCACTTGTCGGAACTTGCTGCGAGGCGGCCTTCAGCCCTTTCGGGTGCTTACTGTGGGCTTAAAGTATAATGTCGTATGTGGAAGAGGCCGTAAATCACAAAGACAGGCAGGGCTGCAGAGGGGAGGGAGGGCCTCCAGCTGCAGTTCCCAGGAACCCAAGGTAAAGGCTGGCCGAGCGGAGAACCTGCTACTGCCCGGGAGAAAGTGCTTTGGCAGTGGTAAGTCCTCTGCATGCAGTATCTTCCTTAATCTGCGCAACAGCATTTTGTGGTTGGAACTGTCATCTCCATTTTATAGATGAGGAAGCTGAAGCATTAGGAAGGTCAGGTAACTCCTCCACAGCTTCCTAGTTAGTAGAGGCAGAGCTGAAATTTATACCCAAGACCACTCTTTTCCCATTATTCCTTATAGAGGAAACCAAGCATTGTGTTTTTTGTTTTTTTTGTTTTGTTTTGTTTTTAGAAAACTTTAGATTTTAAAACAGTTTTGGATTTACAGAAAAGTTGCAAGGATAGGGCAGAGAGTTTCTTTAGCCCCTGCAAGCTATTGATTTTTTTCTTCTTCTCCTCCTCCTCCTCCTCTTCCTCCTCTACCATTTTATGAGGATTCATTGAGGGGTGGGGTACAAATTCGGAGTGAGAACGCTTTGTCTAAAGCTTACAACTTGGTGACTTCTCAGCTAGGATTTTTTTTTTAAAGTCCCCATCTTCTCAAGGGGCCAGTATTTATTTATTTATTTCATTTTTAATTTTTTAAAAAAATGTTTTATTGATATTTTACAAAGAGGAAGGGAGAGAGATAGAGAGCTAGAAACTTGGATGAGAGAGAAACATGGACCAGCTGCCTCTTGCACACCCCCTACCGGGGATGTGCTCGCAGCCCATGTACATGCCCTTGACCGGAATCGAACCTGGGACCTTTCAGTCCTCAGACCGACGCTCTACCACTAAGCCAAACCGGTTTCGGCTCAGCTAGGGTTTTTGAAAGCCCGTCAGAGTCTATTATTTCTTTCCCAGTCCCGCTTTGTGTCAGCTCCGCTGGGCTGGGCTAGAGCCGACTTTGACCTCTAGTTTTAGAATCAAACATCCTACTTTCTGCCTCTCAAAATAGGGTTGGCTAGCACCTGAGTTTCAGAGCGTTAGGGAAGGCAGGTAGCTCTGGGGAGGATCCTTCGCAGCCTGGCTTCTGGACATTCTTCCGTCTGATGGGGTGATGACTGGGGAGTGTTAATAGTTTCAGCTGGTGTTTCGTGGCCTGGAGCCAGAGCCCTCCTAGCGACACAGGGAGTGTCTACGAGTAAAGCCCGTTTGCTTAGACGTTCTCATGAGTCTATCCTTGTATGGTGCAGAGTGGTTTGTGGTGGTCGCTGCTCTGGGCTAGGCCCCAGGCTGTGCAAGCAGGCAGGCTGGCCGTGGGCAGGACAGCGTCTGTGGGCAGCTCTGCCGTGGGCCGCAGGCACGTTCTCCATTTAAGGGAAAGGGGTCTGCGATCTCCTTGGCTCTGGGTGTGAATGGGCAGGCCTGACGCTTGCTCATGGCCTTTGCTGGATGTGCTTTTTCAATGAGATCATTCCAGAATTACATTCCTATGAAATTATATTTCACTCAGGACGTGAAGCTGGATTTGTGTTAAAGCATTGGCACTAAAACTCGGGGCTCAGACCGGGGCAGAAATGGGAGCAGGGATAAACAGCTTTTACTTCGAAGGCGGGGAAGACACACACACACAGAGAGAAAACAATTGTTAAAGGATTTCGCATTTAAAATTGGTACACTGTAAGCATAGCCAGGGAGTCGCGCTATGCTTTGACATGGAAAGGCGGACGTGATGTCTGCCGTCCCAGCAGGCTACTGCCCCAGGCCGTGTGGGCTCACTGTCTCACATCTGATTTCTCTCTCTGCTCTTTGTCTCTCTGTTCTGTATCTCTCTGACTTTCTGAGACATACACACACAGCCACACAGTCCCTCCATGCTGCCAGGATGGGATTATCATACCCTGCATGACTCTGCCGTGTATCGCTGTGTAAATGCTGCTCCCTTAGCTCCAAATGTTCTTCTCTCCCTCTGCCTAGGAAACCCTGGTCACTCTGTGCAACTCACGTCAGTGTTGCCTTCTCTGGAACCTGTTGTGCTGCCCTCTGGCAGTTGTTCCCTGGTACCGTTGTGTTGTAACTATCTGTACACCCCGTTCTATTAAATGTATTTTCATTGATTTCAGAAATGGAGGGAGATGGAGATAGAAACATCACTGCTGAGAGAGAATCATTGATCGGCTGCCTCCTGCACACCCCACACTGGGGATCAAGCCCATAACCCGGGCATGTACCCTGGCCGGGAATTGAACTGTGATCTCCTGGTTCATAGGTCAATGCTCAACCACCAAAGAATGGGTCATACACCTCATTCTTTATATACTTCTCGTGCGGTCTTTTGAAGGGCAAGGAGCATATCTCTCAGTACCCAGTACAGCACTTGGTAAACAGTAGGTACTCAATAAATGACCTGACCGACTTGGCTCAGTGGATAGAGCGTCGACCTACGGACTGAAGACTCCCAGGTTTGATTCCCGTCAAAGGCGTGTAGCTTGGTTGCAGGCACATTCCCAGTGGGGGGCGTGCAGGAGGCAGCTGATTGGTTTCTTTCTCATCGATGTTTCTGACTCTCTCTCCCTCACTCTTCCTCTCTGTAAAAAATCAATAACATATTTTTAAAAAATGATTGTTGAGAGAAGGAACTGAGTGAATGAAGAGTTGAGTATAAGTGAAAGTTGGGTGCTACAGGCAGGTGAATCCATAGCATGATGGCCATCATAGCATGAGCGATGCCAGAGGCCAGGAGACTAGAGTCAGATCTGCAGCAGAGGTGGCGCATGTGCGTATGTCTGTGCGTGTGCCCAGGAGTGTAAAGATGTTTGTGGAGTGGTAAGATAGAGAGCTCAGTGAGCTCTGTGTTCCTTAGACACATTACTGGAATAAGGTCTAGGTTTTCTCAAGGTTAGATGAAACGACTCCCTGGGGAATCTTTGCAAACTGCAGCAGGATAGAGAGGAAAGAGCTGTAGATTTGGAATTGGCTCTGGGTCATGGTGGTAGTAATAGTCTTATTAACAACCAGAGGCCCAGTACACGAAATTCATGCATGGGTAGGGTCCCTTGGAGGCTAGTGGTGCCTGCTGCCAGCCAGGGTCTCTCTTCCCTGGCTGCCTGCTGCTGGCTGGGGCCCCCCTTCGTTCTGTGCCACCCCTGGTGGTCAGCGCACATCATAGCGAGCAATCGAACTCCCGTTTGGTCAAACTCCCGAAGGGACACTTTGCACATTAGGCTTTTATATATATAGATAACATTAACAATAATAACACAGTCCTCACTGTGGACCAGACACTATTGCAAGCACTTCTTGTATCTTAGCCCGTTTATCCTTACAATAAGCTCTGTGAAGTAGCCACTATTAAATTGTTGCCATGTGGAGAACTGAGGTCACACAGCAACCAAGTAGTTCTAGACCTGGTTATGTAGGTGAGTTATTTGGGGGCAAGAATATCTCCCCGGGCCTCAGTCTCCTTTGTAAAATGAAGAAAACACCTATTGCATTTAACCTTCCGGGCTTGTTTGGTAGACTCAAATGAGATGACATGTAAAAGTGTTTTTGAAAAGGATAAAAGTACTCTTTAGTACTTTGGAGTCAGCATTAGGGAAGCAGGGAAACTTACATTAGATATTTTAGATATTGGGATTATACTTTTCGAGTATGCTGCACTGAGGGTGAGCTACAACTGTATTTCTCAGCCACACTGGGCTGGCTTTTGGCCGTATTTTTTATTATATTTAGAATTAGGATTTGAGCTGCCATTAGAGAAACCAGTTTAAAAAAATAGAAAAGGGCAACCCGGGTATGTGGTGGGACCGGGAGTCGAACCATGACCTCATGGTCAGTGCTCAACCACTAAGCCACACCAGCTGGGAAGAGAAACCAGTTTTTATTGGAGCCAAATGTACATGTGAAATGTCACTGGGAATGGATTGTTAGGGCTCTTCCCTCCTAACCAGGAGCATAATGGGGAAGCAGGTTGGTAGGAATTTGCATGGGGGGGAATTACTCTGTTGGGGGCACGGAGGCCACTGCATCGGGTGGCAGAGAGAGTGGCTCAGAGGCGAGGCCCATGTCCCCAGCTCAGCTGCATAGCAGTGGACTGCAGGATTCCGTGGGCTGGTGGTGAAACCCACTTTCCCTCAGGTGGAAAGCCCGTGGGGAGTTCTAGAAGTTGCTTTACATTGCTATTGCCTTGCTGAGAAAGACTGTGTCCAAGCAAAGTAGCCCATTTTTATGGGCATTGGGCCCAGCATTTGGGCTTTGGGGGAGTTGTGCTGAGCCAGGCATTCGATGAGGAATGGCTGAAGGGGAGGGAGAGGAGTGTGAGGCCCATTGCTGACGAGTATTCTCTGGACCTCCTTAGAGCTGAGTGGCTTCCTCCGTGAAGTCCGAGCTCAGTGCCTCCAGCTTGATGGCTGCCTGGCTCAGCCCTAATGCCTGTGTGAGTAATTACAGGTCCCTGAACCGAACCACTAGTCAGCTACATCCCTCAAAAATGCCTAATTGTAGGCTACAAATACGAAAATATACAAGGGCTTAGATACATGTCATAGCTCATTACAGAGAGCAGTGGCATGAGTCAGGTGTGACTTGGGTGGCTTTTAGTGTGTTGGGAGCTGCTCGGGGAGCATACTGCCTGGCCCGGGAGAAGAGAGGCAGCCTGTTCTTTCTGCAGGGAGACTAGGGACCTAGGGAAAGGGGAGCAAATGCATGCAATGACCATAGCTTGCTCTTCATATCTGCACCTGCACAGCTAAATAAATGTGGTTACCTGTAGGAAAGACGGAAGGAAGGAAGGAAGGAAGGAAGGAAGGAAGGAAGGAAGGGAGGAAGGAAGGGTGACATCTTCTAATGTGGTTTGTAAACTACTGGTAGAGACAATTCCCAAAGAATTTGAGCCCAGCCAGTGTCGCTCGGTGGTTGAGTGTCAACCTATGAACCAGGAGGTCATGGTTCCATTCCTGATCAGAGCAGATGACCAGCTTGCGGGCTTCATCCCCAGGGTGGGATGTATAGGAGTCAGCAGATCAACGATTCTCTCTCATTGAAGTTTCTCTCCCTCTCCCTTCCCCTCTGAAATTAATTTTAAAAAATATATATGTGTGTGTGTGTGTGTGTGTGTGTGTGTGTGTGTGTGTGTGTGTATACACACGTGGCTTGCTCTCAGTGGCCGCCAACTCAGGACTGGGGGACTCCAGTGGGGCTGAGGGGACTGGGCACTGCCATCTGGTGGCTATGGGTACTGCCATATTTGTGACGGAGTGATGGTTAATTTGCATATTACCCTTTTATTAGATAGTATATGGGCCAATAAAAAGGGTTAGGACAAGTATTCTTCCTTTCCTTCCTTTTTTCCTTCCTTCATTCCTTCATTTCCTTTTTTCTTTCTTTCTTTCTTCTTGTCTTTCTTTTTTTCTTGATGTCTCAACAACAGACAAAAAATATTTTGGTGCCTCTTTTCACGTCCTTTTTCCCTACTTTCTTTTTTGTTAGAACACGGATTCTTAAAATGAGTCTCTGGAGGAACTTTGAGAGCTGGTGAACCCCCTAAAATGGTAGATAGAAATTTATAGGCACATAAATTTTCTATGGAGGTTCCTGGGGTTTATTAGATACTCACAGGGTCCTGTGACCTCTGAGTGAATAACCATTGCTGTGCTCTAGGCAGGAGATTCAGACGGTCTCAGTGTGCTTCCCCTTTGACACCCAGGCTCTGCAGGATACCACTTTTTCTTACCGAAGACAGATTTCTCTAGTTTGCACCATTTTTGTCACATGGCTCTGCATGAGTTAGCATCCTTGAAGGATGCAGACTTTCCTTCAGAGAAACTCAAAGAATGTTTCAAGGTCTTGGAGGGCAATTTGCAAACAGGAATTTCAGAAATGCTTTGAGACTGTATTGGAATAAAAGTGCAGGCCTCTAAGGACTACTTTGAAGAGGATACCATCTGGTCTATGGTGTACAGTAGTCGCCCCTTATCCACGATTTCACTTTCCGTGGTTTCAGTTACCTGTGGTCAACCGTGGTCCAAAAATATTAAATGGAAAATTCCAGAGATAAACAATTCATAAACTTTAAATTGTGCGCTATTCTGAGTTAGCATGATGAAATCACATGCCATTCCACGTTGTCCTACCCAGAACGATAACCATCGCTTTGTCCCTTACATCCACGGTGTATACAGGTGTCCCTTAATATCCACAGGGGACTAGCTCCAGGACCCCCTGAAATTGCCAAGTAGCACTTGTGTTTGAAGGAGTAAAAAAGGCAAATTTTGTCTCCCTCATGATCCTTAAAAAAGAAGGAAAAATGGGGTTTGAACACCAAGGATTTGGGGACCACGCATGGGACCTCTGCCGGTATTCCTTTCTGACTTAATCAGACAGAGCTGGGCTGCAGGGGTTTCCTTGGGATGGAGGGCGCCTCTTGCCACAAGATAAGGCAGAGACTGAAGGACTAATGTCCTCTGTGTCAGTTACAGAGCTCAGCACCCACCTCTCCAGGCTCTGGGGTCCGCCACTTACGATGAAACCCTGGGAAGATCATTCAACCGGAGCCTCAGTTTCTTCATCCATAAAAGAGAGATGGTGACAGCTAGATGCAACGAGATAAATACGTGGATAGAACCAGCAGAGCCTGGGGTATTCATGCACTTTCTTCTGCCCCCTTCCAAAACTGAGGAACGAAGGGCTTTTCCCCAAAGGGAAATTCAGCTCGAATGGTCTGAGCCAGCCTCTGTAGTTTGAGGGTTACTCCACTCCTTCCTAATAACCTTGCTCTGTGTATTTAATGTTCCCCGAGTCCTGCAGCCCATCTACTTCCTCTGTCGGTTCCTTTTTCACCTCTAACTGGCATTTTTAAATGAACAGAGTTCGTATTTGATGTGGTCTAACTTATCAATGTGTTCTCTTTCATGTGGTCTAACTTATCAGCGGTAATCGCTTTTTTGTGTCTCGTTCAAAAGAAATCTCAGCTTGCTTCAAGGTCTCCTTGGCTTCTGCTGATGGTTAATCTCCTGCTTGCAGTGTTCTTCTGCCTCCTTTATTTTCCACAGTCCCGCAGGACTCAGCCTGCTCCTCCAGGGGCCGTCCCCCCACATCCCTCCTGCCCCCCTAACCGGGTGTCTTCTCATTGCTCTGTGTTCATGCGACTGTCACAGCTCCTGTCACTTTGAACCAGAACCATTTTTCCCCCTTAGTCAAGGATGGGGAGCTGCTCAAAGGCAGGGTCTGGAGCATATAGCCCAGTAGCATGGGGAGGATGCCCACAAAGCATTCGGATAAGTAAACAAAGGAAAGCCCTACTAGTGAATGCCCATGCCTGTCTCTCTCTCTCTCTCTACTTCGCTGACAGTATTTCCCAGCCGTCCTTAACCTGTGCCCCCCCTTTGATGAGCATAAAGAGCTCCCAGGCAGATTGCGCAATGCAACTCCCGCCAGTAGTTTCCCAAACCGTGGAGGTCAGGCAGGGGAGGCCCTGTCATTCATTAAGCCCTGGGGAAGGACCTTTGCCTTTCCCAATAGGAAAGTGATGGTAGTCTTTGGCAGAGAGCAATCTCCGTTGAGTTCTTGGGCTGAAACCATCTCTGCCCTGGATCTTTCGGGTGCTCACAGGGTATGGCCCCCTTTTGAATTTTCCGAGCGGGTGTGATTGCCACAGGTACGTCGGAGTGAACTAGGAAGGCGGGTGGGGCTGGAAGATGGGCCCAAAGCGGCTCTTCCTGTCCAGGGAGGACCACTCTGAGCTGGTGGAAAATGATTTTTCATTCGAAAAAAAATATCTATTGATGTTCTATCATGCCCTCAGGGACGGTTCTGGGCACTGAGGATATAGCTACGGACAAACACTAAAATCTCTAGCCTCGTGGAGCTTATATAAACACTAGAGGACCGATGCACGGAAATTTGGGCACGAGGAGGCCTTCCTGCCCCCGGCTGCCGGCACCAGCTTCCCTCCGGCACCCGGGCTTCCCTCCTCCGGCCACCCGCAGGCCCCCGCGACCCGGGTGGCTTTCCTCTGGCCCCAGCTTCGTCCGGAATGACGTCCGGTCTAATTAGCATATTACCCTTCTATTTTTCTAGAAAATAAGTGGAAAAGAAAAGTAGTGTGTTAGATGGTGATAAATGCAAAGAAGAAAAATTTAAAAATGAGACAGAAAGGGGGGGTGGGATGGTGAGGGGTAGTGTGGAGGAGGAAGGATTTTTAATCGTATTTTAATACTAATTTTCTTACAGTGTGGTCAGGGAAGGCCTCACTAAGAAGATGGGAGCTGACCAAAGTCCTGGGAGATGAGTGCAGGCCCTCCCCAGGGAGAATGTTCTAGCTCAGGTGCGAAGGCCCTGAGGCAGGAATGTTTGATGTGTGTGAGGAAACAATGCGATAATGTGGATAATGTGGCTGGTGTGGAAAGAGCAAGAGGAAAGCGTGGTTGAAATGAGGTTAAAAAAAATATATATATATATATCGGGGGGACCCTGATGACCTTGTAAGTCACCGTGAAGATTTTGGCTTTCACTGTGCATGATTGCCATACAGGGTTCTTGAGCAGAGAAGTGGGAAGATCTGCACTGATGCTGGTAGTGGGTAAAGGTGATTGATGTACAATAGTAGCTTATTGAGGGTCTGTTCTGATGGTTTCTATTTTCTCAGTGAAGTAGGAAGCGATGTCAGCTAAAAGAGTGAGGACGAGGGAAGTGGTCTTAGGGCTGAGAGTCGGGAAAAAGCTAAACCCTTGGCCCAGAGACTTCAAATGTATTCCCTCTTGATTCTGAGTATCCTCTATTTCTTATAGGTGGCGTTACATTAAGCTTCATGTCCTCCTTGTAGAGATGGGGTATTCTCCCGGTGCTATAGAAAATTGGAGTGTCGACTCTTACCCAGTTCCTTTACCCTTACTGTTTCCTCGTCTTCTTCTGAGAAAGTTGGTGTGGGGTGGCGTGTTTTTCTAAAGCAGTAAAAGGCATTTTGCCATCCATCAGGTTGAGGTCAGCTAGACCAGAGAGCATGGGAGGGGTGAGAATGAAGTCAACTTCAGATCAGGAAAGTCGTTGACATTTGAACTGGATATTTAAGAAAGAATGAAGATGGAGGACATCAAGATAGGAGGAGCTGGCTGAACAGAAAAGCTTGGAGGCGTGACATTCCTATCTTGTGCAGGAAACGGCGGGCTGACCGGCCCGCTGTGGCTGGCCGGAGGGAAGGCGCTGGTGCGAAACAGGTCCGTGGTCTTTGAATCGTCCTCGCGAATACGGGACCCACTGGGTTCTTCTTGCCCAAGTGGGAGAAGTGGTTAGCCCCGGGCAGGGCTCTTTGTGGGGCCAGCCTTCCTTCTCTTTTCCCTTCCCACGTGGTGGCGCGTCATCGGCAGAGCGGGCTCCATCACCCTTCCAGACTGGCAGAAACAGCTGTGTCTTGGTTTGTAAAACTATCTTGGAAGCGACCAGATTTTCTTTGGCCTGGACTTGCCTGACAAACCTCACCCCGTTTCAGGCTTTCAGGAAATGTTTAAAGCCAGCTTCAAACCTCTACAGGATCTGTACTGAAGTGGAGAAGGACCATCTGGCAGGAAAAAAGGATTAAACGTGGTCAAGGTTGACAACCCAAACTTAAAGGATTCTTTGAGGAGGAAGGTTGGGAAAGGATGTGGGAGTGATAAGTGGACAGTGAAGAGACACTTACATTTTTTTGGATTATTATTAAAAAAATTTTTTTGGATTATTAACCAAACCATCTTTTCCTGTGGCTGGTTGAAGAGGATTCCGCCCTCATAGAGACCTGTCAAAATACCCAGCCATTCTCCTGACCTCCACAAACCAGATCCTGGTTCCTCTCACTTAACAGGGCTCGTAATCCCATCGACGTTTTTTGCTTGAAGGACTTTCTGGACCTAAAACCAGAACCAGGGGCTGGAATGGAAAAAATCCATGGTACGAGGTATGTAGAAATAGTGACGGAGAAAGGGGACCTTGCATTTTTTTTTTGGGGGGGGGGATTATGGGACAGACTTGAGAAAATCCTTCCTGGCTCTTTTTCGGAAGCATTAGATGCCCACCCACCAACCTCAAGCCCACTTTCTCCCCTTTCCCTTGGAGTCCTTGTTTTTAGGCACAGCAGAACCAAAGACAAGGTTGTGGGCAGAGACACCAGTGAGCAATGTGTCAGGAAAAGGGGGGAGGGAAAGAGGGGTGAGGGGTGAGGGAGGAGGAAACCAACATGAATGAGGTGAATAGACAGGCTTTCCTCGTGGGTGCACTGGGTGAGACCTGTTCCTGCAGCGGGGTTCTGGGAGACAGTGGGGACACTTGTGAAGATCAAGATTGCCCAAGGAGGTGGGGTGGGGTAAGGCCTGCTATCCGAAGTCCGCCTGGGTGGCAGCTACAGTTGGAAAACCCTTTCATCGCTACCGCGTTTCCCCGAAAATAAGACATCCTCCGAAAATAAGACCTACTTCATGGAGACATAATGCATCCCCTGAAAATAAGACCTAGCGCATCTTTGGGAGCAAAAATTAATATAAGACACTGTCTTATTTTCGGGGAAACGGGGTATTATAGTAACCAACTTGAGAGGAGAAGTGTGAACCTGAGGGGATACGGCCAGTGATAGAATTTCTAGGGCCTTTGTCATCCTTGTCTTGGACTCCTTGGCATCAGTTAACATTTATACAAGCACCTTTGTGTGTGTGTGTGTGTGTAGAACTTTCTGCTAAGCACAGAGGATTGTTCAAAAATTGGAGAACTAGCTAGCACAGCCCTACAGCTTTCTCAGCCACGTGGGGATGGGAGGGGCCGGGTGTCAGGAGACCAGCGGGATGGCTGAACCTCTGAGGAATGCCAGAGAACAGAGAGGCTATGCAAGTCAGAGGCCACAGCAAGGCCTGGAGCGGTTGGTTCAGGCGGAGCTATGGAAGGTAAATAAAGCCCTTTCCACCTTAGCCCAATCCAGGGACACCTGCAGGAGAGAAAGGGACAGTCAAGCTCTCACACTTTTAAATATATATATATATATATAGTTTATTGATTCTTTACAGAGAAGAAGGGAGAGGGATAGAGAGCTAGAAATGTCGATGAGAGAGAAACATCGACCAGCTGCCTCCCGCACCCCCCCCCCCACCGGGGACGTGCCCGCAACCAATGTACATGCCCTTGACCGGAATCAAACCCGGGACCCTTCAGTCCGCAGACCGATGCTCTACCACTGAGCCAAACCGGTTTCGGCTCTCACACTTTTTTAATTTAAGATTTTTAAATTGATTTTTAGAGGAAGGGAGACAGAAAGAGAGAAACATTGATGTGAGAGTAAAACATTAATTGGCTGCTTTCCTGTACACTCCCTTACCCGGGAATGTGCCCTGACCGAGAATCGAACAGCAACCTTTCTGTGCACGGGACAGCGCACAACCAACTGAGCCACACCGGCCAGGGCTCTCACACCTTTGAGAGCTCTGGTTTGAGTTCTTATAAGGTATAAGGAACTCATTCTTTTTTAAAAAAAAAATATATTTTATTGATATTTTACAGAGAGGAAGGGAGAGGGATAGAGAGCTAGAAACGTCGATGGGAGAGAAACATCGACCAGCCGCCTCTTGCACACCCCCTACTGGGGATGTGCTCGCAACCAATATACATGCCCTTGACCGGAATCGAACCCAGGACCCTTCAGTCCGCAGACTGACGCTCTACCACTGAGCCAAACCGGTTTCGGCAAGGAACTCATTCTAATGACGGCCCTCCCTGAAGCTTGTCGTGGCAACACTGGTCGCTGAGACTCTTGGAGGACGAAATGCCCAATAGACACTTAGAGATGGCATCTAAACAAGGGCACTGGTTGTTTGCTCTAGGGTGAGAAGGTTCATTCTTAGAGGCTGGGCCCCCCTCAGAAGGTGCTCCCTTCAGAGGCTGACCTCTGATGGGGCTCGTCTGGGACCTTGGGCAGAGCATTGGGGTCAGGTGATGGGATCGGACTTTGGGGACAGGGAGTGCTCAGGAGGCGGGAGAGAGTGTTTTAAGATGAAACCCTTAGCACAAAGAGGGAGCCTTCCAGAGGCGCTCTCTTCCAGCGGTGCTCGAGGGGAGATGCGGGTTCTCAAGGGGCCAAGGGGCGGTGCCCTTCACTGGAATGGACTCTCTGCCCGGCACTGCTCAGGCGCAGCGGTCCAAGAGGCTTCGTGCGGCTGCCCACAGCGCAGCACCTCCCAGCCCTCCTCGCTGGCTGGGAGAGTCAGGTGCGGAGCCGCACGAGGCTGACCAGCTGCGGGCGCTGGGTGGGGAGGGACAGCGGTAAACGGGAGGGAGCTTGCTGCATCTGAATGGGCCACCTCTCAGGTCCAGCCAGCTGTGGCCAGACAGGCGTGGGCAACCGTAGGCTTACAGTTGTGAGTACACATAAGTTAATAGGCCTATTGTAATCATCATAACCTGCATGTCTTTTTCCATTCAGACAACTGTAAGCCTACTTTTGCCCACCCCTGTATAAAAAATGCAGACCATAATGGCAGATTTTCTGTTTTTTTCAAAAGAAGCCCAAAATCTGAATTTTTGTTAGTATTTTATTTGTACACATCCAGTTTTTAAAATATTTGGCAACTGATTCAAAATTTTTACACATAAAGGAAAGGTCAAATGAGATTTTTTTCCTCCCTCAAACAACCAGCTTATGTCTTTGGGTACAAACTTTTTTCCCAGGAGAAAGTGAGGAAAGCTGTTGTTAGCTACACGCGGTGGGTGGTGGGAAGAGCTGGTTTGAGGTGCAAGAACTCTGAGCATGCCCGGAGACCGAGGCAGCTGGTTAGAGGACACGGTGGAAATGCTTTCACCGGATCCAGCGATGGACCTGCTCCTTTGTCGCTGAGGGTGGAAGAAGCCCCGGGGTAGGAAGAGGGAGCGAGTGTTCATCTTAATTCGTTCACAGCTGGGCCCACTCTTGTGGAGATGGTCAGTAGTGACCCTTCCTACCTTCCCAAGTCCTCAGAGCATGGCTGTAGGATGTGTTTTTATACTTACATGTATATAAGACCAGCCTAAAGCACTTTTGGAAAATGCAGATTCCTAAGCCCCATCCCATTCAGGAGGTGCAGGTGGGGCCTGGGACTCTGTATGTTTAACAAGCACCCCGTTGATGACAAGGGACGTAAGTGGACCAGGGAGTCAGGCAGAACTGAGTCCAGGTTCCTGCTCTGTTCCTTCATTAGACGAGGGATCTTCAGCCGGTCATTGAATCTTTCTGACCCTAAACCTCCTGATTGGAAAAACAGGTCTGTGTGATCTCCTACTAAGCTCTAAGCTCAGAGCACTAGTTAAGTATACAGTTTTACCTATATGCTCCCCAAAATTCTATTTTAGCGCTTCTTAGTTGGGATTCAGGAATCTGTATTTTAACAACTCCATCGGGTGATTCTCATCATGAGAGACGTTTGGGAAACACTGTCCTACCTCGAGGAATGGTGAGGGCTGAGTTAGAAGATGCCTGGAGGCCATGCAGGGTCCTGGGTCAGGGCTGGGGCACAGGGGCAGGCCACCCGGGCTCCAGTTCCCGCCTGCACTCTAGCTGTGTGCCTTGGGCAAGCTGTTTAACTGCTCGGTGCTCTGGTTTCCTCTCTAATGAGTACATAACAATAGAATCACCTTCATAAGGTTGTAAAAAGGGTTGAATGATTTAAAACATCCGAAGTTCTTCTGCCGAAACCGGTTTGGCTCAGTGGTAGAGCGTCGGTCTGCGGACTGAAAGGTCCCGGGTTCGATTCTGGTCAAGGGCATGTACATTGGTTGCGGGCACATCCCCGGTAGGGGGTGTGCAAGAGGCAGCTGGTTGGTGTTTCTCTCTCATCAACATTTCTAGCTCTCTAGTGCTCTCTCTTCCTCTCTATAAAATATCAATAAAATAAATATTTAAAAATAATAATAAAATAAAACATCTGAAGTTCTTCTGACTTTAGCTATATCTTCTCTCTATATATAAAAGCCTAAGCGATCATCCGACCATTTGATCATTTGACTGGTCACTATGATGCGCACTGACCACCAGGAGGCAGACGCTCAACACAGGAGCTCCCCTGCTCCCTAGTGGTGAGTGCACTCCCACAGATGGAGCGCCTCTCAGCTGACTGACGGGCTCCAGATGCTGGGCTCATGGCTGGGGAGCGAGCCCCTCCCCCATCCAGACCAAACTGGGACCAGGATCTGGGATCAGGACTGATGGGGCGCGAGCATGCGGCAGCTTCTTGGTCATGGGTGTGCTGCTATCGCCTTAGGACAGGCACGCGGGACCACAGCAGAGTGGCAGCAGGCCTACTGAGCAGCGGCAGCGGGTGTGGTGGGCTGGGATGAGCAGCCTGGGCTCAGGCTCCTCCCTAGCCACCTGCCGCTTTGCACACTGCTGCATGCGCACTACTGCATCCCTCGGGGGATGTTGGACTGCCCGTTTCGGCCCAATCCCCGCAGGCCACGCTGAGAGACCCCACCGGTGCACGGTGCATGAATCTGTGCACCCGGCCTCTAGTAATTACATAAAGATCTAGCCTAGCCTGTTTGGCTCGTGGATAGAGCATCATCCTGTGGACTGAAGGTGCCCAGGTTCAGTGTGGACTGCACATCCAGATCGGGTGTTCTTCCCACTGCCCCTTAGGTGCCCTGGGCCTGGGGTCTCTTTGCCACGGTGCAGCGTGTGTAGAAATGTTCTAGAGGTTACCTTATTAATGTTCTTTTCTCTCTGCGTGTACCTCTTCAGATAGTTTATAATTTGTCAGAGCTGGCGTTTTGAGCAGCTCGTGTTTGGTGGTAGGTGCTAATTCAGTAATTCCATTTTCCCAAACGTGCAGTTTCTGTCCGGACGTGGCCATGGATGGGCCTGGGAACTAACAAAACAACCTCTCCCCTCCTTGCTTCTCTAGATTATTCCCTGACCCTGGCAGATTGGGCCTATGGAGAGCAGGTGGGAGCAAGGACAGTGAGGAGGATATATTTTTCATCTACTGGCGTAATGGGCCCTCTGGGGTTCTCAGCAGTGCCTTCCCATGATGCCCGAACTCCTAGACCCTGCTCTTGCAGAAGTGTGACCGAGAGTCCCTGCCATGCTCGGTAGCAGTTTTGATTCATTCCCCGCTTGGTTACATCGTCACAGCAGATTTCTTCTTGGTCCAAGCAAACACCAGAACCATCTACATTTTTCCTTCTTTACCAAGTTGACTCTGTTCTAATTTCAGAGCAGTGGGTCCCACCCCCCCTTACATCGGGAATGCAAGGAAAGAGAACATGCGTTTCATCCTGTTCTTTTAAGATATTTCCGTTTCCACTCTTTCCACACGTCTTCTGCCCCGTCCCTGGGGGCTTGCCCTGGAGCTGCTAGAGCATGTCCAGCGTTGTTTGGATGGTCACATGGCTATTGCGACCATTGTTACCATGGGCACGGTGGAACACTTGTGCTCAGCAAGTTGCTTCCTTGTAATACTGTGTTCCCCGAGGACCCTGAACACTGGCCTGGGAAAGCTTCCAGAGGCTGCCTGCTTGCTCCCTTCTCTCTCTCTCTTACACACACAGCCATATGTCAAGCACTTAACTTGGCATTGGGTTGGTGCAAGTAAAGAATATCTTACCTGTCAAGGCTGGTTTGGCTCAGTGGATAGAGCGTCGGCCTGTGGACTGAAGGGTCCCGGGTTCGATTCCAGTCAAGGGCATGTACCTTGGTTGCGAGCACATCCCCAGTAGGGGATGTGCAGGAGGTAGCTAATTGATGACTCTCTCTCATCGATGTTTCTAACTTCTATCCCTCTCCCTTCCTCTCTGTAAAAAAAAATCAATAAAATGTATTAAAAAAAAAAAAAAGAAAGAATATCTTACCAGCCCTGCCGGCGTGGCTCAGTGGTTGAGCTTGACCTATGAACCAGGAGGTCACAATTCAATTCCCCGGGCACATGCCCGGATTGTAGGCTCCATCCCCAGCGTGGGGTGTGCGGGAGGCAGCCAATCAATGGTTCTCTCTCAGCATTGATGTTTCTGTCTCTCCCTTTCTCTCTGAAATCAATAAAAAGAAAAAATATAAAAAAGGAATATCCCACCAGAGTCAGTGCACATAGATGTTCTGGTGAAAGGAATTGCTCCTCCTTTTTCTCCTCCTCCTTTACTACTACTACTACTACTACTACTACTACTACTAATTCTTCTTCTTCTTCTTCTTCTTCTTCTTCTTCTTCTTCTTCTTCTTCTTCTTCATCATCATCATCACTAACTGTATACTTCAGTTTTTAAACACGTTCCCACAACAGGTAGGGGGTGGCTTTTCTCCGCATTATGAAGGATAAAGGTGAAGCTCAGGGTTGGTTTCCTTTTTCTTGAAGTGTCTGAAGTGTCAATGAAACACCTTGGAGGGTGTTTCATTGCTATCACCAATAGATAATCGCCCTTATTCCTGCTGGCTCCTTCCTCCCTTTCCTTTCTAGCTCCCACTCCAGCCACTCCCACCATCATCAAAACCACAATTCTGCCCAAACCGGTTTGGCTTGGTGGATAGAGTGTCGGCCTGAGGACTGAAAGGTCCCAGGTTCGATTCTGGTCAAGGGCACATACCTTGGTTGTGGGCACATCCCCAGTAGGGGATGTGCAGGAGGCAGCTAATCAATGTTTCTCTCTCATCGACGTTTCTAACTCTCTCCCTTCCTCTCTGTAAAAAAAAAAAAAAAATCAATAAAATATTTAAAAAACACACAACAACAACAAAACCCACAATGCTAACAGCTTCTGTGATGTTAAAGAAATTAGAGGTAGAGCATTTCATGTTGAAATTAGGAAAGAAGTATAAATGATATAAAGAATTAGGTGTGGCCTATTTTAATCATCAAGACCACCACTTATTTGCACCAAGGTAATAGCTTCTGGGATTAAGGCTATTAGTGACCATAAATAAATATGTCTAACACTCACATTTAAATGTACTTGATTTTGGTCAATGTGATGAGAGTGCCTATCAATCAGAGTAAGAGAATGACCTCTCCTGAATTGAAGCTTGGGAGACGGTGGTGTCAGCCCAGCCCAGACTGTTCATTCACGGTGGTTGTCTCACAGCCACTCTCCAAGGCACTTAAAATAGGTTGTTTTTTTGCCCTTAAGTTTGATTTTCACATCTAAATTGAGATATTTACCTACTATAAAATGTACTCCCATAAAGTGTCTAGTTCAGTTGTTTTTAAGATACCTACAGAATTGTGCAACCACAACACCATTATCTAATTCTAGAACTTTTTTCCACCCCAAAAAGAAACCCCCATGCTCATTTAGTCACTCCTCATTCTTCTACCCTCAATCCAACCTCAGCAACCACTGATTTACTGTCTGTTTTTCTACATTACATGTCAGAGAATGTATAATGTATCAGTGCACTTTATTCCTTTTTATGTGCCAATAATATTCCATCATCTGTATATACCACATTTTGTTTATGCGTTGATCTGTTGGTGGTCACTGCGTTGTTTCTACTTTTTAGCTATTATGAATAATGCTATTATAAACATCTGTGTACAGTATTTGTCTGAACCTAATGTTTTTATTTCTCTTGGGTATATCCCTAAAAGTGGATGGTGATGGTCTTATGGTAACTGTGTTTAATTTTTTGAGGAACTTCCAAAGTGGCTGCACATTTTGAATAAACGTTCCAGTTTCTCCACAACCTCACTAATACTTGTTTTTATCTGTCTTTTTGTCACAGTCATCCTAGTACGTGTGAAGTAATTCCTCGTTGTAGTTTTGATTTGTGTTTCCCAATGTTCAGTATATTAAACATTGTTTCATATGCTTATCAGCCAATTTTATTTCCCTGGGAAAATGTCTATTCAAATCCTTTATCAGCTTTTTAATTGAGTTATTTGTATTTCTGTCAAGTTGTAAGAGTTCTTTATATGTTCTAGATACAAGTTCCTTAGCAAATATATGATTTGCAAATAATTTCTCCCATTCTATGGATGTCTTTTTACTTTCTTATGGTATTTCTAACAGCACAAAGGTGTTTTTTTAAAATTTTGATATAAATCAGTTTATCTCTTTTTATTGTTGTTGTTGTTGCTTCTGCTTTTGGTATCACAGTGAAGAAACCGTTGTCTAACCCAGTGTTACATATTTCATCTAGGCATTGCTTTTGTGGTTTTAATCCTTATAGTTGGGTCTGTTGTCCATTTTCACTGAATTGTTGTGAATGGATGAGGTAAGGGTCCTACTTTATTCTTGCACAGATGAATATCCTAGCACCATTTGTTGAAAAGCCTCTTTCCCTGTCGAATTGTCTTGGCATCCTATGGTCAACTGGTTGAAAAATCAGTTAAATGTATGGGCTTATTTCTAGACTCTCAACTCTATTGCATTGATCTCAGTTTCTATTCTTGTGCCTATACACACTGTCTTGATTGCTCTGACTTAGTGGTATGTTTTGAAATTAACAAGTCTGAGTGAGTCTTCCAACTTTATTCTTCTTCAGGATTATTTTGGCTGCTCTCAGTTGCTTACATCGCCATGAGATTTTAGGGTCGCCTTGTCAGTTTCTGCAGTTGCTGAGTATTCTGTTCAATCTTTAGATCACTTTCCTGAGTGTTACTAACTTAACAATTTGAGTTTTTAAATTCAGGGACATGTTATGTCTTTCTATTTATGTATGTGTTGTTTAATTTTAATGATGTTCAGTAGTTTGTAGTGTACAAGTTTTGCACTTCTTTTGTTAAATTTATTCCTAACTATGTTATCCTTTTTGCTGCTATTGTTTTTCCTGGTGTTTATCTTCCTATTGTTCACTGCTAGTGTGTAGGCATCAAATTGATTTTTTAAAATATTACTCTGTATCTTGTAAACTTGCTTAACTTTATATATTAGCTTAAGAGTTTTTTAGTGGAATTCTTGGGATTCTCTACATACAAAATCATACCATCTGAAAATAAGATATAACTTTATTTCTTCCTTTCCAATCTGGATGTGCCCTTAAATTTTAACCCCTTTCTTCCTTTCATTATTTTAGCATAAAATAATATTCCCTAAATATATTAGGTAACTGTATATGGTACATGAATGGACAATTTTCATTTTGTAAGTACTTAAATATCTAAATGTATGTTACTATTATTCTAATGAGTATTAGGAAAAAATACTATAGCTTATTGTATGATGTTGGCACAAATGTCACTTTATCAGAATATTCTTACCTGAACATCCTATTGAAAAGGACAGACCTTCTTTACTCTCCCTCTGTCTTGCTTCATCTTTTCCTTCATATTATGTACAAATGTACACTTATGTGCCACACACCTGTCACACAAGCATGCTCATCGTCTGTTTCTCCCCACCTGGATGTGATTAAGCTCTGTGAGGAAGAGGCTTTCTTTCTGTCTTTGCTGGCAGTGCCTAGGACATGGGCACTCAGTGCATATTTTTTGAATGAATGATTCATTACTTAGAACATTTTGAGAAAAGCAAGTCAATTTTCAGTTGATTCAAGAAAAAATTTGGATAAGTAGTTGTTCAGGAGGTAGACCAACATGGCAAAATTTATAAAGGCTGTACGGCATGCTAGGAATTTGGGAAACTCTAACTTAAATGGGAGAGGTAGGCTGGAGATGGAGTTTTTATCATTTTCTGTGAACTGTTGGCTGTTAGACTCTTTTCGCAACCCAGACCAGGGGTCCTTTGAGGCTCCTAAGCTATAACATGTGGAATTAAATATATGTGGGAAAGTGGTTTCTACCACCCGCCACAGAAACCCTCCTGGCAGTGTGGAAGGTCATCTGGAAATGTTTGAGGTGTTTTTCGCTGCCCGTGGAAACTTGGCTTATAGGCCGTGTCTTTGCAGGGCTCTGGGTTTGCAGAGAGCCGAAATGACCATGACTGCCAACAAGAATTCCAGCATCACCCACGGAGCTGGAGGCACTAAGGCCCCTCGGGGGACTCTGAGCAGGTGAGTAGGGGAGCCTTTGCCGGGGAAATGGGGTGCACTGGAGGGGTTATCAAGGGCCAGCCAAATGGCCTGGGTCCTGGGTAGGGATCCTTGCCCAAATGTAAGTGATTATCCTCATGGCTCTGATAGTCTCCAGGTAAGTAGTCTGAGCCCAGCTCATGCTGATCATGAAGCAAAAGTAATCCCTAATGCATGCATTATTTTCTAGTTCTCTAAGCCTCCTTAGGAGAGAGCAAACAGGGATTGTGAAACAAACTTTGCTTTGTGCTGTTGGAGGAGCCTCAAGCTCCAGGCACGGAGCCAGCAAGCAGCAGCTGGTGTTCTTCTGGATGGATCTTTTTCCCAAAGTGGGGACAGCTGGGGGCTACCCCTGAGGGAGGCTGACCACAGTAGGGGACAGGGGAGGCAGTTATGCACATTAGCACAAGTTCAGGCAGAAGTCTAGGCCTACAAGAATTTAGGCTGGGCTGCAGACAAAGCAGCTTCGGGAATTTCAGTCCGCGGAACCTGTAATCTACTTTGTTGGTTTTGTCTTCTTTTTTAAAAGTGGGAATGTTGGACCATAGCAAAACCACGCTTTTGGACTCACAGGACTGACTTTAAATCCAAGCTTTCACTACTTCCCAAAATGTGAGATTGCAGGGTGTTTTCTTATGCCCTCTGAAATCTTGGTTGCTCCTCTGTAAAATAATAACAGTGCTCATGTCACAGAGGTGCTGTGGGCACTGACACAATGCGTGCCAGTGTTTAGCATAGTGTCTGGCACAGAGCCGCTCAGTAAAGGTTAGATCCCTCCCTGTGATGGGATAAAGGCTTCCAGAGCTGGCAGGTGAAATGTCCAGCGCTCGCCAGGGCTGCTCGGGTCTTGGCTAAGGCTGGACACTGATGTCCTAGAACCGTAGTTGGCAAACTGTGGCTCACGAGCCACATGCGGCTCTTTGGCCCCTTGAGTGTGGCTCTTCTACAAAATACCACGGCCTAGGCGAGTCTGTTTTGAAGAAGTGGCGTTAGAAGAGGCTTACATGTAAAAATTTGGCTCTCAAAAGAAATTTCAGTCGCTGTACGGTGGATATTTGGCTCTGGTGACTGATGAGTTTGCCAACCACTGTCCTAGAAGAAACTCCAGGCTCCTTTACTAAAGCCACGTACCTTTCATAGTCTCTTCTGCTGAATTTCAGGTAGGCAGATTGGGCTTTTGGTACCTCCGCCACTAGAATGGACACCTAGCTGTGAGAAGGACCTCAGCTTAGGGTGGGCTAGGCTGTTCCTGTCTGGGGTGTGCAGTGCCAGGTTGAGTCCAGTGGGGTGCAGCACCCTCAGATCTGGCTCGAGGTGGTGATAGACGTTTGATCCATTTAGAGTTGGAGTCCACATATGGTCTGTGGAATGGGGTGCAGGATATAACCCCTGGGGAGCCACTGGCATGGATGAGGCAGGAGGGGTTCCCTACGTCACGCATGTAGGGTTTGGTCCCAGTGGAAATGGTATGGGTGGGCTGTGCCAACCAATGGAGGCTGGCAGGTTCTGACTTGTTAAGTCCCTAAGAGCCTGATACTTAGACAAACCAATTGAATATTCACTCTGTGGCAACAAGACCAATAAGAACACCCTGCCTTCTCCCCATGCACCCTTTCCAACCTAGACTAGAGTTGCTTGCATGCTGAACTGGGAAAGGCTGAGAATGACAGGATCCATCAACTTCTAGGGCAAAACAGACAGAAAAACTGGCTTCTCCCAGGGCATGTAGTGGCCAAGGAGGAACAGGTGCAGAGCTGAGTCTCCGTCACCCATTGTCTACTTTGCTGGGTTCTCACCGGTCTGGTGGCAGATGGAGACTGGGGAGTAACCACTGTTCCCATAATGAGAGACTGTATGTAGAGGTGAAGTAAGCATTATATGTGATTGTATGGTTTTATTATTAATTTTTGAAGAAATAGTATATTTAGAACCCGAATTAGAAATTACCAGACCCCGTAGCCTTGTTCATTTTTTCTTCTAATTTCCACAATGTGGAGGGGTAGATGCATTGTTTACATCAGTCACAAAGCAGAATCAGGACTGCTGATGGTTCCCCAGTTTCTATTTGGAATGCATACCTACATGTTTTAAACATTTTTAGAAACTGCTTTTTCTTTAGCTTCCCAGCATGCTTGCCGTCATAACGAGATGGGTGGTGGTTGTAAATATCTGAGCCTCTGATGTGCCTAAAAAGAGCATTTTCCAGTCTCCTTTCTAAGTCTTCCTTTCCCCTCCCTCCCTCCCTCCCTCCCTCCCTCCCTCCCTCCCTTCCTTCCTTCCTTCCTTCCTTCCTTCACTTTTCCGTTTCCTTTCCTCTCTCCCACCCTCTTTTCCTGGGCTTCTGGCGTGGAGTCACAGGCTGCTGT
Source organism: Vespertilio murinus (assembly GCA_963924515.1). Classification (NCBI taxonomy): domain Eukaryota; kingdom Metazoa; phylum Chordata; class Mammalia; order Chiroptera; family Vespertilionidae; genus Vespertilio; species Vespertilio murinus. Next base: position 135,951,115 of record OZ004709.1, on the reverse strand, counting down.
GGCTAGTTACACACTTCTCTCAGAAGTTGCTGCTGGACTGGAGGTGTCATTTTGAAATTGTCATCTGATCGTGTCTCCAGCTGCCTTCACCCCCTAGCCTCTTGGGGGGAGGGTGTTCTTTGGGCTGTAGGGCAGTAAGTCACCAGTTCATTGAGGAAGTCGTTGCCAGTGAACCCCGAGGGCTTTCCTCCTATGTGCCAGGCTCTGTGGTAGACAGTAGGGGACAAAGAGGGACAATCCACTCGCTTTTCTCAAAGAATTTACAGCTTGGATTGGTGACCTTGGCACCTGAATTTCTTAGTTCGACCTTTCAGTAACCTGGGGCCCTTTTATCATTGCCAGCCCAGGAAAAGACTCCCTGGTGTGACTGACAGAAACTTCGGGGACTGCAGGGGTCTTAGGGCCTTGGAAAGCTGGGCCTTTGACTCCCAGGCTGCCTTGGGGACCTCTGCATCATGCACATGGAAGCAGAGAAACCCAATGGACTCATAGGCGTTTATATCTAGATTTGGGGACAGAGTGTCTGTCCTCTGGGACATGGGAAGCTGGTGTAAGGCTGATGGGACCCTGTGGAAAGTCATTTTATGTATTTGCAAGGCTGTGTCCTTAATTTGAATCCGACTTCACCTGGTGCTACAACTAAGCCGATATGGGGTAAAGGTCATGAATTCCATTCCGTTATTAGGTTTTTATGGGTGTTTTGCTAATTTATATTCTTTCTCTCTTTTTTAAAAAGAAATCTTTATTGTTCAGATTATTACAATTGTTTTTCCTCCCCCCGCCCCATAGCTCCCCTCCACCTCGTCCCCACTCTACCCTCTGCCCTTACCTCCCACCCCCCTCCGCTGTCCTCATCCATAGGAATATGATTTTTGTCCAGTCTCTTCCCATACCCCACACACAGACACCCCTTTCCCCCTGAGAATTATTCTTTCTTTTTCATTGTAAGCTCAGTCTTGATTTGGCAAGATATAGTTAGAGGAGGTGGAGGTGGAGCTCTAACTAAGCCTTTTCATTTGACCACTAAAGTTTTGTTCTTTGCTCTCTTTCAGTCTCTTGGAGTAAGTTTCCCTTTCTCTTTGTTGATGAGGATTCACCCTTAGTTGCCAAATACACCCTCCCTACAGCTGTTCCTACTCCAGCCCAGAAGATTTGGTTGCATCCAGTTCTGGGTGTTGGAGGGGGTATTCTCAGAGCAACTCTGAATTCCAGAGGTCAGGCTTTCTGATGTTGGTGCTGATGAGCTGGGGTGGACTGGAAGCAGCTTGGTGCCTTGCAAACAAGGAAGTGTTAGGTTTATAGCGAATTCAGCCACCTAGCTGGTGTGAACATGTGGAGATTTCACATGTGCTATACTAGTAAGACCTGGCAGGCCGCAGGCGCTGCTCCCAGAAGACTTATGATGCCTGCTGAGTTCCCAAACAGCTTCTTCGCTGTGAAACTCTGGCACCTGGGTCATGGCAACTTCAGGCAAAGGCTACTTCTGTTCTGAGTCCTCGTGGTTCCTTCCTAATGGGTCTTGTTAACTTTGTTTATATATATATATATATATATATATATATATATATATATATTTTTTTTTTTTTTTTTTTTTTTTTTTTTTACAGAGAGGAAGGGAGAGAGCTAGAGAGCTAGAAACGTCAATGAGAGAGAAACACCGACCAGCTGCCTCTTGCACACCCCCCACCGGGGATGTGCCCGAAACCAATGTACATGCCCTTGACCGGAATCGAACCCGGGACTTTTCAGTCCGCAGACCGACGCTCTACCACTGATCCAAACCGGTTTCGGCAAGGGTCTTGTTAACTTTGAACTCGCTTTCCATTCGGTCCATAGATGTTAAGAAAGGCAGAGCTGAAAAGGAACCTTAGAGTTCATTCAATCCAATCTACCCATGTTACAGATTGGGAAACAGATGCAGAGAAGAGAAGGTACTCCCCAAGGATACAAAGCTAATGGGAGGAAGAACTTAAGGCTAGCTTGCTTGATTCTTCTGTTAATTTTTAACACTCCCTACACCTCCCTGTAAACATGATTGGAAGCTCCCTGCTCAGAAACTACTGCTGTCCACGATACGGTGGAACGTGGCCTGGCTTGGGTGGCTTTCACAAGTAGCTCTGGTCTTTCTTCCTACCTTTCTTTACTGCTCTCTAAGGCAAGCCTTACATTCCTGCCAGACTGGATGCAAAGGGTGTTCTGTCCCTTCCCAGCGCTTTTCCTGATCTTCCAGTTAGAAAGGACTCCTCTCCCTTGGAATTCGCTCCTAGAGCCCTCAGATTGGAGTGCGCACATGGCACTTATCAAATAAGGGCTCATATAGTGGGTGTCTGTGTGGGTCTCATTTCCCAGCACAACTGGACCTCCTTGCAAGCACAGTAATACTCCTTTCGAATGTTAGAGTTGGAGGGGAATCTTGGGATTCTTTGGGCCTGGTTGCTTGATGTTACCTATGAGGAAGTTAAAGCCCACGTTAGCTAATTGACAGTGGAACCATAATTTCAACTCAACGTGTGCAGGTTTCTGTGCAGAGGAGGGCTTAGCTGGTGACATGGTGAAGTCCAGAGAGGTCTTGAGACCCCCCCCCCCCCACTGCCAAAGTGAGTACAGATGTGAACCCTGTGCCTTCAATTTTAGGAAGAGGGTAAGCGCTTACAGGGGAGAAAAATCTGAGAACAGCGACTGTGGGTAGAAGATAGTGTTGCGGAGCCTGTTCTGGCCATGGCAGACCATTTCTCAGGAGGACCCGTGGCATGAGTTCCCTTGTTTCCAAAGTTGCTTCCTAACAATCCCAGCATGATGTCATCAGTATTAGTTGGTTACCTGCTATTGCATAACAAACACCCCTAAACTTAGGGTGGCTTAAACACTAGTGCCTTAAAACATTGTATTAGTGCAAGGGTGGGCAAACTTTTTAACTCGAGGGCCACAATGGGTTCTTAAACTGGACCGGAGGGCCAGAACAAAAGCAACCTGACCATGCTGGCACTCTCCTCTTGGGCTGCTGGTGAAGGACCGGAGGGGAGAGCAAGAGAACCCTCCACTCTTTCGGCTCCCCGGGCCGGATAGAACAGCCGAACGGGCCGTAGTTTGCCCACGGCTGTGTTAATGGCTTAAAACGGTCATTTATTTTGCTATAAGTTGTAGTTAGGGTAAGGACATTAGGGAAGCTGTTTCTTGCAGCATCAGTTGGGGTGGTTTGAAGGTGGGGGTGACCCGTGGCTAAGGGGCTGGAATATCTGAAGGCTGGTTCACTTACAGCTCTGACGGCGGATGCTGGCCGTCAGGTGGGACCTCAGCTGGGGAGCACCTGCTGAGTGTGGCTCTGCTTTTGGCTGCTGCTTTCACAGCATGACATCAGGTTTCATCAAGTGAGCTTCTCAGGAGAACAAGTCAGAAATGTATGGCCTTTTAGTGAGAGAGTTTCATAGTGTCTTTTCTATTTTACCCGTTAATTAAGGCAATTACATAGGTATCCCTAAATTCAAGGTAAAGAGCCCCACCTCATTACAGTGTGTGTGTGTGTGTGTGTGTGTGTGTGTGTGTCCACACCAGTAAGGAATTCTCCTACATTGGCTGGGTGTCCTACAATTCAACTCAGTTCTGACACAACTAACTAGCATCAGCTTCCACAGGCGAAGGGCTCAGTCCCATAAGACTGCCTTCCTCTCCAGGTGCTTATCACAAGCCCAAGTTGTCACTTGTGCTTCTGACCGACTGACTGTAAACCAGAGGTTCCCAGCCGAAACCGGTTTGGCTCAGTGGATAGAGCATCAGCCTATGGACTGAAAGGTCCTGGGTTTAACTCTGGTCAAGGGCATGTACCTTGGTTTTGGGCACATCTCCAGTGGAAGGTGTGCAAGATGCAGCTGATCGATGATTCTCCCTCATCGATGTTTCTAACTCTCTATCCCTCTCTTCCTCTCTGTAAAAAATCAATAAAATATATATTTTAAAAAAACCAGAGTTTCCCATAAGTCCTCCTCCCTCTTCTTGGACTTAATCTTCTAGAGCAGCTCACAGAACTCAGATAACTGTTTGCTCACTAGATTATCAGTTTATTACAAAGGACATAATAAAGGCTAGAAATCAACAACCAGATGAAGGCGTACATAGGGCCAACTCCCAAACAGAGAACGTCTGTCCCCCTGGAGCGTGGGCCAGTTTGGAAGCATTCTGATTCGCCCACCTGAAGCTCTCTGCCTTATCCTTTGGGGTTGCTACAGAGGCTTGATTACCTAGGCATGATTGATGAAATCACTGCCATTGGTGATTGATTCAACCTCCAGCCCTTCTCTCCTCACCAGAGATAACGGTGTGTGACTGGAAGTTTCAACCCTCCCATCGCAAGGTTGGTTCTCAGTTCTCCTGAAAATCAGCTCCCAACCATAGAGGAAGTTCCAAAAGCCACCTCATTAACATAAAAAGACACCTTTATCTCTGTCACCCCTTAGGAAAATACAAGGAGCTCTGTGCCAGAAATGGGGTATGTATTTGTTGTAAATCACACGAGGAGACGGACAGTAGTTCCTACTTGATGAGAGGAGTACCAGCATCACTGAGAAGGGCATGTGAGATGGAATATGTTGTGGTCGCTGTCTGCCGCCAGTCTGCTCTCTGGTCGCAAAAACTCACATCCTTCCCAAATGCAGAATACACTCACTCTGTCCTTTAAGATCTCAAGACTCACCCTGTTAGTGGCATCAGTTTGCATCTAGGTTCTTGTTCTCTAAATCCAATCCAGGCACCCAGGTGACTCTGGGTGCAGTCTTTCTTTCTTAGTGTGTGCAGATCCTGAGGGCTGTTCTTGTTAATATGAGGATTTACACACTTATTCTAGCTGCCAGCAGTAAAAGAGAAAAGAGATGAGCTAAAAACGGGAAACTGTTCCGTTTTCAAACAAAATTTAAAGGAAACATAAATTAGAAAGGGCTTTCTGGATTAGAAAATAAAACTTGTTTCATTCATGTTCTCTCTACACAGGAAAGATTTCTCAGATTAAGAAATGGCTTCCATGTAAAAAAAAAAAACAACACTTGCCATTTGCAACAAAGAAATATTAAGTCAGAGAAAGACAAATACCATATGATTTCACTTATATGTGAAAGAGAAAGAACAAAATAAATGAACAGACAAAATTGAAACAGACTCATAGACACGGAGAGCAGAGAGCGACAGGTGGTTGCCAGAAGGGAGGGAGACTGGGGAATTGAGCGAAAGAGGTGAAGGGATTAAGAGGAACAAATTGGCAGTTACAAAATAGTCACAGGGATGTAAAGTACAGCATAGGGAATATAGTCAATAATATTGTAATAACTGTGTGGAGCCGGGTGGGTACCGGTTATATCAGGGGGAACACTGTAAAGTGTATGATTACCTAACCACTCTGCTGTACACCTGAAACTAGTACAAAATGATACTGAAAGTGTTTTGTAATTGAAAAAAAGAAGTAGCTTCCAGATTATGGTGACAGTTTTATAGTGTGTGAGTGTGTTTGTGTGTGTGAACTCATCACAATGCACACTTTAAATCGCACAGTTTATTGTGCTTTAATTATCCCTCCATAAATCTTTAAAAATCTAGAGTGGAACTAAAAGATCTTTTGTCGAGACCTAAAAAAAAGGTTTAAAGGGTTGCCTCATAGACTCCCACAGACAGACAAAGGCTTTCTAAGGGGTGTAAGGGCTTTGCAGATCTCTTGTAAAAACAAGGCCTCTACGACTCTCAAGGGCTGTTGTCAGAATACCTGCGTGTGCCCTCCCCACATGGCCTGGGCTTCCTCACAGCAGGGGAGCCGCTGGATCCTTGAGGTCTGGGCCTGCAAAGCAGCACGGATTCATTTCTGCTCTATTCTGTTGGCCAGATCGTCACAGGGTCAGGATTCCAGAGACAGGAGGCATGTCCAGGAACTTGGGGACCATGTTTTAAAACCGTCATCAGGGTATTTTTTTAAAAAATATATATTTTATTGATTTTTTACAGAGAGGAAGAGAGAGGGATAGAGAGTTAGAAACATTGATGAGAGAGAATCATCGATCAGCTGCCTCCTGCGCACTCCCTACTGGGGATGTGCCCACAACTAAGGTATATGCCCTTGACCGGAATCGAACCTGGGACCTTTGAGTCTGCAGACCGACGCTCTATCCACTGAGCCAAACCGGTTTCGGCCGTCACCAGGGTCTTTAGCATGCTTTCCTGGAACCCCCACTCTTGGCTTTGCCTAGTGCCCGGTTCTGCTTTATACAGCAGCCCCATCTTTACTGGACTTAAGGCATTGGGATGTTCCTATAGGGCATCATGGTTGGCCTGCCTCCGAGACGGTACATTCTTTATGTTGGTCGTTGCTATTTTGTGGCGGACTTGGGGTTCTCACCCAGAGAAGAGCTCACCCACCCACCATCCTCTTTGTGCTTCCCTTGGGGACAGGCAGGGAAGGCTGTGGTGGATTCTTAGATGAGCTTTCTGGAGGTGAAAAGGTGACTCGGTTTCTGCGGCTCTGATCCTGGTTAGCTACCATTCTACTTACCCTAACAGCTGCGACTGACCTCAAGAGCCCGTATGTGGTGGCCCAGGTGTAGCCCCTCTTGCAGGGTGACGCTGTCCTGGACCCTATTGTGGCCACCCACCATTTGAGATGAGGTGACTCTGGGAGCGGGAAGGCAAGGTTGTGGCACCCCGTCCTTTGGCTTTGTATTGGGACTGTCCCAGAGTGGGATGTCGGGGGCAGTTACAGAGCTGAGCCTCTGCTCTGGCCTGGGGAGCAAACTTGGGGCTTACTGGTGGGACTCAGGCAGCCGTCCTCCCTTTCCTTCTGTGGGAATGCCCTCTCCACAGGTGGGGTAGCCAGTGAGTGGTGGGAGGATGCTGATGCCCATCGGGCCAGTAGGACCCACCTTAGCTAAGCAGCTTAGAATGGTGAATGGCCAGCTCGCAGGACTTTCATTTGGAAGCAAGCTAGACACCCGCTTAGTAGGGACTCAGCACATTGGAAGCTGGGCCTGTGTGACTTAACCTGCAAACAGACTCACTTTATGGCACCCGCGGCCCATCCTGATGCCCCTTGGCTTGCTCCTGGACTCCCCAGAACCTTCCCCAGCTGACCTCAGCTTGGTCCTCTTCCTGATTCCTCTCCAGAATCCCTGTGGTCAGAACATGCTGAGTTCGGAACTGTCTTGTCATCAAGGACTCACGCTAGCCTTTCCTCCAAAAAGCACTTGACAATAGATGGGGCATCCCTTGACATCAATACTTCCTGCTCTGTTATTTGACAATGGCCCAGGTAACTAACCCAAGGGTTGAATCACGTTCTTGTGAAACAGTCCTCTCACTTTCTGTTTATGCATGAACACACATGAAACAAGTTTGTCTTTCTGACCTTAGTTCATGTTCTTTCTATCTACCCACTTATCTTATGCATTTGTTTCTGTGTGTTCATGCTCTTCTGTTTCTTTTAAATTTCCTTTACATTCTCCCCCCGCCCCCCTTTCTTCTCTTCGTTTCTTTCATCTGTTTGTCTTGCTTCCTCCTGCAGTGTTGGTTTTGGCCGGTCGTATGTTGTAGTGTTGGCAGCCACGCCTCCGCTGAGCAGCATGACTGGCTGCCTGCTGGCAAGGCATGGGTGCCCAGTTCCACAATTTCTGCATCCCTAGTGGCAAGTTCTGGGATTTCAAAATAAAGAAGGGGAGAAATGAATCTTAGGTGTCTTTTAGCCTCTTTGTACTTTTCTCTCATATCTCTTCTACTTTCCTGCAATTATTTATAGTGCCCAGACACTTTTAAAATTTATATACCTGGCTAATATATCAGGACACTCAGGGCAAGTGCTTTAAAAACAAAAACAAAAATCCCAGCTGCATGGCTCAGTGTTTAAGCGTTGACCTAGGAACCAGGAGGTGACAGTTCGATGCCCAGGTTGTGGGCTCAATGCCCAGTGTGGGATGTGCAGGGGGCAGCCGATCAATGATTCTCTCTCATCATTGATGTTTCTATCTCTCTCTCCCTCTCCCTTCCTCTGTGAAATTAATAAAAAAAAATATATTTTTTAAAAGAGCAAGTGTTTACCCCTGATTTATAGATACAGAGCCTGAGGCTCAGAGAATTTGTAGGTGACTTGCCCGTGAACACCCCCAGGAAATAATGGAACCAGGACCAGAGGAGAACCCAGGTCTCTAGACTCTTGGTCCAGACTGTGGTTTCCGCTCACGGGAGATGGCTTTGGGGACTGATGGCCACCTGGGCTGCTCCCAGTGCTTTGTGTACTTTCCCGTGTTGTTCTTCAGGTCACATGGTATAAAGAAGGGGCCTAGGGCCGAAACCGGTTTGGCTCAGTGGATAGAGCATCGGCCTGCGGACTGAAAGGTCCCAGGTTCGATTCTGGTCAAGGGCATGTACATTGGTTGCGGGCATATCCCCAGTAGGGGGTGTGCAAGAGGCAGCTGATCGATGATTCTCTCTCATCGATGTTTCTTTTCTTTTTTAAAAAATATATATTTTATTGATTTTTCACAGAGAGGAAGGCAGAGCGACAGAGAGTTAGAAACATCGATGAGAGAGAAACATAGACCAGCTGCCTCTTGCACACCCCCCACTGGGGATGTGCCCGCAACCAATGTACATGCCCTTGACCGGAATCGAGCCCGGGACCTTTCAGTCCACAAACCGACGCTCTATCCACTGAGCCAAACCGGTTTCGGCTCTCATCGATGTTTCTAACTCTCTATCCCTCTCTCTTCCTCTCTGTAAAAAAAAAAAAAATCAATAAAATATATATATTTTAAAAAAAAGAAAGAAACCTGGGAACAGTGCCTTAGGCAGGCAGGCTTTTGAACCATTTGTTTTTATTCATTAATTTAGTCATTCAACACAAATAATTAATTCCTACTGAATCCTACCCGCAGTGCAAAAAAAAACCAGGGGATATCAAAATAAACAAGACACTTCCTAGTAAGGGAGGCAGGTGAGGAAACAATGAACTGTTACAAGTCCCATAATAGACATTTTTCCAGGCACAGTAGAGGCATCAACTGTTGTCCATCTCCACCTGGGTGAGTGGGGGTAGGGTCAAGAGAGAGTCCATGGAGGAACTACAGAGATGTGCAGTGGACAGGCCATCATTCCAGGCAAAGGAAACAGAATGTGTGGAGGCCTGGAGGTGTGAAAAGCAAGGAGTTTGATGTGGCTCAGGATGGGTGGGACGCAGGTTTGCATGGAGGAAAAGACAGTAAGAGATGACAAAGGAAGAACAGGTGGTGCCCAGGTCAAGGGGCCCTCGCCATCCATGCCAGTGAATTTGCATTTCATCCTATAGAGAATGGGGAGTTGCAAGCATGTTGAGCTTTGCATCTTATAAAAATGCCAGAAGATGAGAGGATGGACTTGAAAACTGGGTTAAGTTAGAAAGCAGAGAGGGAATTTAAGAGACCGTTTTAATAGTCTTGGTGAGAGATAAGATCTGAACCAAGGAAGTAGCAGGAGCGGAGGGCGGGGGAGAGGGGCAGTTCTGAGAGACCTGAGGATGTAGCATTGATATGGTTTAGTCATCAAGTAGGTCAGTGTGTTGGGGGAGGGAGCTGGATCCAGATGCTTGAAAAAAAGCACAAACGTGGACCTCTCCTTTCCTGTGTGGAATGAGTTGGAAATACATGCAGCAGTAAGAGTCAGGGGCGAAGGAAGCATAAAGAGCCTCGGGATGAGACCACGTGAGAAGACACTCAGCCCGAGCGAGGATGGGACGTGGCCGAGGGAGGCCTGGGGGTGGGGCGGGCCAGTTATACACAAGCGTGGCCTCTCCCACCTGCGTCATTTTACTGTTGCATTGTAGCAAACCACCCTAAAACATAGTGGCTTAGAACAATTGATTTCCCCACCCCCTCACATTTCTGTGCATTCACTGGGCAGTTCCTCTCTAGGTTTCCCCTGGGCTTACTCATTAGCTGGGTTCATTTGGGTCCAAGATGACCTCACTCGTGTGTCCGGCTCACATGGTGGCTGACTGTTGGCCGAGGTACCTTGATTACGCTCCACGTGGCCTCTCATCCTCCAAAGGACTAGCCGGGCCTCCTTACGTGACCGTCTCCGGGCAGCATGCCAAGCGTGTGAAGGGGGAACCTGCAAGACCACTTGAGGCCTCAGGTTTGGAACTCGGACAGCTTAATTTCCACCACATCCCATTGGTCAAGGCACATCACAAGACCAGTCTGGATTCAAAGGGCAGGAAAACAGATTTCTCCTTTTGTTAGCGTGAGCTGCAAAGAGTTTGTGGCTATATTTAGTTCATCCCCTTCCCGTCCACCCTGAGTAGTTAGAATCTAAAGACAGAGAGGTAGGCTGCTTGACAAAGTTTGCCAGGCGGTTACTCTGAATAGTCAGCTCCTTGTTAATATTGGTAATCACCAAGGGAAGGTTGAGTGCTGTGTGTTAGCCAACACTTGACGTGTGTAGTCTCTGTTCCTTACAACAGTCCTCTGAGATACGTTCTTTTAACCTCCGTTTGACAGATAAAGAAACTAAGGTTTAGGGAGATTAGGTTGTTTGCTCAAAGCCAGTAACTTGTCAGAGGCCACTGATGTACTGACCCTCTGCTGAGGACAATTGGCCTAGTGTAACCTGCTGAAGAACTCAGTATGTCCAAGTGAGTTACAGTGTATGACAGTGTTTCACACCCAAAGCCTCATTTGCCCATTATGACAAACCCAGGGATGAAGTTCGCCCAATTTTGAGAAATTGGAAACTGGAGGCTCCGAGAGAGGGAGTGGCTTTGTCCGTGCTCACAGTCCTGATAAAGGGTAGAATCGGAGACATGGAGGAGGGAAGGGCAGGGCCTTATCGGCATTGCTGACAAGTTCATCCCTAGGACCTTGGGTTGAGCGAATGCTGCCCTCTGTGTGGTGAATGCCCGTGTGGGGAGGCTGGGCAAGGAGCACGTGCCGCTCTGGGCCCCAGATCAGCAGGGACCAGGCCTTTAAAGGAAAAGGCCGGTCTCTTCTCTGTTTTATCCTTCGTGGCAGGAGAGAAACGAAACCTCAGGTAAAGCAGAGAGAATTTCTCGGGATGGAGAGAATTTGGCACTGAGACAATTTCTTAACGTGGGATTTCTCTAGGCTGAAGCTAAGAATGGAAAGTTAAGAATTGATTCTTTCTGAGAGCTTGCTGGAGTTAGACAGACCGGAGGTCATCACCATTTTTTTTCTGCCACCTCACCTTCCCATAAATAACAGTAGCTTTAAGGACTGTGGAATCCTTATCCTGGGGTTTGAACAGACATACCCCTAAGGGAGCCTGTGTCAAGATATCTGGAGAGGTGACCATACGTAATCTGAAAAGGCTTCCTAAGAAATTCCGAGTCTCAGTAGGTGCCTGTCACCTCCCACTAGACTTGAAGCTTCCCTCGGACATGAATTTTTGCCTCTTATTTATTCTTCTACCAGCTCCAAGAGCAGGGCCTGGCCCATAGTACGTGATCACTGACTATTTGTTGGATGAGAAAACAAAGGATAGAGTTATCCTTTATTAAAGACGTCTTCTCGAACTGAGGTTAGCTGGAACATAGAGTCCTTTGTGTCGCCCAGACACTCATGGGCTTACAGGGCTGGACTGATGGCCGTTGCATCCATGGTTCTGTAGAGTAAGTGAGGGACCCGAGGCCTCCCTCACTGTGAGGAGGCTGGGATCTCCCCAGGCTCGAGCCTGGCACGTGGCCCGTCAGCTCCCTACTCCGGGGAGCGCTGAGGCTCATTCTGTTCACACCTCCTTGCTGAGCGGAGTCTCTCCGGTCATCAGCTTGGCCAGGCCACTGAATTTCTGTCAGCTGTGCCCATGTACACGTGGGATGGCTCTTGTTTGACTTGCCCTTTTAAAAACAACTCGAGCATGTTGAGGTTTCCTGTTGACCGGGGGCAGCCAGAGGCTATGACCCAACAGGGAATTGTTGGCCAATCCCTGACTCACTCAAGCTCCAGTTTTCTGTGTATGAGCAAGCAGTGACAGCAGCCTGGCTCAGGGGCAGCTGGCTGCTGTCCTGTGGCTGGCATGGCACTCGAGCCTGGGAGGCGGGACCCGCCCGGCTTCAAGGGTCATGGCATTAGGGTCAGGTGGGCCTTTGGAGCTTGCCGTGTTAGCAAAACCCTGCTGGCTCTGAACGAAGATCATTTGGGAAGAATTCCCAAAGTTGACAATGATTATTACCCAAGTAGATAGCTAGAAAAGTCTGCCGAAAAGGAAGTATGCTCCTGGTTCTCTTCGATAAGCTTACTTTTACCTTTTTTGAAAAAAAAATTTTTTTTTAATTGATTTTTAGGGAGAGAGGAAAAGAGAGGGAGAGAGAAACATCGATGAGGGAGCAGAACATCAATTGGCTGCCTTGGACTCCCGCATGCCCCCTACCAGAGTATGAGTCTACCACTCGGGCATATGCCCTGACTGAGAATCAAACCAGCAACCTTTAGGTGCTGCATGGGACGATGCCCAACCAATGGAGCCACACCGGCCAGAGCCGCCTTTACCTTTTTCTTTATCATTCACTGAGCACCTTCCAGATACTGAGTTATGAGCTCCTCCTCCTGGAAGAAATCATGGTCTTTAATAGGTAAGACCAAGAGGTCCTGTGACTTACAGATGCCGCATTCAGGACAGGGTGTGCCCACTGCTGTGGGAGTGTCAGCTGAGCTCCGTGGGGGCCCGGATGGTTCACGAAGGTGGCAGGAGCCATTGCTTCCTCATTAGAGAGGCAGCTTAGTGTAGTGTGAGTTCGTGTCGTGGTGGCTTCATCACCTACCGGCTGGGCGATCTTGGATAAGATAGTCTTTCTGTGCCTTAGTGTTCTTCATTTGTAACCTGAGGATAATAATAAGTGATCACACTATAGAATCTTCACGAAGAGTAAATGAGTTAATCTATGCAAAAGCGTTTATACAGAACGATTCCCGATATTCGCTAAGATCTGCATGTGGATTGGGAACTGGGAAATGGACGGTGCTTGTGTGATGGGCTGCCACTGCCGGAGAGAGGAGCTGGGGGTGTCCCCCTCTCCTCATTAGCCTCCTCACTGATTCTGTGGAGACCTTCAGGGATCCGAATTCCGACCGAGACCCATCCTGAGGAGCAGTGTCTGTGTCCAGGAGCAGAAGTCTCAGGGGAGGATGGGGGCTTGTTAAGGAGACACATCCAAGGAGTGATATTTGGGGGCGACTTCAGGAACTGTTGGCTGGAGCTGCTCTGTGCCAGCTCATGAGGACCGATCACTAGCATCACCTCCCAACTCCTCACTCAGTGACTTCATCACCCCGATAGCCTGGAATCAGCCTTAGGAGGAATATTTATGCTAGGGAGCCTGGCAAATGCTACAAATCCGTGCTTTCTCCCCCGAGAGCGGTTGTCAATTGAGCAGCACACCACTGGTCTTTCCGAGTCTAGTTGGCAGGTGTGAACTCCCGGGATGCTACTGCTGTCACAGAGCTGGCTTCTGCTGCAGGCAGTCCCGGGGTCCCGGGGTCTCGGGGGCTGACTCGGGCAGAGGGGCCTGCTGTTGGCCAGGAGCCGCTCTTTCCCGGAGGACAGCGGGGAAGGTGCGTTACGTGAATGGAGTGCTTTTGAGAGTCTCACTGGAAGGAGCCACTGAACTCTCCGGGATTAAAACACGATGCCTCTGGCGGTCAGGCCTCTCACTGCCGTTTTCTCTTCTTTCTCTTTTTTCTTTTCTTTTCTTTTTTTTTTGCCCTAGGTCTCAGTCAGTCTCTCCACCTCCAGTTCTCTCCCCACCAAGGAGTCCCATCTACCCGCTCAGTGACAGTGAAGCGGCAGCCTGCAGGTACCCCGGCCGCTCCAGCTCCCGGCTGCTGCTCAAGGACTGGCACCCCCGTGAGCCTTCGCCTCCAAATCCTCAGGCTTCCTCCCCAGACGCTTCCTCGCCGCCCACCTGTCCCCTCAAGGCCACCACCAGCTTCAGTTATTTGGACGGAAGCCCTTCCGTGTGCAAGAGAGGGGACCAGAAGGAGATTGTCCCGGGGGCAGGCCAGGATGTAGAGGGAGTAGCTGCCCGCCTCCCCCTTGCCCACAGCACCCCGTCCCTGGGGTCGGCATCCAACCCACGGAGCATCTTTCAGACCCGCACTGGCGCCCGCGCCCACGCCCACAGCCTGGGCATCCGGGAGAAGATTTCAGCATGGGAGGGTCGCCGAGAGACTTTGCCCCGGATGAGCGCGTGCGGAGAGAAGCGGGAGGGCTCCGGGGGCGAGTGGGCGGCCAGTGAGGGCTGCCCCAGCGTGGGCTGCCCCAGCGTCGTGCCGTCCCCCTGCAGCTCGGAAAAGACCTTTGACTTCAAGGGCCTCCGGAGGATGAGCAGGACCTTCTCCGAGTGCTCCTACCCTGAGACCGAGGAGGAAGGAGAGGCGCTCCCCGTCGTCCGGGACTCTCTCTACCGGCTGGAGAAATGGGCAGGCCGGGGCGAGCCCAGTGCCTTCCTCCGGGGGCACGGCAGCAGGAAGGAGAGCTCAGCCGTGCTGAGTCGCATCCAGAAAATTGAACAGGCCCTGAAGGAGCAGCCGGGCCGGGGGCTGCCCCAGCTCCCCAGCAGCTGCTACAGTGTAGACCGGGGCAGAAGGAAGACGGGGACCTTGGGCACCTTGGAGGAACTGACGGGGAGCGCGAGTGCCAGCACTGGTGGCAGCCGGGCAAGAGGCGTGGCTGGAGTTGTGGGGGAGGCGGGCCCACCCCTAGAGAGGGAAGGCAGCGGCTCCACGAAGCCAGGGAGCCCTGGAAACAGCCCACGTTCCCAGCTGCCGCCGTCGTCGTCGAAGAGTTCCCCCGACTCCGCTGTGAATCCCGTCCCCAAACCCAAGCGCACCTTTGAATACGAGGCCGACAAGAACCCTAAGAGCAAGCCAAGCAATGGTCTACCTCCTTCGCCCACACCTGCTGCTCCACCTCCCCTGCCCTCCACCCCGGCCCCGCCTGTCACCCGGAGACCCAAGAAGGACATGCGTGGTCACCGCAAGTCCCAGAGCAGGTAATGCATGGCCCTGACACGATGGCTTTCTTTCCAACGGAGGGTGCAAAAGCAGATTGTCGTCAGGGTCAAAGTCAGGCATGCTTTTTTTATAAGTTCTGAAGCACCAGATGATTGTCAGATAGTAACCTGAGCCAGCAGAAAAAGAGATTGTTCTTCTACTCTTGCTGGAAGAGGATATTGAAACATGGGCGGTGGTGGGAGTGGGGGTGGGGTGGAGAGGCTGTAGGGGTGGGGAGAGTGTGCTTGTCCCAAATGCCCGGTACTGAAGTCACTGGCTGGGTTGGCTTTTGGAGTAGAGTTGGGCTGTGTCCGAGCCCCACTGGAACTTCCTCCGTGTTCTTGGGGAAGGTAGGGCCACGTTACTTTTAGATCGAATAGACAGGCCCAAAAGACCTGTAGGTCTTCAGCCTCATGACGACCTGAAGTGCCACCACTCAAAAGTTAGTTCTTTGTGTTTTAAAAAATATATATATTTTATTGATTTTTTTTACAGAGAGGGAGAGGGATAGAGAGTTAGAAGTGTCAATGAGAGAGAATCATCGATCAGCTGCCTCCTGCACACCCCCCACTGGGGATGTGCCTGCAACCAAGGTACATGCCCTTGACCGGAATTGAACCTGGGGCCTTTCAGTCCGCAGGCCAACGCTCTATCCACTGAGCCAAACCGGTTTCGGCCAAAAGTTAGTTCTTTGAGCGCAGCATTATCTGAATACTGTATGTTATCATTAACACAATAGTATTGACACATTTGACATGATTTCCTCTTCCCTGAGGGCTAGCTGGCCATATGAAAACCCGGGCCTGTATGAAAAGGGGCTTCCTGGATCCTGAAGGGAAAAGGAGTGAAAGGACATCTCATCTACTTCTTGGCCATGTTTAAGAATGAGCTGTCCTGAGATGCATATTGTTTTTCTGGTCAGTCTCAGCATTCCTGACCCTGACTACCCAGACCATCATCGCCATTATGGTGCCTCAGGCAGTGGAGCTATTGGAGTTGGTGAAAGCTGGCAGGCCTCTTAGTCTCTGAATTGGAGTAGACTGTGAGCCAACTTCCCTTGGAAGGCCTATGTTCCTACCCCTCAGCCTTTCTCCTCTAACCCATCGTCAGGTGGGCAGCCAGGTTTACTTCACTTGTAGGAAGTCCTCAATCTAGCTCCGTACCTCCAGGCTTCCTCCTGCACGTCCTGTCTCATAGAGAACCTTTCCCGCCATGTGCAAGGAGGAAGATACCACAGAGGTTCAGACCCAGGAGCCACGGAGCCAAGGATAATCCTACGTTTTGGCCCACTCACATGCTTACTGGCTCTTCAAGTTTTTTTGTTTTGTTTTGTTTTGTTGTTTTTTTAGCTTTGAAGCAATTCTTTCTATTTTTTTTCATTGATTATGGTATCACATAATTGTCCTCTTCAAGTCTTTAACAGCCCACCAAGAGTGCTTACTTGGTCTATTCACCCACCTCTATAAACACCATCTAGTTAGAGCCTGCTTGTGCTGGTCAAGGGGATAGCAGGCAAATAAGACAAGGAGCTCAGGGTCGGGTGCAGGAGACAGATGCACGAATAAAGCATAGATGCTGTGCTACACGCCCGCCATGGCCCATGTCAGCGTGGGACCTGCAGAGACCTAGAGGGAGAGGCATCTAAATTATCCTCGGGGGAGAGAGAAGCCTCCTCATGGGGCTGCTGAGCTAAATTGAGAGCAGGAGACAGCAGTGAGCTAGGAGAAATAAGGCAGTGGGGAGATGGTAGATCAGCCTGGAGGTTTTACACATACTCCCCATGCATGTTACATTTATACACAATATATACACACACGTACACCATGTATGGTGGACTCACTTCATGTAAGAATTAACGTGGCAAATTTAAATCTGTGCTCTTGGGGGAAAAATGGTTCATAAAATATAGGCTGTTCCATTTACCTTTCCACACAGTGGGCATATTTCCCTGAGGAGCATGAAATGGTAAGTTTGTATCTGTTGTGCAGGTATGATTATTATGATTTTTAAAAATATATATATTTTATTGATATTTTACAGAGAGGAAGGGAGAGAGATAGAGAGCTAGAAACGTCGATGAGAGAGAAACACCAACCAGTTGCCTCCTGCACAACCCCTACTGGGGTTGTGCCTACAACCAATGTACATGCCCTTGACCAGAATCGAACCCGGGACCTTTCAGTCCGCAATGCTCTACCACTGAGCCAAACTGGTTTTGGCTGATTATTATGTTTAACATATTTTTAAAAAATGTATTTCTTCTGGTATTCAAACAAAGAAAAATAAATCTGGTAGAGAAGCGATATTAGTCTTAATGAAAGACACTGTGTTGGCCTTTGACATGGTACCTTCCTGAGGGATTTTCATGATTTATGTCTTACTGACTTGAGAACTACCTGCCTAAGATGTTGACACCACTATATGGAGAGAGGTGGGCGGGGGGACCCCAAAAATGTATATACACACTTTGAATAATTATAAAGGCAGTGTTTACTAAAAATGCATTTCATTTTCAAAATTGAGCCTCAGCTGTTAAAGTGTGCATACATTTTTGGGGATACCCTATATTAATGAAAGCTTTGTCTCAGACCAGTCATGGTCTGAGGAGCAAAACCCAAGAACCACTGGCCCTCAACCACTGGCTATTAACCGGTTGAGAAGTCTAGGCCACAGACAGAGATATTTGGGAGTCGTCGTGGTAGAAATGGCCATCAATATCTGGCCCCCAAGCGTGCTGAGTTAGCAAGCTTCCTGAAAACAGAACCCCCAGAGACCCTGGCATTTGAAAGGCGAGTGGAAGAGGGGATCCTTCACAAGAGCCTGAAAAGATTGCCAGAGAGGCCCTTGAAAACTAGGAGGGATGAAGTCATAGAGGCGAGGGGCGGCGGGGGCAGCGTTGAGTGTTCAGTTGGCTGAGCAGGACACCTTTAGTCCGTGACTTACACCTCAGGATTCTCAGCAGGAGTCGTTCATTAAACAAGAGGGAAAGGACTTCATTGGCTGAACGGTCTAACGGTACCTAAAAAAAGAGGGAGAGATTCAATGAGCACCTTGCCTTCTTTCCCTCCTGGGAGCCTGCTGGGGCCCTGCCGTGGAGAGGGAGAGGATGCAGCTGGAGTCAAGTCTTAGATGGGGGAAGTGCCTCCCCAGTGAAGGAGAGGAGTAGAGAGGACTGTTGCTCGGGGTGTCGGGGGGGGGGGGGGGGGGGTGCAAACAAGCTGTGGTTTTGAAATTCTCCAGTTGAGGAGGTGATTTGGGGGTTGGAACTGGGCTAGGGAGTCAGAGCAGGGAAGCTGGGTCTTGGAAGTACCTTCTGGCTGCAGATTGCCTTCCTGCTTCCACTTCAGAAGTGGTGTGGTTGATTCTGAGGGCTCGGCACTTCCTGTTCCAGCAAACCACCCACCGCCAACTATTTCCCCTACCCCCAAACAACGCTGGGACTCACCCGCCCAGCGTGGAGCCCTTCCTGGCCGCTCAGTGCAGGAGCACTCTCGAGGGTCCTTACGGGAGGTGAGACTCTGAAGGCAGGCGCTTCTCAAGGAGGCTATTCGTGAGGCCTGGAGGCCCGAGTCCAAAGCTCAGGGCCTGGAGTCAGACGTCCTGAGCGCGACCTGCCTCTGCCACGTCATCTCTCTGAGCCTCCATCCCCTCATGGCACAATCCCTAGTGGCGGCATTGTGAGATAGCTGGGGCAGCCTCTTACCTGTGTTGTCATCATTGGTGTTATTTGCAGTCCTCCAGGCTGGGGGGCCTCTCAGACCATCCATCTAGTTCTTCACTCGGGTGGAAAGTTTGGACCCATCTTGGTGCCTTGCTCAGTAGCTGGTCTTGGGAGCGGGACATCTGGTCTCGGCTGTTGCCCATGGCCGTTCCCCCACGAGGCAGTAGGCGCGTGGCTCAGCTGGGATGACTCTTGTTCTTGTTGTCCACAGGAAATCCTTTGAGTTTGAGGATGCATCCAGCCTCCAGTCCCTGTACCCCTCTTCTCCCACTGAGAATGGTACCGAGAGCCAACCCAAGTTTGGATCCAAAAGCACTTTAGAAGAGAATGCCTATGAAGACATTGTGGGTAAGCGGCGGCCCGGGGGGCAGGCGGGGTTACCTGGGGGGGCTGCAGCAGAACAGGAACAGGAGGGGGCACTCCAGGTTCTGTGCTGTCAGTCGTGGGCAGCCAGGGTCCAGCTTCTGGGACCTCTTCGAGGAAACGGTCATCGGAGGGAGTAGTTCAGCAAGGACTGGGCAGCCGAGAGATGAGAACCTGACATGAACGCGGAATGAACTGGAACCCAGGAGGTTTCTGGGACCATAAAAAGGGGAAAACCACACCGTCCCTTTCTTTTATTTTTGAAGGGCTTGAGAGTCTGGCAGGTGCCCCTCCTTAGCTTCGTGTTCTTAGGCAAATCACTTAACTTTTCTGAGGCCTCTGTTGTTCTCAAGCGACGATGTTATGGCAACCACAAAAATAATAGCAATCACACTTCATAGGATTACTGTTGGGATTAAGTGAGGTAAAAACTATGTACCGAAGCACCTCCTCAAGTGAAAACCCCTAAGATTTTCCTCTGCTTACGGGCTAACCAGTTCAGCCGGCCCCAGTTTCACAGATCCTGGCAGCCTCCCGGATCACAGGCATAGAACTTGATTACTCATGGCACAGCAGCAGCAGCAGCAGGAGCTGTATGTTGGCACGGTTGCCCCGCTCCCCCGTCCCACGGGGCAGGGGAGAGGAGGTCCAGGTAGAGGCGGCACCCACTGTTTAGGAAATCCCAATCTTTTCAAGGGGCCGCTTGCAAACCCGCCCGTCAGGGGACATTATCCTTATTGCTCTGGTCAGGAATCCATTCTGCCTCTGCCCTGGAGGGAGACTATTCCTGTCTTCCCAGGCTGTTTGCTGTACAAACATCTTGGAGAGGATAGTCTGGAACCATTAATTCCTCTTCCTCAGAAGGTCAGGAATGTAAGACAACGCGGTGAATTGTCTGCTGACAGCTGGGAGAACTTGCTGTGGGCAAGCTTGTGTTTGAGGGTCAATAAAAACTCAACAATCTAGGCTGGATTGGGTTTATTTTGGGCGTTCACTTTAGTTCTGGCCTCCTTCTCTTTGGGGGAGGCGGGCCTTTAATTCAGCTCAAGTAAAGTGTGTGTCCCAGGGAAGTGGCGTACTCTCTCCTCTCTTCCTCCTCTCTCCTCTCCCTGTCTCTGATCTCTCTCATCTTTCTAAACCTCTCTCCTATCTCTATCTCTGTGTCTTTCGTAGGCCTTGAGCTGGAGGGGACATAGTCTTAGTTAACACATTAGAGAGAAGTGGCCCCCGTGGAGAACCCTGTAGACTTTCTTTTCTCTTTTGTTGTTGAATATATCTTATTTTGCATATATTTTATTTGATTTTTTACAGAGAGAAAGAGGGATAGAGAGTTAGAAACATCGATGAGAGAGAATCACCAATCAGCTGCCTCCTGCACACCCCCCCCCCGCTGGGGATGTGCCTGCAACCAATGTACATGCCCTTGACCGGAATCGAACCTGGGACCTTTCAGTCCGCAGACCCACGCTCTACCACTGAGCCAAACCGGTTTTGGCACCCTGTAGACTTTCATAAGACGGTGGGATCTTAGGAAAAGAGGACACCTGTTCCCTCTTTGATCTGAGCCATCAGGCTCACCCTTTCCTCCTCCGAACTTGCCAGGCCAGCATTCCTGTAGCGATGGCTACAATGATCCGATCCACAGGGGCACTGCTTTCCCAGGAACGGAAGTGATTAGTATGTAGCCATCTAAAATTAGGTCATAACTGGAAGGAAGGCTGTGGGAGTGAAATCCCTCCCAACAGCAAAAGGGCTTGAGGAGGGAGGCCTCGTCCCTCACAACTGGGGCAAAGCTCTGTGTGCACGGGTCACCCAGCCTTGGGGTCAAGAGCTGTGGGGATCAGAGGCACAACCCCACCTCCCCCCCCCCCCCCCCCACCTCAGCTGCAGGACGATTCCTATTTCCTCTTGTTTGGAGTAAATTGTAATGTCATTGCTGCCCACGGCCCTTGTGGCTGCTGCCCTGGGCAGAGGAGGCACTACCCACACGTCCTCACTGTTCTCTCTCTGAGAAGCTTCACGGCCCTTCTGCGCCACGCAGGGATTTCAGGTGGGGGGTTGTTCTTGTAGAGCAGAACTGAGGTGGGAGAAAGGGACACTTTCACCATTTAAACTGTCCGGAGACCCATGATTCTGGGACTCTGGTTGGGATTGTTTGGGAGTGGTGTCTGGTGGTGTGTGTGTATGTGTGTGTGTGTGTGTGTGTGTGTGTGTGTGTGAGAGAGAGAGAGAGAGAGAGAGAGAGAGAGAGAGAGAGCGAGAATTTTGCAGCCACTTTCCTGAGCAACAGAACTGTTCTCGGGTCTCCTTAGGTCAGGTTAGAGAGAGAAGAGGAAGAGGGAGGCAGTGTGTCTGGGGTTGGGCCTCCTCGCTCAGTAAAGGGGACTTTTTGCCGCTTTGAGAGGTGGCATGAGGAAGCAAGACAGCGTAGGAGCGGCCCGGATACTTCCTGGACGGGGGATATAGAACCAGGGTAAGGCATTGGAGCGGGGGCATGCTCCTTAGCTGCTCACCAGCTTCTGGATCTTTGGCGTGGAGAGCTGGGGGAGGTGGCGTGGGAGGGAGGGAGGGCGGGGAACGGCCCAGGCCCCTGGGTTGTGCTTCTGCCTGTGGGGTGGGAGGGCTCCAGGTCCGTGGTTACTTCATGCCCGTTTTCCTTCTTTGTAGCTCCCGCGGCAGCCGGGTCTGGATTTGTGCACCTGACCAGGGAGGCTAGCGGGAGCTTTCTCTCTCTCTTGGACTCTGGTTGATTCATCCCTTTCTCCATCCCTGGAGACAGGATCAGAGATTTGGAGCCTCCTCCCGAGGTTCCAGGGGGCCTTGGTTTCTGAACTCAGAATGTCATTTTCACTTTTTTGCCTCAGATTGACCAGGGCCTCCGATTTTCCCAGAAAGCTCTCTGTTCTGGGCCCAGCCAGCCTGGGCTCTGTGGGGGTCCGGTTCTGATTCTGTTTGGATCACCCAGCTCCTGTGCTGCCTGACCTGCAGCAGGATGGACGGAACTCTGGGAGGGTGCATGGCATGGGGCTGTGAGGGAAGAGCACCCAGGCTAACCCTCCACCTCGGGGAGCAGCCCATTGGTCAGTGAGAGACCACTGGGCCCGGAGACTGGCCTGTCGTCTCTGTGAGCAGTGGGGCCTTGGCAGGGCCTTGGCAGTTTGCCAACCTCCCTCCCACACAAGACAGGACCCCCGGGGACCTGGGGTGGGGTTCTCCCAAGCAAGCTGAGGTTCATGCTGCTGACGTTCAGCAGAGGGCTTCAAAAGCAGAGTGACTGCCTCCCTTCTCACCTGTCCAACTTGACCTCTGCCCCAGAAGATGCCGCTTTTCTCCAAAGCCTTGTCGTCATTTGCATTCTGAGCCTGACACTTAAAAATGCACCCGAGGAAGCAGCTTGTTAGGGAGTTATGTGGAGTGGCCTGGGCGCCTGACCAGGGAGCCCGGGCTGCATTCCTGCAGAGATTCCCACTCCTGTCAGCTCGCTGGGGCGGAGGGAGCGTTTCCAGGAACTTGAGTGGGTGGGAGCTGGGGACAGGCTGGCCGGCCTGCTGCCTGCAAAGCCCTCTGAGCCCCCGCGCCCGCTCTGCCCTCTTCTCTCCTTTGTCCCCAGGCTGGGGAGCAGTCAGGGTCAGAGGGCACACCCCCTGGCAGTGTAGAGGCTGCGGCCCAGGGAACAGTATGCCAGGCAGGTGGGGAATGGTGCCCCGGCTTGGTGGGTGGGTGACACTGGCCCCTTAGAGCTCCCACCGGAAGTGCTGTGCATTGGTGGGAGTTGGGCCCTAATCCTGGCCCTCTCTTCACTGTGTGTGTGCAAGAGGGGGTGGGGCCGGAGAAGCGGAAAACCGGAAGAAACAGCTGGTTGGAACCCAGAGAGAGGGATGCGGAGGGAAGCAGCAGAGCCAGGGTGTGGTCCAGGAAGCTTAGGATTCTCTTTGGAGAAATTCTCAGTGCCTGTGCATATACTACATGCACACACACACACACACACACACACACACGCCTTCCCTAACTGGTTCTTCCAGTTGGGTGCGTGCAGGGAGGGGGGTGCTGGCACGTTCGGTTAATAACCAGGATAGCTGTGGGGAGCTGTGGGGGCCAGGCCGGGTGGGGCTGGGTTCCTCCCTTCCAGAGGATCTCTGTGACACCACTGGGCTCCGACAGTCCCTTTAGAAGAGTTCGAAGCAGAAATTCTTGGCCGTGCCCTTGTCCCTTATCTCATCAGCAAAGCTGGGAAGGGTTGAGACCTCTGGCTTCCCCAGCTGGGCTGGATGAGTGGAGATGGGGCTGCTCCGGGCCAGGCCTCCAGGGAAGAAGGCTTCCACCTCTGCTGTCTCCCCCAGGGCAGGGTAGGGCCGTCGGGGAAGTCGGGGCAGGAATGCAGATGAAAGCCCCGCAGTCTGTCTCCTAAATCTTCACCTCTTTTCTCCACTCAGGCCTCGCTTCCCTGGCCTTGCGGTGGCTCTGCTCCCCGGAGGAAGTTGTGAGCCTCATCCTCCCTCCTCCTCCTTCTCCTCCCCCAGCCTCGGAGCTACTGCGTTGAGGTTAACCTGCTCTCGGCGGGTTCACGCTAGTGGCTCTGGGATTCAGGGCCTGCTTGGTCTCTGCACACCCCCCACCCCCGGCACCCTTACTGCCGAAGGGACGGCCGGGAGTATTTCTGTGAGACAGCTCCAGAGGGCAACCGGGGACAGTCTGGGCAGCCGGGAGGAGCAGGTGAACTCTGGCGGTGGAGGGCCCGTGCCAAGGCCGGGAGGGGGCGGGGGCAGGGCTTGGGCTGGGGCCAGCGGCTGTTTCCTGGAGAAATGATTATCCGCCCGGTTATATCAGACAGGAAGTGAAGCACTGCCGGAGACTGATATGTGGCTGATATGAGGACTAGGCAGGTAGGAGGAGCAGGCATGTGAAGCTTTCTTAAAATTTTGTTTCCAGAGGCAAGACTTGCGCTAAGAACCTGGCGTTCCCACCTGTTTCCCCCCAGGTTGTCACTAATGTGTGTCCATGTCGTGCATCGGTTCCTTGCTTGGGCCTCCATCTCCTACACCTGTGTGTGTGTGTTTGTTTTTCAGGTTTGGATTTTGTGTCAGTGTTCAAAGCCCTGATTCCGGGCAAAGAAAGAAGGGAGATGAGGAGGGAGGGAGGAAGAAGGGAAGGATGAAGGAAAAGAGGGATATATGTCATGGCACGCAGAAGCTATGAGGAACTCCAGAAACATCTATATAAAGCAGTGGGTTTTTTAAAACATTATTCTTGCCAAAACCGGTTTGGCTCAGTGGATAGAGCGTCAGTCTGAGGACTGAAAGGTTCCAGGTTCGATTCTGGTCAAGGGCATGTACATTGGTTGCGGGCACATCCCCTGTAGGGGGTGTGCAAGAGGCAGCTGGTCGATGTTTCTCTCTCATCGATGTTTCTAGCTCTCTATCTCTCTCCCTTCCTCTCTGTAAAATATCAATTAAAAATATTTAAAAATAAAACAATAAAATAAAATAATTATTCTTAATTATAGTTGACATAAAATATTATATTAGTTTCAGATGTATAACATAGTGATTAGACATTTATATACCTTATAAAGTGATCACCCCGATAAGTCTGGTGCTCATCTGACACTGTGCATAGTCATTACAATATTATTGATTATATTTCCTGTGAAAGCGTGGTCCTTAATTGGGGGAGGGGGGAAGCAATTTCTCCTCCTTCCCTCCCTTCCTGTCTTCTCTTCCATTATCCATTCACCCACCCACCCATCCATTTGCTCAGGAGACGTTTTTTGCTTATTACAACTGAGGGGATGCTGCTGTCCTCTAGTGGATTGAGGTCAGGGTTGCTGCTAAACATCCTGCAGACGTGCACGTAACAGGCCAGTCCACCACTGGACAAGGATTGTCCAGCCCGAATGCCAGTAGTTTGGGGAAGCTCTGATCTAAAGGGCTTAGGTTGGGGTTGGGGATGACTCTGGGGCCCTTGGCTGCTCCTCTGGCCCAGGGCAGCGCGGATTCGACGAGCTGGGAGGAAGTGCTCTTCCTGTCCCCCTCTCAACAGCGGTGCTCTGGTCTCATTCCATCAGATCAGACGACTGCCCTGGCGTTTGCTGACCCGTGATCCCCACACCTCACTGCTCCAGGAAGTGTGCTGGAGAGGGGCCAAGAAGTGGAGTCTACCCTGACTCCCCCTGAGGGCCCACAGTGGGGTGGCAGGAGCCAGTTTGCAGGGGGTGCCAGGTTTAATATTTGGCTCCCCGAGGCAGGGCTGCTGGGCCAGCTCTGCTTAGTCAGGGCTCTGGAATGGAGACAAGTCATTTTCATACCATGACTGTGTTACAGGAAAACGGCTGCTCAATTGCTGGGACGCTGCTGGTGTTGGGAATCACTTAATCCGGTCCCCAACCCTTTCCTGACCCATCTTAGACCCGCACTACAGAGACTTGTGCTGCTCCCAGGGCAGTCTTCCTAACTCTGACTGAAGTCTCCTTACCCTCCCGCGCCTTCTCTAAAGGCATTTCCTAAATTCATTGTGGCTTCTCTTGCTAGTAGTAAGTAGCTACCACAATAAGGGGGGATCTTCGCTTTGGAAACTTAAGACATTGGTAAGCAAATGGGGATTGTTTTTTTCTCCTGCATCCTAGCCTCGGAAAGCTTGTGATTCCAGGCGCCCTTGTTTCTAGCCCTTCTGCTCCCCCAGAAGGGGCCCTGAACTCCGCTGGGGCATGAGGGGAGCCCAGCCATCCATGGGGCCGGTTGGTCGCCCAGGCTCCGTCTTGCTGCTGAACAGAGGCGCTGGAGTGAGCCCCGCTCTCACCACGTGGGCCTGGGACCCTGGTCCCACATGTTGGTGTTGATATTGAGGGGAGCAGAGGGCTGCGGTCACTCACATGGTCCCCATGGACCGTGATCCTGGCAGGCCCGCCCTGGGTTATGGCATTGCATTTTAGAAAAGCCCAGGCATGTGTCAGAGGAGAAGGGGCAGGAGGGTGTTGCTTCTGGGAGGAGGGTTGCTCTTCAAGGCAGAGGCTGTGCTTTGGGCTCTGAGGATCCCCTGGTCCTGCCCCTGCAGTGCCTGCTGCCGGCTACTGGAGAACCCCCGACCCCACCCCTTCGGCCCAGGCCCCTTTCAGGCCTTTCCCGCCTCTCCTTGTGTCATGCCGGAGACTTAATTCCCATAGGAATCAATCTCTTTTCTGCCGAGCTCAGCAGTGCAGGAAACGGAGCGGCACAGCGCAAGAACAGCTCATTGAATAAATAATCCCCGCACGGCGCTGCTTGCTAATTCTCTGTGTGGTGCTAGGGTTCCCTCGGTGGGCCAGACGGAAGAACAGCCCTCAAGGAGTTGCTGCAAGGCCTGGGAAAGGCCTGCGCCCTAGAGTCCTCCAGAGTTCCTCGAAGCCCATCCCCTCCAAAGTGGGTCCTCGGGGAGCAGTCCGTAAAGGAACAGCCTCGTGACCTCTCTCAGCCTCGCCCACCTTGAATTGTGCGTCTGTGGGGCTTGCCCGGCAGAGGGACGGGAGCCAAGGAGAGACGCCCGGTGTTGGCGCTGTCGGCTGGCTGGGCACAGGCAGGGGTGGCCGAGCCAGTCTTGTGCAATCCCTGAATTTATAAAACAGAGGCCAGACAAGGCTGAGCCGAACTGGGGGGGGGGGGTGGGGGGGGTTCAGCTTCTGGACTGGGAGCCAGGATCTGTTTGTAGCCTCCCACTGCAGACGGGGCGCTGCATGACTCATGAGCCGAAGGGCCAGGCAGAGAAGCCATTCTCTTCGGTTCACAGGAATTCTGCTTGTTTATTTGTGTGAGAGCGAGAGCGTGCGTGCTTCCTCCTTCCCTTCTCCCCCTCTCTAACCTTTCCTCCTCTGCAGGAGATCTGCCCAAGGAGAACCCATATGAGGATGTGGACTTAAAGAGCCGCAGAGCGGGACGAAAATCCCAGCAGCTGTCAGAGAATTCCTTGGACGCTGTGCACAGGATGTGGAGTCCTCAGGACCGGAAGTACAGCAGCCCGCCCACTCAGGTAACGGCCGCGGGGCTTCCGCCTGCGGGTCAGCACGCGGGCCACCATGGGGGCCTGTTTCCCTTCGGCTTTTCCCCTCCCCGGTGCTTGGCGAAAGATGTGACCTCGGGCAGGAGAGAGCTCTGCACTCGGGGACTGAGCCATGCTGGATGAAGCCTTTGGGGACCATCGAGACACGGTCTTCAGGGCATCTTGCCCGACTGCCTTCCGTTCCCCACTAGAGCTCCGAGCCGCCCAACGAAGGCAGGAGTCCCTGTGGGCTGCCGTCTTATCCTTTTCCTGC
The DNA here is from genome assembly GCA_963924515.1 of Vespertilio murinus. Taxonomy (NCBI): domain Eukaryota; kingdom Metazoa; phylum Chordata; class Mammalia; order Chiroptera; family Vespertilionidae; genus Vespertilio; species Vespertilio murinus. The sequence goes on along the minus strand of OZ004709.1, from coordinate 135,923,751 downwards.
TTCCTTCTGTGGGAAGCAGGAAAGCAGAGCCCTGGCTGGAGCCTTGGCATTCTGCAGCGCTGGCAGAAATGACCTCATACTGGCACTTGGGGGGGGGGGGGCGGGCACAGGCCCAAGAACCAGAGTTTTTGAGAGCTAGCCAGGTGTCCACGAGACCTGGAGCCACTCCTGTTGGAGGGCAGAAGAATGAATCTCCCAGGAATGGACTGAGAGAAGGCAGAAGGAGAAGGGTGAAGGGTCAAAGGAGGCCCTCAGACATCAGCTCCTTCTGGCCTTTGTCCAGGGTAGTGGACAGGAGGCAGGAGAATTAAGGTTCCTTGGACCTACCTGGGCATCTGTGATTCTCCATGCAATTGGGGGGACCTGTATATATATATTTGTCGTTAATTCTTACCTGAGGGTATTTTTTCCATTGATTTTTTTTTTTTTGAGAGAAAGTAGAAGGAAGGAGAGAGAGAGAGAGAAAGAGAGAGAGAGAAACATTGATATGAGAAAGACACACCCATTGGCTGACTCCTGCATGCGCTCTGACCAGGGCTGGATATGGAACCTACAGTGCAGGTGCATGCCCTTGACCAAGACTCGAACCCATGACCCTTAAGTGCTTTGGCTGACTCTCTTATCACTGAGAAACACTGGCCAGGGCCGGAGGGACCTGAATATTTTTAAAAATATATATTTTATTGATATTTTACAGAGAGGAAGGGAGAGAGATAGAGAGCTAGAAACGTCAATGAGAGAGAAACATCGACCAGCTGCCTCTTGCACACCCCCTACCGGGGATGTGCCCGCAACCAATATATATGCCCTTGACCAGAATCGAACCCGGGACCTTTCAGTCCGAAGACCGAGGCTCTACCACTGAGCCAAACCGGTTTCATCAAGGAACCTGAATATTTTTAACATTGGCTAGAGAATATAAAAATGATTTCTTCTGACTGGAATAACGTGACTATTTTTATAGAAGATTTACCTTCCTAATGCGCTTCTATTGGATGTGTACTGCCTGACTGATCAGGTGGGAAGGAAAGAGGAATTGAGGGCAGGGAGGAAGGAGGACATGGTGAAGAGTGATGAGCGGCAGTGCCAGACCCACACAGCAGGCGGGAGGCGTGCCGAGTCTGCAGGGGGTGCTGCTGGCAGTGAGCACAAGGCGGCCTGGACTGCAGGGGGCGGCAGTGTGGATGGAGGGAGGCAGAAAGGGGATCAGGGCTGTGAGGGAACCCCCTGGCTATGAGGCCGGCCTTGCTGGCTTCGGTGGCCAGAGCGCTGTGCTGCCCCTAGAACACGTGAGCAGGGCCAGGCTGGCATGCAGATTGTGGAGTCTACTGGATAAGCCTTTTAGGACCGGATCGGGCTGCGGGGAAGACTGGCTGCGTCGGCCCGGCTCAGGAGAGAGCAACGTCTACGTCTAAGCCGTGTCCCAGAGCTCAGGGGAGCCCCCAGCGTTCCCCGTTGGCCTTTTCCCCGCTCAGACGACAGCCCCGTGTTCTTAGCCTCTGCTTTCTTTATTCTGGCAGAGGTCCTTAAGCTTCCTCTGTGGAAGCAAGTATCTAATCTAGCCCCGATTAGCAGCGAAGGTCTTGAAAGAGGAAACCCCAGGGGGTGGAAATTTCAGGGTGGGATTCCGAGAGCCGGTGATGCCATCCCGTGGCTGCCGAGTCCAGGCCCCAGCAGGTCGGTCGGTGCCGGCCAAGGCTGTTGTGGTGAGCCCCTCCCCCGCCATGTCTCCCCCATGCCAGCTCTCCCTGAAACCCGGCAGCCAGACCTTGCGCAGTGGGAACTGGTCGGAAAGGAAGAGCCACCGGCTGCCACGATTGCCCAAGAGACACAGCCACGACGACATGCTGCTGCTGGCTCAGCTGAGCCTGCCTTCCTCACCCTCCAGCCTCAACGAGGACAGCCTCAGCACCACGAGTGAGCTGCTGTCCAGCCGCCGGGCCCGCCGCATTCCCAAGGTAGCCTCCCCGTGGGGCTGGGCAGGCAGGCGGGCAGGCAGGTGGCCCCTCCCTCCCTCCCTCCCTCCCTCCCTCCCTCCCTTCCTTTCTTCTTTTTTCCTTCCTCCCCCTAATCTGAGAGTGCTCCCTCAGTTCTCCTTGAGTATATTCTGGGTCCATGCACTGGCCTTTCTTTTTCATCTGGTTAATTCCCCTTTCTTATCCATAAAGATGCAGTACGTGATTAATGGTAGGAGGATGTTAGGGCAGGGGTGGGCAAACTTTTTGACTCGAGGGCCACAGTGGGTTCTTACACTGGACCGGAGGGCCGGAACAAAAGCAACCTGACCATGCTGGCACTCTCATCCTGGGCTGCTGGTGAAGGGGCGGAGGGGAGAGCAAGAGAACCCTCCGCTCTTTCGGCTCCGCGGGCCGGATAGAACAGCCGAACGGGCCGGATCTGGCCCGCGGGGCCGTAGTTTGCCCACGGCTGTGTTAGGGGAAGGACAGGCCGACCTCTGCCCCTAAGGAGTATACTCCATGGCTCTGGTTTGGATGGATGGATGGAAACCAGTCCTTAGGAGTTTGGGGTGTGCATTTTGAGGTCTCTCTGCACAGATATTTTCAGGCTTTGAAGGAGTTCAGGCTCAAGCACTGACTCCCTTTCTGTAGCTCTCGGAACTAAGGGTTTGCAGCAGTCCTTTATAGGCAGCCAGGCCCAGACCCTCAGCCCAGAGCAGCAGGATTTGGCGCGCGGGTATTTTTAGCCCGCAAACAATGCTCGGGTGTATTGGGAATGCAGCTCCTTCCTGTCAGGCCCCAGGTTCTGGCCCCGAGGGGAAAGGCTGGGATCCCTGTTCCTGTTATTGCCTCTGAGGAGCTCTTTGTCTCCGCGGGTCCAGGGACCCTGGGGACCCAGGAGTTCCCATCCTGTCCAGTTTGATCCCAGTTCCTTCCTCTGGGGAGCTAAGTTTAATGTCCTTTTCTTGGGGCAGGAGTCCACTTTGGGGGCCCCGTAGAGAGCGACCTGACCGTGTGCACTCGGTGTCGGGGTAGCAGGGAGACCAGCATCGGGCCTGGGGCGGGGAGGGCAGCAAGCTTGCACCAGTCAGGCATCGGGTGGCCCACCAAGCAGCCTTCCTGGCGGTCGGGGCAGCTGGTGTTAGGTCACCTCACCCTCCCTGCTTTTCTCACCCAGCTTGTCCAAAGAATTAACTCCATCTACAATGCCAAGAGAGGAAAGAAGAGGTTAAAAAAGCTGTCTATGTCCAGCGTTGAGACAGCATCACTGAGAGGTAGGCCTCGATACTCGAACTGGTTCAGGTGTCCGGGGCCCTTGGGCATTAGAAACAGGGAGAGGCATGGACTAGCTGGCCTCAGTTTACCCTTCTGTGGGCCCATCTGGTGCCTTCTAGGAGGGTGGAGCCCGGCCAAGAAGTGGTCACATGAGAGGGGAGGGCCAAAGAGGGAAGAGAGCTGTGAATGGGATGGTTCAGGCTTTGGGCTGAGAGTCCCTGAGTAGGGAGCTGGCTGTGGGATCCACTTCCGGCGGAAGGAAAGCCCAGACTTAACTTGGGTCCTCAGCTTCTCCGGATCAGGACTGGACGGTAAGGGTTTGTATATAGATAAGCACCTACAGTTTGAGCTCTGAAGGACCCTCGTCTCAGGCCACTTGGTGCCTGGCCACAGTCCCCCGGACCCGGGACCAGGTACAGATTCATCCCTCGTGAGAAGAGTTGGGTGCGGTGGGGGGTGGGGTTTGGGGTGGGGAGGGGGTGTACCAGAAACACTTGCTTTGGGTCAGGCGCTCAACAAGCATGCACTCCTGCTGTTTCTTTCCAGATGAGAACAGCGAGAGTGAGAGCGACTCTGACGACAGGTTCAAAGGTGAGGTGTGGCTCCCCACGACCGTGGCAGCCATTCCCGGCCCTGGGGAATACGCCTTCCCTTCCTCCTCGTGTTTAGTGCCCATGTCCCAGTTGGCCTGGTTGGGGGAGAGAGCAGCAGGCAGGCAGGAGACCGGGCCAGCAGGGCAGGGGGCTATGGGAGTCAGGTGAGCCCAGTCCTGCAAGGTTAGCTTTAGGCGTCTCCTGTGCCAAATCTCAGGCTTGGCGTCCTGGCCCACACTTTCCCAAGCCGCTGGCTGTAGGGATTGGGTCCTGGGTTTGCCTGGTCAGTGTGAATCCAGGCAGACAGAGAGGGGTTCGGAAGATTGCAAGCACCTCTTCTGGTTCTGAGGAACGTGCCTCGGTCTGAGGAAGCTGGTCCCCCGGAGGCCTGAGGCCACTCGTCTCCCTTCCCCTGGAGTGGGGGACCCCCGCCCCCCAAGGAGGCTCTGGGACCTTCACATTCCAGGGGCCTTGGACAGATCTCTGTCCTTTCCCTCCTGGGAAACCCGGCCTAGAGGATGGAGGTAGGAGGGGGCTAGTCCCCTCCTTCCCACCTCCACTGGCCCTGGCAAGTGGACTTTGGGCCCGAGGAAGGGAACCAAGGGTTCAAGTTCAAGGACTGATTGAGGCCTTTGTGGATGCTCACACCTCCTAGTCCTGTTGGCACAGGGGCAGGTGGGCGCCAGTGGCACATGCCTGGGTTTGCCTGGCTTGGGCGGTCCTGTTGGCCCTGCACAGCCTCCAGGAGGCCCAGACCAGTAGCTCCCTGTGTCAGGGCGACACCTTGCTCCCACCCCTTCTCCCCGAGACCTGGCCGGGGAGAGGTTGTCAGACTAGGCTCGTGTGCTGAGAGGTGATCCATAGAGACTGAGCCCCAAGTCCAGCATGGAGGGAGGGGGGGCTCACGTGGGGTCTGCTTCCTGACCCGTGGCCTGCCCCCAGCCCACACGCAGCGCCTGGTCCACATCCAGTCGATGCTGAAGCGCGCACCCAGCTACCGGACGCTGGAGCTGGAGCTGCTCGAGTGGCAGGAGCGGGAGCTCTTTGAGTACTTTGTGGTGGTGTCGCTCAAGAAGAAGCCGTCCCGCAACACCTACCTCCCTGAGGTCTCCTACCAGTTTCCCAAGGTGAGCCCCCCCTCCCCCCAACTCCTCCTCTACCGCCCGCCCTCTGTCTGCCTGGGCCACCCTGCCATTTCACTCACCTGGCTGCCCTGCGCCAGCTGCTCATCGCCAGGAGGGAAGACGGGGCTCCCAGGGCTGTGGGGGTTAGTGCAGAAGGCGAGGGTGGGGAGAGCAGGGCGCTTAAAGTCACATCGCTTACAAGGACTAACAAGGGGCTGAAACCGTTTTTGGCTCAGTGGATAGAGCGTCGGCCTGTGGACTGAAAGGTCCCGTGTTCGATTCCGGTCAGGGGCATGTACCGTGGTTGCGGGCACATCCCTGGTGGGGAGTGTGCAAGAGGCGGCTGGTCGATGTATCTTTCTCATCGATGTTTCTAACTCTCTATCCCTCTTCAATTCATCTCTGTAAAATCAATAAAATATTTTTTTTTTAAAAAAAAAAAGGACTAACAAGGATCCTGACAAAGAGCCCCTGGCTTCTCCCCCCCCCCCCCAAACACTTTATTGATATATAATTCACATACTGTATAATTCACCTACTTTACCGTGTACAATCCGATGACTTTTAGTATATTCACAGAGATGTGCAGTTAGTTTTAGAACATTTTCATCACCCCAAAAGGAAACTCAATACCCATTCCCCCATCTTCCTTATCTCCTTCTGCTCCTTCCCTCCCCGGCACCACATCCTGGCCTCCATCCCCTTCCTTTGACACCCAGGCCTTTCTCTCCGCCGGAACATCTGTCTGGAAGGTCTTTTCCCAGCTCTTCCCATGGCTGCTAGCTCTTCTCTCATTCTTCATTGGCTGTTCAGGTAGCACTTCCTCCAGGAGATCTTTCCAGATACCCTAAAGAAGCCCCTTCCCCTGCCCAATTCTCTCTGTCTTGTCATCCTGTTTATTTCCTTGCCTCTCCCCCCCCCCCCCCTTGAAATCTTGTTGCTGGTGATCTCGCTCTCCTGGCCAGTGGGCGGGGACAGGGGCCTTGTCAGCTTGGTTCCCATTGGTAGCCCCAGCGCACAGCACGGTGCCAGGCGCCACGTGCAGCGTGCTCATTTGATGTCCATGGGATGAATAGACGATGGCTCCTTCCACACCCAGACCCCTCTGTGAGAACTGGGAGTGGGGACAGGGCTTGCAGAGAAGCATGCCAGTTGATAGGATGCCATCTAGGGCTCTCAGGGGAGGAGATGCTTCTTCTTTAAAAAAAAAAAAAATATTTTATTGATATTTTACAGAGAGGAAGTGAGAGAGATAGAGAGCTAGAAACGTCGATGAGAGAGAAACATCGACCAGCTGCCTCTTGGACACCCCCTACTGGGGATGTGCCCGCAACCAATGTACATGCCCTCGGCCGGAATCGAACCCGGGACCTTTCAGTCCGCAGACTGACACTCTACCACTGAGCCAAACCGGTTTCGGCAGGAGATGCTTCTTAGCCACCCCCACCCCCCACCCCCAGGCTCCATGAATCCTATGGGATCTGGGAGAGTTAACCTTTCCGATGGGATTCCCTTGTCCATCTCCCCCCATATTTCTCTTGCCCGCAGCTGGACCGACCCACCAAGCAGATGCGCGAGGCCGAGGAGAGGCTCAAGGCCATCCCCCAGTTTTGCTTCCCCGATGCCAAGGACTGGATGCCTGTGTCCGAGTACACCAGGTGAGGCCGGCCCGGCCTGGCGGGCGGGAGGAGGCGGGCAGAGCCTCTTTACCCCCATGACAGTGGGCCATTGAGTGGGGCCCACCCTAGTCCCAACCTCCTCTCCACAGCAACCCGGCCCTTCACCCCCTCTCTGGGACGGCAGCCCCCTTCTTGGGGGCTGTCCCCGGGCCCTCTGATGCTTCCCTGACGCCAGACCTCTCCCTGTTCCAGTGAGACTTTCTCTTTCATGCTGACCGGGGAGGATGGCAGCAGGCGCTTTGGCTACTGCAGGCGTTTACTGGTGAGTAGGGCTGTTCAGTCCTCAGGGGCGGGGCCTCAGCACTTGTATGTTTGCGTGCCCTTCTGTGACTTTAGCTTGTATGATATGCTATGATCTGCTCTCTTGTGTGCTCTCTGAGGCCACCCCAACACACACTCACATTCACACACACACACACACACACACACACACACATTCACACACGCACTCATACATACACATACACACATTCACACACTCACACATTCTTACAGATGAGGCACTCCTTGGTTGGCAGGACTCAGGGGCCGCTCTGACTGGGCCCTAAGAGTATGTGCACGATGGGGGAGAGAATGGAACTCCTCCTCCTGGGCTCTCATATGTTTTTTACCTTGCCTGTACTTGGTCTTTTCATTCATTTGTCTCTGGCTCCTGAGCTCTGATTGCTAATTCCAGATTGCAGGACTATGTCCCCCCAGCAGTAAGTGTGTGTGCAACAGATTGGGGTGGAGGGAAATCTTCTTCACCCCCATTTCTAGCCAGCCTGATGTGGGAGGCATCCTGTCCATGGTTCGTAGAGCTGGAGGCTGAGCGGGAACAGAGCAGTGCCTTCTCTGGGTTTGTGGGAGAGGTGCCTTTCCTATGGGATTCCGGGAGAGTTAGCCTTTCCTATGGGATTCTGGGAGAGTTAACCTTCCCGATGGGATTCTGGGAGAGTTAACTTTCCCGATGGGATTCTGGGAGAGTTAACCTTCCCGATGGGATTCTGGGAGAGTTAACCTTTCCGATGGGATTCCGGGAGAGTTAGCCTTTCCGATGGGATTCTGGGAGAGTTAGCCTTTCCTATGGGATTCTGGGAGAGTTAACCTTTCCGATGGGATTCTGGGAGAGTTAACCTTCCCGATGGGATTCTGGGAGAGTTAACCTTTCCGATGGGATTCCGGGAGAGTTAGCCTTTCTGATGGGATTCTGGGAGAGTTAACCTTTCCGATGGGATTCTGGGAGAGATGCCTTGAACTCAGAGGGGAGAGTTTTGAAACGAGAAGCCGTGCTGTGGAGAGAGAAGCCCTTCCCTCACTTCTTTCCCATTAGTCCTGGGAAGTAGAGGTGACAGTAAGAGTTCTGCTGCGCTGTTCCCTGGAACACATCAGGAGTGTTGTTGGTTGGGGTTGTCAACTGTTTCAGGGTCCCAGGCTTTAGTGGGAGAAGGCCTTACTACATGCCAGTCTGGGGCAGCTGAGGGCAATCCTCGGCAAGGGTAATATACAGCGGGGACCCCAAACGAAGGATTTGGGGCCACTCATTCATTCATTTATTCACTCACTCACTCATTCATTCATCCAATCACTCATTCATTCATTCATTCATTCATTCATAATCACGTATCATACACCTGTTGAGGGTCAGCAAACATTCTAAAAGCCCATAAAGGTGAGTTAGACATGGATCCTAACCTCAAGAAACTTTGATAGTGGAGCAGGGTGGGTAGCACTTTCAATGTAAAAGGTAAGGCAAAGGGAATAAACTGTTGTGCAGGGGTGGGCAAACTTTTTGACTCGAGGGCCACCATGGGTTCTTAAACTGGACCGGAGGGCCGGAACAAAAGCAACCTGACCATGCTGGCACTCTCATCTTGGGCTGCTGGTGAAGGAGCGGAGGGGAGAGCAAGAGAACCCTCCGCACTTTCGGCTCCGCGGGCCGGATAGAACAGCCGAACGGGCCGGATCGGGCCCGCGGGCCATAGTTTGCCCACGGCTGGTTTAGAACCTATTATGTTCCTGGCTAGATGCTTTAAGTATGCCAATTTCCTTAATTCTCATAATAACTCATAAGGTACTGTGTTATGTCCATTCTATAGATTAAGAAAGTGAGACTCAGTGTAATGATATTCCAGGGTCGCACAGCCAGTGAGGGACAGAGCCAGATTTATTCTCAAGTCCTTTAACACCAAGTTCGGTGCTCTTGGATCACCCCGAAGGGCAGTCTGGGGAGAAGTGTTACACGGATGAGGAATGCCCAGCGTGTGGGGCTAAGGGAGCGTGGCGCAGGGCAGACGTGGAATGCCCAGCGTGTGGGACTAGGGGAGCGTGGAGCAGCGCGGATGCAGGTGGGGAGCCGGGCAGTGGCCGGCACGCCCCGGGCTCCCTGGGCCTGGGGGAGAGCACTCCGAGGGCTCCCTTTGCCGGAGCAGAGCCGGGCCAGAGCTGCTCCTTTGCAGTGGGCCCGCTGCCCCCGGGGAAGAGCATGTTTGTCCTGGCCTGCTCAGAGAGGGCCTGGGCTGGGCCCCTGCCAAGGGGGCTGGCACTAGCCCGGCATTCCTGCAGATTGGACACAATGATTCTAACCCGAATCCCACATACTTGATTTAATCACTTGGGGCTCTAGGGGAGGCGGGGGAGAGGGAAAGATTGAGGAGTGAGTTTCAGGCCTAATATGGACAAAAACAGATTCTGCCTCCTCTTTAGATCTGTGACGTGTGGCCAGCAGGTTTGGAGACTGAAATAGCCCCATCTGCATCTGCTTAGCAGCCTGCGTGAGGGGCCAGCACCTGCTGCTCTCCTCCCTCCCTCCCTCCCTCCCTCCCTCCCTCCCTCCCTCCCTCCCTCCCAGGTCTTGCCAGGCACTCCCGGCCCCCGAGCCAGAGGCGGCCACAGGGCCCTGCCAGCCCATGGCTGGGGCAGCAGACCCCTGTGGGCTCCCCTCGGCCTGCATTTGGGGGCTCCTGGCATGGGGAGCTCTCAGTGCATAACTCCCCCACTGCCCACCTTTTGAAGCACTTTTTTTCCTTTGGTCTCCTCTACTCGGTAGCATACCTCTATCCCATGCCCTTTGTACCCCTTTCTCCTCCTTCCTGTGAGAAAGCAGCGTGCTTTGGAGGCAAAACAGCAAATCAGGGTCAAAACAGACTCCTGGTTCCATGACTTGTTGATACATGATCTTGAGCAATGGCTTAATATTGTCAACTCAGTTTGCTCATCTGTAAAATGGGGCTAATAGTGCTTATCTCACGAGTTTACGTCAGTAATGTTGCCCAGCCCAGGACAGTTAGTAAATAGTAGTTCGCTCTCCATATCTATTTTTAAGTGGTCTTCCTAGAACGGGACGGGCCAACCAAGGGAGAAGAGAGCATCGGAGAAAAGGAACGTTTTGCAGAATGCCCCCTGTTGGGGGAGCAGAAGACTGCATGGCTTGCCACTAAGAATATATACAAGTTCCTCTCGTTGCCATTGCGTTCTTGGGGGGGGGGGGTCCCAGCCTCAGGGGTGTAAATCTACACATCATACTACAGCCTCTGCCACACTGCGTTGTCCTTTGCCAGCTCCATCGGTGTCTTTCTGGGGGGCAGGGCAGAGCCCGTGTAGAGTTTTGGAGGAGGCTGGCACGGTGGGCTGGCAGGCCCACGGGAGGCCGAAGCCTCCCCCCCACGAGAGCCTGGCTGCGCAGGAGTTAAGACGAGGTTTGGAGCCTTTCTTCTTCCACCCGAAGAGTAGCCCTCAGCCCTCGGTTCCCAAGGAGAAGGAGCCAGCTGTAGTAATCCTGCATTCTCTGTGTCTGTGTCTCTCTCTCTCCCCCTGCCTCCGGCCCAGCCAAGCGGGAAAGGGCCTCGGTTGCCAGAGGTATACTGTGTCATCAGCCGTCTTGGCTGCTTCGGCTTGTTTTCCAAGGTAAGAGGGCTCTGGCTTCCTTCCTCCTTCCTCCCCCCAGCTGACAGCTCCCCGAGGAGTATCGGCAGCCAGCCTAGATGGGAAAACCACCTGTGTGCGCGAGCGAGCGGGCGGGCGGGAGAAAGAGAGGAGGCAGCCGGGAAAAGAGCAAGTGCAAGCGGGCTCTCCGACTTCCTCCTGATTCCCGAGCCCGGCTCCTCGTCCGGCCAGCTGGCCTCTCCCGGCTCCTGCACCAAGCAGTGCCCGCTCATGTCACAGCCCGCCCTGGGCTACGGGCAGAGACACATTTCTTGGGGGCAGAGACCACCTTGGGGAAGCCAAGTTGCCCAGGGACCTGACCCTCACGTGGTATTTCCTTTTCCCAGCTACTCGGGCAGCTCTCGGCACCCGAGGCCAGGACTGGTTAGGGGGCAGAGCAGTCATGGGGTGCCAAGAGAAATGAGGAGGGTCGGGTGTGAAGCTTCTGGAAAGACAGTTCTCCTGCCTCCCGGCGTTTGGCCTGGGCTGGTCAGATGCCACGCTGCCCTTCTTCTCTGCCCGGGAGGTCGGGAAGGGCAGCGCCCTGACCATCCCTTCCTCTTTGGGCTGCTGGCGGCGGGCGCAGGTCCTGGATGAGGTGGAGCGGCGGCGTGGGATCTCGGCTGCGCTGGTCTACCCCTTCATGAGAAGCCTCATGGAGTCGCCCTTCCCCGCTCCCGGGAAGACCATCAAAGTGAAGACATTCCTGCCAGGCGCGGGCAACGAGGTAGGGATTGTGGCAGCCTCTCCTCTCTCTCGGGCGAGGGGCAGGGGCTGGACTGAGGCCTGCCTGCCTGAGGGTGCGGACTCTGGGAGGCCCGGAGCATGGCCCGTCCTCGCTCGCCATGTTCGTACGCCTGCTCAGTGGGAACTGACAGAGGGAATGACAGGACCGCCGTTCTCTCTGCCCAACGCTGCGACTCTGCTAGGGGCCCTTTCCTGACTGGTTTGGGCTAAACTGAACACCACCCGCCCTCCTTTTTCCACTCACCCAATGGTTACGGCCCGTGCGTCCCCAAAAATAAGACATCCTCCAAAAATAAGACCTACTTCATGGAAACGTAATACGTCCCCTGAAAATAAGGCCTAGCGCGCCTTTGGGAGCAAACATTAATATAAGACACTGTCTTATTTTCAGGGAAACAGGGTAGGTGTTCTCTCACAGTCGGGGTCAAGCCAGACTATTACCATTAAAGAGAGCACGGCTCTGCCCTTGTGGAGAGACTAGTATTAAATAAGTATTTCTACATGTAAGTAGATAATCCTTTAAGTGCCAACTGAAAGCAGAGGAGTGTGAGTGTGTCACGAGGGGTCTGCTGTAGATTAGGGGCCAGGGAGAAGGCCTCCTCTGGAGAAGGGGCAGTTTTATCCGGGCTGCAAGGTAAGTAGAGTCAACCAAATGAAGCGGGAGGAGGGAGGCTGAAGGAGAAGGGTGTGGATGGGAGAAGGTCATCCCAGGTAGAGGGATCAGCACACACATAGGCATAAAGCTGGGAAGTTGTGTGTGCCTGTCAAGGAATTGAGAAAAGGCCGAGGTAGTCGGCAGGGTGGTGAGCAGGGGTGGAGAGGCCAAGCTATAGGGTGCCTGCTCAGCCAAAGCAAGGATTTTGGATTTTATCTAAAGCCGGGTTGTAGGATCTGAGCTATGTTTTTAAGATCTCACTCTGGCTGTTATGATGTCGATAATGGATTGTGGTGACTAGAGGGCTACTGTGGCTGTAGTGTGGGTAAGGGGTGATAGTAGCTTGGATTAAGGCGTGCTTGAAAAGATGAAGAGCCGAAACCGGTTTGGCTCAGTGGATAGAGCGTCGGCCTGCGGACTGAAAGGTCCCAGGTTCAATTCCGGTCAAGGGCATGTACCTTGGTTGCGGGCACATCCCCAGTGGTGGGTGTGCAGGAGGCAGCTGGTCGATGTTTCTCTCTCATTGATGTTTCTAGCTCTCTATCCCTCTCCCTTCCTTTCTGTGGAAAATCAATTTAAAAAGTTTAAAAAAAAAAAGAAAAGATGAAGAAAAGTAAATGGATAAGATGCATTTTAGAATTAGGATCAAGAGCATTTTGTGTTTGATTAGAAATAGGGAATAAGGTTAGGGAGATTTAAAGGCAAACTCCCAGCTCTCTGGCTTGCGCAATGGGGGGTAGCTGCTGGAGCCCCTGATGGAGGAACAGGTTATGAGGAGGAAGAGTCCGATTTTGTGCAAGTTACATGGGAGATACCTGTGAGACACCCAGGAGAAGATGTGCGGTAGCAGAGTGTAGATAGGGAAGAGAGGAGAGCCCAGCCTCGGTCCTCCTCAGGCCTGAGGGACCCCAGCTTTGAGAGGCCCCACAGAGGAGGGGGAGCAGCCCTGAAGAGTGAGAAAGATAGGAGGGATACCAGGAGAGGGTGGGGCTTGTAAGCCAAGGAAGGGGAGGCAGGGCATCTCAAGAAGAAAGGAGAGATCAGAAACTGCCAAGAGGTCAGGAGGAGGATGGCAAGATGCCTTGACAAGAATGGATTGCAGAAGAGTGGGGGCTGGGGGCCAGAAGCCTGAGGTGTGAACTGAGAAGTAAATGGATAGGGGGTGGAAAGTGGAAAGTGTCTACAGCCTGTGTAGACATGTTTTCAAGAGACTTGGCTGTGGAGAGAACTAGGGAAGGGGACAGTGGTTGAAAGGAAGTGTGGAGCCAGGGGAGAGTTTGTTGAGGGTGGTTGTTTGGGTGCCAGTGGAATGGCCCCACAGAGGGAGTTCAAGAAGCAGGAGGGCCCAGCTGGTGTGCACAATGGTTAGTGTTGACCCATGAATCAGGAGATCATGGTTTGATTCCCAATCAGGGCACAAGCCCAGGTTGCGGGCTCAGTCCCCAGTAGGGGGCATGCAGGAGGCAGCGATCAATGAGTCTCTCTCATCATGATGTTTCTGTCTCTCTCCCCCCTCTCCTTTCTTCTCTCTGTAATCAATAAAAACATATTTTTAAAAAAAGAATCACACACCAAAAAGACTCAGGCTTTATGGTATAGTCATTACTTAAATTACTTAATTTCAGAAACAAACAAGAAGCAGGAGGGAGGGTGTAATCCAGCTGTTCACCCATAAGGCACTGGTGGTGGGGTCCAGGGAGGGGCTGGCTTTTATTTTTGTGTAATACTAGGGGAGGGCCATGGTTTGTAGAGTTTCGATTCTCATCTGATGGCTGCTGTTTCCTCAAGACAGAAAAGAAGGTCATCCCTCTGAGAGGGAGAGCTGGGCGCTGGGTTCTAGAGAGGGGAGAAGAAATAATTTAGTCGTTGCAAAGAACAGGAGAGGGACTGCTTAGAGAAATTCTGGGTTTGCTGGGAGTGGCGAAAAGCAATTGAGATCTTGCTCTTAGGCTCTTTTCGCCCATCCTCGCTGGGAGGGACTTAGGCTTCGTGAGTGGCCTGGGGTGGGACAGCTGACGCCCAGGAGCCCAGCAGCATGCCTGGGGGAGCTTCAGGATGTGGCCCCGCCCCCTCAGCAGCCTCATTTCCCAACACTCTAACTTGAATGGCTTACTGTCCCTGCACCCTCTTCTCTCTCTCTCTTTTTTGTTTAATATATTTTTAATTGATTTTTTAACAGAGAGGAAGGGAGAGAGATAGTTAGAAACATCGATGAGAGAGGGTCATCGACCAGCTGCCTCTTGCACACCCCCCACTGGGGATATGCCCGCAACCAAGGTACATGCCCTTGACCGGAATCGAACCCGGGACCCTTCAGTCCGAAGTCCGACGCTCTATCCACTGAGCCAAACAGGTTTCGGCTGAACCCTCTTCTTTTTGTCTAGAAGACACTTCCCTTCTTTCCACCTTCAGCATCTTGGGCTGAGCTGCTGCCCTTGTCCCCACCCTGCCGATTAGGTTGGCACCTTCCCTCAGAGCCAGAAGCCCCTCTGCACGTGTTCATCATGATTTCTCTCACAGGCTGTGGGTTAGGCTCTTTGAGCCCCGCTGGACTGTGATCTGAGGGCGGGATGAATGAAAAGAGGCCCATGTCAGGATGCTGCCTGGGTGAATTCTCACTCCCCGAAGGGCGCCCGGCCCTTGGGTGGTAGGGATGGGGGCCGGGCACCGCAGAACCTGTTGGCAGGACGGAAGAACGGCATGCAGGCTCTCAGGAGGCTGGGTAGGGGCACTTACTGTGCCTTCTCCTGGCAGAGACAGGGCGGGTGCAAAGGTCCCTAGCATAATTGTGATGTGGGATTCCTTCCACCCACACTCACTGAGCATTTTGGGTTGTACCCAGAACCAGATCTTCTGGGAGTTTACTGGCGGGGAATGGGGACTGGGAGGTAGGGGGTGTTGGGAGACCGAGCACAAACAGGTCGCTAGGGCAACTTGTGCCCACATGGTTCCCATGTTGATGTTTCTAGGGGTACAGACGGCTGAATACTGACTGGGCTGGGACTTAGAACTTTATTTTTTATTTATTTATCTTTTAAATATATTTTATTGATATTTTACAGAGATGAAGGGAGAGAGATAGAGAGCCAGAAACGTCGATGAGAGAGAAACATCAACCAGCTGCCTCTTGCACCCCCCCCCCCCCCCACCGGGGATGTGCCCGCAACCAATGTACATGCCCTTGACCGGAATCGAACCCGGAACCCTTCAGTCCGCAGACCGATGCTCTACCGCTGATCCAAACCGGTTTCGGCTTAGAACTTCATTTGCTTAGACCCCGAGGCACAGATGAGATGATGTGGGGAGGAAAGCTCCTTGAAGAGAGTTCTGAAACGATAGGGCTAGAAGAGGGAGTTTGTTTCGTGCCCTCGTTCTCAGGAGGCCTGCACCTCCAGGCTGCACACGTTTGCTGAGGGGCCACGGGAAAGACTAGGCCACCCCAGGACGGTGCTTCGGTGTGGCCTGAAGTTTGCAGTTGCCTGGCCCACACTGCCAGGAGGCATGCTCTCCTCCACCCTCATAGCTGCACCCAGGGAAGTGGCTCTCCGCGCCGTGGCAACTGACCTTGGAAGTGGCTTTGCAACCCCTTGGGAGGAAAGATTGCTAGGGCCGGCCCTGATAAAGAAAGCCCGGCTTCCTGGCCAGGTCACAGAGAGCCAGCCTTCCCTCGTGCCTTTCTTGCCCCAGCACAGAGATTAGAGAGGCTGGTAGAGAGAGGCGAGTGTGGCAGGATGGACATGGCCTCTGGAAGGAGGCTCTTCTCGTAGGAAAGGGAAGGAACAGGGCAACGAGGACTGGCATTGCCTTTCCAGAGGTGGATGAGAATAGAGCAGGGGTGGGCAAACTTTTTGACTCGAGGGCCACAATGGGTTCTTACACTGGACCGGAGGGCCGGGACAAAAGCAACCTGACCATGCTGGCACTCTCATCCTGGGCTGCTGATGAAGGAGCGGAGGGGAGAGCAGAAGCATCTTTTCATTCTCTTGCTTTTCATGGGCCTCCGCTCTCTCGGCTCTGCGTGCTGGATAGAACAGCCGGAGTTTGCCCACGGGCCATAGTTTGCCCATGGCTGGAATATAGTCCTGGGGTGCGGAGATGTTGCTCTTCTTATGGCCTGAGGGAGCATCCAACAACCTTGGGGGCTGGTCAGCATGGGGGCCAAGATGTTTGCTTGGGGAGATGGGCAAGAGGGCGGGGAAGACCCTACAGATCAAGCTACGCTGTTTCTCATCCTCCTCATCTGGGAGAGTAGTCGGCTCTCCTCCATTTCCCGAGAGCCTGCTGGGCTACCACCCCTCAGCTTCCTTCCTTTGGAGCCTCCCCATGCTCCTGGAGTTAGCCCTCTTGCTCACCAGTTGGGTGTCTGAGGGGAGGAAGGGACTGGGTCTTTTGCACAGGGGGCTAGATTAGAGACCCTGGAGAAGAGAGGGTGGGAAGGGAGACCAGCACCCGGTCACCTTGTGAAGGACCTGGGAGTGGCACCCAGCCGGCCGGCCTCCACCCACTTTCCCCATCGCCCTCCTGCAGGTGTTAGAGCTGCGGCGACCCATGGATTCCCGGCTGGAGCACGTGGACTTCGAGTGCCTTTTCACCTGCCTCAGTGTGCGCCAGCTGATCCGAATCTTTGCCTCACTGCTGCTGGAGCGCCGGGTCATTTTTGTGGCCGATAAGCTCAGGTAGGGCCCCATGGGGCAAGGAGGAGAAGAGAGGGGGAAGGCACATCACTAATTCACCCAGCTAGTGTTTATGAACCCCAACCCATGTGAGAATGTGTGAGTATGTGAGTGTGTGTGTGTGTGTGTGTGTGTGTGTGTGTGTTGAGATCAAACAAAGAGGGGAAAATTAGCAAATCCGGGAAGAAAGGGTGGTTGGGGAGCACACAAGATGAGGACCCCGTGAGGACTGGCCTGAGGAAGAGGAGGGACACTTCCTTTGCAGCAGGCAAGAATGCGCAGATGCAAATATGGGGTGGACAAAAGTAGGTTTACAGTTGTGAGTACATGAAACACAGTTCGTTCTTGTATTATTATTGACTAACTAGAGGCCTGATGCCCAAAATTTGTGTAAGGGGCTTGGCTCCCTGCTGCCATAGAGACTGCCTTTTCCTCAGACCCACCGCTGCACCTGTCGAGAAGGACACCCAGCTAATTAGCATATTATGCTTTTATCGTTATAGACTAGTGACCCGGTGCACAAAATTCGTGCACAGTAAAAGGGCATTAATTAGAGGAAATATTTTTTTATTTATTTTTATTTTTTATTTTTTAAAATATATTTTATTGATATTTTACAGAGAGGAAGGGAGAGAGAGAGCTAGAAACGTCGATGAGAGAGATACATCGACCAGCTGCCTCTTGCACACCCCCTACCGGGGATGTGCCCACAACGAATGTACATGCCCTTGACCGGAATCGAACCCGGGACCCTTCAGTCCGCAGACCGACGCTCTGCCACTGAGCCAAACCGGCTTCGGCTAGAGGAAATATTTTAATATTGCTATTTGCCCTTTCTCTATAGTAGAAGTGTCAGAGATGAAAGGAAATTAGTAAAATGTATATGAAAACCTTCCTCCTGTCAGAGTCTGGGGCTCAGCACGGGACCCAAAGTCAAGTCCCCACCCACCTACATGTGCCTCAAAATCGCGTGAGACTCAGACCCGGCCACCCTCCTTACCCCCCATTGGGCTAGATCCAGACCTGGCCGGTCCCACCCTTGTCAAGCCATGCCAGGCAGGTCCCTGGCCTGGCCCTGGGGCAGGAGTGCACCCTGAGGTTCCCCAGCCCGGGCCGGGCTGGGGGGCCCACCTTGAGGTCCCCCATCAAGCCCCACCGCCGGGCAGGAGGCACAGCCAGAGGTCCCCCGGCCTGGCGCTGGGGCGGGGGGCAGGGCATGGCCTGAGGTCCCCTGTCAAGCCGTGCCAGGCGGGAGGTGTGACTGGAGGTGTCCGTGAGCAGGGAGGCTGGCTTCGGAGGAGTAAGGAAAGGGCTGGATGGGTCACCAGTCTCGGTCCGAAGCACTGGCAGTGGTGATTGTAGAGGAGTTCTGCATGCCAAGGTCTGATTGTGGCCATCGGAGGGAGGCAGAAGTATCCCTGGACACGAGGCGTTCCAGAAGAAGCCAGTGTGGATGGGGCTGGAGATCTCTCTGTTCTAAGGACACTAATATCATTTATCAGGGCTTCTTTCTCATGACCTAAGCCTTCCAAAGCCCCACCTCCTAATAACGTATTTGGGGTTAGGATTTCAACATATGAATTTGGGGGGACGCAAACAGACCATAGCAAAGACTGTGTGTGGAGTGGGCCAGGCAGGGAGAGGATGGGGTCCCGGCAGCACATTATGTGTGTGTGTGTGTGTGTGTGTGTGTGTGTGTGTGTGTGAAATAATCTGTCACAGGCAGCAGTGGTTTCTCCAAGGTGGCAGAACTCATTCGCTCAGGTATTCATGAAGTTACCTGCCGTGTGCCATACCACATGCCAGGTGCTGATAGGAGGGGCAGAAAAGAAACATCCTCTGTCCCGTTTGTCCCCCACAAAGCCCAGGATCCCTGAGGCATCTCTGTCTGCACGTCTGAGGGTTGGCGAGTGGAGCAGGAGAAATGGATCCTGAAGGCCACTGGCTCAGGACCCCCCTACTGCCCAGCTAACTGTGAGGCTCTGGTCTGGCCAGACCTTGGTGCCCCTATAACAGAGCCTGGACCCTGAGGTTTCTTTTCCTGAAGCTCCCATTCCCTCACCGGGGGCATCCTCTCTGCCACCCCACCTTTCGCCCAGCTCCAGGGGGAATGTGAACACAGCTGTTGTTTCTGTGGCTGCAGCTGCCGCTGAGCACGTCCTTCAGGGAGGAAAGTGCCCCAGGGCCCTGCTCTTGGCCTGGCCTGGCGTTTGAGTTCTGCCAGCCTTGGGTCTTAGAAAAGATGCCCTCCTGCTGCGGGTCTGCCTCTGGCGGGAGAGGGACAGGGGAGGGAGCCCAGTGAGGGCGCACAGGCCCGGACTGCAGTCGGGGTTCAGGCGGTGCAGCCAGCTCAGGCTCCGTGCCTCATGCTTTAGGTGTTACAAGTCCTTTGTCCCTCTGGCTGGGTTCTGATGTCACGTCTGTGGGATGTGCATATGTGTGTGCGCACGTGTGCATGAGCTCTGTGGCGATCGGATCAAGTCCCTTTGGAGGAGACTGTGGAGATCAGTGTGTCCCGAGGCCCTGAGATAACCTTCTTCCAGATTTTTCAGATGGCTCTCCTTGGGGTGTGGGGAGCTGCTATTCCCCAAGGGGAAGGCCTGTCGCGGCCAGGACACCTGTCTCTGCCTCGAGGCCCAGCAGTATGTTAGGTGTACGTAGGGTGGCAGGGCAGTCAAGCAAAGCCCTGGCTGACAAAACCCTCACGAACATCCAGAGCCCGTTCTGGAAGAGGGGGTCTGTTTCTGTCGTGCCAGAGAACCCTGTCCTCGGACTGGCGGGGCGTTAGTCGAGAAAGGGCAAGAGCCCGTAAGGAGCTGATCACGCAGGGACCGAGCTTTTACGGCGAATAGGTGGGACCGCAGATGTGGAGGACGGGGTGGGAGAGCCAAGCTTGAAAGCAGCCTTGACTGCGGCCCTCGGTCTCCTGATCGGTAACAGGGTCCCTCGGGGCCGGCCTCGGCCCGAGCTCCTAGCAGATGGACAGGACAGGCCAGGCGCGTCTCCCGTGTTTGCCGGCGCCCTTCGCCAGCCCTCCGTGCACCTGGGGAGTGTGCACTCACGTTTGTACCTCCTGGCTGGCATCCTGGAGATTTTCCCCCGGCTCCCGCTGGTCATTCTGCTTGGCCAGCCAGCCCTGCAGTGCGCCTGGGCGTAGAGGCCTGGAGCCCCCTCTAGGTCAAGGGAGGGATGACCCCACTGAGACCCGTGGCTATTTTTTTGGGGGAGGGGAGCCTGAGAGGAAAGTTGGCAAGAATGGTGCCAGCCCCCTGACCGCAGTCAGTGGTCCTGTCAGACCACTTTTTCCCACTCAAGGAGAAGCAGGGATGGCTAGAGGGCAGAGCAGAAGTCATGCTGGGCTGGGAGACAGGAGGTCTGGCTGTGTTGTGGGTCTGCCGCTTAGGAGTAAACTGGCCTGGGCATCGGTGGCGCCGGCTGTAAAATGTGGAATTGAGGAGGTGACCTCTGTAGGGCCTTCCAGCTCTTAGATGTTATGAATTTGTAACCAGCTCTTCACTCATTTTACCTCTGTGCTCCCGGCCTGAGCTGATTGATACTCCTGCACTAGTCAGGCCTGCTTGTGCATTTGAGGGGCCCTTTGGGGAGAGAGTAGGGTATATGTGAGTCCTGTGTGTGTTCAAGCACCGCTACATCCCTTCCTGGTCGTTTCTAGGCAGTTACCAAAGACGGCGGTAGCAATGTCCTCGGGGCCCTGACGGTGGGAATGTGGGGGCTTCACTGGCCTGTAGGGTCAGACCCAGACCCGGGCCCCATTAGCATCGATGTGTGTTGCACTGGGAGGTTCAACATAAAGGGATGTTGTGAGCCCCAAGCAGGCTCTACCTCCCCGTCCTCAAAGGTGCTGGGTCTGGTTTCAGGCACTCTGTCTCTCTCTTTGTCCACCAGTACCCTGTCCAGCTGCTCCCACGCGGTGGTGGCCTTGCTCTACCCCTTCTCCTGGCAGCACACCTTCATTCCTGTCCTCCCGGCCTCCATGATTGACATCGTCTGCTGTCCCACCCCCTTCCTGGTTGGCCTGCTCTCCAGCTCCCTCCCCAAACTGAAGGAGCTGCCTGTGGAGGAGGTGGGCCACCTGGGGAACCAGCCGGGGGAGGTTGGCAGGAGGAAGGGACGGAAGGAACAGAAACCCCCAGGAGGGGAGGGCAGAGGGGGGAGTTGGAGGGAGAAGGGCACTGGGGTTCTCTCTTTTGGGACCTCTCTACCCAGCTCATCCTTTCTCCCTGGGCGGGCTGTCTCTGGCTGGAGTTACTCCCATTATCTGACCCTGGGATCTAGGGGTTCTGGAGGCCTGGGAAGGGCATTGCAGGGCATTCATACCCTGAATCACGGTCACTAATGCCTCTTTTCCTCAGGCACTGATGGTGAATCTGGGATCTGACCGATTCATCCGACAGGTAAGAGTGGGGACACTGCGGAACGTGGCCTTCTCTGGGGTGGTGCTTGTTCAATGGCAGACTCCAGAGCAGCCCGCACTGCTGCACACAGCTCAGCCTCCCCCGCCTGCTTGTTAAGCTCTCTGGGTTCCATATTCACAGACTAGACAAGGATGGGAGAGACTGGTCTGAGCAGTCTTGACCTCAGCAGGGTCTGCCTTTCTTGTTGGCACCATCAGCTTCTAGAAGGCGTGCGGGGGCGCAAACAACAGGGCCTGCAAGTCTAAAGACGTGACCTCTGGGCTCTGCCACCTTGGAGCCATGTGGTCTTAGGCCCCTGAGCTTCTCGGAGCCGAGGTCTCATCTCTAAACCTGGCATGGTGGTAGCATCTGGCTTGAAATGTTGCTGGGGGGTTGATTACACGTGACACATAGAATGCCGGGGGGGATGTAAAGGTTTGCATCAAAACCCTTTTTTCATCATGGAAATCCTGCTGGCTCTCTACAAACAGCCCAGCCCAGGGTCGTACCCTCTGTTACGCAGCACTGACAGAGTTCGGCCTCCTGGGCACGGGCATCATGGTGCGGACACTGAACCAGAATGTAGAGACAGGGACGGTGGCTTAACCTCACGCCTGAGACACAGGCTCCCCACCCCAGCCCGCTGCGCTTCCTCCTGGATCTAAAGCTGGGGCGGAAGGGGGGAGGGGAGACTTCGTCAGGGTGCCAGGGTAGCAAGGAGCCACCTGCTCTGCCACTTTTTTTTTTTAAATAAAATATATTTTATTGATATTTTACAGAGAGGAAGGGAGAGAGATAGAGAGCTAGAAATGTCGATGAGAGAGAAACATCGACCAGCTGCCTCTTGCACACCCCCTACCGGGGATGTGCCCGCAACCAATGCACATGCCCTTGACTGGAATCGAACCCGGGACCTTTCAGTCCGCAGATTGACGCTCTACCACTGAGCCAAACCGGTTTCGGCTCTGCCACTTTTTATCCACGTGACCTCGGACAAGTTTCTTAACATCTCTGTGCCTCAACTTCTTATCTTAAAATGAGATTGATAAATAGTACCGGGTCATTGGGACAACTGTCGGAGAGTGTATTTTTAAGCTATTCACACAGGGCCTGGCATGTAGTAAGTGCCCAGCCACTGTCAGTTATTATCATTATCGCTGCATTTTCCTTCTCCTGCAGATGGATGATGAGGACACGTTGTTACCCAGGAAGCTGCAGGCGGCTCTGGAGCAGGCTCTAGAGAGGAAGAACGAACTGATCTCCCAGGATTCCGACAGCGACTCCGACGATGGTGAGAGGCCTGTGGCCACACGGTCAGCTCTGGCCCCAGGCTCCTCGGCTCTGGGCCCGGGCCTCGTGGGGCGGACCCCGCTTCCCTGCACCAGGCCCTCTGGCTGATGAGGCTCCAGGTGTGGGCCCTGACCTTACACTCACCTGGAATTCTCTAGCAGCCGCACCATCGGTGGGGTTCCAGGAGTTATGGCTTGACTGCATCTGAGGGGAGAGAAGTATTGTGGTATTTTATCACACCGAGCTCAGGAACATAATATTGGGGCCGCTTCTCAAGTGGCCTAGGCCAGCGGTCGCCAACTGGTGACGGTCCGTGAGGTCCGAAAGGTTGGCGACTGCTGGCCTAGCTACAAAGCTGCCTTCTCCCCCCTCTAATTCTTCTCTACCTCAGGAGGCTTGGGAAGGAACACATCAAGACCTGTGACAGCTACAGTCCCTTGCTGACGACAGGAAACTAGTTATCCCGCCCCCTCAGACCTAGCTTTGAGCCATTGAAGGGGATAAAGGAAAACCACCCAGGGTGAGGGGTGTGGAGGCCGGGGACCTCTGGTCGCTGATTCCCACTCCCATTCATCCAGCAAGTCGTTGCCAGCTTCCATGTTCAGAGCACAGTTTCCAGCCTCCCAGCTCGTGAGCTAGTTGTAAGCCCCGGTGCACAGGAGAGAGTCTCAAGAACAGAGAAGCGGCCTGGCAGGGAATCCTATCGAAGAGAGGGGGACGCCAGCTGGAGGTTTGAGGTTTGAGTTTGGAGACGGCAGGCTCTGGCCCAGAACCTCAAGGATTGTCTTTTCTCTTCCAGAATGTAACACCCTCAATGGGCTGGTGTCTGAGGTGTTTATCCGGTTCTTTGTGGAGACGGTGGGGCACTACTCCCTCTTCCTGACGCAGAGCGAAAAGGGGGAGAGAGCCTTTCAGCGAGAAGCCTTCCGCAAGTCTGTGGCCTCCAAAAGCATCCGCCGTTTCCTCGAGGTTTTCATGGAGTCTCAGATGTTTGCCGGCTTCATCCAAGACAGGGAGCTAAGGAAGTGTCGGGCAAAGGGTAAGGTTGGAAGAGCTGGGGTCAGGAGACCTTCTCCTCTTAACCTTTCTGCTACCAACAGGGCTGAATAGCTAGGCCACTGTGAGAGAAGCTCTCGGGTGTTGGCTGGGCCCAGGCCTCCTACCATCCCTTCCCTTCTGACAGGAACTTCTAAGGCGCTTTCTTCTCCTGTCCCAGTACACACGGCACAAGGCTGCACAGGCTGGAGCCACGTGGCTTGTCTCCTCCAAGAACAGCATGCAGTTGGTTGCCCATCCCCTCCTCAGACAGCCTTCCTATTCAGAGAAAAAGACCCAACTGAGCAAGTTAGGGAAGTCTGAGAGCCCAGGATTGAGAAAGCCCTCGGAGAGAACTGAGCTGCCTCTGTCTTAGGCTGGTGGCAGAACACGTTCAGAGCAGAGGGTTCTCTTATTGAGAACACCCGGCTCTGCTCACTGTAGGGCTTTTCCACCTCATCAGCATCTTTCTGTTTAACATCAGGGCTATTGTTCTCTCCACTACAAACCTTTTGAAACATGGTAGAGCGGTCTACAAGTAACTAGAGAAGGTGCCCGCCCACCCAGCTTTGAAGTGAGGAATAGCATCTTCACTGTAACGCAGCTCAGCATTGTGCACCTGGGAGCAAGTTATCCAGGGCCTCTTCCTATGAACAGTGAACACCAGTGAGATGCCACTAGTGGCAGTTTTTTTTTTTGTTTTTTTGTTTTGTTTATTTTATTATTTTTTTAAAAAAATATATTTTATTGATTTTACACAGAGAGTAATTGAGAGGGAGAGTCAGAAACGTCGATGAGAGAGAAACCTCGACCAGCTGCCTCTTGCACACCCCCCACTGGGGATGCGCCAGTGCCCCTGACTGGAATCGAACCCGGGACCCTTCAGTCCGAAAGCCGACGCTCTATCCACTGCGCCAAACCTGTTTCGGCACTAGTGGTAGTTTTGATGAGCCCAATCTGAATTCTAAGACGCTCCTGTAAATTATAACTGCGGGGCCTTGTCTTCCCTTCCTCCACTGACTGTTCTCTTCCCCAGGCCTCTTTGAGCAGCGAGTAGAGCAGTATTTAGAGGAACTCCCAGACACCGAACAGAGCGGAATGAATAAGTTTCTCCGAGGTTTGGGTAAGTTGCTTTGTCATTGATGAGACAGACGTTCACCAAGGGGCTTGGGGAGGGGGGGAGGATCTGTACCCCAAACTGCTCTATACCAATGCCAATGGGTATTATTATACTGGGGCGATAGAACGGGAAGGGGTCCCTTGGCGAAGAGAAGGTTCCCAGCCCAGTGCTCCAAGGGTAGTTAGCACAGGATTCACCTACCTGCAGAACCAAGAGGAACCATGGATCGTGGTCACCTGAGGTTTTCTGGGTGCACTCCTTCCTGAGGGAGTAGGAGGGCCACTAGGACCAGAGAGCCTTCCTTTAGGCCAGGAGGGATCTACAGGACTAGCAGTGCCAGAGTGCCCTCTCTGAACACCTCCTTTCTCTCTCTTTTTTTAAAAAAAAATATATTTTATTGATATTTTACAGAGAGAAAGGGAGAGATATAGAGAGCTAGAAATGTCGATGAGAGAGAAACATCGACCAGCTGCCTCCTGCACACCCCCTACTGGGGATGTGCCCACAACCAATGTACATGCCCTTGACCGGAATCGAACCCGGGACCTTTCAGTCTGCAGACCGACGCTCTACCACTGAGCCAAACCGGTTTTGGCTGAAAACCTCCTTTCTCTTCAAAGAACGCAGCCACTTAGGTCATAGAATGTCTCCATTTCAAAGAAGTTAAATGCTTGCCCCAAGGCAAACAGATTAATATCAGGGTCCTCATTGGAGTGTTTTCCCTACCTTGGACCAGATCTGTCATAATCTAGTCTCTCTAATCCTTTCTCTCCAACTGAGAGGGTTAGGGCTGTTAGAAGAGATTATATGGAAGTATTTATTCTCACTCTTGCCCTTTCTGGCCCCACAGGCAACAAAATGAAGTTCCTCCACAAGAAGAATTAAGCCCCTCCCCCAGTGACAGAGAGTCCAGTGCCTTGCAGAGCCTGGCGCCTGGGGGAGGGGGCCCAGCCCGGGACCCTCTGGGCTGCTGTGGCTGCTCTGTCCCCACAGACCCCCCCCCCCTCCAAGCCAGCCCACCTCTGCCTTCGTGATATCCCAGATACTGTTTGTAAATAATCTGCTGTAAGCTTTCTTATCTGTTTTTGTAACAAGCAAAGAGGATCTGGTAAATATTTGTATATTCCCGAGGGGCCGGGTGCTTTCCTGCCCTGCCCGAGCACGGATGACGTTCTGCCGGGCGCTGGGGACTGGCCAATTATGTGCAGCTGACTGTCTCGGCCAAACCACTGATCTTCCCCCGGAGGCTCCTGGCCTGCCTGCCTGAGCCCCTGCTGCCAGTCTGGGGGCCGTGGAGCGCAGATGCTATCTCGTTATGTACATGGGGACTATTTTTTTTTTAAACATTTTTTTTTTTTTAGAGTTTCTATTTTTTTTTTTCTTCTCATAGTCTCCCTTTCCTAACCTTCTGTTTTTAAAAGGCAAAGGTCACTCAGTCCCCATCTGCAGCATGATACCAGGCTTTTGGGCCTGGCCTTGTTTCTGCCAGCTGGGCGATGGTCAGCGAGTCAGGGGAGGCCCACCCCCGGCTCTGCCAGCCCCCTCCGGGCCCAGCCCCCCAGTCAGTGGTGGCCATGATGCGGTACAAGGCATCCCTTCCTCCCACCATCTACGGGTGTTCTCAATAAACAGTGTACAGTTGTTTGGGCCCAGAGCCCCATGTCTTCCTTGGCTTCGTTATCTGTAACTTTCCCCGCTGAGGGATGGGCTGAGATAGGCCAGCCAGGGGTGCAACACCATCATGAAGGGCACCTGACCAAGAAGTTAGCTTCAGAAGTTGGTTTTGTGGTCTGACTTTATTAGTATATTTATTTATTTATTTATTTATCTAAATATATATTTTATTGATATTTCACAGAGCGGAAGGAAGAGAGATAGAGAACTAGAAACATCGATGAGAGAGAAACACCAACCAGCTGCCTCTTGCACACCCCCTACCGGGGATGTGCCCGCAACCAAGGTACATGCCCTTGACCGGAATCGAACCCGGGACCTTTCAGTCCGCAGACCGACGCTCTACCACTGAGCCCAACCGGTTTTGGCATATTAGTATTTTTTTAAATTATTATTATTAATTTGAGAGAGAGGAGGTAGAGGGAAGAAGAGAAACAGAAAAACATCTGTTTGTCGTTCCACTTATGTATGCATTCATTGGTTGATTCTTATATGTGCCCTGAACAGGGATTGAACCCAATACCTTAGCCTATTGGTATAATGCTCTTAACTGAGCTACTGAGCCAGGAACTATGACTAGTCTTAGAATTAAAAAATACCTAACCATTGTTCTAACTCAGCTTCCCTCTCTAATAGCCAACTGTTCATACTCTATGTCAGTGTTTTCAGGGATGGAAAATTCTTTCTCATTTCCCTTTGACTCCACTATCAGGTGAATCTCAACATTTTTCTGTTCAGTATAAAGCCCTTCCAACATCACTGGGCGTCCTGACATTGGTGGAGTGAGGCCCAGCTAAAGCCAACCTAGGGCTTGCTGGTAGACCTGCTGAGAGCTATGGCTCCTCCATGTCACTCTGTGGAGTTATTTGTTAGAACCCTAGGACTGACTACAGAAGGTTCTGTTACCTTCCATGGAAGAGCAAGGAGAGAAGCAGGGTGGGGAAAAGGTGGCTTAGGCTTTCTACATGCCAAGGCCATTGCAGAGCACAGACCTTGAAGATGAGGTATTACGCTGGAACTCTGTTCATTAGAATTGGGTTTGGGTCTGGAAGGATTTGAACCATGGAGTACAGTTTCCCTATCTTTCCACCCTACTTAAACAGGAGACACTCCCATTCTGTTTGTAGAGAGCCAGGCACTGCCCGGCACTGGCCCTAAATCGCTCAGCACCATCAGAGGGTGCCAGTGGCAGGTGCCAGTTGGCCCTGACTGCCCCTCAGGGCTTCTCCACCTCCCCCTGCTCCTGAGGGGCGATCGGGGCAGGCAGCAGGCTGCTTGCACCCACTGTTGGCACTGGCCCCAATTGCTGTGCCATAAGCGGGTGTGAGCGGGACGAGCACTGTGGGAGTGGCTGCAGCAGGAACAGAGCTGCTGCCAGAGAGGAGACCTGGGGAGAGGAGGGGAGACTGTGGCAGGAGAGGCCAGGCTGGGGTGCGAAGGATGGGCTGAGACCCGTCCCTATGACCACCTCAGCCTTGCAGCCCACAGTTCCTTTCAAGGTGCATGAATTCGTGCACTGGGCCCCTAGTCTATATAATAAAAGCCTAGTGACCATTATGGCAGAACCACCAGAATGACAGGTTGCTATGATGCACACTGACCACCAGGGGGCAGATGCTCAATGCAGGAGCTGCCCCCTGGTGGTGAGTATATGCTCCCACAGCGGGAGTGTTGCTCAGCCAGAAGCCAGGCTCATGGTGAGCACAGGGGCAGCAGCAGGAGCCTTTCCGGTCTCTGTGGCAGTGCTAAGGAGCAGTGAGCCAAACGGTTAGGAGCGAGCAGGCAGGTGGTAAGGAGTGAGGGGTCCGGGATTGTGAGAGGGATGTCAGACTGCTGGTTTAGATCAGGCCTAAACCAGCAGTTGGACATCCCCGAGGGGTCCTGGATTGGGAGAGGGCACAGGCTGGGCTGAGGGGGGGACCCCCCCCCCCAATGCATGAATTTCATGCATCAGGCTTCTAGTTATAATATAAAAGGGGAGAAATAAAGTACTTTATTATAAAAGAACATTATTTAAATAACTGAATGCTTGGGCACAATTGTAATACAGTGGAGTCAGAGGTTTATATCTGTACACAGAATTTACTGTAGCTATACATGCAGACAGATAAAAGTGTGTTATATTAGAAACTGATTCTATTGAGTAGATGCTACCATTAGCAAGAGAGTTTTCTGAAATGAACAATTCTGGGTAGTATTCTGAACAAAACACAGTATTAGCTTCCCTGACATAGATAGTATTTGGAATCCTGGAAAATTGAGAAGTACATGAAAACTTCGTCTCCCCAGCCCCCTACCCCAAACGTATTGATTACGTGTAAATGGAGTTAGGTTCTAAGGTAGATTTTTTTATTTATTTGTTCTTAGGAATCAACCCAGGCCATAGCTGGTTTGGCTGTGGATAGAGCATCAGCCTGGGAACTAAAGGGCCCCGGGTTCGATGAGAGAGAGAGAGAGAGAGAGAGAGAGAGAGAGAGAGAGGCAGGCCCTGGGCTTTTTCCTGTAATGAGTCTGATAACTTTTAAAGTAGGGCAGGCTGACACTTGGATCTTTCTAAAGGCTCTTTTCAGTAAGTCATCATGTGCTGGTAACTGGAGTGCTGAGATGAGGAACCCTGGCTTCTACAGGGAGTGTTTTGAAGGCCTGCCCTTGGAAAGTGGTTCACATCGGATGGTCTGTGTAATTAGGGCCCCAAGAAAATTATTCTAATTGCGATCACAGCTGTTAAATTTTTGTTAAAAATATATTTCATATGTGGACTTGAAACTTACCATATACTCCAAATGACCTATTTCTAAGGATACATAAACAGGGTTTAAAAAACACATAAAAAAATAGAAATACAAGTAAAAAAAAAAAATTGGACTGAAATAAAGTCAGAAACACACTTCAACCTTCATTCTTATACTAGGGATTCATACTGTGTGGTGTTTTGCATCCAAAACATCTTAAATTTACGGAGGTGGGATGGGTGTAAATTCCAAGGTCATGAAACCTCAGTACAAGAAAATAATGCTTTTTAGCTCTGTCAAGTTATTGACAATTTTTTAAAGTTACTTTTTGTCCGTTTATATCATCTTTTAATACGAAAGTATCATTTCTCCCTCACCGGAAATCCCTTCTGTTTTATGTTCTGAAAGACATTTCACGTGTAAACAAGTATATTTTAGCCCGGTACCTTGAACCCAGTTGGTGCTCATTATCTTTTTGACAACCGAAAGTTTTGAGATTTGGAATTACCGCCTTGAAAGCATATATAGAGACCACGCCTCCTGCTCAGAGCGGCCGCAATGGGATTTGAAAAGAGTGCAAGTGGCGGAGACTTCCGCTTTTACCGGCGGCCCGAGCCGCGCCGGGAGCGGCGCCGGAATTGAACCACCCGCGGCTGGGAGTGAAAAGCTCTACTTCTCGCCTAGCGGGGAGGCCCCGCCCACTACCGGAAATGGCTGAGCCGAGGGGTGGAGCCGGGCCCAACGTGCTTCCGGTCACCCTGCTGGGGTCAAAGCGATTCCGGAACTAGAACCTCGCTACGGAAGTGGCTTTCCGGGTGGAGTGAGCGGAGCTGTGGCCGTAACCTGAGGGAACCTAGGAAGTAGGGCGGTGTAGACCCGCGAGGGTGGCCCGGAAGCGCTAAGCTCCGCAGGACTCGGGCCGCCCCGGTAATTTCCGCCTCCCAGTGTAGGCGGGCATCGCACGTCTTCCGCCGGAGGTCCGCGCCCACGCAGGTTTGTATTAGTTGCTTTTGGGCTAGCTATCGAATAGAAACACCTATGAATTTATTAAATCTTAAATCTGACCTAAGCCAGTTTTACCAAATATGTGTCAGACATTCCCCATTAACTTATAGCTGCAGTTCTGAGGTTTCTATGAAAATTTAAAGCTTTTATGAGGCAAGTAACGACACCCGTGTAGCAATTGCACCTTGCAGAAAATTTAGGGGTCAACTCAGTGTGCTAGCGCAGCTAGGCAATACGTTTTTACATTTTCAGATACACGAACAAAAGGCTAAAGGCCAGTTAGAAGGGCTTCTGACAAAGCTGATGCCTGTATATGGAAGGACATCATCAATCCGCTGCACTTAACTGGCCACTAGTGGCATCATGTGCTTGTGTCCACAAGACACATTATTTGAAGCTTGAGTCCACTTTAGGTCTCAGCTGAAATGTAAAATGAAAACCTCAAGTTTGCCTTTGGTTCCAGCCATTCTAGGTCTGTGCCCTTCACTCATCTGGGGCATGGACACTTGGGCTTTTCGGGCACCCGGCTTCCTTTGTCAATACGTGGAATCACAAAATCTGCCCGGCTGGTGGTTGTCTTAGCGAGTGCGGAACACTGGAACAAAGTTCAATAGAGCAGCAGCTGCTTTTCCCAGGTCAAGAAATGGGCTGGCCTTAAAAGACATATTTAGCAAGGCCATTTGCATCTTGATGTAGGATTGGGGTATTACTCCATCCTGTTTCTGGACAGCTGATCACTAAAGGATCTGATTCTCCCCCTAAACCCAGGTCATTCCATGACTAACCATTTTGTGGTCCCCCCTGCCCATTTTGTCTTTTAATCCTACTTTTCTTGTTCCTGGCCTCCTCCACACTTCCACTGTAGTTCAGTCCCTAGTCTTGTCTTTTTCAAATTGGTTTCCTGAAGGCATGTTTCTTCCTTCAGCTTGAACCACTTTACCATTAACTAAATCACACCAAGGTTTCTGATCTGCTCCATAATTCAGTTGTAACCAAGTCAACAATAAATGCTTTACATTTGACTTACTCCCCATGATACTCAAGTAGGTGACTTCACCTAAATTTTAAAGAAAATTGTAGTCACACAGCTATTAAGTTTGGGTCTATATTTCAGACTTTGTATACATTTTTATACCTTCAGTGCCAATGACTCAAACATTTAATCTTGTAATCTTTTAAAACCCTTACCAGAGTATGCTTTCCCCATTGATTTTTAGTGTGAGAGAAAACATCAATGTGAGAGTTTGGTTGCCTTCTGCACACTCCCCACCCAAATGGAGCAGGGGATCAAACCCAGGTACTCGGGCTGATACTCTAACCACTACACACACCAGCCAGGGCACGTCTCGCTGATCTGCAGACCCCACCACCCATTTTAGTTAGATTCATGGCCTTAAGCTTCCATAAATTCTCAGAAAGCCCCTAAGGGAAAACCCATCACTTCACCTTTCTCCTTAAACATCAATATGCAAATCCAAATGGTCCAGTTAAAAAAAAATACCCAAGCTAAAACTGGCTTGGCTCAGTGAAAAAAATCTATCTATATATCCAAAATGGTTTAGTTTGTACAGCTGAATATAGCCTGAGACCTCTTAACTCCCATTATTCCTTCAAGTCCCACCTTGATTCCTTTTCTTTAAGGGTCCCCTAGATCAGTGGTGGGCAAACTGCGGCTCTTACACAAAATACCATGGCTTGGGCGAGTCTGTTTTGAAAAAGTAGTGTTGGCAGTTTAAGTTTGAAACCCATGGTTCCTAGCCCATGTAGGATCCCAAACCAAACCTAGTAGCTGAATCTTAGTAGGCTTGAGTGCTATCTTAATCTGGCCAGGATTCTAAACTGCAAGTCTTATTTTTGGTCATCATTTTAAAATCTTTGAAAGAACTCTGAACACAAGAGCAAATTCTAATTTATCTCTGGGATCAATGTCATGTTTTTTTGCAAGATAAACAAATCCCAGTTTTTTGGCCTTCAGGATAACCCACTTTTCTACTAGATGGACATCATTCTCGAAGAAAAATGGTTAGGTTTTCATGATATATTTCTTTGAACATGAAGCCTTCTATGCACAGGGACCCATACACCCTTATAGCTGCTTTCTATAATACAAGCCAGTTTGGTATGTAAAACCCATGGTATGTACAAAATCCAGATTGGAGCCCATCTCAAGATTTTGGTTATGACTAGAATGGTCCCAAGTCCAACATGAGGGAGCCCCGAGGAAAAATCTTGGGCTCAGGAATTCTCTTTAGGAACGGCCTCGGTCCTATCACTCCTTTTCCCTTCTGCAGACCATGCCCCATCAGAACCGAGTCCTTTTGAGCCCTACAGACCCCACGCAACAGTTAAAGACACATTCTTCCACTCATTGTGAGTGTACAATGCAAACAGACCTTTCAACTATTTAATACTCATCTACACACACACGTTACCAACCAACAGGTATCACTCTCACTTTATAAATGAAAAGTTCAAGTCAGGTTATCAGTCCAAAGGCCTCTTTCAGAGGACCTCAGGCCTTGATACCCTAACTCTTAGAACCTGTTAGGGAGGTTTTGGAATTACAGGTAGGGAAATACAGATGCCAAAGGACCTACACTCAGACCAGAAGACAAAAGTACGGACATTTTAATGGAACTTCCCTCCATGTAGCTTCAAGCTACCAGGACACAGGCCCCACCAACACCCTTAATCTTCTCCTCGGCTCTTCTGCTGAAGAACTTGGCCTTCACAATAACAGGCTGCTTCGGGAGCTTTCCCTTCCCCAGAACTTTGTAGTAGCCCTAGAATAGAGAAAAGGGTTATCACACACTATACTATGGCGGGTATTAACTCCCTAATGGGTATGAGGAAGGGTGACAGACAACCCATTCCATCGAGGAGCTGGGAAGCCTGTTTCTGATCTGGGCACTGCCGGGGGGCACTGGCGGCCCTCAGTCAGTGAATCAAGACCAGCAGATTCTCTCCGAGAACTGTAGCACACCAGGACAACAGCTGTCAAGATGTGACTCTAGTCTCGGGCAAAGCCCAACACCCCCTTTTCCACTCAATTACTATCTAATAAGCAAAAACAGAAAACCACACCCCCAGCAATGGTCCAGAAGGCTTGACCATCAAAATCGCTCAAGGGATGGTAAACAGACAGGGAAGGGGAATGTAATACTTAACTGAAAGATTTAGACTAGTTCTATATCCACGGGAGGGTTAAAACTTACATACAAAAAAGCTTGGGTGGGATTTTTTTGGGGGAAAAAGGGGGACAGCTCTTCAGATAATGTAGGGCCTTAAATCACAATTAAAGCATATAAGGATTTTATTCTGTAGGGAACATGAAAGGTCAATAGCTATGTCTAATGTAGACCTGTGTAAAATAAACCAGGTTAGTTGAGCTAAGATATTGCCAGTAACTTTAGATGAGAATTGCAGACTTGTACAAACCAGGACAATAACAGCAGAAATGAGATTAAAGTACTTGAAAGAATGACTAGTATAAGGAATTACTCTTCAGATATTTTGTTGAGTCACAATTGAACTGGAGTTCAATTCTGGTCAGAGAATTACCTCTGGAAATTCTGCCCAAAGGTAGAACTGTCTCTAAGGAATCGGTTATGGGGCTCAGGTGGGAGATCCAGTAGATTAGGTTACTCAGAGTTTTGAGGAGAGGTAAGGACCCATATAAGGCAAATATTAATTTACTCACCGATCTCACCACATCAATGATAGGAGCAACTCCAGTCTTGCTTTTGGCAGCATTTACCCTTGTCTGCTCACTGACGAGGGTCCACAGTTTATCAAGGTTGACAGTTGGGCAGAAGCTCTGGTTCCTCTTTAAGTGGTAATGCCTCATACCAACTTTCCCAAAGTAACCTGGGTGACTGGGAGGAGAAAGCAACCACTTTCATAACTTCAATTAAGAAACTATGTGTATCATCTTTACAATCCATCTCCGCCATTACAGTGTAAATTGTTAATGGGTGTAGAACCGTGACTTAACAGATACTCCACTCCAGCCATTTTTTGAATAAAACAGATCTTTCACTGAATAGAAACCTACTAAACAAATAGTTAAAATACCAGCCCCTCATTTGAGGGCATACGTGAATCCAAGAGATGTACAGGTCAATCTGATGCATGTCACTAACCTGGTGACTGACTGTGCCATAGGGGGACCACAGCCAGTGAATAAGGGCAGCAGTTGCTCTTCGAGGACTCTAGCACACTAAGGCAACAGCAAATACCCAAGCGTGACTCTAGCCTCGATGACAAATTTCTCAGTTCACATAAAGTGTTAACTTGGTGAAAGCCAACAACAGGCCAAGGTTTGTGATGGCTAAGAGGCTCGCTTCCCATTTAAGATGCTTGGAGCCAGCCTCCCTTAGTCCCCACCCCCACCCTAACTAACCCTCAACTCCAAACTGTCAGTAAAATACAGTCCAAGAAACACTCACTATTTGTCGAAGTTGATCCTGTGATGATGCAAGCCACCAGCATTACCGCGGCCCCCCGGGTGCTTCCTGTGCTTGCCTGGAGGATTAGAGAGTTCCGTGGCTAACACGGTCCCCCCCAGGCCTCTGCCGTTCCCGATCTACAATACCTCTCCCAGCACTCCTATTCCTGCAAGACTCCGACTTAAGCGTCTCTGCAGCACTACCACAGTCCTCATGCCTTCAACCAGGGCTGGGCCCCGTTCAATTTTTCACCACCCCTCACCCCCGGTGACGATCCTCTCTGTGAAGTGAAATGCTAGAGGACTCTCAAAAAAGGCCCGGCTCCATCCGACCCGGGGGCACAAAGCTCCTACTAACCCGCTTCTGAGCTCTCTGCCCCTTGACGAGCTAAATTCCGGGCAGGGAGAGCCCGAGGCCGGCCTGGATGGGACGCCGGTACTCACCGATGCGGCCGTGGCCGTGGCTCACGTGGCCCCGAAGTTTTCGGGTCTTCCTGAGTCTGGATGGCTGTGTGGAAAAAGGTGCTTGGGGTAAGGCCTAGGAAAAGCGGGGCAGGGGCGACGCCGGCCGGGCTGCGAGGGGCCCGTCGGCCTCAAGATCGGGGAAGCTGAGGGGGCCACGCGGCCTCCTCCGGGCGGTGCCGCGGCGCCCGGGCCCGCCGGCCTCAGGGATCCCAGCCCCAGGCCGAACACGCGGCCGGGGATCCGGGCCCACGCCGGCCCCCTGCCCTGCGGCCCGCCCTGCGCGACCTGGAAGAGCCGCCGAAGGCCGAGGGCGGGTGGCTGGGGTGCAAAGCGAGCGGAGATCGCGGGGTGTGCGGCCCTGAAGAGGGAAGCGAGACAAGAATAACCTACCATGTCGGTGGCCGAGCTGCAAGAGGGAGGCCTTTGGGAAGTCTCGCGAGATATGGAGCGCGGGGGCGGAGCCAATGCCCTCACTTCCGCCCGGCGAGGGCGGGCCTAGGGCGGCGCGTTCGGGCCGCCTCGCGGCTGCGGGGGTCGCCGCGGTCCCTGGCCGTCTAGCCGGTATGGCCGCCGAGAACCGTTCTCCGTGCAGCCCGCCCTGTGCACGGGCCCGGAGGCCGAGAGTTGTCCCGGAACCTGAGACTTGGGGCGCTGTGGGCCGGGCCCTTTTCCTGACGCCGTGGCCCGGGAGCCGTGCGGGGGCCGCCGCAGCTCGGCTCCTCCTCAAACCCCCAGCCGCGAGCGCCCCCGCGCGCCGCGCCCCGACCTCAGAGGCCTGCTCCGCCCCGCGTCGGCGATTGCTTCCTCCGCTTCCCCGCCCCGCCGGCCGCGGGGAGGAGCCTCGAGGCACTGACTTTATGGGACTCGGCAGCGTGTCCTCCCAAAGTCTCGCCCTGCTGCCTTGGAAGTCTTTTCCTGAGAGTCTCTACCATCCACTGAGAGCTCCCCCGCTTAGTGAACACGCGTGGGTCTTCCTTTGCCTTTGTGCTTTAATCAAGGCTTTCTCAGGTTGAACCTGCTGTACTTTAGGGACCTATATGCCTGGTTGCTTTACAGTCTTCTTTTTATCCAGGCCTTGTAAATTTTCTTACCACCAACGTAAATTTTCACCTGAACTGGACACGCCGGTGACCCCCTCCCCCTCCCACCCTACTCCCCGTACACACACACCCTTAATTCCCTGCCTGGGATCAGAGAACCCCTGCTCAACCTGTCTTGTGAAACTTCTTTGACCTATTCATAGCTGCTCACTTAGCTCTACTTGTGCCACCACAAAATCTAGTACATAGCTCTTCCATAATTGTTGGTCCACTTTTGTCGTCCATACTAGGCCAAATTCCTTAAAGCCTCGAAGATGATTTTTTATCCATGCACTCCCAGTTCCTGGCATGTAGTAGTACGTGTTCAACAAATGGTTAAGAGAATGAATACACTTAGCTTCACTGTCACCATATTCTTGTGCCACTGCCTTCATTAAGGCCCTCATCATAGCTGGTATCTTGAGTCCAGCACCCTTCTGTAATCACCCTGCCTGCATTCTAACTCTCCTCCACTCCCTCCATCCATAATACTTCTGCCATGTTAATCTTCGAAAACATTACTTTCATCCTTTCACTTACCTGATCAAAAAGGTCAGTATCTCTTATCACCAACTGAATACAGCACAATTACCTTCCCAGCTTTGCATCAGCTTCTCCTGGACAAGCTTTCTACTGCAGCCAAACTGGGTACATCTCTTCTGCCTTTTTGCTTGTGCCGTTTCTCAAGCTGGTAGTGCTCATCCTCTTCCTGAGCATGTATCCTGAATCTTCCTCAAACTTAGGGCTCACCTTGTAATCTGCTTCTTCTCAGAACATTCCAGTCCCCAGTGATAATAGCCAAATACATAGTGCAGTTTACAAAATGCATCTTGCCTGTCAACACTGTCCGTTCCATTTTATGAATGAGAAGATCGAGGCACAGGAAGTTGAGTGACTTGCCAGAGGCTGTGGAGCTGCTAATATAGTTTAGCCTTTAGACTCCCCTGCCCCCCCTCCCCTTCTATCTCCTCTCCTACCCTCCCTTCCCCTTCCCTCCCCTCTCCTCCCCTCCCCTGATTTTAAGTCATTGACCATAACCTCTCTGACCTCACAGCATTATGGTCTTCATCACTCCTTCAGTCCTCAATCACATAGTGCCCATGACCAGCAGAAAGAGGGGCCTTGAGGATGCAGGGCAAGGTCCAAGATGAGATCATCTCTATTTGACATCAAAACTGGCCAGTAAATGGATAAGGGATGAGCTGAGCTAACTGGAAACTACCATGGACAGGTGCTCTGCGAATTAAGGTAAGCTGGGTAGAGCTTTGGGAATGAAAGGTGTCCTGTAGCAAGGACCGAGACTGTCCAGAGGTGGAGGTGGGGCTCTGGGAGATGGGACACTGCTTCTGGACAGTGTTGCCAGGTTCCTTGGTTGTAGAGGACCCACATCCTGTCAGGCCACCTGACTGAACGGGAGGCCTCTCTGAGTGGACCAACACCATATATATATATATATATATATATATATATATATATATATATGGTTATTTGCTCACCTAACATTCTTTTCATTGGTTTTCTCTCCAGGTTAGGGAGTGCCCTGGATGGTTATCTGGCTCAAGTTTTCGGCCAACTTCCTCTCCTTTACAAGACAGTCAGGTAGCTTCAACAAAAGGCTCACATAGGGCTGTCAGTGTGGGTCAGCTTCCCTAGGTTGACCAGCCCCGGGAGAGCCAACAAAGCTGGGTTCTATGTCTGCAAAGTTGAGTAGCCTGCAGACATTAGGCATTAAGTGACCTGTCCCTCCCTGTCAGGCGCACTGGCCATGACTGCTGAGAGGCATCCTTCTCTGTGACATCTGTTCTGAACTAGAGCATGACATTGTGACATGTCAAGGCATCTGGGCTTTCCCAGAGAGTCAAGGCCTTAGAAAAATACCTGTGAAAGATGATCAGAAAGGAGATGATGCAAGGCAGCAATCGGGGGAGGCAGGTAAAAGTGGTACTCACCTTTTTGCTACCCTACTACCTCTCTCCAAGGGGGCTTGTGAGCACATTGCCACTCTGGAGGGCCCTGGTGGTTCTTTCCTCCTCCTCTCCTCTCTGGATTCCTGAGTATATCAGCAATCCTGCAGGCAGCAGCAACAGCATGAATGGATGCAGCCTTGTTTTTTGGCACTTCATCTTTAGATTTGGACATTTGGAATATTATATTACTTTCCTTCTTCAACTAGAGCAACCATGGGCAAACTATGGCCCGCGGGCCACATCCGGCCCGTTCAGCTGTTCTATCCGGCCCGCAGAGCTGAAAGAGCAGAGGGTTCTCTTGCTCTCCCCTCTGCTCCTTCACCAGCAGCCCAAGACGAGAGTGCCAGCATGGTCAGGTTGCTTTTGTTCCGGCACTCCGGTCCAGTTGAAGAACCCATTGTGGCCCTCGAGTCAAAAAGTTTGCCCACCCCTGAACTAGAGGATTGTTAATTTAAGATGAGAAGAGTCAGATTTCTGTTCTAAGTGAGAATCAGAGCAAAACTTAGAAATTCAAATTGGTTTCAGAAACAGCTTAAAAATTTTTAGATAACAGAAAAGACAGTAAAACATATAAAAATTTTGGAGGGAAAAATGTAAATATAAACATCTCAAATCATAATACCCTACAATGCTGTTTTCATGACTATTACCTTTTAGCTCTCATCTACATGGAGATGTAGCTATCTGCAAAGCTGATGATCACAGTGAAGAAATCCTTTTGTATTCTGCTTTTCATGTAATTCTGTGATATTTTTCTGTCTCACTACCCAGTCTTCATGATGTAAAAAAAAAAATTATTTTAGACAGGAAGGGGGAGAGAGAGAGAAAGAAGCATGGATGTGAGAGAGAAACATCAATAGGTTGCCTCCCGTACATTCCCCAATCGGGAATCGAACCCCAATATAGGTATGTGTCCTGACTAGGAACCAAACCCACAACCTTTTGGTGTACAGGATGATGATTCAACCAACTAGGCTACCTAGCCAGGGCTATGATTATTATTTTTTAACAGCTAAAGAGTGATTTGTCTTTAGCGATACCATAATTCACTAAGCCATTTTCTCCTGTAGTTTGTTTTATTTGTGTATATGTACTTTTTTTCTCTTATTGAATAACTTGTCCAGGATAAATCCCTAGGAGTGAGATTGCTGGATTATAGGGCATGAACATTTTTACAATTCATTTTATGTTGCTATATGTTTTTTTCCAAATGGATTATACCAATTTATGCATTAGACATGTATAGTTTCCAATTTCAACTATACCAGGCTCAGGGTTTTGTCTTTTTCTTTTATCATTAGTTTTTGATAAATAGCAATATGGCATCTGAAGGAAAATTCATAGGGCTACAGGTTTTCCTTCAGCATAAAGTAAAAATAATTTAATTTGAGAATTAGGAATTTATGGGAGTCTTTCCTTTCTGTGTTGTATTGGTTTTTAAAATCTCATCGTATCACATATCAAGTGCATTCCTAGAAGCTTTGTTGGAAGCTAGGATGGAAAACCCTGCTGCCATTAAACTCTGAATAGCAGAAGGTGAAGAGAAGAATTCTAGGATCTTTTAGAGCAGCTTCCCCACTAGCACAACAAAGAGGAGCTTAAATATTTGGGTATTAATTTAATTTCAGATGGTAAAATTAATGAAAAGAAACTCTGGTTTTAGTGGCTGAATGACATTGAACAAGTAGCATATTCTCTTTGAATCTTAGCTTTCTTGTCGGTATAATGAAAAATGACTGAGATTCATTCATTCATTTTAGAAATATTTATTGCGTGCTTGCTGTGTTCAGGCACTATATAGACTGGTATAAGCCAAGCAGTGAGGGGCCAGTTCAGTGGTAAACAAGAAAGGCAAAGTCCTACTTTAGGACTGTGTCTAAAACAGACAGGAACCAAGTAGAGAAATCAATAATATATGACATTCAACCCAGCCTAGCATAGCATGGGTATTCTCTCATTACCTAGTGTTTCTCTCTCCCATTTTCTGCCTAACATGAGTACATTTTAATGATAATTTATTCTGTTCTACCCATGCAAACAGTCTTTGAAATTCTTACTCCCCACGTGTCATGGGATGACTTGTTCTTTCAGTGTTTTGGCAAGGTTAGAGAAACTGGTAACATTTCCCTTCTCGCAGATCCCCGAGCGTGGGATGTTAAAAGGAGGTGGTTGGTGAGCAAGCTAATCTTCTATGTGAGGTTTCCCATCCTTCAAACTTGTTGTTTCATTTAGTCCAGATTTCTCTGTGACTTAAAGCAGAGGGCTCAAGCTAATTGAGAGTATATTTTGTTTGATTCATGCTGTTTTCTTAATTTTTAAAACTAAATTATTTGCCAACGTTTTAAAATTTAATTTATTGAATGATTTTAGAGAGAGGAAAAGAGAAAGTAACATCCATTTTTTGTTTTCGTTAATCCCTACCCAAGGATATTTCTTTTTCCATTATATATATATATATATATATATATATATATATATATATATATATTTTTTTTTTTTTTTTTGAGAGAGAGAGAGAGAGAGAGAGAGAGAGAGAGAGAGAGAGAGAGAGAGAGTAGAAGGGAAGGGGGGAGGGAGGGAGAGCGAGAGAAAACATCCATGCAAAAGAGACATCAATTGGTTGCTTCCCACATGTGCCCTAACCTGGGCCAGGATGGAACTCGCAACCCAGGTATGTGCCGTTGTACTGGTGGTAATTCAACCTGTGACCCTTCCATGTGCAGGCCAACATTCTACCCATTGAGCCAAACCAGACAGAGCTGTAACATCATTTTGTAGTTCCACTATTTATGCACTCATTGGTTGCCTCCTGTATGTGCTTTGACCAGGGATTGAACCAGCAACCTTGGCATATTGGGATGATGCTCTAACCAATTGAGCTATCTGGCTAGGGCAATGTTTTAAAATTTAAATAAAAATCTGGGTTTCTGGTCCTGCCTGGCTTGGCTCAGTGGATAGAGCATCAGTCTGCGGACTGAGGGGTCCCGGGTTCAATTCCAGTCAGCAGCACATGCCTGGGTTTTGGACTTGATCCCCAGTAGGGGACGTGCAGGAGGCATCCGATCAGTAATTCTCATCATTGATGGTTTTATTTTTTAAAATCTCTCTCTCTCTCCTCTCTTCCTCTCTGAAATCAATAAAGAAATATATATTTTTTAAAATCTGGGTTTCTGGAATTTTGAAAATCTAAGGTTTGGCAACACTGACCCACATTCTTTTAGGTGAATACCAGCATGTCTGGCCCCTGTAGATGTTTGAATTTGGAAGGGGATAGAAAATAAGTCATTTGATCTATGTTTCTTTGTCTCTCTCCCTTCTTCTCACCACCCCCCCCCCCCCCCGCCCCTGTCCCTAAATCAGAGACTCATTGCTTGGCTGTGCCTTTAATTTAGTCTTTATCCTCACAGAGTTACTATAATTGCCTTTCTAAGGCAGGACTTAAATACTTATTTCTTTATATTTTTACTCTGTGTAGAGTCTACTGGTGTTGGAAAGCCATGCCACCTACTTTTATTCCCAGAATTGTTATTCACAGTCTAATGCAGCTTGGTCTGTAGACCTAGGAGAGTTCTAGAGACCCTTTTCTAGAGGTCCTCAAGGTCAAAACAATTTTCATAATAATACTAAGATATTATTTGCCCCTTTCACTAGGCTGACATTTGCATTGATGGTGCCAAAGCAAAGGCCAAAGCAAAGGCCAAAGATGGTGTGTAAAATTGCTGGTACAAGTCATTGTACACTGCAAGGCATTTGCATTAAAGAAGAAAAGAAAAAAGCCAGTTTTAATTAAGATTTGGGGGGAGGGGCATGTGGGAGAGAGGGAAGCTGCCAATTAGTGGTTCTCTTATTATTGACCTTCCCTCTCTTCCTCCCTTCCTTCCTTCCTTCCTTCCTTCCTTCCTTCCTTCCTTCCTTCCTTCCTTCCTTTCTTTCTTTCTTTCTTTCTTTCTTTCTTTCTTTCTTATCATTATTGATGTTTCTCTCTCTCCCTCTTCCTTCCTCTTTGAAATTAATAAAAACTAACAAACAAACAAAAAAGAATTTCCATGATGATGCCCTGGCTGGTGCTCAGTTGGTGGAGCATCTTCCTGTACACCAAAATATTGCAGGTTCGATTCCTGGTCAGGGTACATGCTTAGGTTGTGGATTTGATCCCCAGTTGAGGCATGTAGGGAAGCAACCGATGTTTCTCTTTCACATTGATGTTTCTCTTTCTCCCTTCCTCTCTCTCTCCACTCAATAAACACAACCTTGGGTGAGAATAGAAAAAAAAGAATGCGATAAAGCAGTAAATAGTTCATTAAATCTCAATCCTTGAATACATATATTTGTAATGCTCTGTGTGAAAAAAATTGGAATTATGCAAAAAGCGCTTATGCTGCTTATGTTACTATTTGAGTTGCAATCTGAATTACACTTTTTTTTGGTGGAAGTTTTACTTGAAAGAACAACTAAAAGATAAACTGGTTATTCAGGCTTGGGAATTTGGTAGATATTTTCTCAAACATGAAGTGAGCCTATTAACTCAAGGAAAAAACTGACAGTATTTGCTGCCAATGATAAAATTTGAGTTTTCGGGGGGGGGGGGGGGGCGGGAAATAGGATTCTGGGAGAGTTATAGCTATTTCTATGATTTTGACAACTTTCTAATAGTTAAAGAATTTTTCATGAGATTAGAGTTACTATTAAAAAGTGCATTGTTGTTTTTGGTTATTGTATGATGAAACATTTCAGTATTTGGAGCATCTGCATAAGTGGTTGAACCAATATTTTCCAAATGACCATGCGTGGTGTGATGAAATTATGCGTGGGTAAAAGAGCAATTCATAGTACAAAATTCATAGTGGAATCTAAGTAACAGAATAAGAAAAGTCCATTAATGTAGTTTCAGATTCCACATTGCAACTAGCCTTTAAGAAAATACCCCTTGTTAAATTTTAGTTCAAAGAACAATATTCACAATTATCTGGTAAAGTTATATTGAAATATTGCTATATTTTCCAACTGTATAACTGTGTGAGGCTGGATTTTCTTCATATACAGTAAACAGAAAAACATAGAACAGATTGACTACAGAAGCATATATGGAAATCCAGCTGTTTTCTATTAAACCAGACATTAAAGATATTTGCAAAAAGGAAAAATAATATCACTCTTCTCACTAAATTTATTTTTTTGAAAATTGTTATTTTTTCCTAGTATGTTATTTATGTTGACATGTACTAGGCTTATTATTTTGTAATGAATTAATATTTTAAAATTATTTCAGTTTTAATTTATATCATGGTAAATAGCAATAGCTATAACCCACATAAACCAAGTCTCTTTGGGGTCTTCATTAATTTAAAAATGTTCAGGGGTTCTAAGACCAAAAATGTTTGATATTTTCTGTCTAACAAAATAAACTCAGCTATTTAAACCTTCTAAAGGAGACTGCTCTCACCTCCACGAGGGCTGTTATTATCAGTGCTATCTGGGAAATAACTTCCTTTAGAGCCCCACAATGAAGTAGGGGTGAAAGTGTACCCATTGCTGTATTTAGTGGCATCTTGCTGGGCCTCCAAGTAGCCAGGCCTCTCCCAGTCCCATCATCCTTTGTCCTTAATGGACTTGGCTCCCAAATCTGTGGCATGAAGTGAAAGTTATCTCAAACTTGCATACCGTATTTGCCGGCGTATAAGACGATTTTTTGGCCCTGAAAAATATGCCTCCAAGTGGGGGGTAGTCTTATACGGCGAGTATATAACAAACTCTGTATTTTGAGTGGAAATGTTAGGGGGTCGTCTTATACGCCCAGTCGTCTTATACGCTGGCAAATACGTATTTTTCAGGGCCAAAAAATCGTCTTATACGCCGGCAAATACGGTAATTACAG
The DNA here is from genome assembly GCA_963924515.1 of Vespertilio murinus. Classification (NCBI taxonomy): domain Eukaryota; kingdom Metazoa; phylum Chordata; class Mammalia; order Chiroptera; family Vespertilionidae; genus Vespertilio; species Vespertilio murinus. Next base: position 135,880,040 of record OZ004709.1, on the reverse strand, counting down.
AGCTCCAGATTTGAATGAAATTATTTTTGTTTTGTTCCTTAAATAAGTACAAATACGAAATTAGGTACACTCCATTTGTTCTTATCTATATATATAAAAAGCCAGAGTCTGTAATGACCAAAGGCTCGACCAACTGGAATTCAGTGCTGGGTTGCCATGGCACTGACTGCACTGTTGCGGGTGCCCAGACCCAGCACTGACTGCCGAGGGGGCTGCGGATCAGGCCTGAAGAGAGAAGCAGGGTCTGATCTGTAGCCTCTGTTGATCAGCACTTGCCTCTATCTTTTGCTCCAGGCCTGGCCAGCAGCCGTACCTCTCTTTCTCTTGGGCCTTGGCTGGGGCTGCTAATCAGCCCCGTTTCTCTGATCAGGCCTGTTGATAGACCTTGAGACTCTGACTGGCATAGAAACCCACCAGTCAGAACCAAATCTGGGTGAAGTGTGAGGAGCCAATGGCTGCCTAGGAGGTGGAGCTTTTGATGCTGACTGGCATAGAAACAGACCAATCAGAGCCAAATCTGGGTGAAATGGTAGGAGCCAGTGACTGCCTAGAAGGAGGGGCTTTTGACACTGACTGGCATAGAAACCGACCAATCACAACCTAATCTGGGTGAGTTGCAAAGGCAGAACCTAAGGTGGAGGCTGAGGAGGGATTTTAAGGGCAACTGCTGTTTGGTGTAAGGTGTAAGAAAGTGATTCAATTTTTTAATGACTGATTTGACACTATAGTGCATATAGCTAGCTATCAGTCTAGATATAGGAATTATGTATTTTTGTCTGCCAAGAGCATCTCCTCATGATGAAAAAGATTCCCCTCACCCCATTTAAGCAATTCTATCCTACATAATCTATCTATACTACTAAAAGGGTAGTATGCTAATTAGACCAGGTTGACAGGCCATATTCCAGACGTCTGACTTCTTTCCAGACAAAGCCATAGTGATAGGGGCCAAGGCAGAGGCCGTTAGGGGTGATCAGGCAGGCAGAAATAGGCAGTTAGGGGCGATCAGGCAGGCAGGCAGGCAGGTGAGCAGTTAGGAGTCAGCAGTCCCAGATTGTGAGAGGGATGTCCGATTGCCGGTTTAGGCCAAGATTGGGCCTACACCGGCAGTCGGACATCCCCAAGGGGTCTCTGATTGGAGAGGGTGCAGACTGGGCTGACTCCCTCCCCCCGCCCCATGCACTAATTTCATGCATTGGGCCACTAGTACAATTATAAAATTGAATTGCCACTATAACTTAAATGTGGTGCTTCCTTTTGGGCTAAGTTTGGCAAACTTACCCTCCCATCTCCACCTCCACCAATGATGAGGGCCCAGTTTCCCCACTTCCTTTGAAACATTCATCATTGTGTTCCCAGGGTCATTTATACTTCATGTGGCAAGAGTGCATCCTTATATATGCACTCCATATTTACTATCTTTATGTAAATTCCCATTTCTCTTTTCATTAGCCTGAGATAAAGTAGTACTTGGTGTGAACTAGATCCTAAACTCAACGCTGCCCCTAAAATCTTGTCAAGGATATGTAGATGATTCAGAATATTTATACTTTAAAAAAACACTTATCTGAATGAAACACTAATTTAAAAAAAAATTATAGGAGATGACTCATGAAAATATGTGTGTGGACCTCAGCTTTAATAACATTTCAGTAGTTAAAAACTGGAATCTGGAATGACTGACAGGTTTGAATTTGAATTTGGACTCTGCTATTTACCATCTGTCTTTGTGCAGTTACTCAACCTCTCTGAGCATCAGTTTCTTCAGCCTGTCCTTCATGGTTTTATATAACCCTATCTCCAAGGGTAGGTGTGAGGATTGAAATACAATATATAAAACACCTGGCATAAACTTGGCATTAAATAAATCCCCCCCCCCAAAAAAAAAGAAATCTTAGATTAAGCTTGCCCACTAATAAAGAGGCAGAGGTAAATCTGGAACACTTTTGAAGGCAAACAAACCCTGTAAGAAACACACAACCTAGCTCTGTTTTCCATAGCAGAGATGCAAGGTTCTGCCTTTGGGCCCGAGTGAGAGGTTGAGGCTGTGCCATGGGGCATGAGTTCCAGTTTTGGGGAGGAATATGGCCTGGACTTCTGAGGCCTTGATCTCTGAGTCTTCTCTGGCCTGTCTAGGAGTATCCCCCTTCCAAAAGAAATAAATCATTCTGCTTTTAAAAAAGTTGATTTTTAGAGAGAGAGAGAGAGAGAGAGAGAGAGAGAGAGAGAAATATCAAATTTTCGTTCCACTTATTTATGCCTTAATTTTTTGATTCTTGCCTATGCCCTGACCAGGGATCAAACCCACGACCACCTGAGCTACTTGGCCAGGGCAAATCACTCTGCTTTGTGCTTCACTTACAGGGAGTGGAGGTCGCTCACTCTATACGCTGCTTCACGCCTGAGGATATGAACGGAAAAGCCCCAGTCCCGGGCACAGGCATGGGCCTGGATATGGGCTTGAGCTTTATGGGGCTTCCACCAGTTGAACAGAAACACAGCAGTGGACAGATGGCGGCTGTGGTACTGAGTTGCTTGTTGTGCCAACAGGACCTGCAGTATGTGGGTGCCTGGCTTCTTCCCTGCCAGCATTTGATCTGTAAGGACTGCTTCCAGGGCTTGATCCAGGAGCTAGGGCAGGATGCCCAGGATCATGGGACTGTCCCAGAGGGTAAGTATAAAAACAGGACCGGTTCACCTCCTTCTGTATAACAGGTCTCTCCTCTTTCATAGGAACTGAATTTCAGGTGTAGAAAAAGAATCAGGATTTAAGTGCCCAAGGGACCGTCATTGCTGAAAGCAACTCTTTGGGGAATCTCTGAGACAAAGCAAATTCTCTTGATACCTAATATACGGTATCTGCTTTGTAAACTGGGACTTTTCATGTGGATTTCTTTAAATGGTGGCAGACTAAAAAGCAAGGGGAGGTTCTGATGCAAGGTTTGGCTGATTCCTCAAATAGAGAGGGGGGTCCTGGCTCACTGAACTTCTGAGGCAGGGGAAAATGGGCTGGGTGCCTAGGATTGGTCAGGAACGGATTTTGAACAGACACACTGACTAGTGAACCGTTCACCACCTAAGCTGCTGCCCTGCAGGGAGGAGGAGCTTGTGTCTTGCTTCTGAATTTCCGGTTTCCTAGGAAACAGTCTCTGTGAGAACTGCAGGTCCTTGGAGACAGGAATCAGGTCTCTTCATTTCAGTATTGTAGCACTGGCCACCGAATAGAGGTGCAATGAGTATTTGTTGAATAACCTTAATAGGATGAGAAATTCAAATAAGCTGACAGTGTTTAGAAACATTTTTTATCATCAATGTGATTTGTAGCACAAGTCTAGGCTCTCTTTGAGGCAGTGTAACTTCGCATTTGTCTTTAGATCTGAATTTTGAGCCCTCTAAACTCTTGGGCAGACTAACCTCTCTTGAGTCTCTGTTGAGAGTTTGGAACACAGAGAAGATATGGTCTACTTTGATTTTTTACATTAATACCTGATTTTTAAACGTATAATTTAAACTGTTTTTCCTTAAACTTTTGATTTTTAGCTTACAAATATTATTCTATTTATAAATGGCTAGTTTTAACATCTCCTTTAAGGGCCTTTCATTAATATTTGAACATATTTACAAACTTGGTATTTGCTTTTATAAATTGAATGTATTTTCTTTCTAAGTAATGCAATTGTCTAGCAAATAAGCATTCCTAATTACTTAAAGAATTCTTAGAAATCCAATAAACTTATAAATATGATGAATCTTAAATATATCTTAAAAGTTCCAGCAACGTTGGGTTAATATCCAAAATATGTAAAAAACCCCTGCATCTCAACAATAAAAATACAAACAACCCAGTTAAAAATGGCAAAGGCCCTATATAGACATTTCTCCAGATGAGGTAAATAAATGGCCATTAAGCATGTGAAAAGATTCTTAACATCACTTATCTTAGGGAAATATAAACTAAAACCACAATGCAATACCACCTCATATCCATTAGCTATTATTAAAAAAAAAAGAACAGAAAATAATAAGTATTGGTCAGGATGTGGAGAAATTATATACTGTTGGTGGGAATATAAAATGGTAAAGTCTCTGTGGAAAACAGTATAGTATTTCTTAAAATATTTAAAAGTAGTATGATCCAGAAACTCCACTTTTGGATATATACCAAAAAGAATTAAAAGTGGGGATTCAAAGAGATATTTGTATAATTATGTTCATAGCATTATTTGCTATAGCCAATAGGTGGAAGTAATTCAATGGGTGAATGGATTAAAAAATGTGGTATGTACATACAATGGAATATTATTCAGCCTTAATAAGGGAGGGAACTCTGACACGTACTAGAACATGAATGAATCTTGAGCACATTTTGCTAAACGAAATAAGCCAGTCACAAAAAACAAATGCTCTATGATTCTTCTTATACAAGGTACCTTGTATAAGAGTAGAGTAGTCAACTTTATAGAGACAGAAAGTAGAATGAGGTTATGGGACTTATTGTTTAACGGTATAGTTTTAGTTTTGCCAATTTTAAAATGAGGTGGTTGTTTTGGGGTGCTTTTTTGTTCTGTTGATAGTGTCATTTGATTCATAAAAGTTTTTTACTTCGATGAAGTCCAACTTAACCTATTTTTTCTTTTGTTACCTGTAATTTTGGTGTTATATTCAGGAAGTCATTGTCAAATCCATTGTCATGAAGCTTTTACTCTGTTTTATTCTAAGAGTTTGATAGTTTTAGGTATTATGTTTAGGTCTTTGAGTTCACCTATGATTTTTAATAAGAACTAATTTACATATAGTAAGAGACCAAGAAATGTGAAAAAAGTACTATTATTTAGAACTTGTGAAACTGAAGTGGAAAAATATCTGTTAGGTGCAAATATGATTGTTTTGAATATATTGCATCTTATATGTGTTTGTATGCTTTATATGGTCTGACTAGGCCATTGTTACCTTCCATATTTACATTTATGGGTGAAGAGTGGAATAATCTTCTACTGCTTGGAGGTTTTAGGACTCTATGATGTGTGGTATTCGTTGGTTTGTCTGTGTCTCATTCACAGGTATTTATTGACTTTTGTGTACTGAGCTCTATGGCATTTAGGGTACAGATATGAAAAGACAGGATCCTTGCCTTCAAGGAATTCATACTTTATTGAAGGACAGATACCTAAAGAGAAGATAATCATCCAGTGTGGCAGGGATGTGAAGAGAAGATGGTTTCAGGCAAGGGAACAGTAGCTCTGAAAGGTTTGTTGGCACCAGGACTGGTGGATATCAGTTGCTTACTGAATGTTTCTGAAGGACTAAAAGAATGGCACCCAAATGAACTGTCCCATAAAAAGAAGATCTGCCACCTATCTCAGGTAAGTCTAGTGAGATACCCAATACCTGAATTTAGATTTCTGGTCCATAATTTGGGAAGCCATGCTTTGGGAATCTGGTTCTTTGGAAAGAACTCTTAGCACGGCCACTTTGATCCAGCAGAGAAGGAGCACAGACTGGCTAAAAGGTTTATCCTATTTCTGCCAATCTGGGATTTTCAAATGTAAAATATGGAAGAAGATAGCAGATTATCAGATCAGCACAAATTCAAGTTCACTTATCCTCAAAGCTTGTGATCTATACTGTAGCACTTTGCTTGGGGAGATTCCATGCTTACTGGAATCCCTGAACTGATGGGAGACCCCATGGAAAATCCTTGAGGAAAGAACCAACTCTGCAGCCTGAGTCATCAGGTGCAAATCTTTAATTAATGCACATAGCCTAGCTGAGATTCTCCCCAGCATCTCCATCATACTAGGAAATGGCTCTGCTTCAGGTCTCAGGGCTCTGAGGAGACCAGCTGGGCCAGGTATTCCAAAGCTAGTGATGGGGACCAGAACAAAGGTCAGTAGTGTGCTTAGCCATGCAGTGGGATGATTCGAGCTACAGGCTCTGTGCAGAAAGGCTGAATCAGGAGGTCACAGTTCAATTCCCGGTCAGGGCACATGCCCGGGTTATGGGCTTGATCTCCGGTGTGGGGCATACAGAAGGCAGCCAATCAATGATTCTTTCTCATCATTGATGTTTCTATCTCTGTTTCTCCCCCTTCTTCTCTGAAATCAACAAAACACACACACACACACACACACACACACACACACACACACACTAACATCAAATAACCACCATAGCTTCGTGCTTCCTGAAGCTAGTGACAGGTGAGAGCATGTCTCTTGTAAATTGCAAATGCTTAAAGGGGGAGCAATCTCTCTCTCAGTGGGCGGGCACTGGGGCTTTGGGAAGATCCAAAGAGAAGGATCTGATGCAAGATGTTACAACCTCAAAGTCAGAGTGGGAAATGAGGCTTTTCTTAATGAGCAGCTCAGCTGGAGGGGCTCCAGTGGCCTGGAGAGAGAGAAGGTGGGGGTTGGGGGTGAGGTCTCAGTTACAGGAGCTTGGCAGGCTGACTGCGATTTGCTTGTTCCAGGTGCTTAATAGTGTCCCACCGTTGTGGGGCCTGTTGTGGGTAGTGACCCAGGCCTCCCCGGTGGAGGTCAGGTTGCTGAGCTGGGCTGAGCTGGGTGTGCAGCTGGCCCAGGAGCTGGAGTTCTGGAACCCTATCAGCAGGCTGGCTTTTTAGTTCAAGAACAGTTTCCTCATGTAATTGGCTCTCTAGGGCACTGGGACTGGCACTGTGCACCTCAGAAAATACCTGTTACTGGGAGAGCAATTCCTCTGGTAATAGGAAGGAGGAAGGCTGTGTTGGGGGAAGGTTATAGCTAGAACAGACTTGCTAGTGGAAGGAGTTCATGGTAGCTGCGATTGAAGGACAGGATTTGGAGGAGTCCTTTATTGGCTGGAACTCTCTCATTCAAGGGGGATCAGTCACAGTTGATGCTGTGGAGGTTGGATATCTGGAAAAACCCTTGGAGCTCATCTCTAACCCCTCACTGCATAAATGGGCATCAGGGGTCCATAAAGGGCTAGAATCTTGCTTAATATCACATATAGAACCAGAAAACAACAACAACAACAAACAGCTCTCTTGCCTGCCAGGCCAGGGCTTGCCTGGGCTTGAGAGCCAGTAGGAACTGCAGATCTACAGTAAGACCTCTGCTGCCCTTGGTTCCCCTACTGTCTCTCTGTCCAGGCCTAGATGGAAATGGGGACAGTGGCTTTGCATGGAGTATGTCAGTGCATCAGTCCTTGGATTGACTCTTGAGATTGGAAGTGAAAAGAGATAGAGGTGCCACTCTGTCAGATGAGATGAGCTCAGATTCATCCTACTTGTACTTTCTGCCTTCCACCATGGGTTCTTTATCTGGCACAGAAAGAACCACAGTTGGGTGGTTCCTAGGAGCATGGGCTCTGAAAGTTGTGGACCTTTCATATTCAATCTCAGCCTGTGAGCTGGTCTTCATGCCCAGATTCTGACTCTTGGCTCAGATCTGCTGCCTGGCCCTGCCGCACAGTCCTGGATCCATCGGCCTGATCTTACATTACCTGTTGCCTCTGTGGGTGATTCTTCCAACTCCTTCAACCCTGATGATCACTCTCTTTTATTCTGGGCCTGCATTTCTGGTTATTTAAAGAATCCCAATTGCTTGCAGTTGAGAACAGGAACTTAGCATCCAGACTCTTCCAGTCTGACCCCAAACTAATTTTAGACCCTCATCTCCTGTCATTCCTCTTTATAACGTAGCTTTACCAATCTTTTCCCAAGAGTCCTCACATTTTGACATCTGAATCCTCTGTTTATGATGTTCCCGCTTCCTGAAATGCCCTTTCCTTATTAGTAACACCCTACCCCAAACTGAAGGTCCAGCTAAAATGTGACTCTGTTATCAGAACTAGAGCACATAGGGATGTGGGTTGACTTGAGAATAAGCAGGATCCCCATTACTAGAACTGAACCCCAAAGTGTAAGGCTAGAACAATTTTTTTTTTTTTTTTTTTTTTTTTTTTTTTTTTTTTTAATAAATCTTTATTGCTCAGATTATTACAATTGTTTCTCCTTTTTCTCCCCCATAGCTCCCTTCCACCCGATTCCCACCCCACCCTCTGCCCTTACCCCCTCCCCCATCATTGTCCTCATCCATAGGTTATACAATTTTAATCCAGTCTCTTTCTGCACCCCACACCCCTTCACCCTGATAATTATCTATCCACTCCCTTTCTTTGCCCCTAGTTCTATTATATTCACCAGTTTATTCTATTCCTGAGATTTTTAATTCACTTGACCTTCTTCCTCTTCTTAAGTAATACCTTTCAGCATTTCATATAATACTGGTTTGGTGGTGATGAACTCCTTTAGCTTTTTCTTATCTGTGAAGCTCTTTATCTGCCCTTCAATTCTGAATGATAACTTTGCTGGATACAGTAATCTTGGTTGTAGGTTCTCCCTATTCATCACTTTGAATATTTCTTGCCACTCCCTTCTGGCCTTCATGGTTTCTGTTGAGAAATCAGCTGATAGTCGTATGGGTGCTCCCTTATAGGTAACCAACTGCTTTTCTCTTGCTGCTTGTAAGATCCTCTTTTTGTCTTTTACCCTTGGCATATTGATGATGATGTGTCGAGAAGAATTTTTCTTTGGATTCCTCTTGTTTGGGGTTCTGTAGGCTTCCTGTACTTGTAAGTCTATTTCTTTCACCAGGTGAGGGAAGTTTTCTGATATTATTTCTTCAAATATGTTTTCAGTATTTTGCACTCCCTCTTCTTCTGGCACCCCCATAATTCTGATGTTGGTGCGCTTGCAGTTGTCCCAGAGGCTCCTTACACTATCTTCAACTTTCTGGATCCTCTTTTCTTCTTCCTTCTCCAGCGGAGTGTCTTTTGGCTCTTTGATCTGATTCTTGTGTTCTTCCATTCTGCTGTTGGATCTCTGCATAATATTTTCCAATTTAGTCAGTTTATCTATACTTTTTAGTTGGGTCTCATGGAGTTTATCGAGCTTTTCTAGGATATTGTTGCATAACCTTAGAACCGTAGTTCTGAACTCTATATCCTCCATCTCTTTTGTTTGAGATCTGTTTCCTTGTCTCGGCATTATCACTATTTTTCAGAGTTGGTAGGATGGCTTTGTGTGTTTGGTGTCCTATATGGCCCAGTGGATCAACCTCCTCAGTTACCTGAGGTAGACACTCTTGGTGATCCCCTTTGTGGATTGCGTGCACAGCTTTGTTGTAGCTAAGTCTCTATTGTTGTGAATTGACCTTCAGGCCAATTGGATGTGGGTATCAGCTGTGTCTACTCTGGGATAACTTCTGTATTGGAGACAGTCTTATAGGATCAGACTTGAAAAACTGCAGAAGCCTCTGCTCAGCTTGGATGGGGCGGAGTCTCAGGGCTGAACTGACAGTCTTGGCTTCTGCCCTGCCCTTGTGCGCTCGCCTGAGTTTCCACCTGACCGGCCCAGGTTCCCCGTGCAGGAGCGTGGGTGCCCCAGGGGCTCGCCCGGACTTGGGCTGGTCTCTGTAGTCTGGAGCTTCTGACTCCTTCCGCTACAGATAGGCCGCCATCTTGTACATAGAGGCACCGGCAGCCTCCGTGGTCAGACCTGGAGCTTCTGACTCCTTCCGCTACGGAGAGGCCGCCACCTTGTACAGAGAGGCAGCCGCAGCCTCCGCGGTCAGACCTGGAGCTTCTGACTCCTTCCGCTACGGAGAGGCCGCCACCTTGTACAGAGAGGCGGCGGCAACCTCCGCGGTCAGACCTGGAGCTTCTGACTCCTTCCGCTCCGGAGAGGCGGAGAGGCAGCGGTCAGACCTCAGCGCGTACTTGCTCACGCGAGCGAGTCTGTAGACCCTGCCGGCTGCGACTGCGACTCCCGGTCCCCGGTCTCTGAGTCTCTGAGTCTCTGGGTGCCTTTCTCTGCAGTCCAGACTCCACCCGTATGAGCCTGGGACCACGGAATTTCAGCCGGGGCTGGGTTCAGTACAGTCGGAAAGGGTTCTGTGCAATCGGGGATTCCTCCCCTCCCACCGCCAGGCAGGTATTCGGCGGCTGCGTGCGCGAGCGTCTCCCTACCTCAGTGCTTTTCGGCTCCCAGTCCGATCCGTGAGCCTCTCTCTTTCTTTCTAGTTGTAGCTATTCCACTCCGCCAGCTTTCCTGAGGTTTTGGTGAAGTCCTTTTTGATTTTAGTTGTTTTTTTAATTAAATTGTTGATGAGGCGGCAGCTTAGGAGACTGCCTAGGCCGCCATCTTAGGCTAGAACAATTTAAATGGTTGTTACTTTAGGCCAGGGGTTAGCGAACTTTTTTGTTAAGGGGCTAGACAATAAATATTTTTGGCTTTGCATGGTCATATAGACCATGTCACAACTACTCAGCTTTGCCATGACAGCACAAAAACCACCATAAACAATATGGAAAAGAATGAGTATAGCTGTGTTCCAATAAAACTTTATTTACAAAAACAGGTGAGCTGTAGTTCTCTGATCCCTGTCTTAAGCTCTGGGAAATTAGGTGGGATTTGAACCTGTGGGTGACATCAAGTAGGAAATAGCTGTGTAGGATCCAGACAGAGCCAAAAAATATATGGCTGTGAATTACAGGTAGGGGAAGTGTTAGGAGGGGGAAAGTGGAGGAGAGATCAGGAGGAACAGGAAGGAGTTAATTTTAGCAAGAATATAGGATTGCTTGAAGGAGAGAAATGGGAACTCGAAAGGAAGTTTAGGGTCACATTGTCATGGGCCTCAACCAATTTGAGCTATTCTGTAGACAGTGGGGAACCATTGAAGGTTTTTGGTCGGTGGAATATAATCCGGTTTATATTTTTTTTAAAAAGTCATTCTGCCTCAGAAGAGTGATTGGAGGAGACAAGACTAGATGCACAAAGACTTGCTGGGAGGCTACTCCAGTTGCCCAGGCCATTGGGTTCCATATTACGTAGGTACTTGAACCAGAGCTGGTCTGGATGCTTAAGAATTATTTGTGAAAATTGGTGAAAATATAGATTCCACACCTATACCTAAGAGATATTTGGCTTTGGTTGATTTTGGAATTTCTAACAAACCCTCTGGATTTGTGAATCGCTGATCCAGCAAGGCAGGAGGAGGCCCGATCTTCAGAGGCTATGGGTGCCAGAGAAAGGAGAGAGAGCACAGGTAAAATGGGATTTGGCATCTGCCTTCTTCATCCTCCTGTTACCTGTCTCTGCTCGTGACAGCCCATCCATTTGACTTCTTTTTCTTCACACACCACCACTCCCCCTAATATTCCTTTTTGGTTCTATTCTATCAGTTCTCTTTGAGAGGACTCTTCTGTCCCCTTCTTTCCATTTCTACCTTGTTCGGGGTCCCATTAATGCTCAACTATCCAGTTGCCTCCTCCCTGACCACCCCTGTCTCCAGTCCATCAAAAGTAATCATCAAGCCAAAGTCTTTCTCTCTCCAGAACCTTTTTGGTCTGCCTTTCCTTTCAGGACAAAGGCCAAGCTCCTTCGTTTAGCATTCGGAGCCTTTCAGGTGCTTACTGTCCTGCTAACTTTCAAACTCATTTTGTGCCACTCCCCCTCTGTGCTTTTGAAATTTCCCTGTACTCTCTACGTGTGCAGTTAGCTTGTACGTGTAAGTCTTGCCCCATTCTAGTATTTTTGCTTTAGTTCAGTCCTGTTTTTCCTTTTCGCTTTTTTTCTCCCTGCTCCTGTATGACTGTATCTCCCTTTGGGGTGGAGTTAGCTGCCTAGGAACCCCCTCCCCCTTCCCCCGCCCCCGCGACACCCCAGGACCTTAGTGCATCATAAAACGTGTGTCTGCTCCATCTGAAGTCCTAATCCTCCACTTGTGACGGACAATTGGTCACTATGGCAACTGACTGTGACGTCACAGGATAAGGACTTCAGGTGAAGTGGCAGGAGCAGGTGAGTGTGTAGGAGACAGATTTTAATGTCTGTCGAAGGCCCCCCCCACATACCCTCCGTCAGTGCTGGGGGCATAGAGGGATATCTCGGGCTCCTGCTGATTTTAAAAATGATGCGGTGAGAGTGTGTGCCTGGCATCTGCGTGCTGCAGCAGTGTGGGGCTGACAGAGTGTGTCAACTTGAGCTCTGGCTGTGCAGGCACCGCTGCTGCATGAGCCTGTTATTCCATTCTGGATTGCTATTTTGATACCCAGATTGCATCATTCTTCCTACGTATAAACAGGGGGTCCCCAGGGCCCTGCAGCTACTCACTTCTCCACCAACACTGTTGTTGTGATGAGCTCTATTTAAATGAGCTGCCGGATCCGGGCAGGTTCCAGCCATACACGAGCACTGTCATTTTGGGGAACGTGGAGGGCTGAAGGATTTTTTTGGATCGTGTCCTAAAAGGCTGAGAGTGATGGCCTCCTGAGCTGAGCAGAGAGCGACAGAGCTAGTTCCTGAAAGTTGAAAATCTCCTTTCTTTCTTCTGAGCTTCTGTTCCAAGGCACCCAGAGGATTAGGAAGGAGCTGCAGCTAGGAAGAGAGTCGCCTCTTTGAGGTCTCCCTCTTGCTGTTCAGTTTGGGAAAACTGCTGCAGTGCCTTCGAGATAAACAGGAACAGGAGGAGTCATCCAAGCCCTTTCTTGCAGCAGCATCTCAGGTGAGCTGGAGAAATGCAACCCTGGCTGAGGATCCCTCAGAGAAAGGAGGAGAGGATCCAGGCTGCCCCCCCCTACCCCTCCCAGTGCCCAGCTCCCCGAGGCTTAGGCCCTGCAGCCCAGCTGGCTGCAGCATGCAGGGTGGGTGTTCCTGGGCTCTTGGTAAGCACCATCCTCTGGGACCTGTGGTGGGCTCACCTGTCGCTCTTCTGACTTCTCTCCCAGGTGTTGATCTAATCACAGGGCAGCAAGGGTCACAGGTAAGCCTGCTGGCAGCCAGGGGCAGGGGCAGCAATCACTTAGGATCAAAAGCTGTCTTTTTAGCAGGGACTGGGCATCTGGGGAGTGGGTGCAATGTAGTTCTCCGAGGTGGTGGTGCTCTGAGCTTTGGGCTTGAGGAAGGCTTCAGGGATTTGGGTGGTGGGGGTCTTAGCCCCAGTACTCTGGAGCTGCTCTTATGTGGGAGGACAGGAATGGTTAGTGAGGATGGCCAGCCCACCAGAGGATACAGCAGACTGATTTTTTCTCCTTGTATAGTGACTGAGAGAGGCATAGGGAGGTAGAATGTCTTATTTGTAGCTATGGAGGTAACCAGGGACTGCTCAGTGGTTCAGGATACCACCTGTGTTTTACAAGGGCTCTGTGGTGTTTAAGTTCCTCCCTCTCTCTGGGCCTCCATGTCACCTTCTCTATGATAAGGGAATTGCTAGATGAGCAGTGAAAACTAGGTCTGTCCAGCTTCGGGTTTGCATGTGAGACCTGGCAAAAGACCACCAGGCTGCTTCAGAGGATGCCACTCTGTTGGAGTCAGAGCTTGCGCCCAGCTGCAAAGTTTCATGGGGCCCTGGGCAAGAGCTGTAGAATGAAGGGCTTCTTAACCCTCACAGGGTTGGCTGCTTAGCTGAGCTCTTATTTCTGGGGCATATGTGTCCCTACTTGGTGGGCTGAGCTGACCCAATGCTAGCTTTCTGATACCTCTTTGGCATTTCTCTCCACCCCAACCCCCTGGTGCCCAGGTTGCCCTGGCTCTGCTGTTCATGTATGAAGTGTGGGCTATCCTCCCTTGCTGCCTCACTACATCCTGGGCTCAGCACACCATTTGGGACCCTGTAGCAGTCTTGTGGTGCCAGACCCCAGGCTGTACCCTGGGCTTGCTCATCGGTTCTTCAGTGAAGGCAAAATGTCTGCCAACTCTCTGCCAACCCTCAGGGTACCTAGGTATCAGGGTATCCTTCTGTGTGCTGAGCATCTGGCCTTTGCTCTTCTCTGTCAGAAGGCAAATACATCCGAGCTGCATTCAGAATCTCTGACATTTTTGAGCCTCTTTAGAATTGGGTGAGCCTGCTTTTCTCAGCTGCCAGGTACAGGGGACAGAGCTATCAGGCTCAAACTTGGTTGTATATTGCAACCACCCGGGGAGCTTTTAAAAATACTGATGCCTGGATCCTATCGCTTAAAACTCCGATTTAATTGCTATGGGATGTGGACTGGACATCAGGATATTTAAAGGTGCCTCATATGGCCGAAACCGGTTTGGCTCAGTGGATAGAGCGTCAGCATGCGGACTGAAAGGTCCCAGGTTCAATTCCAGTCAAGGGCATGTACCTTGGTTGCAGGCACATCCCCAGTAGGGGGTGTGCAAGAGGCAGCTGATTCTCTCTCATTGATGTTTCTAACTCCCTATCCCTCTTTCTTCCTCTCTGTAAAAAAATCAATAAAATATATTAAATAAATAAATAAAGGTGCCTCATATGATTCAGACTTGTAACAAAGTGAGAGCCACTGGTCTGTAGAATGAAACTGCCCCACATTTATTTTCTCCAGGCAGAAAAACTGCTTCACTTGCCTTTTTTCAAAGATATATTTTTAAAAAAAAACTTTAAGCATAGTTGGGGCTAGATTTCAGTTTCTCCTGGATTCCCAGGTCCAGAGCTGTTTCCATGTCATCATTAGAGTTGGATTATTATTATGGAATATTTTACTTATGAAGTATTTACTTGATTAAAATAAAATTACCTTTTAAAATATATTTTTTATTGATTTTAGAGAGGAGGGGAGAGAGAGAGAAACATCAATGATGAGAGAGAATCATTGATTGGCTGCCTCCTGCATACACCCTACTGGAGGTTGAGCCCAAAACCCGGGCATGTGCCTTTGACTAGAGTCGAACCCAGGACCATCCAGTCTCCAGGCTGATGCTCTATCCACTGAGCCAAACCAGCTAGGTCTACCTTTTTTATTTACACTTGAATTAGAGAGGGGCCTAGCATAGTGAAAAGGGCTGAGTTTTAGAGGTAGACAAACTTGGGTTTCAATGGTAGTTCTGTCATTGGTTTGTCCCATCTTTGATGGGTGACAATTTCTTGGAGCCTCAATCTCTCCAACTATGAATTGGAGACATGGGCTATCTCTTAGATGTGGTTTGATGATTAAATGAGAGAACACATGTGAAGTGCCTGGTACGGGGAGTAGTGGTAAAGAGTAACATCCTAGGAACCAGAAGTGCTTACTCTTATAACAGTTTCACTGAACATCCTTGGGTTTCAGAGCCATTCTACCAGGCTGCTAGGTCCCCAGGAGGACCTCTGGGGCCAATGTCTTCTTCACTCTAGAAGCAGACCCCTCACCTCCTCCCAAGATGGCTGTGTGACCTTTGGGACATTTCTCAGAATTGATGTTCCCATGTACAACATAGAAGCTCAAGGCTGTTGCTTAAATAATTCAAGTAGGAAAAAAGCAATATAGCTAATGTTTTATGTTACATGTGACTTACATATGTATTAATAATGAGATTAATGCTAAATATAGACATTTGATAATTTTAGATAATTAAGAGTTCATTTCAATTGTGTTAACAAATTTTGTTTTTGTATCCTCATTGAAAAATAGAGAATTCTCTTAAAAAAAAAAAACTCAAGGTTGACACAGCCTGATGGGGTTAGGACCTTCTGAGAGGGGAGATAAGAATTTCTGGACAAAGTGTTGTGACAGATAACATATGTCTCTTGAGTTCACTCCGGCCCACAGTCTCCCATCCGTGCAGACTGTGGCAGCAGCCTCTCTTCGGATGGGCCGAGCCCACAGCTTGTCTCCTGCCTTGCTGACTTGATAGCTAGGTCACTGTTTGGCTCTCTGTACCTTCCCTTCTTGCCCAGGGGAAGAATTCTGAAGCCTGACTGCAGGAGGCAGAGGAAGGGGGTTGGATAATCCATACTTCCCTCATATTCCCATTTCCCTCATTTTAAGGATGTAGAAAGTACAGTTTAGAGAAAAGAGGTCACTTATGTAAGGTTACACAGACAGTGCCAGCCCTGGGCCTGGAACCCACACCTCCCAATTCACATCCTTTCCCAAGCACCACAGCTCTGCTGTGGATCAGTCCTGGTTCCTTTGTCCTCCGGACTGGCTTTTTTTCTGTCACCCTGAAAACCTGCAGATGGCTTCTTACTACTTTCAGTGGCTGTGAGTGGCTGTGAATACACGTGGAATCCTCAAACCCAATAGAAACTTAATTGTCCCAATTTGCTAAAAATCATGCAATCTTTTTCAGTACCAATTGTGGATTATTTTTTTAATGCAGACATGTGAACAGATAGAATGTGATGTGATACTTGTTATATTAGAAGAATGATCAGGGTGCTGTGGGGGACTCAGAAGAGGGAATAATTAACTTATCCCAAGGGAAATCAACCCTGTTTCTCAAAGGTAGAACATTAGGAACAGGTTTGAAAGGATGAATAGGAGTGTATCTGAAAAGAAGAGGAGCGAGAAAGAGTATTTCAGGGAGAGGGAACAGCACTTTTATAAGCAGTTATGCAAAGGTTTGGTGTATCCAGGAGATAGAGATATTGGGGCATAGCAAGGACATAGGGTGTGTGGCAGATGAAGCTAGAGATGTGACGAGAGAGAGACCAACTTGGAAAGGGCCTGAGAACCAAGTTGAGGATTTGGGCCTTTAAGGCCAAGGGAAGCAGAGGATATGTAATAAAGGGCTTCTCTGATCCGTTCAGTTATTTCTTTTTTTTTTATGATGCTACTGAGGCTGTGCTAGTATGACTAATGTGTGGGCCTCTGGTACCATGGAGTTGGAAGCCTTGTGGAAATTTTCAGTGATTTAGAGCAGCGATTCTGACATAGGGATAGATGAGTAGGGTTTAGAAGGGAGGACCAGTCACTTGATTCCCCTGGATGAGACCACCTGTGGAGAGCATCCTTCTCCATCTCTGGCCACTGTTGTTGATGGACAAGAGGCTAGGAGATTCCAGACTCAGTTCTGTTCATGGCTCTGTGAAGGCTGGGGGAGGCTTTAAAAATTTGAGGGAGGGGGGCTAGGATGGGTGGAGGAAGAGAAGAGTATTAAAATATCATTTTTCCTGATTTTGTGAAATACTTCATGGTTTAAATAACTAAATTTTAATTTATGATTATACAGGTTGGCATTTGGGCTGGAATTCTTGGCTGGGTTGAGCTGGGCTTGGCTTATCTCAGCTGTGCTCATTCCTGTGTCTGGGTTCAGCTGGTGGGTTAGTTGGAGCTAACTGGCTTATGATGGCTCAAGTGGGACACCTGAAACAACTGAGACCTCTCTCTGAGTGGCTTCTGATCTTCTAGCAATCTAACCTGAGGTTCATGTGAGTCTTATAGTTCCTGAGAGCAAGAGCAGAACTATACAAAGGCACCTGAGGGTTAGGCATGGAACTTATTCATTGTCATTTTTGCTGCATTCTTTTGGTCAAAGCAAGCTAGGTCTTTTGGTCAAAGGCTGGAGAACAGACTCAAACTTTAAATGGTTTAGTTGTTTTAACCATGAAGTTTTTGAAGTGGCTTATTTGAAGGGCATGGGCACACAGAGGGGAATAATTTGTTGCCATTTTAAAAATCTACTTTTCAGACTATTGATTTTCATCATCGGGAGAGTTGCTAATTGAAGCCATTGCCATGAATGGGATATGAGAAACCTTTTGAATTCAAAGTTAGCATTCATGGATGATCATGTGCTTTCTCAAGTATTACCTAATTTAATTCCCATTGCAACTCCTGTTTTCCCTTTCTATTTCACATACAGAAACTGGGGCACAAAGGAGTTAAGTAAGTTTAAATGAGTTGCCCACCAAGGTCATTGGGTGGTAAACCTGATGTTTGGTCTTACATTTGTCTTACTACAAATCTAGACTATAGACAACCCCTTCCCATGCCATTCTCATCCTTGGACATGGGAACCCGGTCCTGCTCAGGAAGCTCATTTCCTGGCACCTGGTGAGCTGATTGCTCTGGGGGGAGAGGAGGAGGGAAGACCTAAAGAGCACTATAGTCTTGGGGGGTGGGAGGACAGTCTGATACCACTTATATAGTTCAGAAGCCCATTATGTTGAGGAATGTGTTGAAGATGATTGTATTTCTCTGGGAAGAGGGGGTTAGGACAAGATGTGCATGTTCACAGGTGAAACACACATATATGTGCTGCACCCAACATCACTAGCCAGAGAAGACCCCACAGAAGCACTCTAAGCCCCAAAGGCAGACCGCTTGGTCTTGGCTGTAACAAGAGAAAAGTACCTCCTTGATGAGCAGGCAGGAAGGCCTTGCCTTTCTCTGGTTAGGTCTTTTTGGAAGCCCCTGCATTGAGATCTTTAAAGTAATTCTGCTACCTGGCAAACTTAATGGCTGGAGTTGTGCCCTAGTCTAAACTGGTTCCCTAGAGATTTGCTGGGCTCCCAGAGCTGTGGAAAGAGGAGTGGGAGCGGTGGAAGGTTATTATCAACGAGAGCAGGGTTGGGCCTGCAGTAGAATGGCTTGTGGGAGGGGGAAGGCGGTAGGACCAAGGTAAGGCTGTAAAGAGGTGAGCAGGGCAGGTACCTAAGGGAATGGTCATGTCCAGAGTACCGAGGTGGAAAGTGCAGGCTATGGTGTCAGACACAGTTAATTTTGGCACAAGTGGTATTGGTACATACCTTGGTGGTTGTATATTAGAAAGCCTCTTGTCAAGGCCCTATGTATAATCTGCCATGTTGCCCTGACTCTGCTATCTTTTCCTCCTCCCAGAGCTCATCTCCTGTCCTGGGTGTAAGCGAGTGTACCCTACCAGGGATGTAACTGAACATTTTTTTCTTCAGTGCTTCTCTCTTGAGCAATTCAAGATGGCCAGGGTAAGTCAGGACCCAAGAAGCAGCTGATCCTTATCAGAAACCTGTGGGACCCCTGTCCATAAGTCTATTTATTCATCACTCCTTCCAACTTCTTACCCTGCTATCAGTTTGCCTAATCATCCGTCCATCCATCTGTCCATCCGTCCGTCCATCCTTCTTTGCATCTATCCAGAAAATAAATAAAAATGTTTGAGTTGGGGAAAGCAAAATGGGAGTTTTTTCCTCATCTCACAGTTCTTACTGAAAAATATTCGTATTGAGCTTTTATTTTCTCTTTTCTACCCCTGAGTTGAAACTCATGCAGCAGACTGTGTTAAATGGGTTCATCAGTTTTCCTTGTACTTAACAACTGATACCTTTAACCTGAGTTTTTGAAAGTTCACATTACCTACTGACTACTTCTTCTTTTATTCCTTTCTCCACTAGGGTATCCTTGACACCACATTTTATTCACTTGTCAATTTACTTACTTGCTTCTGTATCTAATTTTTATTGAATATCTTGCATGTGGGTAGGCCCTGTGCTGGGTGCTAGGCAGACAGAGACCCATGTTCTCTACCCTTAATTAGTTCATAGTTTAATTAGTAAAACTTTTAGTATTTATCCTCTTCTTCACCCTGTTTGGGTTTTTCAGATATCAATGTGAGGAGAAAGCTGTTAGAACCTACACCAGTTCCGTGGCCTACATTATTTAGGAATAGACATGCTAATTTTTTCCAAATCTCTTCTCCACATGCTTTATATCAGCCCTGCAAGGTATTTGCAAATTAATGAACATTTGGGTTTAGGACAGAACTGGGTACTCTTGGGCCCAGCAAGCCTCAAGCTATGGAAACAACTCTTGAGAGTTGACCTGGGCTTGGTCTTTCCCGGCTGTATACAATCATCTTTCTGTGTATCCCACATCCGCAGCTTCCTCCTCTCTGTAGGCACATTGACTTACTACTGCTTGTGCTTTCTCATTTTCCTCTCGTTTGCCTGATGCACTTCTACTTGTCATTCCATATTCAACTCAAATGTCACCTCTTTAGGATTTTCCTGGCCTCTCCTAGATGGAGCCCCTGGAGACTCCCCCTTGCTTCTTTAGGGGCATCCTTTATCCCAGCGTTACTCCGAATGTCTGCCACCGCCAGGCTATGTGAGCCTTATTCATTTGGGTACCCTCATCTTCAGCACAGTATGTGTGCTAGTAGTCCCCGAGGCCCCTCTTCTTTTAGTCACAAAGGATGCTTCTTCACAAGCCCCTCATGTTGCTCCCAGGCAGCTCTCCATACTGACTGCACTCCAAACCAGTGGAGGAGCAGCTCTGCAGGACCCCAGGCCCTAGGGCCTTCACTGCTCAGAGAGGCAGGCCCAGATAACTCCAGAACTTTCTGCTTCCAGAACTGCTCCGAGTGCAAGGAGAAGAGGGCGGCACACATTCTCTGTACCTACTGCAACCGCTGGCTCTGCAGCTCCTGCACGGAAGAGCACCAGCACGGCCCTGCCCCTGGGGGTCCGCTCTTCCCCCCGGCCCAGAAGGGATCTCCAGGTATCACTGCTGGCTCGCCCCATCCGCTCACATGCCCTTAAGCAGTGCTGAACCTTAAAATCCTGGGAGAAAAGCTCTCTGACTTTGTTTTCCTGCTAGTGGTGGTGATGGTGGCAGTAGGGGCGGTTTCCTCCAGAATCACAGTCACAGTGTAAGTCACTCTAGGCTCACCCTGGTGGGGGTGGGAGTGGGTGAGATGTCTTCCTGAGCAGGGAGGAATAGTTTTGAATTATCATGGAAGCTAGCTGAGTTCCTTACTTTCACCTCTATTTATAGCAGTCATGTCTCACTTCTAATCACTTAATTAAACAGCTTGTATCAGGGCTTGTCCAGTTGTCTAATACCCTTTGTTTTCAGTGACAATCTTTTTGAAAGTCTTTTCCCAAAGCCCTTATATCATGTGAGGAATTTTACTGTTGCCATATCCATGGGAATCAAAATTTATATATATATATATATATATATATATATATATATATATATATATATATAATTGATTTCAGAGAGGAAGAGCGAGGTAGAAACATTAATGATGAGAGAGAATTACTGATTGGCTGCCTCCTGCACATTCCCAACTGGGGATTGAGCCCGCAACCTGGACATGTGCCTTTAACTGAAACTGAATCTGGGACCCTTTAGTCCACAGGCCGACACTCCACTGAGCCAAATTGACTAGGGCCACAGGAATCAGATTTAATGATCCATGTGATCTGGCCTTGAGCCTGGTGAGGCTGGGTAGTTGGTTTCAGCCCCATAACACGGATTCCTGGATTCCTGGTTTAATGAAGAGTTTTAAGTTGAATGTTAGAGGAGTCATTATCCTGCAGGTGATTCATGTGCTGCAATAGTAACAAACACTTTCCTTAGCCTCTGGCAGGTAGTGGGATGCCTGGGGCTTGACAGTGTGTTGTTTTGGCCAGCTGGGCAAATTCAGCATTCCTCGTGCTCCTGGAACCTCAATGGCCCAACAAAAGGTCTCTTCTGTTTGCACCAACCATCCTTGAAGCTCTGTGTCTCCCCTGTGTCCATGGAGGTCCCATTGAGGGCCAAGGCCTGCTCGGTGGGTCTTAACTGAGAGGTCTTCCTAAATAAGAGAAGCCCACTTTCTCCATCTTGTCTGGCAGGAGTGAATATTGGTTCTGGGGACTTCGCCTTGTACTGTCCTCTACACACACAGGAAGTGCTCAAGCTGTTCTGTGAGACCTGTGATGTGCTCACATGCCATAGATGCCTCATGGTGGAACACAAAGAACACAGGTAAGGTTGGCTGGCTGCTCAAAGGGGGTTTGGGAGGGCTCTGGGACTTCTTACTTTTTAGAGTGTTGGGCTCTGTGTGCATCAAAATTCTTTGCCTGCCTAAACCAACCTTCAGCCCCTGGGATGAAGTTTTCTCTGCTCCTGTTGTGGGAATTCTTTGCAGAAGGGATAAAAAGCCAAGAGCCTGTAGTATCTTTGACTTTTCCTAGATGTAATCCCAGCCTCCATTGGCCTGGCTGAGATACCCACTGTGGGGATTCTTGCTTGGCTGGCATGCTCAGAATAAAACTCAGCTTTCCTCAGCTTTTTCTCTGCCTCCTCTTGTAGGTGCAGACATCTTGAAGAAGTTCTGCAAAATCAGAGGATGCTTCTGGAAAGTGTGACTACCCAGGTGGCTCATAAGAAATCCAACCTGCAGACATCTGCAAAGCAAATTGAGGACAGGTAGCACAAGCTAGCCCTTTGTCAGCTCAGGAAATGCTCTGTTCCCTCACCCCCTGGACATGCCTTTATGTGGCTTATGTCCCAGAGTCATATGTCCTGGCCTTAGAGGTCTCAGGGCCAGTAAAAGGGCTTCAGGTCATCACTTAGTGAATGGGACCAAACTAGGTCAGGATGATCAGAGTGAATCTGGGTCAAAGCACATGCCTTTGGAAAGTAGCCAGGAAATAGCCAGAGGTTGGTGCTTGAGATGAGAGAACAAGGGCACGATGCAGATAACTGGAAAGAGAGTCCTGTTTATCCTAGGGTACAGCTAGTAGGTGGTAATCTGCCTTTATCACCCATTTCCAAATGTTTTCTGCAGTAATCTACACATGACATGAAATCATTAGTATTTTACAAGGAAGAGGAATTACTAGGTACTGAGAGTTCATCACGTGGCATCATACATACATTATTTTGTTCAATTTTTACAATTCTTTGGGTTAACGCCATTTAACTGATGAGGAGACTGAAGTTCAGGGAAGTTAGGTGATTTGTTTGAATTCATAGTGGAAAGTAGGTCTGATTGACTTCAAAGCCCATCTTCTTTTTTTTCTTTTTCTTTTCTTTTTAACAGCTTTACTGAGATTTAATCTGCATATCGTAATATTTCCCTTTTAAAATGTACAATTCAGTGGTTTATTCATAGGGTTGTGCAACAATTATTATTATCTACTTTTAGAACATTTAATCACCCCCAAAAGAAACCCCATATGCATTTGAAGTCATTCTCCATTCCACCAACATCCCTAGTTCTTTTTTAAAAAAATATTTTATTGATTTTTTTACAGAGAGGGATAGAGAGTTAGAAACATCAATGAGAGAGAGTCATCGGCCAGCTGCCTCTTGCACACCCCCTACTGGGGATGTGCCCGCAACCAAGGTACATGCCCCTGACTGGAATCGAACCCCGGGGCCTTTCAGTCTGCAGGCGGATGCTCTATCCACTGAGCCAAACTGGTTTCGGCCATCCCCAGTTCTTGGTAACCACTTTCTGTTTCTGTCCATACTCTTTTTACTGCATGGCGCTGTTTAGTGGAGCATTCTCCTTTTTATCCAAGAGATTACATGAAGTCATACTCATACTTACTCTATCCTGCCTCTAGTCTGTGTGAATTGTTGAACTGCTGGATTGTCCTGAGGTTTACCTCAAGAAAACCAGTTTGAACCCACTGGCCCGAGTAGCTCAGTTCCCTTTGTTGTCCAAAGAGTGGGTTGGTGCAGAAGGTTCTTGTTTCTTTATACTTGGTGCCTGATGGGCCTTGATCTCAATGGGCAGTCTCCAGGTTGTTAGCTCTTATGTTTGCTGTCTCTAAGCCCTCATAGGGCTCACCATGCTATGTCCCATCCTGTTTACAGGATTTTTGAGGTGAAGCATCAGCACAGGAAGGTGGAAAACCAGATCAAAATGGCCAAGATGGTTCTAATGAATGAGCTGAACAAACAGGCCAACGTGCTCATAGAAGAACTGGAGGTATATGTGGACAGATGGGCCAGTGGATGGGTTCAGTGCTCTCCCTAGGTCAGAAACCAGACACATATCAAACTGGGTCCATGGCACAGAGCTTCTTGGGCTAAAATTTATGTGCTCTTTTTTGCTCCCTGTAACTTAAAACGTTCAGTCTAATTTGGGAAGGGTGACTCATTAAAGGCTGGAAAGTTAGTTCAAATTTCCATCGGTGGCTCTGAGGCAATTGCCTACCTGGGTTGTGCAGTATTATAGCCTTGGAAGAAAGTCATAAAACAACCCTCCTTCATCAAGTTATTCCCAAGAGATGTAGACATTTATTCATTTTCTCATTCATTTATCACCTGTTCCATTTTTGCACTATAAAATCCGCCCACTCTTTTCTCCCTCTCTTCCTCCACCCCTTAGCAGCCCATGGTAGTGCTCTGTCCTGCCTTCCTCCTCTCAGGTGCAGTCTCATCTGATCCCACCAATGTTTACACTGATACACACTGGCCACCAGATTTCCAAGCAGGTAGGCTGCAGTCCAAGAATAGGATCAGGAACTCTGTCTTCTCTCTCTGTACCCAGGGCATTACTAACGAGAGAAAACGGAAGCTGGAACAGCAGTTACAGAGCATCATGGTGCTCAACCGTCAGTTTGAGCATGTGCAGAATTTCATCAATTGGGCTGTTTGCAGCAAAACCAGTATTCCTTTCCTTTTCAGCAAAGAGCTGGTAAGAAGAACTCTTAACTCCTCAATCACTGCTTTTGAGTTAGTAAGTGGATGCCATTATTTTTACCAAACCCCACAGTACAGAGTACCCAGGTGCTGAAATCATCTTGCAGGCAACATTCCTCTAGGCAACTCAGCTGGGAAATTCTGTAGTTATTTGCCTTAGGTCACAGATTTAGAAATTATCCTGAACACTAGTGGTGTGCTGGTCATCCCCTACAAAATAATTTGGGTTTAAATGGGGGCTAAGAGGAAAGAAGTGGAGGATGATGTCGAAGTGTTGAGCTTGGGAGGAGGTGATGCTCAGGAGCAAGGATTTTCAGAGAAGTTGGTGGGGTTTATATTTGGATGAAGGGGCAGAAGAAGGATATGAAGATACTGAGGTTCATGGAAATGAGCATATGGCAGAGGATCTTGAATGTGAGATGCCCATAGAGCATCTAAATGGAGATATCCAAAGTCTGTATTGATAGATGGGTCCGGAAATCAGAAGAAAAGGGTTTGAGATAGAGATGTGGGAGTCACTGGTACATCTCTAAAAGCACATTGGAAGCATGTGTGATGGAAGAAGAAAAGAATAAATCTGAAACGCAGTGAAATGCCATGAATTTCAGCATAGAAGAGAGGAAAAGGATGACTAAAAGAAAGTGAAAAGCAAAGGTCTGAGGAGAAATAGAATGTGATGAACAGAAATTAACTGAGTATCAGACTTCAAGTAGTCAATATTATCATTATTACTGAGGGTGAAACAGGATGAGTAGTGAAGTGATAGCTTGAGATCTGGGAATCAGGAAGTCCTTGGTGATCTTTTGAAAGAAATTCTAAGCAAAGTCTAGAATTAAAAGCTAGAACAAGGGGATTAAAAATGGGAGGTGAAGAAGAGACAGAAATGAAAAGAAGGGAATCCAGAAGGTAGCTTGACAAGACAACTTGTTTGTTTTTTTTTAAATAGGGAAAATGTTTGCATTCATTTATTTGGGAGAAGTTGAAAATACTTGTGAGCATACTGAGAAGGCAGAACGAAGTGGGGTCTAGAGTGAATTGGTTCACCTTAAACATAAGAGGTGTTCCCTTCCTATGAGTTGGTGGACAGGCAGGCATCAGCTTTCATGTAGTTAAGTTTGGAGGTAGAAGGGATACAAATTTGGGGGAGTTTTCCCTTTATGGTCTCTTTTGTCCTCTGTGAAGTTGAAAGTGATAATAAGAGGGTTAGGCATTGGGTAGGTATAAAGATTTTAAATAGTCACTGTGGTAGTGGAAGAAGAAGGCAACAAGAAAGGAAGTGACAAGAAAAAGGACTGAGGTTCACGATCACTGACCCAACCCCAGATAACATGGCTTTGGAATGGCTGCATTGCCCTAAGGTTAGGCATTGGTGGTGGGAGGAATTAGGGCACAGTGACATTGTTGCTGAGATGGTTTTATGGATTGATGGGACAGGCTTACGGAGCTTAATGAGGTTGAAGAGCCTACTCTGAAAGAGTAAGAACTAGTTATGATGATCAGGTAATAGGTTATTGGAGTTTATGGTCTCATTGATAAAATGGTTCTAGATGATGAAAAGGATGACTGAACTGAAAAGAGAAGTGAAGTTGATTGACATTTAAAAGATATCAAGGAAGTAAGAGGCCAAGATATTAATTGAGACATTAGTTAACTAGATGATGGCAGGATAAATTGGACATTTGCCAGAGCCTTAGATAAATGGGAAAGTTAGTGATAGGACATGAAACTGATGAGGGAGTAAGAGGTCCGTTGATTAGGATGGAAGGGACTTTTACCTGTAGGTGGAAGGATAGCACTGTGGAGCTCAGAGAATGTCTGCCCCCATGGGCTTATAAGTTGAGTTACAATAGAATGAATGGAGCACTCTTGAGAATTCTGCCAGTAACTGATATCCTGAGAGGAATTACAAATTATTTGAGGCTTGGAAGAAATAAGAATGTAAAGATTTCAGAAGCCTGGATAAGAGGAAGGGGATCAGTGGGGCATGGGAGGGAATTCCAGGTGGATACAGGTGGTGAGGAGGCAGGATAAGAATATGGAGATACTAAGGTTCAAGGAAACAAGCATATGGCAGAAGACCTGAGTCTGAAGAACCATGGCTTTGAGCCCTTCGACCTGTTCAAAGAGTGAGGGAGAGGGAATTGTCATTCTGGAGCAAGAAGCCCAAAGAAATGACTTTGGTGCTGTTGTCAGATTGTGTTTCAGATGCAGCGATTGCTGGAGACAAATTGTAACACAGATCCTGGCTCCCCTTGGAGTATCAGATTCACATGGGAGCCTAACTTCTGGACCAAGCAGCTGGCTTCCCTTGGTGAGCCAGGGCCTACCTACCCTGTGGGCTTTTACATATTTACTAAGAATGAATATAAAGTGTCTGCTTAGCTTACTGGGTAGGTCAGCTTTTAGGCCCAAGAGAAAGCACTCCCTGAGACTGCCAAAGGTCATGGAGTCATCCAGCAAACCTTTCTTGGGAGTGGAGCTAAGGTATGATTGAGTGGACAGCTTAAATACCAGTGGCTATATCGGAATTTTTTAACAGGACCATTTGAAAACTGAGCTTCCCATTCTTGTATGAATGTCCCTGTTACCTTGCTTTTATTGTGGAGAGGAGACAAGACAGTAGCCCTGCTCTACAGAATGTGGTATGGCAGTGCAGGTGAACTTGTGCCTCTGTGGTTATATCAGGGTGTACACCTGTGTTGGCACAAATGGGTATATCAGCAACAGAGAGGGAGAGGGGGGAGAAGAAGAAAGGGAGAGAGAGAGAAGTGAGAAAAAGAGGAGAGAGAAAAAAAGAGGAGAAAAGAAAAGAAAGAGGAAAGAAGAAAGAGGAGAGAGAAATGAGAGAAAAGGAAAAGAGAGGAGATAAAGAGCAGAGAAATGAGGAAAGAAAAAAGAGAGAGTGCTCGCACAGGAGAGAGAGAGAGAGAGAAAGAGAGAGAGAGAGAGAGAGAGAGAGAGAGAGAGAGAGAGAGGAGAGAGAGAAAGAGAGAGAGAGAAGAGGAGAGAGAGAAAGTGAATGTTGTGCACACTCTGGAGTTGAGATGTAAGCAGATAATTCATGATATTGTGCGTTTTTTTCCTGCTGCAATAAGTTGCTGACATTCAGTCTTTAGGCACAATATAGGCAACTTGTGGTTGTGTCTGTGTTGACAACCTAATGTTAGGTTTATTAAACTAGTAACCAAATGTTGCCTTCATCTGGGATATTCATTTTCTTGAAAGTTTTTAAAAAATATATATTTTATTGATATTTTATAGAGAGGAAGGGAGAGAGATAGAGAGCTAGAAACGTCGATGAGAGAGATACATCGACCAGCTGCCTCTTGCACACCCCCTACCGGGGATGTGCTGGCAACCAAGGTACATACCCTTGACCGGGATGGAACCCGGGACCTTTCAGTCCGCAGACCGACGCTCTGCCACTGAGCCAAACCGGTTTCGGCATTTTTTTCTTAAAAGTTTTTTGAACTTGACAGAATGATGAATGATAAGGATTTTATTTTGCTGCCATCTCCTCTTGGGTTTAACTCAACAGACCTTTGGTGGACCCTTGCTCTGGGTCAGGTCTTATTTTGGGCACTAAGACCAAAGTTGAATAAAACACCTCCCTCAAGTAGCTCAGTATTCTCCTAAATAAGTCTTACCAAAACTGAGCTAAGCCCAGCTGGCATGGCTTAGTAGTTGAGCGTCAACCTATGAACCAAGAAGTCAAGGTTTGATTCCTCCTGGTCAGGGCACATGCCTGGCTTGCAGTCTCCATCCCCACTGCGAGGTGTGCAGAAGGCAGCCTATCAATGATTCTCTCTCATCATTGATCTCTCTCTCTCTCTCTCTCTCTCTCTCTCTCTCTCTCTCTCCCTTCCTCTTTGAAGTCAATGAAAATATATTCAGACAAACAAACAGCTGAGCCAAAGGAGCCATTAGACTGAGCTAGCAATAGATACCATCTACTCATGTGCCAGACCAGGGACCTTAGAGGACAGTGCTGGTCCCTGGCACTGAGCTGCATTGGAGCTTCCCCACCCTCTTCCACCTTATTTGCTCCACACGCAGTTCCCCAGATCTGTATCTGCAGACTTGCTCATTGACCTGGGGAAGGCTCTCTCTTCTTTGCTACTTCCCATCACATTCACTCCCTATCTCCAATGTTGATTTTTTTCCTGGGTGGTGGGGGTCTCATTCTCTGTCAGGCTATTTTGTTAAAAAAAAGAATGGGTTCGAATTCATTTTATACAGCAACATAGTATTCCATTGTGTAGATGTACAACAGTTTTCCAAGCATAACCAATGGACACAGACACTAGGGGGTTGAAGGCTTGTGCTGGGGGTTGCAGAAGGCCGGAAGGAGGTCAATGGGGAGGGGGGGGGAGGGAGAGACATATGTACTACCATTTGTAATACTTTAAACAATAAAAAAAAGAAAGAATGGGTTCTCTTTGAGGGAGCCCCTTGTTTCTCTAGTAAGATACAAAGTCAGGAATGAACATCTGGTAAAAGCAGTGCTAATTTCTCAAATGTCCCAGGCCCCCAAAGCTGGTCCAAAGGGATTCAATTACTGGTCTCATTTAAGACTGAGTCTTAGAGATCAGGGGTTGAATTTCTTAATTTCTGCCTGGTATAGGTTTGCTGAATGATGTCTATTGGTCCCAGGAGCAGGAAGTAGGAAGTAGGGAACAACTGCAGGTTACCTTTGGAAACTGTCTCTATTCTGAATTTCCAGGCTGTATAACCACAGAAGGTGGACAACTGTCTCGGACAGATACCCATGCTTATGGAAGTTTACAGGGACCATCATCCTTTTATCAAAGCCACCAGTCTGCAGCAGCTCAGCAAGAGACTCTTAGCCACCCCGCACACAAGTTCCACTCTCCAGCCCTGTGCTCCTCGTCTGTGTGCTGCTCCCACTGCTCCTCCGTCTCGCCCGCCCTCAAAGGCCAGGTCCCCCCACCCAGCATACACCAAGCTCACAGCTTTAGGCAGCCCCCTGAGGTGGTGCCCCAGCAGCTGGGGTCCCTGCAGTGCTCCACCTTGCTACCCAGAGAGAAAGAGCTGCCCTGCAACCCTCAACCACCAAAGCTGATGCAGCCCTGGCTGGAAACCCAGCCCTCCGTGGAGCCGGAGAGCACATCCCAGCGGCTGGGGCATCCGCTGACCTCCCAGCCGGTGTGCATTGTACCCCCGCAGGATGTTCAGCCTGGAGCCCATGCCCAGCCCACCTTACAGACACCCTCTATCCATGTCCAATTTGGCCACCACCAGAAGCTGAAGCTCAGCCACTTTCAGCAGCAGCCACAGCAGCAGCTGCCACCTCCGCTACCTCTGCCACCCCCACCCCCGCAGCAGCCACCCCCACTTCTACCTCCATCCCAGCACCTAGCTTCTAGTCAGCATGAGAACCCTCCTGGGCCTGCCTGTTCCCAGAACGTGGACATCATGCACCACAAGTTTGAGCTGGAGGAAATGCAGAAGGACCTGGAGCTTCTCCTCCAGGCTCAACAGCCCAGCCTGCAACTGAGTCAGACCAAATCACCTCAGCATCTTCAGCAAACCATTGTGGGGCAGATCAACTACATCGTGAGGCAGCCAGCCCCCATCCAGTCCCAGACCCAGGAGGATGCCACACAGGTGAGCCTTAGAGTGGCTTGGGGTACATATTTCCCCCATCCCACTCAGGAACGCGGCCTCCCAATCGTAGGGTGGCACAGGGACACAGTCTCTTCATCTTGGGGTGGCCTTGAGCACAACCTTCACATTTCAAGATTGCCTTGGGCTCCACCTCCCATTTCAGGAACCTCCAGAGAACATAGCATCTAGTCCCAACAGAGAACGGGGCTAACCACACTCGAGATGGCCTAACTCAGCCCTGCCCTCTTCTGTGACACCAGAACCTTTTTCATGACTAGACCTTTCTGATCTGTGCTGGATTTCCACCAGTGCCATGGCAGAGGAAGGCTGTCTCTTTCCTTTGTAACCTCCTCCCTTTCCTTGCTGGGAACTTATGAATCTCAGACAGGGGAAAGGGAGAACTTAAAGAGCAAGGGAGGGCACACATTAGATGCTCATTAGCAGCATCCTTTTTTTCTTCTTCTTTTACTTATTAAATTGGGGTGACACTGGTCAACATGAACATGTAGGTTTCAGGTGTGGGCTTTTATGTTGTAATACCTGTAGATAGCACCAGGACAGCATCTTTATACCGCTGCATAGCTATAGGCTTAACATTTATGTCAAGCCTACTAAGCTAGGTATGTTTTGTATATAGTGTATCATTTATCCTAGCAACAATGTTGTTAGGGAGTATTACCATTTGTATTTCATAGGTACAGAAGTGGAGATCCAAAGAGGGTGAGGAATTTGCCTTGAGAGCATGAAACACAGTGGTAGAACTATGTCTTGGATCCAGGTCTGTGGACTCTGGAATGCCGTACAAGGGGCCTGTTTTCTCCCTGGGGGGTGACGAATGCTTCTCTCAGCTAAAAGCCAATCGAAGGGGTGCAGCCTCTGGGATCTTTGCTGCCTTCTACATCTTCATTCTTAACTCTTGGTTTTTTTCCCCCCTAGAGCTTTCTGTTGCAGCCCCCTTCTACTTCTCCCTTTCTCCCTTTCCCCAGAGTGGTGTCTCCTATAGATTTGGAATCGCATCTTCAAAGCAGCTCTATAGACTTTTACTTTATTACAAAATAGAAGGCCTCACATTAATACTTAGTACTTCCAACTTTAGATCATGTTTCAGAGTTTTCCCCTGCGCTCAGTTTTTATGAGGGGATATAGACGAATACTCATCATAGCAGAGAAGGGTCGAGGATACATATAGAGGAACACAAGCTAAATGGAAGTCATAACTGTTATGACTACTAAGGTGAATATGACAGAGTTAGTTCAGAATTCTCCACTGGGGTTTTATCCTAAGACTGTTATTAGGATATATCTTAGGAAGAGTTTAGATAAGAGCATCTTTCTTTCTGAAAAATTTCAAGCAGTTCACAGTGGTGGTAAGGGCGAGTGCAGGGCGGGCACTAACCCTGGCTGCAGCTGCTGCTACGGAAGTGAAATCCACCCAAGTTTTTATTTTCTTCTACAGGCTACAGATGAGCCCCCAGCATCTGAAGTCCCAAAGCCAGCTCTCTCTCTTGACAAGAACACTGCTGCTAACTTGCCCCAGTCATCTGGGGAAGAAACCCCTCACAGTGTCCCCTCACTGGACAACACTTCCCAGCACTCCTCTCCAAATGTGGTGAGAAAGGTACTAACAGAGCCCGCTTTTTCTAACCACGTGGGACCCGCTGGTAGCCAAGACCCCCAGGAGCTGGATGAGGAGGACGGGGAGGGGGGAGGAGTGTCCCTGTTCCATCCCTGGAAGTTACACAGCCCTGACTCATGCCTTCTGTCCTAATGAGTCAGCAACGGAAGTCCTCCTCACCCCATTTCCACCCCCACACAGATACTTAAAATGGGACCAGCTAAACCTCGTTTAGAAAGGGCAAGAGTCAGTTTTCTGAGCACTTATTCTGTGCCTAGAACTGTGCATGTGCTTCACAAGCATCTCAGCCCGCCTACCAGTTCTGTGAGGTGGGCATTCCCATTATGTGGCTATGGAAACGGAAGCCAAGGGCCCTAGAGCTAGTAGATAAAAGGGCTGAGTTTTATTTAAAATGAGATCTGTCAGAATTCAAAGCCTGAACATAACTCAGTGGAAATGGTGAAAATATTTTATGTGACTCCACAACCCAACATTGATTGGCCTTGGAATTAGAATCAATGGAATTTGTTAGCTGAGTACAGAGATGTCCTGAGCATCTAGGGGCACTGAGATCTCTTCAACATCAGCCATTGGAGCCCTCCCTGTCCACCCACCTCCCTGCTTGCTGGAAGTGTTCATTTACTGAACCCCATAACTCCTCAGCTGTCATACTCTCCCCCTGTCCTTTACCCCTCACCCCTGCAATCCTCCTAGCAGGAACCTCAGTACTGTGTCATGCCCTCCACTCAGCCCTCCCTATGTACTTGGGCCCTTTTCATATTATCTTATTGCTTTCTCTGGTCCGGTGCCCTTAGCCCTCCTGGTGCTCCACTCAGCCCTGCACCTGAAGCTCTGTCAGCTATTCAGTACCTTTCCAGTCTGCCTCAGTTCACTAATTGTTCTGTGTACCTACCCCCTCACCATGTTTCCCTAGCAGCACCAGTGCCATCTATGCTTAGGTCAATCTATCTCAGTAATATTTGAGAATTTAGAAAGGTAAGGGGTGGGCCAAAATGAAACATTAATTTAGAAATCCCTGGTGACTCTTGAAGTCTGGCTAGGTCTCTGGTATCAGTGGCTTTTGGTTTATACTTATCCTGTCCTACCTGTTGAAATGCTTTGGCCTAGAGGCCATCGAGATGCTATAAATAGGCCCTTTGTGGCTCTTAGGGGTTTACTACTTGGGTCCTTAAATTCTTATACTTAGGCCAACTGCCTATCCATCCAAAATTTATTCACTCAATGTTAAAAAAATATATTAATCTCCTAGTATGTGCTAAATATTTTTGCTAGGTGTCAGGCACACAGTGGTGAATAGTCTCACACTGGAGCTTACAGTCTAGACAGTTAAGCAACAACAATCAATTATGATAAAGTGCCATGATAACTACTGGGGAATATAGAAGGAACACCTAGCCCTGGGAGAGGGACTGTTCAGAGAAGATTCCTAGAGGACATGCTTTTGAGCTGAGATTTGAAAGACAAGTTAGGCTAGTGAAAGAAGTAGGGGTGGGGGGTGGGGGCTAGAATAAATAGTCACAGGCAATGGCAAGTAGGAAGCTCCAGAAGTGAGAGAAAGCCTCGGCACTTAGGGGGTCTCAGATAATTTGGCTTGGTAGGAACATGAGATTTGCGGGGGGATGGGAGTGAAACCAGAGTCTGAGACCTTATGAATTAAGCTCTGGAGTTGGCATCCAGTCTTGTGGGTTGTGAGGAGTGAATGAAGAATTTCTAGCAAGGAGGGATCTGGTTTGAATGGAATTTTAGAAAAGTCACTTTAACTGCAATAAGGGAGACCAAAATAGTACAGAGGAGAAATAGGAGAGGCTGAATGAAGTCAGTAGTGATGGGGCTAAAGAGGAAGCAAGGATTTCAAGAAATTAGATTATAGGAGCTTTTTGTACTCAGAGCCTGGTCAGCAATGAAAAGTGAGGGAAAGAATGTTTTTTGGCTTAAGACCTAGGTCTGTTTTGTCTCCCTGGTTTATCTTTCACTGAGATGGAAGCATGGGAAGAAGGTATATTTGGGGGGAGAAAAAAGTTAGGTTTTGAACTGTTGATGGTCTTCTGTGGAAGCTGCATTAGAAGATGAGAAAAAGGCAGATAGCTGTATATGTCAGTAGTTCAGAAGGAAGCATGGGAATTTCCCATGTTCAAGTGGTAGTGGAAGTCATGTAGAAAATGTCACTGCTTGTTTAACGAGTCTCAGTTCTGTTCCTGAACACAGGACAGAGGAAGGAAAGGAGATGAGCCATGAATAGGTTGGTTGTGAAGGTCCTAGGAACTCTAATTTCTCATTTTGAGCTGCCATGGCTCTTATTATCCTGGGCTCATGCAGAAATTTATAGGGCAGGGGGCCTGGAATTTTTCAGATGTTTTATAGACTTCTTTATGGCTCAAACTCCCAGAAAAAGGAACCTCAGGGTTGCCATTCTGGTCCAGAGGACTCTTTGGGTCTACTTGACTGAGAGAGTCCTAATTAAATACAAAGCTACTTAAATAGGAAAAGGGGCTTTCTTTTTTGAGGGGAGTCATTACCTTGAGCCTGGAATTGAGCAGGGTAGAGGGTATGAAGATAACATTTTGAGCATCTTATCATTAAATGATAATATTTTGTATAGCATTTTCTGCCTTTTCTATAGATTTTTACATGGATTATTCTATTTTATCTCTTTGTTTATCTAGAAGTACTATAAGCAAGCCACTTTCTTGCTCCCCTTTGAAAGATATGGAAACTGAGACACAGAGGTTAAGTGACCCATCCAGGAGTTATACAGTGGATTATTGGCAGTGTTATGACCAAAGCACAGGCCTCTTATTCAACCCTGTGTTAGTGACTAGGTTACATTTTCTCTCTTTGTGGACTGCAGTGGAGGAGGTAGTACTTCATTTGGCCTCTCATGTGCTGGATTTTCCTGTCCTGATAATCAATGAAGTAGCCTGAGGCCTTGCTGGGGAGAGGTCTTAGGAGCCTAGTTTGGCCTTGGTTTTCTTTATCTGCTAAAGGTTGTTTAGCCTCCAGCCCACCCCTCAGCCAGTACCGGCCTGGGTGCCAGGGAAGTCAGAAGCCTATCTGAAGGTCACAGACCAGAGGAACCTATGGCACCGGGCACCTCTCTGAGTGTCCTGTGGGACTCTGTCATGCTCTGAGCTGCTCACTGGCTTTATATCACCCCACGGAAGATTGTGGTTACAGCACAACTGCTGTGCACAAGTACCTAGGACTTGATACTAAATGAACGGATGCTAAAAGCAGATCTGAAAGTTCCAGAATGGGTTTTCTCGTGGCTTGAGCTCTGCGATCTCAGGAGCATTTTATCCCACCACCTTCCCTGAATCCGCCAGGATATTTTTGAATGAAGTTTGACTTTTGCCTGACACTGGATGCTACCTATGCTTCCTAGTCTTGGTTTAGCCACCCTGAAGAAAGACCATGTCTGCAGCAGAACATCTTACCTCTCAAGTGAAACTGGAAGACATTTGATGGCTCCATTTCATATTTCTGAACGATTAGACTGCTGAAAAAGACATCCCCTTTACGCAAAGCTCTCATGGAGTCAAACCTGGCGGCATCACAGGGAGCCTTGTCTGAGCCCCACTTCACCTGCAAGAGGGATCTCTCTTCTGCACATCATGTGGCCCCACATCTCTATCAGAGAACTTTGAACGATGCTGCTCATGGCTTGAGAGGAGTCTGGGATGTATTTTCAGTAAATGTTGCTGAAGCAGTAGGCATTCCTATAGTCCATATGATTTGATTAAGAGTGATGCAGAAAGTAAAGGAGTATGACTCATACAAATAGCATTTATTACCATTATTAAAGCACTTTGATGCCTGAGCTCTAAATTTGATTCTTACAACTCACTGAGAATCACATTAACCTTCGGAAAAAGGAATTAAAACCCAGAAATGGGAAAGGATGTGCGTAAGCTCATACTCTAAACTGGGGGTGTGGAACCACTTTTCTGCCAAGGGCCATTTGGATAGTTGGATAACATTATTTGTGGGCTATATAAAATTATCAATTAAAAGCCTTCTATATTTGGTCAAACATTTAATTAACTCACCCCTAATAGCTTGGCAGGGCCAGACCAAATGATTTTGTGGGCCTTATATGGCCCATGCGCTGGACATCCCACAGCCCTGAAGGCTAAACCCTGGCCCTGGCGTAAGTGAGAAAATACTAGGCATCCTGTCTTCCTCGTCTCCAAATCCACTGCCATGGATCAGATCATGGATTCTCAACCTCAGCAGCCATGTCCTCTTCATTGCCTAACCCTGAGAACACCTGTTGCTCAGAATGTTCCTGAACCAAGTGCCTGGTGGGGCTTTCTGTCCTACTCAGGAATAGAGGCAAACACTCCCCAGGCCTGGTTCCCTGAATCTAGCTTCCTCTAAGAAACCTGTCTTCTTAGCTCTAGCCTGGCTTAATTCACTGACCAAACTCAAGCTCTTTGTTTAGGTCTCCTAGCTCATGAGAGAATAGGTTCTTGCCTGTAGGTCTTAAATTTCCTTACCCTGGTCTGGCCAAAATACCTCTGACCTATTTGTCTAGTGTAGCCAAGGAAGCAACCCCTCCAACTGTTTTGAGAGTTCTACTCATTCTTTCACTTCAGATTCACTGGAATCCATTGATTCCTTTCCTCTTCTTTCCATCTCAGGCTCTGGGATCCTCTTTGCTTTTTCCATCTCTTATGATCAATCATCAGGGCACTGGCCACTCTTTAGTTATTTCTTCACCACCCATGAATGTTTTCTCATTTGACTTTGGTCAATTAGCCTAAATCAGCATAGTTACAGCCACAGAAGCAGCCCTAATTTGTACAGAACACTCACTGTCAACCAGAGAAAATCAGCTTGTGAAACCACTTGCTGGAAAGTTAGTTCCTTCCTCAGCTATCTGATTTAACTGTTTCAAGATCTGCTCTACTATTTTAAACCAGCCTACCTCAGAAACTGCTGACACACTCAAATATCCCAAGAATTTAATTCACAAATCTGTTTACCCCTATCCAGGTCTCCTTATCTATTTCCTTCAGCCAGAGTGAAGGCCTTCCTTGTGTTTCCAAGACACAACTGCCAAGTCACTGGTCCCTTCTCGTACTACCCGTTCACATGGTGTGGTTAGTCTTAGACAGTTTTAACTACTGAACAAAACCCTGAAACCAGAAGTGAGTGCTCAGAGCTTCGGAGCAGCAGCAGAACACAATGTCACGAACTGCACACATTATATTCTGTATGAGACCATAAGCCCACACTCAGGTGTCTAGTCAGTAGTTTTGATCTAGAAAGCTTAGCTGTATGGTTTTCTTTGGAAATTACTTAGTTTTCTTACATTGCTGCAGTAAGCAGATCAGAAGTAGGGAGTCGGGCCTTCGATAATGGCAGCTAACACCCGGGGAAGGTGAGAAGCTTCATCTGGAAAAGTGGCATGGTGTGGAGCCCTGAAATGACAAGCAATGCCCTGCATTCACAGATGTTCCCTAAAAGCACCACTGTCCTGCCCCAGTAAGAGGAGTTCATCAAAGTTCCTTTGTGTCACTAAAGAAATGGTCTCATTAGGCCCCAGGTGCTCTGTTTAATAAGACAAGCTAGTGTGTAAGGTGTTTCAGAAGTGCTCCCATTTAAAATAATAGTTTTAAGGTATGTTTCAGATATCTCGAAAATGAATTTCTGTGGGATACCACCCCATCTACACTACTTTACCCCCAGCACTATTGTCTTGCTGTAAGAACTTGAAATTGATATTAAACTCAGGGCGTGTGCACTAAGTGTCTGATTATTGACTCCTCAATTCCGTTTTACTAGGGCACTGGCTTTCTGGCTAATGGCACAAAATCAAAACCAGCCATCAGGTTTTTAAGGTTGGGCTCAGGTTCCTAGTCTTGGGCCTATAGGGGCTTGGGAGATCTGGGTAATCATTCTGTGTCTCAGTACCTTCCTACAATGAAAAAAACAGAGCTTCCTCTGATATTTGACATCACCATGTGGCAATAATTAGAATAATAATGTTAACACATTGAACTCCAGAAAAAAAAATTGTGTGGTGAGGATGGGGAGAGGGAGGAGGCACAGCAGGTAACAGTGCCGGTCAAGGAGGAAAGACAGGTTAACAGGTGAAGGGTGGCATAGGTGACCAATAGAAGAGGGTGAAAGCCAGACAATGAAGGGAAGTAGCAGGCCAGGCAAGTTGTGGAGGCAGGCAGTTCAGATAGATAGATTATATATATTCTAGATGGGGTGATTCAGACACATCATAGGCCAGGCAGATGCAAATAGAGATGAGATAGAAATAAAGAGATAAGAGACAAGAAGAGGGAAGGGACAGGGACAGGAACATACATTTTGAGGGGAGAGAAAATTAGGGGCAAGTGAGTGTATGCTAGATCAGAGAGGTAAGAGGGGCTCTTTAGGCTCAGGGCATTCTCCCCTCTCCCCCAAAGGTAACCTGGGTGGATTGTCAGTATGAAAGTTTTTGGCATTTTGACTTCTTTTGTTCCCTGAACTAGAAAATGTTCATTTTCACCTGAAAACCTCAAGTATACATTTTCCCCAGTGAAATCTGAAGATTTTTGTATACAAAGATGAGATCAAGGTATCAGTTGTGTACCTGCCAGCTTGGAAGTGTCAGTGATTGCCCCATATAGACTTTACCGCAGGCCATAGACTTACCTTTCTCATTTCACCTGTGAACAGTCGTGTTGCTAGAGAGGGCAGGTGGCATCTTCTCCATTGACAGTTGAGCCCCTCCTTTGTGTGAGGCACCAAATGTCCAAATGTCAGGTGTGGCCACTCCCCAAGCCCTTCTCCAATGCTAGCATGTGCTTCAGAAGCCTTTTCCCTCCTTGCAGGCCCCAGAGACTCAGCCTGCTTTCATGGCCTTGAAAGTAGACCCTCCCCTTACTCCTTCTCACCAGCAGCCCTGGAAGGAGAGTAGGATGGAGGTTCTCAACTCATCTCTTTCTTTCTGTACATGAAATGAATACCTTTTGCAGCCTTTCACTCCAGAGAGACAGATAAAGCATTTTAAATTAACTAATACTCAGCAAATATTGGTTCTGGAAATGCCACTGTTTGTACAGCTTGTAGAACTGTAGTTGGGGATGGCTTCCTAATGGCACTTGCTCTGAGGTTCTGCTCAGAATTCTCCCAGGGACATTTCCCAAGTTTTTGTTACCATTGTCAGAGCTTCATCCCACCTCCTGATGGCCTCAGCCTCCTTGAGATTGGCTGTAGCTATGGAGGCAAAAGAGACCGGTCTAGTCTGCAGTATCTTAGAGCATGTCACTGATCTTGCACTATTATGATACTGTTATGGGAGTTTTATGGAAGCAGATCCATCAGGTTCATGTTAAAATAAACTGTGGCAGTTGCCACAATTTTCCCACGGCTCATTCTGCATGCCCTGCTCTCCTCTATTACTATATTAACTCACATTTTGAAATATGCACTAAGTAACCAAGACAGGGGAGCTGATCTCCTACAAGTGTGATTTCTACCCCCTAACCTGGAAAGTTTTGCCTTTGGAAATTTAATTTTGTGCATATCCTGTGACACACTGCACCTGACTGTCATTACTTGGAATGGGCCCAGGTGGATTTTGGTGTTCTTAATGCTTGGCACTAAGGGTCTCACTGAAAGGTAGAGAGCCATCTGTGTAGTTGGTAGATGAAATGAACACCAGGACTGCATTAAATATATATGTCAAATCTGAAAATGTGAGAAAAAAAACAAACACTAGCTCAAAGGATTAGATTGTCCTATATAACAGAAGGGAATGCAATCATCACTGGGCATTCTTGTCCATCGACAAAAAATATAGAATAATAGAAAGCAATGGTAGTGCATAACCAGGACAACAAAGGGGTGATTGAGACAGCCCTTTTTCTTTTCTTTTCTTTTCTTTTCTTTTCTTTTCTTTTCTTTTCTTTTCTTTTCCTTTCTTTTCTTTTCTTTCTTTCTTTTTTTTTTTTTTTAACCGCGGTCCCTTAAACTGTGTTCCATGCCTAGTCTGCCAAACATAGTTGGAGCATTCTCCCCATCCTTCTTTCTCTTCAACCTTTCTAATAAGAAAGGGACTTTAGACTATAGAGGAAATTGAGCCCCCCCCTTTTTTTTTTATAAATTGAAGGCTATTGAACTACCAAGGAACATATAAAAAGCAAACTTTTTCTTTGGAGATATAGAGGGTATTTGGCTATTTGCTTTTAAAATTGAGAAGTAAGCATAGAAAATATAGACTTTGCTAAAACAACAAGGGGAAAGAATTGGGAGAAAAGAGAAAAAGATGATAAGAACAAGGAAAACAGTAGAGGAAGAGAGAGAGGGTCAGGAGGAGAAGGAGCAGGTGAAGGCAGGACAAAGAGGGAAGGAGAACATGGCAGAGGTCGGGGAAAGGAGTAGGCATTGAGAAGGACATGGCAGTCAGGCCAGGGTTAAGAGTGTGGCTTCAGTGCCGGAGATCTGGATTCTAAATCTACAGAAGTCCCACCTAGAGGTGAAATATTGAAAGGATTCCCCCTGAAATCAGGAATGAGACTGGGATGGCTACTCTTAACTGCTTCAATTTAACTTGGTCCTGGAGGTCTGAGCCAGTGGGAGTAAGGCAAGAAAAACAAATGTAAGGAAAGGTAAACATAAAACTCACTGTTTACAGAGGACAGGATCTGTGTGAGCATAAAACCCCCAAAGTGACTTTAACAAGGTCTCTGGGCAGAAGGTCAGTATACAAAAATGAATTGTATTTCCATAGGTGAGCACCAATAAAAAGAAATGGAAATTTACAAACTTAGGTTTCCAATAACATTAAAAAGAAAACCAAAAATCTGCAGATGCCTTTCTGAATGGAGGCTCTCAACTCCCCTCTGTCTTCCTGTACATAAAATGAATAACTTGTCTTCATATTCTGCAGCTTTTCCTCCAGTGTAAACTTAGGGTCACAATAACAATAACAACAACAATAATCGCAGCAACGGGTTTATTGAGTACCTGCAATATGCCAGACGTTGTTCCAAATGCTTACATGGATTCTTTCTTTTGGCCTTCACAACAACACTTTAATATGTGTTGTGAGGATTAAGTGATGAAATGTATGCGAAGCACTCAGCAAATTGCCTTGAATATAATAGATTCTTAATAAATTTTAGCAGTATAAAAACAACCCTTAGGTTAGAAAGGTGCCTAGACTCAGTTGTTAGTAGAACTAAGCTGCTATTCATTTGGCTTAACATTTGTAGAATAAACAGTCGGACGTTATTGTTATTTTTTTTTTAATTAATAGCTCATTCATTTATTTAGTTAGTCCAGCACCGCTTATCGGCTTGTGACTACAAGGGGTAAGCACGATAGATAAAAATCCTTGGCCCTGATGGAGTTTATCGTTTGTAGAGGAAACAGACATTAGTATGAAATGGTGCCACAGATTGTGCTATTAGAATAAAGTACAAGGGTTTATGAGAGCATAAAAGGGGGATCTGGTATGGGCTGCATCTCCCCTCTCTCTCTCTGCCACCCCCAGTTAACAGCCTCGCTCTGCCCTGCCTTTGCTCCCACAGCACTCCACCTCTGTGAGCATCATGGGCTTTTCCAACACTGTGGAGATGGAGCTGTCATCTACGAGGCTGGCGAGGGCCCTAGAGCCACAGGGCCAGAGTGCGAGCAGCCTGACCGCTGCCCCTCTTCAGGCAGCACCCGGCCTGCCGAGTGGCCCCCCGCCGGCCGTGACCAGCCTGACAAGCGGACAAAACCAGGCTCTGTCTGGCCTGACAGGCAGCCACCTGCAGACGATGCCCAGCCTCATGCGTGGCACAGCCCGGTCTATGTCCAACCTGATTAGTGAGGCCTCCCAGGCCATCACAAGCCGGGCAAGTAATTACTCTCTGGCCGGGCCCAACCTGCTATCTGGTCCCAGCCAGGCCGTGCCCAGCCCGGCAATGTGTCCTCTGCAGAGTACGCCTCCGGCCTCTGACGTGCAGCCCGTCACCGCAGCCAGCGGCAGTCCTGGCCGTGGCCGAGCGGCAGGGGGCCTGTGCGCTGGCGATGCGGCTGACCCCTCCGTGGGGAGCACCCTCTGTAAGGTAAGTCCCGGGAAAATGCCATTCCACTATCTCTGCTCATCATGGGGCAAAAGGGTGGCTGGCCCCTGAAGGCCTTATCCTGCCTTTCACTTAACAGCTCTGTGACCACTAACAGCAAAAAAAAAAAAAAAATGTCTGATTTCTTTGATTTTTCTTGGCCCTTTACTTTTGAAAGATGGAAAGTGAAGATTTCACCCATTTCAACGACTCTTTGGGACAAGCTCCCACAGCCCCTGGTCTAGGTGTTGCCAAGGACTTGCCTGTCCCCTCAGAACTGGAGGAACCAATTAACCTCTCCGTGAAAAAGCCCCCGGTGGTCTCAGTGGTCAAGGCTCTGCATCAGTACCAGAAACTAAAAGGTGAGGCTCACGTGAGCCACCTGCTCTCGTGCTGGCCACAAACCTGAGCAGATGGGCTCAGCGTTTCCAGGGGAGGTGGAGGTGGCAGCCAGGCTCTGGGCCGGAGGGAGCAGTGGTCCTCTCTCAGGCTCACTTCACTTCCCTCCTCCAGACTGATGTACTGATTCCTGTTCTGTTTTCCCTCCCTGTGGCCGTGGCTGGTTCAGGCATGGCCAAGACTTGGCCTCCTTGTCACATTCCCCATGCAAACTGTTCTGGGGGTCCGAGTTATGGGTAGGGAGGGGGTAACCGGAAGAATGCACCCCAGAAGGGCTAGCCTTGGCAGACTATTTTGAGGAAAAAAGCATGTCTGACTTCGGAGTCAGATAGATCTAAGTTAGAAAACCAGCCACGGAAGGACTGTCACCACTATGAAGGACTACAGTGTATGTAACTATTGTATGAGGGGTGTGTGGCCAAAGGTATGCGTGTGGGTGACAAGATATGTTGTCATAAATATGTCACAGGTATTTGTCTTTTGCCTTAGAGTATGAGAATGTTGAACAAGGAGGCCTAGAGATGGACACAAAAGAGAACCAGAATATCAGGTAACAGATTCTTGGCCCAACCTTTTTCTCCCACCCCTCAGGTTCAGGCCCTGGGAGGCTGGCACAGGAAGTGAGCATCTTTGATGACTAGAAGCAGATGTTTGCCTGCAACCGTTTTATTCAACCCCTAAACCTTCAAGTGGGGTCTGTGTGGGCGGGAGTCTGGAATTGCTGTGGAAGGATGTTGTGGCTCCTGCACCGGGAGGCATGTGCTCTGTGTGCAATCGTCCCTCTTCATAAATCCCTTTCTAGGACCAAAGGTTTCCCAGAGGCTGATAGAGTCTGGCCAGGCAGAGCTGGGCAGGAGGGCAAAATATGGGCCTGTCGAGGGTTGGACGGAGGTCTTTTAAAAAAATTACATTTTTATTAATTTCAGAGGGGAAGGGAGAGGGAGAGACAGAAACATCAATGATGAGAGAGAATCATTGATCAACTGCCTGTTGCTTACGCCACACTGGGGATCGAGCCTGCAACGTGGGCATGTGCCCTGACCTGGAATCAAACCATGACCTCCTGGTTCATAGGTCAACGCTCAACCACTGAGCCATACTGGCCAGACACAGGGGAGATTTTGAGCAGCAGTTTAGTTGTGGGATCCCGGATGGGCCCTATTTAGAGGTTGGGACCACAGGAGGTTCCCACTGAGATCCAGGGTGCCTCTCTTGCCATAGATCTCACAATAGTGAGCTCAAGATTCCCTATGTGCGGCTAGAGCGACTCAAGATCCATGCTACCTCCTCGGGAGAGATGCCTGTGTTTAAGTTGAAGCCACAGGAGAATGAACAGGATGGGAGCTTCCTGTTGATCATCGAGTGTGGCAACGAGTCCTCCAGCATGTCTATCAAGGTACCACTTTGCTCTGCTTTGGCCTCAAACCTCTTTTCTCTTTGCCACTGGCAGAATTCTGGATCTGGCTCTGTCCTGCATCTCTGAGTGGGGCTTCAGCTTGGCCAGACTTTGTTCCTTGCTGTAGTGGCCTGTGAGTTGCATGTTAGGCGTGAGCTGCCAGGAGTCATGGGGCTTGGCTGGCTCGTGGTCTTGGAATAAGCATTCAGGGATTGTCACTCCCTCCCCTCCTTCTCTCCCCTAACAACCTACTGGTGCTGTATCTGATGGCTCAGACTCACCTCTTTTCCAAGGTCAGTCAGCACACCTTGCCTGATGCCAGCCAGGCCCCAAGTCTGGGAGGAAGGAAGGTCACTGTCACATCTCTGGCCGATCAGCAGTCACTGGAGGTGGAGGGGGCATCCCCTGAAGAACACAGACTCGCTCCTCGAGCTCCCGGAGCCAAGAAGGGGCTGCCAGCACCCATAGAGAATGAGGACTTCTGTGCTGTGTGCCTCAATGGGGGAGAGCTGCTGTGCTGTGACCGCTGCCCCAAAGTGTACCACCTTTCCTGCCACTTGCCAGCCTTGCTCAGCTTCCCAGGGTGAGTCGTGCCAATCCGGTGCTACCCCCTGGCTGGCGGGGTTGGGATGGGTGCGGGGGAAGATCCTCCAAGGATGATTATTTCAGGCCGGGCCCTCAGAGCTCCCTCTGGCGGGCTTCCCTCCTCTCCGAGCCTGCGTGAATGAGTTAGTGATCCCCTAGCTGTGTTCCTTCTGCACACTGAAAAGTGGGTGGTTGAAACTCAGGTGGCTTCCTTTCCCTTTCAATTCCCAGCCTCCCCCTGCACACAGATTGTCCCTGTACTCCTGTCTCTGCCCTGTTACTTCTCTTTCCTTGCATTCACTAAATCCCAAGTCACTGAATTTCTCTCAAGCTTTTGGCAAGGAAGCCATTCTCTGCAGTGTAGGGCTAGGGACTCAGTTTTCCAAAGTCCCTCCCCCCGAGCCCCCCTCCCTGCCACCACACACACCTGACTTGGGGCGCAGGGACAGGGGAGGGAGCCTGGGCAATGTGCTGATGTCTAATGTGGCCTCACCCGTCTCTGCAGGGGAGACTGGGTGTGTACCTTGTGCCGCAGCCTGACCCAGCCCGAGATGGAGTACGACTGTGAGAATGCCCGCTATAGCCAGCCTGGGATCCGGGACCCGCCTGGCCTGAGCATATCTGACCAGAAGGTAGGGCATGGTCTCTAGGAAAAGGTTCCATGCCTGCAGCAGCCTCGCTGTGCCAACAGGGGCTGAGGCCTTTCTGAGGGGCTGAGAGGCTTCTCCTGGTACCTCTCTTTGGGGCTATGCCTTGCAGCTTGGTCCATTGGGAGCTGCTATGATTTTCCT
This sequence comes from Vespertilio murinus, assembly GCA_963924515.1. Lineage (NCBI taxonomy): Eukaryota > Metazoa > Chordata > Mammalia > Chiroptera > Vespertilionidae > Vespertilio > Vespertilio murinus. The sequence goes on along the minus strand of OZ004709.1, from coordinate 135,835,400 downwards.
CCTGCGCACTGTTTTCTTCTGGCCTGGGAGGCTGAACTGAACCTTAGTATGGTGGCTCATACCCTGTGGAGCAGAGCCAACCCCATTAGATTTATCAGGGTCACTCTCTCTAGTGCTTATTGAGGTGGGACCAGACCAAAGTGACACTGTGGCCAATTCTGATCTCTGCAGAGGTGTGAGAAGCTGGTACTGTCCTTGTGCTGCAACAGCCTCAGCCTGCCTTTCCACGAACCCGTCAGCCCTCTGGTAAGGAAGGCCTTGCTGTTTCTTCCTGCCTCTGTGCTCTCTGCTTAGAGGGCCCTGGGGCGGGGGGAAGATCACCATGGTTCCCATGTGGGCTCAGAGCACAGCCACTAGCAGTGGATGGTCCAGGAGACCAGGAGGTCATGGCCAACACAGCCCCTCCCACCCCCACCTGCTGCTACTACAGACCTGACCTGACAAGTAGAGCATTCCTCCTCTTCCCTTTCTCTCTGTCTTCCTTCCCCACACTATTCTCCTTGCTGACTTTCTCTTTCTTACGTTCTTTCACTTCTTCTCCAACTCATCCTCTATCTCTTCTTTTTTCTTGCCTTCACTTCTCTCTTCCTGCTTTGCCTTCTTCTCCGCCAGGCCCGGCATTACTACCAGATTATCAAGAGGCCCATGGACCTGTCAATCATCCGGAGGAGGCTGCAGAAGAAGGATCCAGCTCATTACACCACCCCGGAGGAGGTGGTGTCAGACGTGCGCCTCATGTTCTGGAACTGTGCTAAGTTCAATTATGTATGTCTTGCCTTTCCCCTATTTCCCAGGGACCCCAAGATTGTCATGGCTGGGTGGCATATCTGGTTGCTCCTGGGCTGCCATGAGGACTTGGGAGTAGACCTCTGGGGGCCTGCTGTGCTAGTGATGGTTTAAAATCCCTCCCACACATGGGCCTCAGCATGGGGTGGTGGTGCTGGTGCCTGGATAACCTGTGGGTAACTGTCAGGGTCATTTCTGTTTTAAGAACTGATACCAAACTGGTTGTTCTGAGTCCTGAGGAGAAAAATATAAATTTCCAGACATCCAGGAGACCCAGCGAGGCTCTATGGTCTCTGTGTAGCTCTTGAGCGGCCGGGAAGAGATGGGCTGGTGGAAAGAGGCTAGAGCTAGCACATCACTGCTCTTCTCCCTCCCCGCCCCCAGCCTGATTCTGAGGTTGCAGAGGCTGGCCGCTGCCTGGAAGTATTCTTTGAAGGCTGGTTGAAGGAGATCTACCCAGAGAAACAGTTTGCCCTGCCGACGCAGGAAGACTCAGACTCCGAAGATGTGTCTAGCGAGAGTGGGTATTCCACTCCCCAGGGCTTCCCGTGGCCCCACTACATGCCGGAGGGCATCCAACCCAAGAGGCGGCGGCGACACATGGTAAATAGTTGCTGCCCGCTGGCAGGCAGATGGGTGGGTGGGTGACTGGGCAGGCACGGGGGGGCCACCTGCGCAACATGTATAAGAGCAACCCAGAGTGAAGCTGCTCGGGTGGCACAGGGGCGTGGTGACAGTGGACCCTCACTTCCAATCCCCGTGCCCAAGAGGAAGGCAGGGCAACGCGGGGCTCCTCGACTCCAATTATCCCCGAGGTTCAAATGCCAGAGAGGTAGATGCACTTCCTCAGGGTCACTCAGTAAACTGACGGCAGAATCGAGGTCTGCTGACTCCCAGCTCAGTGCTGCTTATTCTAAACTGTGATGCCCATAAGAAGAGAAGTATCTGGCCTCAGAGCCTGGTTTCAGCTTGGGTGGGTCTCAACTTTGGGAGAAAGGAAGGGATCTTTTCAGGACCTTGGCGTGGAGAAGGAAGGAGAGGTGTTGCTTGCAGCAAAGAGGGTTCCTCTGACCTTCCGGCTGACCCCAGCTGTGCAGACATGAAATATCAATTTAAAACTGTTTAACTCCACCAAAATGTACTGCCTGCCTACTGTGCTGCCTCCCCCAGTTGTTGGCGACACTTCGCATACAATGTTTAGTGGCTTCAGTGAGTTTTTCTTGTTGCATTCTGAAGGTAGGAAAAAAACCTTGGTTTGACGAATCCCAATCTGGACATTTATAGCCTTTTTACATGAATAAACCCTATGTTTGGCTCTTCTAATCCCCATTTTTTTCCCCCCCAGGAGAATGAAAAATCAAAAAGAATGTCTTTCCGCCTGGCCAACAGCATCTCCCAGGTGTAGATCTGGCAGGAGACAGAACTCTGGCAGATGGTGCCGCATCCTGTTGACCACTCCCCACCATTCAGCTCATTCTCCTCAGATTGTGGATGTGAGACGAGTCTTGTCGAGCTGGTGTAGTGCCCTTCTTTGCCATTTGCATCTTACAGCATTTATTTGGGAGCCATAGTGCATCCACTACAGAGAAGATTTCAGTAATAAACTGCAAAGAGGGAGGTATTCCCTATTACCAGAACAATCTGATGTGTAGGGTAACGTGACAGGACCAAGCCTGCTCAGGCTTGGGGGGGGGGTGGACCTACCCTCCTTGGTGAGTCCCAGCTGCTGAGAAAAACACACTCTCCTCACCTTTCAGTGCAGGGCGCAGGAGCAGCGTATATATCTCCTCTTGGGCTCAGAAGAGGGTAAAGAAGGGAGAGAGGTTCTGACATATGACAGGCCTGTGATCCCTGGTCCAGCACAGCCAAAGACTGTCCACTGTTTGCCTTGGCTTGGCCTGCTGGGACAGAGGCACCAGCCCTGGGCAGGGTAATGGAGGCTTCTGGAGGCCCGAGGTCTCAACTGGTGCCTGTTCGGGTTCTAACGGTTTTCAGGGTATTTGTTGTCCATGCCCCCTTCCTGATGTTGATAGGTGCTGTGCACGTGCTCTTGGGGCGAGAGGGTAATGGCCTTCTTGATGGGGCTGGTGGCTGTGTAGGGACCACTTACATCTTTAGGTTCAGAATTCACTGAGCTTGAGAAGACGCCAACTTCAGAGCTAGCTCTCTATGCTGCTCACGTTGGGCTCAGAGCTCTTCTTCGGTGTCAGAACCTGCCTTCCTAGAGATGATTGTTGGCGGCTGCCCCTTCGTTATCTCCATTTTTGAGGTTTGGATCCCAAGTTCTGCTTGGGAATCTGTGAGGCAGCTGCTTCGGGTACAGAGTTTCCTGGCAAGGAGAGTGACCCACCACCAGCTCACTCTGTCGGGCCTCTCCTCTTGCTTAGAGATCCTAGTCCTCAACCTGTCCATGTTTACAGAGCCAAAGACTAGAAGCGAGTCCTCTGATTTGCCTGCTCTCGGGGCTGTCCATGGCCCAGAAACAGCCAGGTCTCCACTGGCAGCTCTTTTTTGTTGCTGTTGTTGGCAGTTGAAGAAGGCCAACGTGACTGGCAGGAGCCAGACCTAAGCATTCCCGGAGGAAGTTCTGTTTAGGATGGAGAAGGGGAAGCTGAGAGGCAAAAGTCCAGTACCCTTCAGTGACCCTGAAACCACTTCAGGACTTGACTTCTCCTTGAGAGCAGAGAGAAGAGTTCTAAGAAGCCACGGGAACAGGAGCAGGGCTCCGAGCAGCATCTCAGATGGATCTTCATGGTCCATTCAGGGTGTTTGGGAGGAAGAGGCACAGGCAGATGCTGGGGGTCAGGCCACCTCACCAGCAAAGGCTTGCTCAGGAAAGAACCTATTGCTGATGTTGTGGGGAGCTATAGACCTGGCCCTTCAGTGGCCTCTAGAGACAGCTCTCCTTGGTCCTGTCATGGTTTGGCTAATTTCAGAGGGTCTTAGGGTCATAGTTTTATTTTACTAAGAGATGCAGTTTAAGGAAGTTCTTGTTTGTAGGGTCTTTGTCGACAGGAACATTTTGATCAGAGAAAACATTTCTCCTCTCCTTGTGAGCTGGTACCGCTCATTTCCTCCTCCACCCAGGCTGGAGGATCACCTTCGCTTCACAGCAGACCATGCCCATTGACTTGCCATTCTTTCACCAGCACTTGCCAAGCTCTCCTAAGCAGGTGGGCTTCCATTTCCCGTTTTCTAGTTTGGGGTACCTACGTCTTTAATACTCCAGTAGCCGGGCAGTCTCTGGACTTAGCCCTCTGCTCTTTGAGGCTCACGTGATTTTCTGGTTTGGGCTTTGGCCACTTCCCTTTCAAATCTTTGAATCTTTTCCTCTGTTTGGTTGGCTTGGCAAGGTTCCCTCTGTAATTACCTCACTAATTTCTGTTCTTGGCAGTTATTTCCTGAGTGTGGCCCACGTTCCCACCTCCCTTGAGAGAGCTTCATGGTGCTTTGCGTTGGGCGGCCAGGTGAAGGCTGTGACTGGTTCAAACTCGATTTAAGATCCTTCCTAGGACCAGTTAGAGACCACGAATACGGAGCAGAAATGCCTGGTTAGATGCTTTGCCTTCTGTCTGTCAATGAAGCTTCCAGCTTGGCTATAGCATGATGGGCCCAGGGATCAGCCTGCTGGGCCAGGGGACCTCAGTATTGTAGTAGAGAGTCACACATTCCCTTCTGATCACAGATATCCTGCATGCTGAGATGCTCCCTTTAGGCTCCTGACCTGGGAAGGGCAAAAGGTAGGGTGCTCTTCCCTCCGCGGGTTCAAGGCCCTGGCCCACCATCCCATCCCCGCACTGCTTCCCTGAAAGCACCGTCCTTTCTCTGGCTTTTCCTGTGCGCTTATTACTACCAATGTTGTGAGTCCTGGTTGTGCTTTGTTTTTGCATGCAGAACACAGACCGTGACTTTTTAGAGAAACAGTTTTTTAAAAAGCTGCTAGCCGAGTGATTGACTTCAGCGGCTCTTTGCGAACATTTGAGCAAATTCTGCTTTTGACTTGGTTCTACAAATGGCCCCATTTTGAAGTCAGCCCCATGCATTGGCTCTTGACAAAGTCAGGAATTGGAGATACAGGGAGTTCTAGATTCTTATGGGTCAAAAATGCCATCCTACAGAAGAACGCGGGCTTCCTGGGTGTGCTGAGAAACCGGAGAGCAGAGTGGCTTCAGCGGACGCGAAAGGGATTTTAGTGCAAACTGGTGCAGGGTGCACTGTCAGAGCACTGTTCCAGAACGTGGGTGGGTTGGTCCTGCCTGACTTCTGGCAGTTGCCAACTCCACCCTCTGTAGGTATCCCGAGTGGCAGCCACCAGACACTCTGTAGCCTTTGCTGTACGCAGGCCCTGCCATGAACCTCGGCACACTCCAGCTCCCTGGACCCATTTCTGGCAGCAGGCCCTCGCCTCGCTCCTAAGACCAAGGCCCTTTCTTGTTTGTTCCTGGGCTCTGCTCTGTTTGCTCTCAGCCCATGGTATCACCTGTAGTCTTCTTTTCTGAACTCCTGGACTGAGACGTTACTCCTTTTGGATCACCACAGCTGCGCTTCCTCTTCTCCCACTCCCTCACTGCTATTTATTTAAATCGCCTGTTTCTGCAGCAGTTTCCATGACCTCAGTTGTGCTCCCAGCTTTTCAGCCTTCCCCTGGAGTTCTTCCTCTCCCCAGCTTGAACCTGTGGCCCATCATTGATATTTTTATCAGCATTCTGAAATTTCTCATCCCCTCCTGTTGGTGAAACTTCCCCATTTGCTGCATCAACCTATTTTTGCTCCCTCTCCCTGACTGCTAAATATGGTTTAATAATATACCAATCAATACTGAGATTTGACATTATTCTTCTGCTTCCAGTCCATGCCATTCATCTTTGCTTTCAGCCAGTGATTGACCTCTTTGCCCAATTTATAGGGGAGAGGCCCGAAGGCAAGAATGTCCTTGCCTCCTCATTTCTATCCCCCTCCCCTCTCTCCATGTCTCTATCCCTCCTCTTGCTCCTGTTTGGTGCTCTAGTTCTTGAATCCTGCTCTGTGTCCTCCAAAACTTTGCTCTGTTTCTTGTCCCACTGTTCCTCTTTCCAGCATCTTCGACCTCCCTTCCCATGGTTACCTCCACATAGCCTCCCCAAGATTAAAAAACAATTTAATAAGAGTCTGTTGCTCCTTACACTTTTATCTTGTCAGCCTCATTTCTTTTTTTTTTAAATCCTTTTCACTGATTCTTCTCAGTCACTCTTCACCCTCTGTTTTTTCATAAAAGTCACCAGTGACCACCCAGTTGCCAAATTAAAAAAAAAAAAAAACCTTCAGTCCTCAACTGTTGAACTCTGTATAGCATTTCACACCACTCACCACTTCCTCATTGAAATGTCCTCTTCACTTGGCTTTTGCGATACCACAAGTCCCTGGATTCTCCTCTTACCTCTCAGCCACACAGGCTGAGCCTCCCTCGGGACACATCTGTAAACTTTCGTTGGTCTCTCCTCTTCAGGAGCTGGGTAGGCAGGAGGAAGCCCCGTTGCTCCTGCTTCCCAGCTGCTCTGCTCCCTCCCCTCTGTGTCAGCCTCTTTTCTTTAGCCCGTTTCTCCCCCTGGACCCGGCTCTCCTCATGTCAAGCATGTTTATGAGCTGTGCCAGGAGGATAGGATTCTGTGAGTCCTTCCATCTATCTCTTCCTACACGGCACAGAGACAGATTTCAGCCATGTTTACTGAGAAGTCCATCTACATCAGCCTAAGTGTGGATTGGGTGAGTTCCTCCTGGGCCTTGTCTTAGAAGTGGCCATTGGAATCCAAAGTTTTGGTTGGGGGCATGAGGGAGGAATATTGTAGGGGGAAGTGTTGCTGATCTTATAAAGACCTATACATTCAAGAACAAATTAAAAAATAGCACTTTTCTTTACTAATAATTGTGTCCTGGAGTGTTTTTTTTCAGTGAAGTTGGTAGAACATACTTCATGGTCTTCTTGCCCCCAGACTCCAACATCATTATGAATACAAGGTAGGGAAGAATAAACTGGGGTACTATCTTTCCAGGAAATAACTGAGTTCTCTGCTTCTTTTATTGTATGAACACAGCCTGTTCTTCAAAATACAGGCAGCAAATCTGGGGCAGGCTTAGAGAAAACCACCTTATGAATGCCCCCACTTCTAGGTGCTAAACATTTCATGAATGTGCTTTATATAGTGACTAGAGGCCCGGTGCATGAAATTCATGCACAGGGGTGGCCCCCCAGCTCAGCCTGCACCCTCTCCAATCCAGAACCCCTCAGGGGATGTCCAACTGTTGGTAGTTGGATATTCTTCTCACAATCTGGGACCACTGGCTCCTAACTGCTCACCTGCCTGTCTGCCTGATCACACCTAACTGCCTCCCTGCTGGCCTGGTTACTCCAACTGCCCCTCCTACAGATGTAGTTGCCCCCAAATGCCCCCCCCCGCCAACCTGGTGGCCCCCAACTGCCCATCCCCACTCACCTGGCCACCCCTTACTGCACCCCCTGCCAACGTGGTCATCCCCAACTGTTCCCCCTCCCCTGCCAACCTGGTGGCTCCTCACTGCCCTCCCCCCTGCAGGCCTGGCAGCCCTATTCAGCCTGCTGCTCGGTGGTTTGGTCGCCCCTCACTAACTCCCCTGCCATCCTGGTTACCCCACACTGTATGTTCAGTCATCCATTTGGTTGTTTCAGATGTGATGTTTGCTTAGCCTTTTATATATATAGATGTTCCCCAGTTGCCTAGCCTTAGCTCTTCTCTCTGCCCACTTCACACTAGTGGTTTCTAGTCCTTTAGAATAAGAGCATTGTAATGAATATTTTTCATTCATTTCATCCTATTCCCCACCTCAGGAGTCTTGAGAGGTAGAGCTCACTTCTCACCACAGAAAGTTAGATATATTAAAGTCTTGATTTCCCAGTATGCCTTGCAGCCAGGCTACAGGTCTAGTGGTAGTATATATTTTTTTAAAGTGGCACCACAGAGACTTCTCTGGTGGCAGAGTTGGTGGCATCAAGGTGGTGTTTCCACAGCAGCAGAACAAGTTGTAGCACCTGGTGCTTGATGGCATGATCATTTCTTTGGCAGACCAATGAGCTCTTAGTTTAATTTTCTGGCCTTCCCAACAATTCTGTGAACTACCTAAAAAGTATTTCCATAAACTCATTTTTCTGCTTAAATTAGCCAGGATTGGTTTCTTTTACTTGAAACTGAGCACCCTACTTTTTTTTTTTTTAAATATATTTTATTTATATTATACAGAGAGGAGGGGAGAGAGATAGAGAGCTAGAAATGTCAATGAGAGAGAAACATCGACCAGCTGCCTCTTGCACAACCCCTCCCGGGGATGTGCCCGCAACCAATGTACATGCCCTTGGCCGGAATCGAACCTGGGACCCTTCAGTCCGCAGACCGACGCTCTACCACTGAGCCAAACCGGTTCGGCATGAGCACCCTACTTGATGTAGAAATCTCAGAGACTCTGACAAAGTCACGGGCCCGTTCTCTGGGTTCCAGACCCACTTGTCCTGTGGTCTGTTGGACACCTTCGTTTGGGTGTCTCAATGTCACCCGAGACACTAACCATCCTCCAGGGCCCTTAGTGCATCCTTCCTTGCATATCCCCTATCTCAGAAACCAGGGATGTGGGAAGGTGTTATGCAAAGAGCCGAGGTCCGAGAAAACCCCAGGGTATTGCTTGCCCATTCCAAAGAAGTCACCCAGAGGACTAGCTGTGAAAAACACGGGTTTATTAGGACTTGGGTGCATGGCAGTGGTGGCCGGCGGGTGAAGTTTACTGCCACAGTGTGGGGTGGCCAGCCAGTAAAGTTTCCACAACCTAAGGTTTCCCAGTACAGGGTTATGGAGAGCACAGAAAACAAAGCAAACAGGACAGGCAGGGTGATGGTGTGAAATCAAAGCACAAGCTGTTTTTCTGCAGTTGTTTACAGTCCGAGTTCACATTCAGGAGCAGTTTCTCCCTTGACTGAGGAGCTGGCCAGGCTCCCAAGGTTTCACAGTCCACTTACAGGTGGCTTTCACCATATTCCACCGTGTGGGAGCCGGAGGGGGAGCTTTGGAAGCAGCCCATGTTCCCATATACCATACCGAAGGAAATCAGGGGAATGCTGTGTCAGAGAATTCTGTTTTAAGGAAGGATGATCAGTACTTTCAGTGCTTAAGATGAGACCTAGAAATCATCGCTGACCCTCTACCCCTTCCCAGACTGGCCCAAGTACCTGACACCGTTCCCATGCCTGCTCTGAGCTTTCTGCTGTTCTGTCCTTACTCATTTAATTAGGACCATCCTTCTCTAGGTTCTGGGACATACAGCCTCTTTACACCCATTCCTCGTTGCAGGGCAAGCTACCAGAGTCAGCCCTCTCCCTAAAGCAGGGGTGGGCAAACTTTTTGACTTGAGGGCCACAATGGGTTCTTAAACTGGATAGGGGGGCCAGAACAAAAGCAACCTGACCATGCTGGCACTCTCATCTTGGGCTGCTGGTGAAGGAGCGGAGGGGAGAGCAAGAGAACCCTCCACTCTTTCGGCTCCGCGGGCCGGATAGAACAGCCGAATGGGCCGGATCCGCGGGCTGTAGTTTGCCCACGGCTGCCCTAGAGCAAGCCCTGGCCTGGCAGGCAGTCTAAAGCAGACCTCCTCTTCCTGCACATGTGGCCTCTGAACTGTTTCGTCCACCAGGCAGGATAGGCAGAATATACAGGGCTGATAAAAAAAAAAAGTTAAAAAAATTTTTTTAAAGGTCAGAACCTAAAAATATCTATAAACTGTACCATCTGTTAAACCCATTAATTGTTAATTTTATGACAATTCCAGAAAATTTTTATTACACTTGAAAATAATTAGTAGGTTAGAGTTTTCAGGGGCATATAAAAATGAGATCTAAAAAATAAAAATTAAAAATGGTAAAACCTAGCCCTGGCCAGTGTGGTTCAGTTGGTTGGGCATCATCCTGTGCACCGAAAGGTCGCCATTTTATTTTCCCGGTCAGGGCACATGCCTACATTCTGGGCTCAATCCCTGGTAGGGGGCATGCAGGGGCTGCTGATTGATATTTTGCTCTCATGTGGATATTCCT